>CM034146.1:163990477-164619122 GCA_019776745.2 Taxus chinensis | reverse complement strand
CTATACTACTTGAATGCCACCTTATTGATAGGTGATATTACGTAACTATTGAATACTTTATGTTCTTCTATTGGGAAGATAAAGAAGATATACAACATCATAAAATCCTGAACAACATTAATGATTTGTTGCTCACTTTCAAACACCTTCCATCTTAAGTTATTAGTTGGGAGACATGTGGTCTCAGTACCACCTTGATATGAGGATGCCCTATGAGTTAGTCAATGATATCTGTCAACAATATTGAGCTATTGATCCGAGATTGATACAAGCATGTATATAGCCTTATTCTTCTGTCTAAGTGATTTACCATTGATGTCAAATGCATCAAACTATCCTACTAATATCATCACCTAATAAACATATATCTTAGGTTGATATTGATCATAGATAAACTCTTCAGTTGAATATAGCCCTATGGCTTTGTTCACAGACTAAATCACTATCCCTGAATGCTAATCCAAAATAATTGTCATTTTGTCTATGGTATTCCCAATAAAACCATGAATGTGATAATGTAAGGACTACATATTCTCAGTTAATGTTATCTACCAATAATTATGAAATGAATTATTGCCATATGAATGTTACGAAAATAGTCTTCTTGATACCTGTTAAGAAGTAATTAAGAGCATCAAATCCTCCTCCTGTACCTTGTCTGTACCTTGAGACCATCAAAGAACATCGATTCAAAAAATTTGTATTCTCATCTTCATTATGTAGTTTGAACCATGATCCCTAGGAATATATGTAGTTGTAGAAAAATTCAGTACAAATGTTGAAGGGTACCCAATTCAACCTCCTCAGTATGTTCCTTTTAGGTCTTGAAATGATCACTAAACTAGGAAACATTTATGATGCCCATGTGATCATTGTGACTAACATGAGGAATACTCATATGGGAACTTTAATATGTGGTACACCATGAGAAAATGATCTTCATTAAATTCAATATGACATATGAAGTATGACAACATTTAAGAATAGACATGTGCTCCTATATTATAAGGATTGGCTTATAGGAATAAAAAACCTCATATTCATAGTGTTAGAAATTATGTAAAGGATGTATACTAACTCATCTAACAAATTAATATCCCTAAATATCTATTTTCCAAACAAATAGCAAGAGTTACTATTAATAATCACTAACTATATTCTTGATGGGGTACTAATAAATATTCCTAACAATCCCCCTAAGTACAAATATTGTGATAATTTTTTATCGTTCTTCTAAATACCTACAAGATTTTAACACCACAATGCATAAAACATGAAATCTTGAATTAGTGATGGTAATGAAAAGGCTATGTAGCAAAAACCTTGGTATGATCCCTTTCTTATGGAGTATGAACACCTTGTTCAACAAATATGTAGACCCCTAGATGCTTGAGGGTGGTGTCAATTTTTCACTTGATCTAACGTTGTATGTTAACCCCTACACATCCTCTATCAAAAATCACGATGATTTTAGGTTCCTGTCTTCCTTAATCTTTCCACTACATGTTCACTTCAAGAAAGTACATAGATAATCTTCTTAGTTCATTGTACAATTTTCACGATATTAATACAATAAACTGAATACGAAGATATTTAGGTACTTGCTTCACACTAAAAGATAGAACATTGTAATAAACTGGTCACAACCATATTTGAAAGCCCCGTCGATTTCAGCTGATCTAGAGGATAAATTGCTTAGTCCTTCAACCATCCTGTGCTTTAAACATCCTAGTAAGATAGACTACAAAACAAATTTCACTACACTGATTGTGGAACCTTTGAATGCTTAAATGAATTACCACATTGGGTATGATTAATATCCACTTAAACTTCATCAATGTAAGACTAGTGCATGTTTCATGCGATGAACTATTAGGAGTTATCGCTGAAAATGTGTCCGTACTGTATATTATTTTATTGTTCACTCAAAAAAGTGAACGAAGGACATTGATCATATAAGAGATATTTGGATTACAAATTGTAGAAACCATGGTACTTTTCACTTGGATCCAAGAGAAATTATGTTTCCAGCAATATTAAAATGTAGATTACTTTTTAAGATGACAATGACTCTAACTATGACAATTTATAATTTGATCCACACCAGTTAACACTGTAACCAATTACATCTTTCCCTTCTATATTTATATGAAAATAAGAGTTTGAATATGATTCATAACTACATTCTTAAGAAGGTTCTTTGGACAAAATGTAATGACACTTAATTCAATGGTTGACACTAATAGGCATTCACTTATGAAAATGAAAATACATAAGTGCACTTGTCTTGATTCAAGACAAGACCAAATGATATGAAAGATATTGCGATGTTTTTCTATTGGTATTACAAATACGTGAAGGATTATAACACTTTTGAACATCGTAAAACATGAGTAATTATTTGAGATACCAAACACTAAATGTAATATAAAATACTATGTAACCCAAATACTATTGAATAAATTGTAGCCCCTTAAATGGAATTATACCAGAAATAAATATCTACATCAAGATTCTTGAGGGAGGTGTACATTTTTTAGCTACTATATTTTGATCAAGTTATTAGATCCTATAGCATGGATCGTAAAGATTAAGGGTTGATAGAAATGTTTAATGAAAGTGAGTAGGATTGATACTACCATTAACAAAGAAATTGGTACAGATAATTTTCACTTACATTAGATTAAGTATATTTTGATCCAGTAGGTGGATCTGACCTATTGAAATGATTTCATATCCCATGACAATTTCTTGACCCGTTATAATCAAATTTGGTGATCAATCCTAAAGATTAGACACAAATCAACTTTCACCAATTATTGTAGGAAATACTTTTGGAACTTTAAATGAATGGAACTTATGTAAGTGAGAGAGATCTCATATCTAAACTCGATCTAGAAGGATTTTAAATGTTTTTGAATATACTATTAGGATTTACTCATTCGTGTTTACTTGGATGATTTGACTATTCATGCCTCTCAAATAGTGCACCAAACACATTAATCATGTAAAAGAGATTTTTTTTTTGATTGTGGAAACCATGGTAACATTCCTGTTATCCAAATAAATATGCTTTCTTATGTGTGATTAAGAGTAATATGTTAAAATAAAATCAACTCTTACGGAGAGTAATTCAAACACATTGATACACATTCCTATGTTGCCAAGGAAATGCTAAGGAATTATTGATCCTCCTAAAAATCGTTCATATTATGCATTCACTTCTCTGGAAACATTAATTTAGTACGTAAGTTTATTTTTTATTTCTATTATATTCACTTCCCATTTTTATACGGTTATGCTAAAAAGTTTGAAAAAAATATTCACTGGGATCAAAGTTATTTCTTAGTGTATGTGACAATTGTTCATGATTTCATACGGCCAAAAAATCTAATTTGAACCAAGCCGGACATGAACAATCCATGTTGATTATTGTACATTAATTCTACATGACTAAAGTTTTGTAGTGGTTGTACATCACTTGCCATGGGTAGATGAAAAATGACCAAGACCCATTTTGTGGTTTAGTTATTAGGTGAAACATGAATGAAATTAGGATACTTTATTATTTTAAATTTAATTTCTTGCATCTCTGACATTTCATCATTGGGAAAATCTCATGTATCGGGGGAAACAAATGGGAATACAATTTTAGCTTGTCTCCATATATTGTGATTTTATTGGCTTACCTCCTTAGAGGACAAACTAATCATTGAAAGAATTAACTAGAAAAGTGGATTTTCAAAAGTAAAGAGTTTGATCTTGAGTTTACATAGGGACCAAATGATCTTCATTAAAAGGAACATTATTAATATGTAAATACATTTAGCTAAACATAATGATTTTTATGTTAACTTGGTAATATTTTTCATGGATGATGACTTGTAACCAGTGAAACCTCCTATTCTAATGTTAGCAAGTGGTTAAAACCATACTGAGGTTACTAAAATTAATACAAGGCCAATATTAATAATTAGAAAGATATCAACATAATTTAATATTCACATGATGAATATTATTATGGATTGCTCTTATATATTCCTGGAACACTATGACGCATTTATGGAGAAGTCAAATAAAAATAAACATATGAGATGTTAAAGTTTCAAGCTTCTTAATTTTGTTTTGATTTAATTTGCATTGATGGGGCTATCGAAATAGTGATGTAATTCTTTTGGTATGTGGTAATTGGGTTTGACTTAATAGTGGATTTTGCTCCATATCTTGTCATGAAGGTGTTTTTGGTGACCAAGTTATGCTTAACAAGTACCCTCTGATCTTAGTAGTGAAATCCCAAGTTTTTGCATAGAGCTAAAGATTGGACCTAGGTCACATCACAGATAGATGCTTGATATAGGCTAGTGACATGTAAGTACATGCGTGCAACGTAAGTTATTAGGCCTTTGAAGACTCCAAAAATTCCCACTTACAATCCCATCTATCTGAACCCAATACTTTTTTTTAAATAGCCTCCTATTTGCTACCCAGATGTAGTATGTGATTTCGCATTGAGATTATCCATCCTACCTTCCCCTAAGTCAATCATGATATTGTATACTAGGATATTCCCAATGATCATAGGATATATATATATGGTGGAGGATATCATATATCTACTTGGTTAACTTAATTCTTGTTACATTGAATGTCTGTGAGAACAATTTCCTGATCATTACAAGAATCAATTCCATATGGAGTGGTTAGCCTTGGATTCGAGAACCAAATAGTCTCTGCCCCGGAATTGTCAACTAGAGTCTCTTATAGAGGCTATTTCGAATATAGTCCTCATCTTGATCTAATCGATATTGAAAGGAGATGGATTGTCCTTTTATTTCCCTTTGTTCACCACCACCTTATATTGTACATGATCTGGTACAACAAGTACCTGTTGTCGCCAAATCACTACACCCTCCGAATGGCCAGGATGTGAATAGGACGTTTGGTGTGATTGGGACACATGGGATCACCTCTCAAGCTGTGGGACTTGGGCTCGAGGTGAACCTCCGGAGAAGGCCGACTTCCTCTTCCTAAACTAAGTGTTGTACTACTCCTAGTGTAACAAAAATGATTATCTAGTCCTATGCTAACATTTTCATGGGGTTTTAGGAAAAGAGATTTACAGAAATGAAACTATACTAGGGATGGTGATGCACCAAATAAAGGGTGTCTTCCAGATTCAGGAAGGGTTAATTTGAAGAGGGTGTGTGCACCACAGGTCAACTTCACCTACTGCAACTTAGAGAGGGTACAGGATACCACAAACTAAGAGACATGCGTGTTCCCTTTGTTAAACTTTATCAGACCGAGAAATATACCAGTTTCCCAGTGAAGAAGGATGAACTCAAGAAGGGTGAACAGACACCACAACTCAACTGCATGCAATACTCCACCACTCGATAAGCACAGAACTCCAAGAACCTGCAATAGAAACTTAAACTTACACAGTGTACCTGCAAGTACGAGAAAGGCACAAAGAAGCATAAAAGGATGAAAGGACCGAGATTAGTCACAAAACACACACTTTTATTGCTTCAATAACATGCACAATGCATCATACATTCAGAAGAGGCAATAGTTGCCATTACAGTCTTGAAGAGGAAGCTTGAAAGTTCTCTTAACACACAAGAACAACATGCAGAAGAGAGAGGATTCTTGAAAATCCTATACTTGCCTAAGATATCTAACTGTCCAGCTTGTATGACCTATTAGAACCCCTTGAAATGAGCTTCCAACTTACATTTATAGAAGAATATGTGAGAAAGAAGAGGAAAGGTCATAATTACATTCCTAAATTGAAGGCCCATGATGTATTTATTACAGTTAGTTGAACCACCTAAGAAGGTTCCATCATGGGTCATTAATTGCCTGATGACCTAGTCTTCTCAATTAATTAAAATAATATTTAAATAAAATATTTAAATAATAACAATAAATATTATTATTAAAATATTTAAATAAAAATATTAAATTAATTAACATAATGTTGGGACGTTGTTTCTCTCACCTATGATATCTAGCTTTTGAGCCCTTTTGTATATAGGGTATAGTCCCTTCAAAACTATTTTCCCTTAATAAAAAAAAACAT
The DNA here is from genome assembly GCA_019776745.2 of Taxus chinensis. NCBI lineage: Eukaryota > Viridiplantae > Streptophyta > Pinopsida > Cupressales > Taxaceae > Taxus > Taxus chinensis. Next base: position 164,613,037 of record CM034146.1, on the reverse strand, counting down.
AATGTCGGGACCCCCCGTTGACCCGTTTGACTTGAAGAGGATGGGGGTCCATGTGAATATGTCAAAAAATATCCCAACTCAGTGGTTAGATTTCCGAGCCAACTCACTGAGTTGGACATGAACTCCATCGTCCTTCTATTCACTGCCGCACCGAGCTAAGAACCGAGTTCCATCCACCAAAATCATTTTCCAACTTGCTACTCGAATTGAGCTCGACCCATGACTCCTTCAAACAATGTTGATCAAGATCTTATAGCTTAGAATTCTACCTTCTTAGGTCTGTCTCCTTGAGCTCCTAACCTAGCTTGATGGACACGTTAATCTATCAACTCATTGAGCTTTCTTCAGAGCTCAACTGGACTATATTTTCTTTGTACTCACAATGAATTAGTAATGCCAAATCAATGATCGCTAGCATGCTAAAATGAGTTAAATGCCAATCCTCTTGCTTAATCTAATGAGCTCCAATGTGTGATTTCACTATCGAACTTCGACATAGCTCCATAGTGACGTCCCACTTGAAATGAATCTTTTTTATTCTAGCTTGGATTTTGAATACGTGAATGCTTCACCATAAAGAACCTCATAGCCCACTCGCATGTTCTTTGTTGAGTCGTTTTCTTGTCAATCCCTGAATGAGCTTTCCCCCGCACTCATATCATAAGTTACATCATGTCTCAGCTTATACAAAGTTCACTGTCATCAGGCATGTATTTCATTTGAGACTCTTTCAAATGTTCACTTGATACCAATCATACCATGTTGATCCATACCCACCTTTGAAACGACTGTACTCAGCCTACCTTATAGCCCATCGAGTCTAGAAAAAGTCTCATTTCCTGTGCACCGAATGCTCAGCCGAGGAAGCTTTGAACAATGCTAGTGAAAATATATATACCGTATTCACTAACTCTTTGAGCTCCGTTATTTGAATACCCTAGCTCGACATTCTTGCTGCCTCTGCAAATGATGGAAATCAACATCCTTTTATGAGCTCTGATTGAAACTTCACCGTATACGTGCTCTTATTAGTCGAGTATAAATTATTGCTTCATGCCCTATGCAGCATATTTACCATCAACTCAGAGACCATATGATATCGAGTAATCTTCTGCACCCCTTGGTCTATAGTAGATCGATGCTAAAATGAGCCGACCAGTGTAGATATCGTTTAGAGTTGAAACAACTTCACATTCAATTCATTTCTAGGAGAAAACTCGATGCTGAGCACACTTATGAATCGGCTCGTATCATCTCCTCTTCACGTGTGCATAGAATCTTCATCAGATCATATTCAACCTAGTTACCTATTGGAAAATTACTTACCGAAGCTCCTTGCAATAGTGTCGACTCATCAATATCCATATGGCTAGCTTCTACGTGCAGATCGAACTATCGAGGCATTCCTAGCTGTCTGCATTGAAGCGCTAAATGACTGAGCTTACTACTATACTGCTGCCTGTGCGTGGGAAAAATACATCCTCGCAGACCACATTCAATTATGCTTTGATGAATTGTACAGAGGATGATTCCAGAAGGTCTTATTGTGGCAGCTGGCTAGAAGTATGCTGGCATAGGCGAACTAATCAGGTCGGACATCTGTTTGTTGCATTCGGTCAAACAGTGTCAATGCCGTGTGCGGAAACCCGTGTCTTCTATAAGATGCAATTATGGTATTCCATGAGAAGACATCTATTTCTGTCATGTCATCAAACATGTTACGAGCATCCACCAAACTCCTTGTGAAAGCATATTCCTAGAAATGCAAGTCTGTAATAGTTGAAGATATGTAGATGGGTTTACAGGGGTATGCTATGTGTGGTAAGCAGAATGTGTAGTGCCTCCTTCAAATGACCTTCTGTATATAACGCTGTGAGATTGAGATTGAAAGTGGATGGCATTAGCACTGTTATTGAATTGAAGCATGGGAAATGTCAATTTAATTGTGCCACTATGACAATGAACCATTGTAAGCCTCCTCAGAAGTGGTAATATGATCGAGTTCTGAACCTTTCAACTGTTCGTTATTCACCTCCACATTGTGTTATCCTGTAAAATTGGCAAGGGAAATTTTACGGGTAACCATACCAAAATTTTGTTCTGGTCCCTTGTCAGGGACCCCTCTGCGTTCAGAACGTTGCAAAACCCTTTCCCGGGAAATCTGGTTTTCCGGACTTAGCCATTTTTGGTCTTTTTGGGTTGGGCACACCTTTTGTCTGTGCAACACAGGGTAAATCTGCGCCCCCTTTCATTTCCTTTGGCGCACCCTTTGGCATGTCGACACACATTTTGGTGTGCCTCACCGTGTTGTACCTTTCTTGCATGCGGTAAGGCGCATGCGCCTTTGTGTCAACAATATTTTTGTTGCGCCACATTTTGGTGTGCCAAGGGCACACGTATTTCCATGTTGACAGCACTTTTGGTGCGCTAAAGGCGCACATAACAACATGTTAACACACATCTTGGTGCGCCACAGGGCGCAAGTTTTGCAATGTCGACAGGTGTTTTGATGCGCCACTTCAAAAAGTGGTTGGCGCATTTATTATGCCTTTACCTATATATAGGCGCATCCGCCTTGTCATTATCACCAGTCAGAAAACATGTGATTGTTTTTATTCTTCTGCACCTGTCAGCATGCCTGTCGTCCTCGTGTCACGTTCATGGACCCCGCTTCGCTTCTCACGTTATATATTCCGGGTAGGTGGTCTTTTCCCCCTATATTTTTGCTGGTTGTTGTTTGTTTGTGTAGTAGGTTGCATAGATTTGTCAAAACCCTCCTTTGCTTCCCTGGCTATCTTTCTCCCATGCTCTCCCTTCTCTTTCCAGATCTGCTGGTAAAGAGAGCCTTGCCTCAAAGCGCTTGGGTCTTTTTGTTGTCCCCCCTTCTCTATCTGCGGAACCCTGCAGAAGAGGCTTAACACCCATTCAAACTCCACAAAGAAAGAAGAGGCTTAAAAATTGATAAACTATGTTTTTTACCCTTTGGCGCAATCACATCCCTTGCAACATGAGGTACAGTCGCGCAAACGGTGCATCCGCCCTGCTTGCTGCATAAAAAAATAGTTGCGCCCTCAAAGTGCACTTTCCTTGCTTGCAACAACCCACTAACTCTGCACCCTCTTGGCGCACCAAACTCATGTGTAACATTGCAAAAAATTTGCGCCATTGGTGCACCCTGCATCCATGCAACACCGACCGTGTTTGCGCCAAGTATAAAACTGTTAGAGGTGCAGGCGCATCCCCTATTGCATCAACATCATGTCATGCAGACCTCCTGGTGCGCCGCGCCAAGTTCCCCTTTTTCGCACCTGAAGTCTATGTTACACATGCTAAACTTGTCACACCTTTGGCGCACCAAATCCCCGTGTAACATGAAAAATATATGTGCCTATCGGTGCATCCTATCCCCGTGCAACATAAAAAATACATGCACCCGGTATAAAACGTGCATATAAATGGCGCAGGTGCACTCCCGACTTGCAACAACAAAAATGTCATGTGCAGTATCCATGTGCCTTATGCCCTTTGGCACTGATTTGTCCCTTGTAACACAATTTTTCTATGTGCCACACTATTTATCTCTGCAGCCTGCAGTATCCATGCGCCCTGCGCCCTGATGCCTTAAAATTGCTAACTCTTCCTTCTGTCAATACTTCAATGGGAGATCAATCATCTAACATGACTCTCCTGCATTGGGTTTCATTCCTTCTTCTTGCAGATCAACAACTAAGTTTAGAACTACATATGTCTACATCAAGCAAGAGACCTACCAAGTCTAAGGGTAAAGCCAAGCTTACAGAGGAAGAAATGAAGTACAAATATCAGAGGGTCAGGATGCCCGAATCCCAGGCAGAGTGTGACCTAGATATAAGAGACTCAGAACTTGGTCATATCGATATGGAAGACTTCTGGGCCAGAACCAGAAGGGTCACAGGAAGTCCGTGGATGGACAAACTGGTAGGCAGTGGCCTACATTTTGCTGGAGGGATCCCGGTTAGTGCTGTGAACAATGAGTTCATGATGGTAGTAGCCCGCTGCTACAACAAAGACACCAGGTGTGTCCAGAATGAGAAAGGTGAGGTCGTGATCAACCTCACTGCCAAACACTTTCAAATAATGCTTGGCATTCCTCACCACAGGCACTTTGTGGCCGTAAGCCAAGAATATTACACCAAGGCTTGGGAAGATAATGAGGATCAGTGTATGTAATTAATAAATGAGGTATACCTGAAAAATAAGAAGGTAGTGACCAGATGGCCACAAGTCATTCATCGCAGCGATTTCTCAGAGGAACTCAGTGATACCATCACATTCCTAAGCAGAGTATTTAGGATTCTTGATGCCCACTACTTTCATAAATGGATGCTTAGATACCTGGAGACAATGAACAAGAATGTGCCAGATCAATGCTTCGAGTGGGTGGAGATCATAAGCAGCACTATATCTGAGTAGCTCCAGCAACTTACCACAATGGGGACGTTCTACATCAACTCCTATGTAGTTTACGTTGCAGCCTCAGAAAGAGATTATCCAGAATTGATGGGGTGTGGGGTTTGGCCCCAAGTAAAAATATATGAATACTATCTAGAGTTGAAGCTGGAGAAAAATATTTCTCAGTTTACAAAGATTAACGATGCCTTCTTCTACGGCATCGTCTACCTTTTGAGGCCAAACATGACTCACGGTCGTACGACCAAGAGCATTGTTGCAGCAACAAATAAATGGGGGGCCTTGTTCACTCAATTCCCCACCTTCACTTATCTAAGGGCAGCCAACTTCTTGGGGGAACCAACCAAATTTCCAAGATATGCCGCCCCAAGTTGATCCTGTTGGAGCTGTCAAGACAACTCATAACCTATCACGAGAAGTGCTTGAAGAGAAAGAAGGGTGGAACTCCTTTCCCCCTCACAGTGGGTAGGTACACTTGTCTTTCTCACCACAAAGCACGGGAGATGTTTGCAGAGCTGGAGCTGCTAAATCTAAAGCACAAATTCCCGGCAAGGCCCACTTTTGACCCAAGGAATTGCTTGGCCAGGGCCAAACTTGATCCAATCCACATTCCATAGATCAAAAATATTTATATCAATCTGTATCATGAGGTCGAGCTCAGAAGGAAAGACCATTCCCACTTGGCCTTGGATACAATTCCCACTTGGCCTTGGCTGAAATCATCCAGTACGGCATAGCCATCGTCCCAAAAGGTTATCAAACTATTGATCAAGAAGTTGATCAGGTATATCTTGACACGGGTGGGGACGACTGGCCATTCACTGTCATTGACAGAACTAAAGCACCTCAGATGATAGAAGAAAGGGTCAAAGAAACTCTGCGGAGAACAGAGCACTGGTGCAGGATGAATGGTCTCATCTACCTCGGAGTTGATTTCACCACATCTCCATTGGGCAACACACCTTCTAGACTGAAACATCTACCAAAGAGCAAAGGTAAAGACAAGGAGGGTGAGTCAAGCTCTTCCCAAGAAGAGACTCCTGAGAGTCCCCCTTCCGCCGCACAAGAACAAGTTATAACTCTGGCTTCTCCAGAGAAAGAAGCTGCCGAGGATGTTCTGATGGGCACATCCACTCAGGATGTTGCCACTACTGCAACTATTGAGGTCCCTTCTATCTCTTCTCCCTCTCCTCCTTCCCCTCCTCGAGTGACCCAAGCGACCATTCCTTTGGTCGTGTCCTCTCCCCCATCTTCTATTGTTCCCCCTTCCTCATCGTCCATCTTCTCTTCTCTCTCGGAACTGTCCCCCACCATTTCTTCCCTCATCTCTCAGCTCCCTTCCATTCTCATGTCTACCTCCCCTGCAGTATCTCTTCCTCTCATGAGCACTTCCTCGGCCTTCCTCTCAATTCCGCCTCTAAGTGTCTCCACGCATTTTCCTTCTACTACTACAACTGCTCCCTTTTCTATTTCCGGCCCCTCTCCCATAAGTCCAGCGTGGATCTCTCAGCACCTGAGCCAACAAAAGAGGAAAGTTCTCATCGCACCGATGGTCCAAGAAGCATCCCATTAAAGGGGGCCAAGAAGCAAAAGCCTATAACACGCTTCTCTCAGAGTGCGTAAGGAGAGAGAGTAATGGAGATAGCTTACCCCAATCCTTTAAAAGATAAAAAGGATCTTTCTTCAACAGATTATACAGTGACCCAAGCCACAATGGGGACATATTTAGAAAGCCTTCAAGAAGAGGCCCTATCTGCAGTTGATGCCCTTTGCAAGAAGCTCCAGGAAGCAAAGGAAGAAAAGAGGCTGTTAAAGGAGCAAAATAAACATCTTCTCCACGCCTTGCAAAAAATGGGTAGTGCACCTCCTACAACTGCCACCGAAACTCCTGAGCCTCTGAGCCAGGACAAGATTAATGAATATGCCAAAATTGGCAAGCAGGGTATGGCAGTTTCCACCTGGAGGAGCCAAATCCTCAAAGAAAGTGAGGGAGTGATCGCCAAGTTCACCAGTTTATATCGAAATATCAATCGGGCAAACAAAGAGCTCCAGGCGATAGCAGGACCCATCTCCGAAGAGCTGGACCATGCCAGGATGCAGCATGAGACCTTTCAGAAAATGCTCAATTGTTCAGTCAAAGATCTAGTCAAGTTCGGTGTCTTTGGTCACCCCAGAGCCCTCAACAAAATCCTTTCTACTCTGGATTATCGGGTCGATCAGCTGGAGTTCATCCTAGAGAAGATTGACAAGATCAAGGAGGAAGCCCTGGATGTAATGCATCAAATGGAGCAAATTGTCCTGAGAATGTCTCTAGACTTTCTCACTCCTTTCGCCTTAAGAAAGGTGAGAGGAAACTATTCAGATCTTCAAGGAGATCATTTCACAAGGGCTGGGACTAGAAGTCACTTTCGACGCCGAATCCATCAACAACCTGCTGGCCTGTCGTGACTTCATTGGGTACTTGATAGACGCGGAAAACGAATGTTCCAAACTCCTAGAAAAGCTCACAGATGAGCGGGAGACTTGTGAGGCTATCAGTGATCGACACAAGGATCCTTCCCAGGATCAAATTCAACCCATGATCACCAAGTTCATGGAATACCGTGCCCAGTTCCACATCTTGTCACCTGAGCAGCAACAAAAGTAGGATACCCCCTTTTCAGCCATGGGACGATGATGAATAGTATCTTTCTTCCTGACCTTCTCCTTGTAATTATCTAAAGTATGTTGACACAAAAGATGACATCATCCATGTTGCACCATGGAATGATGTCATTTACAAAGTTTTCAAAAGTCAACAAATGACTTTGAGATATTTTGTAAGATATTTTTGTAATTAGGTGGTTAGTTTGTTTTTTCCTTCTCTTCTTCTCTTCTTCTATATATACTTGAATACTTGTTGTATTCAAGGGTGGATATTTTTCAGATGAGAAATAGAAGTAGGAAGAAAATATTTTGAACTTTTTGTAACAGAAATGAATATTAATACAATATTTAGACTTTGTGCTGAATACATGTGTTTTACATCAGACCTTTCTTATGTTAGATCTGTGTGATTGTTCTGTTGAATCTACTTCTAATTTGTTGTCATTTATTCATCAATATTGCTTTATTCATCTATGCAAAGTAGGTTCGGCTCTGTATACTACCAACCCAAATCATAGACCTTCTGACCTTTCTGCTTTGGAATTCATTTCTTTTCTCCCTTCAGATCTTTCCTATCTCCCCACCCCATTTCTTTCCCTTCTTTTACAGTTGGAAATACCTCTACTGGGATGAGATCCCAACCCCTAAAGGCAGAATATTGTGAGACTTGCACAAGATTCCTGCTGGTAGAATAATAATAAACCAGTTTCGCTTTGCTGACTCAAAGAGGGGCTATGCCCTGCACACTGTTGGCTCATCTGTCCATAGATCTGTCCACTCGACAGATTTTCAAACCAACAGTTTTTGGTGACTCCGCTAGGGATCAAACAGATCTATCAGATCTATGATGGTTGTGTGTTTAAAAAATTAGTGAAAATAAGAAAAATCATTACCTGTTTGTAAATCTGAACTTTTTGCTTAAAATCCATTTTTTTTGCAAAATACTCCAAATTGAAAATTTTCTTCTGAGATCCATAGATCTAGCCTAGTTGGAGATCTTTAGTTCACTGAGTTTTTATAAAAATCTGTATTTTTCCATAGATCTGAGTTTTTGACAGTTTACCAAAATTTTCAAACTCTTTGAAAAGTCAACTCTAGATCTAAAATCAGCTTACTAAGTTTTATCATCATTTTATCCTTGTTAATCAAACAAATAAACCGCAATCAGTTTTTGAGAGGAGGATAAAATCTAAATATTCAGAAAAGTACATGCTGCTGATTTTCATCAGAATAATCAGAAAATCAGCAGGTACAGCCAAAAAGATTTCTTAAATCCGCTCCAAAAATTGTAGATCTGGAAGGTACACTGGCACGTGAACAATTTACTCGTAGTAGGAGAGCTCCCGGAGAAGTTGATCTTACCTTCGACTTGCTTCAAAGGCACAACTTCAGTGTAACACCGGCTTGCTTCTCGTCACTGAGTTCAGCTGACCAGTCATCCAGGAGTGTCTCACCTCCATGAAGGAAGCATCTCTCATCAGGAACGTCTACATCACTTTGTAGTGCCTTGCTGCTCAGCGGAACTGTGCTTCCAGCCCGCGTTCTTTTTCCGGAGCCATCCAAATGGCAGTACCATGGGGAAATGCTATGGCCCCCCTGGCTTTGCCGCATCCTGTTCACACGCTCCCACATGGAAACTGAAATAATTTTCCCAAATTTGATGGGAGCGGAAACCAAAGCATGGATTCACACATATCTGCATTCATCATGTCATGCAGTATCCTAGATGTGACCCATGAAGATGTGTCGGTTCACCTTTTTCTGGAAACTTTGCAAGGGCCCGCAGCAGAATGGTTTCAGCATTTGTCTGGCCAGATCTATTACTAGTTGGGCCACCTTGCGGGATGCTTTTGAAGACAAGTATAAGCCTTCCAAAGATGTGTTCACGTTACTGTTAAAGATCACTCACCTAAAGAAGGAGGCCAATGAAACTATGCGTGACTTCATCACCCATTTCAATTCACTGATCAACCGTGTTCCGCCTACCATGCTTCCAACACCAGAGAATCAGAAGTGTTTCTTCGTAAATGCTATGAGCTCAAAAGTAAGTTTCTTACTCCTACAAGAACAAGTAGCTACCTTGATTCTCACCCAGGCTGCTGCCATCTGAATCAAAGATAACTTGCTAATATCTGGTGAATTAAAAAGAGAATCGTCCAAGCTTAAAGCTTTGAGCCCTTCTCCCACTACTTCGTCTGATCCAGCATTTCAAAAGATGGCGAATGACTTGCTCGCATTAAAGAAGCAGTTAGCCCAAGCTTCCCCCAGTTCCTCATACTAGAATATTCCACGAAGAAATTTCACTCCCAACAGCGTCCCGCATAGGCTACGTTTTCCTGCAACTACTCCGTGGTTGGCGCTTGAGGCTCCTCTGGTCAATGCTTTAGCCGAAATCGAAGAAGAAGAGGAACAAAATTATGAAGAACCTTCGTCTCAAGGCGAAGATGATCAAGATGTCGGTGAACCGACTGGTGACTCTACTATCGGGTATATGGAATTTGATGAGGAAGAATCTGACGAAGAAGAGGGTACCCAAGGATATGCAAGCGGACAATCATATGATGTTTTTACCCGCTCGCAAGGAAAAGAAGGAAAGGTCATTGCCAATGTGCAGAAAGAGAAGGCTACGTCATCCACACCCCCAACTATTGCTAAAAGAGGTAATCCTCTTCCTGCTCAACCCCCTGTTAAGTCTTTTACAAAGAAATCTTTTCCTCCCATCTCTCCTCCAAATCAGCCTTCTTCTATTTCCATGAAGGCCGGTAACCTTACTTTACTATCGCGAAATGAAGGACTCATTCCTCCATCAACACAACCCTTGGCCACGTTTGACATAATTGACCATGCTAAAAAGACCAAGATCCAAATGTCTGAAGCTGAGTACCTTCAATCAAACCCCGAACAGCTTGTAAGGTTGACTGAATACATCCAAAGTCAGGCTTTCATAACTAATCAGGTTTCCCCAAAAGGAATCCTTTCCACCCCTCCTTCATCCCACATAAATGTTGCCTCGACTTCCACATCAGGCAAGATAGAACCTTTCTATCTCTCCCTCCTAATCAATGGCCACAAACTAAGCAACTGCATAATTGATTCTGGAGCTTCTGATAATGTCATGCTAGCAAAAGTCACCCATGCTCTGGGCCTCACCCTTACCAAGCCTTTTGGCCGATGTTATTCCTTGGAAACCAAGCAAGTTCTGCTGATCGGTCAAATCAAGGACGCGTAATTTGCGTTTGCAGCATTCCTGGAGAAACGGGTAAAAATGACCGTCCTTGTTGCCGATATTCCAGTAGCCTATGGAATTCTGCTGGGAAGGAGTTTTTGCAGTGAAGTTGGTGGGGAGATTCATATGGACTGGTCTAAGGCTAGGATCCCCGTCAAAGGTGTAATGCAAACTTTGGAGCCTGAATCACAAAAGAAGTACCTGGTTACTAACTCCGATGACCCTAAAGCACAAATTCTCTTTGAATCATCAAGGATGGGAAACTATTTCTTATCTACTGAGTCTGAAAAAATGGATGTCCTCATCCGAGAAGGGGATCTTAACAAGATCTGGACTTTGCAGTTTGATGGTAGCTGCGTGACTAGTGGGTGTGGTGCTGGCGCCGTATTAATATCTCCCGAAGAAGAAATTACTCCTCTCTCTTTCAAGTTACAATTTTTCAGCACAAATAATACTGCTGAGTATGAATCTCTTCTACTTGGCATGCAAGCCGTAAAGGAAAGAGGGATCAAGAATCTTAAGGTACAAGGTGATGCAGAGCTGGTCGTAAATCAAGTTAAGAGGATATACCAAGTGAAGAATGAAAGGCTTTGACACTTTTTCAATAAAAGCCATTCCAAGAGCTCAGAATGACATGGCCGATTCATTGGCCATTTCAGCATCCTTCATGCTCCCTCACCCAGGTTTGAAAACAGACAAATATACCATTGAGGTGGTTTTCCGCCCAAGCGTGCCGGACAATTCTCAGTATTGAAAAGTATTCAAAAATGATAATCAACTCATTTCCTTTCTAGAAAAGGTAGAAAATTTTAGTGAGCTTCATTTTTAAGGATCCACTTCTGCATGCCGCGAATCAGTTACCGATCAAAATGAAGAATCAAAAGGAAGCGACGGCATATGTCAGCTTAAAGGAAATAAAATCCCAAAAGGTTTGGTTTCTCTAGAGCATTTGTTCGACAGGCATGATCGTTTTGTAAAAAATAAAATGTGATATGATCTTGGCTCCTCCCCAGAAACCGAAACGGTCAATTTAGGTTCGGTTGGACATCCGCAGTTTGTAAACATTGGAAAATCTTACACACCTGAAGAGAAACGGAAGTTTTTCAAACTGCTGAAGAAATACATGGATGTATTGGCATGGTACTACGCCGATCTAAAGTATTTTAAGCCGAAGGATGTCCAGCATGACATCCTGTTGAAAGAGGACGTCAAACCTTTTCGCCAAAAGTAGAAACACTATAATCCTAAGATCTCAGGTACTATCCAGGCTGAAATTCAGAAAATACTGGATGCACGGATCATTTTTCCTATCCATCACAGTACTTGGGTGGCAAACATTGTGCCAGTGTGTAAGAATAATGGTGAGATACGCATATGTGTAGATTTTTGCAACCTGAATCAGGTGTCCTTGAAAGACAACTACCCGCTTCCCATAATGGATCAGGTTCTACAGGCAGTAACTGGATCAGAAAAGTTGTCCATGCTTGATGGTTTTTTGGGCTATAATCAGATTGAAGTCTCACCTAAAGACCAATTTAAAACAACATTCACTACCCCCTGAGGCACATTCACCTATAGCAGAATGCCTTTTGGCCTAACAAATGCTGGTGCCACTTTCCAGTGGGACATGGACCTTTCATTCAAAGGTATGATGGGGAAGGTCATCGTAGTCTACTTAGATGACTTAACTGTGTTCTCCAAACAGTGAAATTATCATTGTGATCAGTTGGAGCAAGTGTTGATTAGATGTCGAGAGCACAGGATCTCCCTGAATTTGAAAAAGTTTGTTTTCGGAGTCACAGAAGGAAAGTTGTTGGGACACGTTGTTAGCAAAGAAGGGATGAAGATAGATACCGAAAGAGTTAAGGCTATTCAGAGCCTTACTTTACCTACAAGCAAGACCGATGTTCACTCTTTCTTCGGAAAAGTGAATTTTCTCAGGTGCTTTGTTCCCGACTTTGCCGAAAAGACTCATCATATATTAGACATGATGAAAGGGTCACCAACTTTCTGATGAAGCGAAGAAGGGAAGAAGTCATTTGAGGAAATAAAAGCCTCCATTGCTCACGCACCAGTTCTGGTATGTCCTGATTTCTCCAAAGATTTTATTATGTATAGCTATGCATCTGAGCACACTGTGTTGGCCATCCTAATGCAAAAGAATTCTCAAAATGTTGAATCCCCGATTGCGTTTATGAGCTCTCCTCTCAAGCCTCATGAATTAAAGATGTCTCAGTTGGAAAAACATGCCTTTGCCATGGTCAAAGTAGTTAAGAACTTCAGGTATTACATTCTAAACTCTCATATAGTAGTGCTGGTCCCTGACATGGCAGTCAAGTCAATTTTAACTCAACAGGAGTTAGGAAGCTTGCGGGGGAATTGGATTGCAAAAGTCCAAGAGTATGACCTAGATATAAAACCAAGTTAGTAAGAGGCACAAGCCTATGCCAACTTATGGCTGAAAACCAAGATTCAGAAATTTATGAAAGAAAAGATGATTGCACCCATGGAGCACAAAGCCAGCTGGAGAAACTTGATTCACTGCCTATGGTCCTATTTGTTGCAACTAGTGATGAGTGGTATTCTAATATTGCTTTCTTTCTTACCTATGGCGAATGACCAGCTCATCTAACTATAAAGGAGAAGCGTGCTATAAAGCTCAGAGCAGCCATATCTATCATCTGGGATGACATTTTATATAAACGCGGAATAGATGGCGTCTTCTTGAGATGTGTTGACAAGCCACAACAAGTGAAGTTACTTGAGAGTTTTCATGATTCGGCCTGTGGGGACCATTTCTCCTCTTCCGTGACGGTGCACAGGATCATCCGGGCCAGGTACTATTAGCCGACGCTTTTCCAAGATACAACCACTTGGGTAGCAAAGTGTGAGCCTTGCCAACAGTTCGTCGGCAAGCCTAAAATGGCTGCTTTTCCCCTCAGGCCGGTCATCATTGATGAACCGTTCAGGCAGTGGGGAATCGATTTCATCGGTGCACTCAATCCCCAATCGAGTGTTGGACATATTTATGTCCTGACAACAACAGATTATTTCACGAAATGGGTAGAAGCCATACCTATCAAACATGCCACTTCCGAGGTTGTTTGCAGTTTTATCAAAGAAAATATCATTGTCAGGTTTGGCATTCCAAACAATATTGTTGCTGATAACGCTTCCAACTTCTCCTCATGAGAAGTTGTTGGTTTTTGCTATGAATATGAAATAACTCTGGCTCACGCCTCAGATTATTACACTTAGGGAAATGGTCAGGTAGAATCCAGTAATAAAAACTTAGTAACCATCATACAAAAGCTAGTGGATGAAAATAAACGAATGTGGCACAAGTCATTATACGATGCTTTTTGGGCAGACTATAATGCCCCGTTCATCATTGCTCCTTTGCTTTTGTGACAATCATGCTTCTCAGAGTTAAACGTTGTTGCATTTCCTTTGAAACGTTAGTTTCCCGCCTTATCGAGTTTAACTGTTGGTTGCTAGTAATAATGATAATAATAATAATAATAATAATGACATTATGATTGTATTATCGATCAACGATTGTATTTTATTATTATTTTCTTTATATCGATTGTTATCGATATCATCCTCTGTTATCGTTAATCTATCCTATTGTTTTTCTTGTCGCTCTCGCTGATCGAGCCTCGTTGCGCAAATGAGGAAGAGTATGATTTGTGGTGGCGTCACGGTTTGGGGGTGGTGTTCACGTAAATATTTTATTTAAGTACTCAACCCCGTTCTCCTCCTGGGTCGACCGATCCCTCAATCTTTGAATTGTTTTAAATTACTAATTTTAAATATGGTTTTTTATGTGCCCAACCTACCTTGTCTCTCCCTTTTGATCTCCTTGTGTAATGTTTGGCATGAGACAGTGGGAGACTATATTTTATTCTTTTTGGTAGTGGTTGAAGTGCATTTTTCTCCCTGGTTGGTGGCGGATAGCATTGAGTTGGATGGTTGGACTCTTTCTTGCTGGTGGCCGCACTGCCTTCATTTATTATTCTGATTTGTAAATCTTCTTGGTTTCTTGATTGACTGCCTGCATATCCTTCTCTGACCGCGTGAGATTTTCCTTGGATGGTTGCGTGGGTAGAGAGACCATCGAAACCTATTCTGTCCAGGCGTTTTCTTCCTGGTTCCTCCTTGGGTGCCTTCCCTGCTGGCCGCGTGGGTTTGTATGGTGGTTTTAGATGAAGCTACAGGATAGTGAAGAAGGCATGATTTTTGGCATGGAAGAAAGGAATAGGTAAGAGAACCTTCATTCGAAGTTTCCAGATTGATCTATCAAGTCTCTAAGGAGCTCGTGAATGATAGACAGGTGATAGTGGCTAGAGGATGAGTGTGACGAGATTGGTGGGTAAGAGTGTTGTCAAACCTCGGGCATCTCAATATCCATTGTGATCTCTCTCTTCTCTGAGCACTAAATCTACTGTTCTCGTGCATGCAATGGCTGTGCCTGCAACTCCAAAGCTTCAAAAAATTCAGATTCAGCGTGATGATACAACCCTTGATGCGTATGTGATGGGTAAAGAAGATGCACCTAGGATTGTGGTGCTACAGGAGTGGTGGGGAGTTGACTACGAGATTAAGAATCATGTAGCTAATATAGATAAACTGGATTCTGGTTATAAGACGCTCATTCCCGACTTGTACCATGGGAAAGTTGGTTTAGATGCTGCAGAAGCACAACATTTGATGGATGACCTTGATTGGCAAGGTGTTGTTAAAGATATTATGGCGTCTGTGAAGTGGTTGAAGGAAAATGGTTCAAGAAAGGTTGGGGTGACAGTGATTAGCCAGGCGGCAGGCATGTTGCAGTATGGCAGAAGCCTTTTTGAGTGCTTCCAACAAGCAGGTTGTCCAACTATGTTGTTTTCTGTTCTGTATCGAATGCATCCTCTGATTTAGGTTTCTCCTTCAAGATATTTTTATCAAAATTGACTTTGTGACAGTGAGAGTGTTACCAGGAGACCGGATGAAGTTTTTTGCTAAGATTCTCTATTGAGACCTTACTTGTTTTACGATGTAACTCATGGAAGAGTATCTCATAGAGGCGGATCTGTTTCATATCAAAATATTCACGAAGCACAATTTGCCTTGTTGTTTCATTTCTTCCACTCTGCCCTGTTGATGAGGTTCTGTCTCCATCGTGTGTTCGATTCCGATGGCTTTGTGGTTATGAGAAGCTTTATAGTCAGGATTTGTAGGAGGATTCCACTGCATGTTCGAGTATTATCCACAACTTTTAGTCTGGCAATGTTTAGGAGATCGATGAAGGATAGAGGAATTAAAAAGAAACTTGGATGTAGTTGGATTAAAGGCAATAAAATGGTGCATGCTTTTTGTGTAGGTGACAGATCACACCCACAGGCACATGAGATCTATGTAATGTTGGAGAAAGTGTCTTGGGAGATGAAGGTAGCAGGATATTTTTCAGATTTAGAACATGTACTGAGTGAACGGGAAAGTAAAAGTATTCCTCTACTCATTTTTGTTCATGTTTCCTACAACGAACCCTCTTCCTTTCATTGTCTTCTCCTCTGCGACTTGGGTGATGGATGCCTCTTCTCCTCCCACGTTCCAGCTTCCACTGGCTTCCTCTTCAGTTTGGCATGTTTTGTTGGGTGTGGGATTTCGGGAGGGCATCCAAAGCAATGGAAGAGGCAGGAGGACGATGTTGAATCTGGAGAAAAAGGCAAGATATTTCTACACTTTTCTACTGTTATTTTATTTAAAATTATTGTGAAATCGAGCCACTATTCCTTGCATTGTTTTGTCAGTTGGATGTCGTGATGGGAGATTTCCCCTTTCTGCTTGTTTCTTCTTGTTTTAAATTTTATCGTTGTCTGTATGTCGTTTGAAAGGATGCGTGTGCCCTCTCCTCTGGGTGTTATGTTTCTCTTGCTCGAGTGATAGACCTTCGTCTGTTTGTTTATGTATTAATTCTTCTCTGCGATCGAGTTGCAAGTTATTATGTTGATCAAACTAGTATTTTCGATATCATGGAAGTAAGTTTACGATAACTATGAAGCTCCTCCCTAGCACCCAAGTTGTCCTTTGACGTTTTTTGTTAACTCCTTCGTAAGCCCCTTTGATAACCATTTAGCATCAAGAAAGAAAGGTTGAAGGATTAGCGTGATCAATGCTTGGGCTAGCCAGCTTAGAGTTTTGGTATTACAACTTGTAGAATGAAAAAAAAGTTTGTGTGTAATGTGTTTTCCGTCTCATGTGTTTAGAATCTTATATTATCTTTCATCTTGTTTCTAGGCTTTTAAGGCCATCCTCAAGAATTACCTTGACCATCCCTATCAACTTGAACCATAACTAGCTTTTCGGATCAACTAAGCTCGAGGTTTCATTGTGCGAATCCAGTACCTCGTTGACAATAGAATAGTTTTGGTCTTATCCCCCTCTCAGAATTATTGTTGATGGCGCTCTTTTATTTTTTCCTAACTTGCATTATTTCTCCTTTGTTATGTTAACGCTATTAATTAATATTGGTCGGTTTTTATGCACGTAATTACCTTAATATTTTGTGATGGAAATTTCCTTAAATGTGATTAATCTTTGGGAAAAACTCATCTTTCATATGATAGTCTTATGGATTCATAGCGGAAGGTTTGTTTTGATAATGTCACTTAGAAATTATGTTTGTATCTATGTGTGACGGTTGACTATGTTACCAAGGGTTGCCTTAAAATATTGTTGTTTTGGGAAATAGGTAATTTATTTTAAATTAACCAAACATTAGAATTGTTGTGGAGGGTTGCAAATCTTTAGTGTTATAAAAATTTTTGATGACATTATCGTATACTCTTGTTTGACGGAACTCCCTTCTTCTCTCGCGTGTTTGCTACTAGCCTGTAAGACATTGGCCCTTCTTGAATGATTGGAAAATCTTTGTAGTTAATGGTCAAAACTAGTATACTTTTCCTTCGCTTCGAAACTTATGTTGTGTGTATACTCTATTTGAATTCTGGTTTGAAACTCAATTATACATGGCTTTTTGTGTTAATTTTTGAAACCCGTGGTTCCCCTTTCTTGGGCTGATCAACTCTTGTTCTTTTAGAAATATATTATTTTAGCCTATGCGTCTGGTACCTTTGATAAATTTCTAGATGGTTGGTATATATATCAAATCTCAATCTTGTGATTATTGTTTAATTACTTACTTGATGGGAATTTTGTTTTTGCTAGATTGTTTATTTTCTCCTTATAGGGCCAAGGGCCATTCTCATACGATTGCTATACTTTCGTTGCTTTTACTCCTAACTGAAGTACAAGGTCTTCTCCTTCTTTGATTGGCATGATGGAGACTTTATTATTACTTGATGTGTTGATAGTGTTTAGAGGTTTGACCCAATTCTTGTAATAAAGTGATTCCTTTTGTGGTATTGTTAGATAATAGTTATGGTGGTTTTTGTGTAGCCTTATCTTGCTCAGTTCTCGGGAACTGACTCTTGTGGAAAAAATTTTTGCAGATGGATTTTGCGAGTAGATGAGGGATAGACTTATAGATTTTTACATCAACCTCAGTTGAGAAGTTCTTTTGCATGAATCCTTTTTATATTGTTCAACTATTGATAACAGCTAGTGGGAAAAATTTAGAAGAGGATCAATGTCTTAGTATTTTGTATCGTGGATTATGTCATCTTAACTTTGGAACCTTGAATTGTCTGTCTCTCTTGGAAAATATAAGAAAATTTGTTTACCGCTTGTTGAGTGACCTTAATGGATTATCGGTATTCTAAAAGTTGATATAACCTTATTTCATTTTCGTAAATGAGTAATGTTAAACTTTATCCCTACGATTAAATGTTGAGTTAAATCTTTCTAAGACTTAGTAATAGTGTGTTATAAGTAAAATAAAATGGGTTGTTTAATACTTATAGAAGTTAAACTAAAATTTATATTGCAAATGAATTAGTGTAGAGGTGACCAACTTGAGAGCATGTAATTCCATAAGTGATCAAAGATGAAACTATCCTTTGTTAAGTAACATTATATAACCTGATAACCCTTGCTACACTAATGAACACTATCCCTTTCATGGTGAAATTCTTAAACGAGCTTAAAGGAAATCTATGGTTAGTTCTGGAAGATAATAAGATTTGATAAGTAGGAGATAACACTTTAGAAACCACGCAATCTATCTCTTAGCCATTGGATGGTAAATTGTTTTATTTTTATAAAAATCATTTAGTAAAGCCTAAGTAAAATCTTTAATAATTCTGGTTAAGTTTTCAAGTTTCAATTATATCTTGGTAATAGCTGATGAGGTCTTGAAGATGATTTCAACTCAACCTTCTCCCTCTAACCTTTTTCCCAAGGTGCTTTGTCTTCCTTCTCTTTAGTATGTTGAACGCAAACCCATGTTGTCATATGGGCATGAACAAGTTCTAGTAGTGTAAGTGTAAATAGATGGCCTTGTGGGATTAAATTCCCCCTTTCTCTAAATAAATGAATTAAGCAAATAAATGTCATAATAGAGAAGTTTTAAAGATGATTACTCAGTGTAAAAAAGAATAAACTTAGCTTGGTACGATGAATTGTATGAGTCATTTCTTGAGCCTCCTTGAAAACGTAAGCTAAGAATTGCAAGATGTCTTTTAAAATAAATAACCCTCAAGAATATCTCATTGTGGTTGGCCCTAACTGTAAGTGTGTTATGTGGTTGGAATTGTATGTTGTTCTGTCAAAAAAAAAGTGTATTATCCTTTTGGGTGTGAACTTTTCCATGTCGACCTTGTGGTCATCCCCGTAACAAGTGGTTCCCAGAGTTGGTTGTAACCTTGTGACGACATGTTGTGTCGTGTTATGTGTCGAAGCAAGTCAAAAAAAAAAAATCCTATCTTTTATTGTGTTGTTCGTGTGTGTGAATTTTTGGGTCGTCACACTTGGTATCAGAGCGTAGGTTCATGCTCTCAAACCTATGGGCCGGATTGGTGTTGTATGGTGATGTTACATGATGGTGATGGTGTTACATAATATTGTTTCATGGAGATGATGGTATTGCGTGATGATGATTTATACTGGAAGAGTAATGTGGTATAAGCGTGATGTGATTATTGTCGTAATTGTGATATTGTGAACGCACGTGATGTGTATGTCACTCAGTGCGTATTTGTTAACATATTGATGTGTTGGGGATGGGAGTATTCTCTCTCCTTCTTGTGGATTCTATGAGGAGTTCATGTGTGAATTGTTGTTTGTGATGTGTGAAAAGAATTATAATATGGATGACGGAGTGTTGGGACATTGTGACATATTGTGATATGTAGGTGTATCAATGTGTTGTATGATTAGATTGATGTTAAAAGAAATGAGTTGTATCATGATGTTTTTACCATGTTTTTGAAGAAGTGTGTGTACCACCTTGTTATGTAGCAATGGATGTTATGTTGTGATTTACTATGTTTACCATATGTATGATTTGTGTAATATGTAATGATTCATGTTGTGATATAGGGGCATACAGTGAGCCTATGAACCCTATTGTGTAGTGATTGCACTTTGGGTGCAGAATGTGGTAAAGTGATGTATTACGCCCTGAGGATGTATGATTGTGATCTACCCTGTATACATACCATACGTGAGACGTTATGGTAGCTATGTGTGTACCACCATGGTGTTAGTAATGTAGTTATATGTTATGTTGTGAGCCTTACACTAACCGACCCTAGGGGAAATCGGTAAACTGTGTATGTATGGAGTGAGAAAATGTGTACCGTTGACCAGTCACTCGAGCCGAGTACGAGATAGGAAGTGGAGCCTTACATAGGCTGAAAACCCACTTTTGTTCATTTGGTATGTGTGGCACTTGCTCAACGGGTGTCATGCATATTGTGTTTCGCAGACACCTTAGGCTCAGTAGATGGTGACTTGTACTTTCTTCTCTCTCCTGATATGGTTGTCATATAGATTCAACCTATGTTATTTTGACTATGTTGAGCCTTGTTGAAGTTGTGGCGAGATGATTCTGATTGAGATGATGATAGTTGTATTATTGATATGTATTTTACGAGTTGAGGCTCGATGTTCCAAGTGCTAGCAACTTGTTGAGTACCCCTTGGTGGCCAGATAAGGCCATACAATTATCGTAATGTGACATTATTATAAGTTGATTTTATTCGTAAATTGAGCTTTTTACCTTATTTTGTAAGGACCAGCAACTTTTCTTGATTGCAATGTGTTACAATTTTGGGCATTTCCTTGGTTTATGGCACTAACGTGTGGATTTTGATACTAACTGTGGCTATTTGGCCATTTATTTTGCTTGATTTTGGGTCTTCTTTTAAAGTTGGAATTTTTACCGCCTTGCCCAAGGCTTGTACTTTGCCACTTGGCACTTAGATTGGATTGTTGTGCTGGTTCTATTGTCGTGATGTGTGGAATAGGGTCATGGGATGCACCATGGAATGGTTGGACCTATGGACCCGCTTCATTGTATGGGGGTACGCCCCAAGGAGTTACAGATAACTAGCGGGTTGTTGAACCACACGTTATTATGTCACTTGGGGTAGGAGTGTTCGAACTCTATGTGTCTTAGGCCATAGGGTCAACCGGCCTCCTTGAGGGAGGCATAAGAGTTTGAGGGAGGCATAAGAGACTTGAGAGATGCATAAGAGACTTGAGGGAGGCATAAGAGTTTGAGGGAGGCATAAGAGACATGAGGGAGGCATAAGAGTTTGAGGAAGGCATATGATATTTGTGTGTATGGTTGATGTTTTGGGATATATGTTGAGTTATTGTGATTTTTTTGTAGTGGTCTTTTGATGTATGTGTTACTCATGTCAGATGGATATGTGTTGTGATGTTGTGGTTATGTCATTGATGCCCTTGTGGACCCCATGTACATGTAGTTTTTATGAGTCATGGAAAATCCTCATACATGGAATTGAGGAAATGTCTTCTGGATTATAGTACTCTTTTGTTTGGGTATTTGGTATGTCATTCATAGATGTGTGACGGGTACTATGTTATGTGGACTGTGCCTATTCTATTCCGTGTTTGAGTAACCTTTTGTGGTGTAATACAATCTTGAAGTATATACTTGTGTGCTTGTGAATCTGTAGTGTCTTTTTGAACCTGATAGGGTGTTGTGTTAGCAGTTCATGTTGGGCACCCACAATAAGGAATAAACCAAAACTCTTCAATGATGAAATTTTAAAAGAAATTAAACTAAGAATAATGCTAATGGAAAGGAACTAATGAAATGATAAATAAGAGGGAACTTCCAATCTTCATAGAACCTTGAAAGTTAAAATTTCTACCAAATGTTCCTAAGGCTACCCTGTGGCCGTGCTTCAATCGACTAAAATTTTAAACCATAGGGTGTGTTTTCTTCATTATCTATTGTAACATCCCCATTTTAAGATACTAGAACAAGGGAATTTTTTTTTTTGATAACGTTCTCTGTTATGAATTATAAAATTCAAACACACGTTCAAGTTTTAATAATTGTTCTCTGCCCAACAACATAGTTTGGAACACAATTTCTTTTTAAAACTAATGTTCCCTGTTCACATAATTACAATATGGAACACACATTCAATGCCATTCAATCTTATAACAGATTCTATATGCTGCTGTAAATGACTCGAAGAACTGTCGATCTTCCATTTTCATGGCTCAGAGTTTCATCGATCCTTCATTTCATGACTCAGAAACAACTGATCCTTCATGTTCGTTTATGCATAGTATATTATATATACTGGTTCTCTTAACCGTTTCTGGTTATCGAAGTGATCCATTTAAGAAGACTATCTGAATATCTGTTACTGATATTCATCTAACATCCTGCATCTTAAATTAAGTGATAAAGACAACGCAACCAGCACTTGCGATACTTTGGCCAAAGATTTTCACATGCTTTGCATGATCATATTCCTGGATGTGATACACATCAATGGAATACCTCCTTCACTTCACTTCACCTGTTATCTAGAATGGTCTTTCCTGGTTCCTACCAGTCCTTTTAGTTTAAGATCGGATTAAAACTTCCGATTTCCAACTAGCAATATGAACGAATATAGGAAGGCACTCATGGTAACTAAAGATACGTAGACATGTGGTGTCATTCCCCACAACTCCGTGTGTCTAGTTATCCTTAGTATTCCGGGGTCACTCCGTATACATGATCATACTCCTATCCCTTGTTAATAACTTCACATTCAGCCTATGTATTCTTGATGTTTTAATTCGGGAGGGCATTGTAATATGTTAGCTATAACATTGTGTCGTCATGAAGACCCCGTCTTCATGAAGACACCTTGTTGTACCTGGCATATGTCAATTTCCTACGGAATCCTCCCATCGAGAGTACACATCTTGCTCAAGTGATTTGGATATGATCTTAATATTTAAAAATCAACTTTCAACAACCATGTTGATCCCTTTATCCTCGTTCCCGTTACAGTTGTATATAGCTAAGAGAGACTAAATCCGTCCTTTAGCTTGCTATGCATCTTCTCCTTCGTACCGAAGGGCTGCATTTCTCTACTTGGTTCTCTTCTTAATCACTGGATTAAGCAGCCCGTTACCGACGGACGTGATAAGTTTAACCTATTAAACTTAACCAAGATTTTTCCCAACTGTAACTAAATTCAGAATTCTAGCTTATTAGACGTCATTTAAACGAGGTCTAATTCCCAATAAATGTATTCATTTATTTTCCTTAACAGTACACAGTTAAGGTCCATTAATTATGGATATACTTATCCCATATCCTTTATTCTGAATTTAACATACGAGGTCATTAATGGAGTTTGAAAGCGAAGTTCGATCACTCCGAAGTTAATTGATATTCCTTAGCTACCAAGCTAATCCTGAATACCTATCAGTTATGGAATCTTATTCTTCCTAATCCCTTCTAATGTCAATTAAGAATTCATCTTTACCCAAGTATGAACTAATTGCACATTTCAACTTAAAAGTTGCAATAAGGTAAGAATAGATATCAATTCCCATTTAGCATCCATCCAAGGACAATTAAATAAATCCAAATCAGGAATAACATTATATTTCCAACTTATTCAACAATATCAAACTGATATAATTACTAAAATATCACACTTGTATTTGTATTCATCAATTCATGTCATAATCCATACATTTGCCAATCCAACTGAATGGACATTGTTTACATAAAATATCATTACAACTCATAGATAGAAGAATATACTTTCTTCCTTTCACAATTCCTCGAAGAGGAATAAAAGTAAACAAATACAATTCATCTTCAACCAATCAAGAAGCATCAGAAAACAGCCATGTCTTCATTCTAATCAAAATTCCATCTGCAAAATTATTTGCACAGGTCAGTTCAATGAACTAAGCATATTAAGCACTTATCATTAAAATGAGGTGCTTCAATTAACTGTCTCAATAAAATAACCCTACTTTTATGAAACGATAGTAAGACATCAATCAAGAAATAGGCAACAAAGAATGATCAGCATAACAACTGAACCATCAAAATACCATCACAATCAGCCAAAGAACTGCTGTCCCATTTTCCACATAACCGTTGCAAGTTTCAAATTACAATATTTGTAAAGTTAGGAATACAAGTAGCATACTGCTGATATAACATACTGTTATCCTTTCCACACCTTTCATTAGTAATAAATGCAAGGGTAAAACTAACTGAAACGTAAATCCATTACTTTCCTTTCAGTTCATGCATCACATTAGATTCCAAGCAATCACGCACAGACGAGAAAGCAAACATCAATGCATATAGTTGCTCATATCTAAGTACCACAAAATTCGTTAATAATGATTACAAATTTTCAACTGTATGAAAGAAGAAAAGATCATTTTCCAAGTCATTCATCCACATTACTATCTCCT
Source organism: Taxus chinensis (assembly GCA_019776745.2). Taxonomy (NCBI): domain Eukaryota; kingdom Viridiplantae; phylum Streptophyta; class Pinopsida; order Cupressales; family Taxaceae; genus Taxus; species Taxus chinensis. The sequence goes on along the minus strand of CM034146.1, from coordinate 164,588,844 downwards.
TCCTCATGACTGTCCTAAAAATGGAATCCAAACGAGACACAAATCAAGATAACAGTTCAGAGTGAAACTTACAAAATCCATTCAGAATTCACTTTCCAGCAGCCAGAGTAATTTCATTCATAATCAACTTTAAATGAAAAGAAGGAAGAATTTATCATCCTTATCAATACTTCATTTAAATCAGGCTCATATGAATATCCAAAACAGGTTAGTACAACATCGTATTTATCATAGATAAATTAGTATAAGGATGCATACTATGTATTTACTGTACTAGAAGAGCCCATACTTTCTTCACTGTATTGTAAACCAGATAAATAGTTATGCAATCATGCAATCAATTATTCGCATGATTTCCTAATTCTTTGAACGCATTCCGTTCAAAATAAAATTTATTCATGGCTGTTACCTACAGCAAGACCAATCATAATGCTATTTCTAGAATTCAAATAGCCAAAAGAGAAGAATTCGTTCCTTTAACTATTCAAATAAGAAACAATCATTTTCTTCAAATCAACAAGAATTATTCATGCCGATTTCATTTTTCCTTGAATGACAATGCAAAGATCAGAAGACCACATGAAAACATTCAAAATTTCCGTTTGTACAGAAAAATAACAGCGCTCAGAAACCATCTAAATGTCACTGTAATCTTTGTCAAACTGAACTTATAACGTTCATCAAAACCAATTTACGGTTTCTTTCGAATCGAAAACAGCATAAAGAAGAATTCATGTCCCTAAAATTTCATTAAGAAACGATCATTTTGCTCAGAATGAACTAAAAACACCCAAGTCATGTTTATCCAAGCATGACAGCTCAACTTATAAAGATAACAGAACAATCGCTCACATTGAAAAGCAAACTCACCTAACCTATGCAGTTCCAGTCCAATATACCGCAACCAATGAATATGCAAAATACCGCAAACAATGAAATAACCAATTCGAGTTCTATCTCGATCAACAATTAGTTCCAAAAACAACATTCTCCTTTTTCTTAATGAGATACAGAACTCAAAATATATATATTCATATATCAATACCTCTGTCAAGGCAAACCCGCATAGGGTATTAAATATATAAGCTTTGTGCAGTTTGGAAAAACTCAAGCAATAACCCACATTTCTATATTTTTCCATTTACTTGTACAGAAAACAAGCTGAGATAGTAATTGTGACAACAGTCTGAACAGGAAGGCCGAACAACATCCATAAAACACAAAAAAAATCATCCCTCTCCTCACAGCAACGAGGGAATGTAATCATATGCAAGTTTAGAAGAAAAACAGTTAATCTTTCCTACTTCCACGAATACCCAAAAACGTTATTCATTCATTTCTTATGCAAGAAAAAGGGACAGAAATAAAATATTACCATTTCTTCCTTTAAATCGAGTTCATAAGCTCAATAAAACCCATATGCTATTTCTAACAAAAATCCAAAACAGCAGAAGAAAAAAGGATCTTATTTCCTTTTAAAGATTTCAGTATAGAAACAACATCAATAACTCGTACATCCTGTATAGTTTTCATCACTGAAATTCATATAGCAAAAGAACAATTTCTCAACACTGAAAGACAACTCCTACTGCCTGTAATGCTTTCATCATTCAAATTCATTTAACAAAAGAACGATTGCACAGTAAGGAGAACAACTCATACTGCCTGTTCCGTTTTCATATAAACATGAACAGAGAAAGAAAATACCTATTTCAAATTCTCCAAACTGTCAAACAACCCACACAGCAAATTTGTATTTCCTACTCCAATTCATGTAAAGAAAGATCAAACACAATAGCAAGAAATGATTCCACTCATATCATTTCAAACAAGGACAGAAAAATCGAATAAACCCAAAACCCAAGAGCAGGGTTGTTTTAATGAGACGTTTAAACAAAGGAAGTATTTTTAAAGAGAAGGGCTTAACATGCCTACAATTTCTTTTCCAAAACCCGAAGAAAACTGCGTTTACCGAAGATATTTCCTTCCACGGCAACAACAAGAACTTCCCAACAATCCTTTCCTCTTTAGGCTCAGCAACAACCTCCAAATTTCCAAAGAACAGTGATGAATCCAAAGAAACTGGTTCGACTGAACCAAACAAAAGAAACCAAATGCAGAGCAACTTCACCAAATCCAAATCGACACAATAACAATCAACATTTCCCTCCTACGCCTTCCAAGGCAAGCTGGTCACGAGGACTAAGAACATTTAATGCATTAAAGGCTCTGCCTTTTCCTAATTTCCCACACCACTGCCGACTTGGGTTGGTGAACCCCCAAGTTCAAATTTGCATGAAAAACCAAATTTAGTGCATGGTAATCTAGCTACCTCCGCCATGTACCTGTTCCCGCCAAACTGAAACTGTCCACGTATGGACTCCCCATTAAATGCCATTGAATACCCCTCCATCCTTATCCTCGCCCTCCAAGGGTCTGCGCGTCCCCTTTAGGTTAGGATTAGTTTCAGACGTTTATTAGTATTCAACCTAGGTCATAGTTTACTTTTAGGTTAATAGGACTTAGGTTTATTTCCCCCTGCTTTTTTTTTGTAATTTAAAAATCCACTTAGGATAGTAGTTTAGGAGGTATGTTAGAACTTAGGATTAGCTTAGGATTTAATTCCTTCTAACCACTAACATTAATCAACCTCTAATCCAGTCTGTCAACTGACACTCATATCAATGCCGTGCAGGACGTTCCGTCCTTTGTTTCACATGCCAAGGCCACCCGTGTCCAAACATTTCCTGCCCCACGAGGTCTCAAGTTTGATAGTACAGGGTTCAAGAATCGAACCTTTGTCGTTGGCATTTACGTTCCAGCTGCTCATACCTTCAATCAGGCGCTGCACATTTATATCAAGCTCCGGTTTGGCTCAAGAGTAAATCGACAAAGCAATCACAAGAATACCACAACATACTTTGGATCAATGGAATTGATTCAAGGTGTGCTGTCAATCAGCAAAGAGAGTTTAGACAGTATACGACAATTTTTTGTCACATTAGCAAACACACAAGCAATAATAACTGCTTTCCTATGCAATAAATTACAATATGCAAGAATCCAAGTTAGCAACACATTCCTTTAAGATCAGAATATATCTTAACATGTTTTCCTTCATTTCAGTAGCTATAATAGTATGAAAAACATTCACCAAGATAACTTACAAAATCAGGGTGTTACATTCTTCCCTCCTTAAAGAATCATCATCCTGATGATCAGATTAAAAAAATCAAGGAGTTCCTAGGACAAAGTTCAGTTATTGTCCTTTCATTCATAAGTTCATACCAAAAATAGATTCACTCTTAAAAACAACGTTTTAAGACAACTGTACAATAGACTAATAATTGTCTAAATTTGGTAGAATTATTAGTTCCTCAAATTTCAAATTCAATTAAACAGATGTGGAAAAGTAGATCTCATTTCTTCGAGATTTTCCCAAGTTACACTTTCCTCGCTGAACTGGTCCCACTGGACCTTACACTGGTTCATTTCGTGATTTCTCAAGTACAACTGGCGAGTTCTCAGCACTCGAATGGGCTTAACCACGATTATTCCTGGGTCTTGAACCTGCAAGGAATTCCAATTCAGCATATGTGATAAATCTGTCACGTATTTCTTAAGCAAAGAAATATGAAAAACATCATGCATTTGAGACAAAGCAGGAGGTAATGCTAGACGATAAGCTATAGGGTTGATTATTTCAACAATTTCAAAAGGTCCCATGTATCATGGCGACAACTTGGCAGCCTTGCCAAAAGTTATTGAGCTCTTTTTCGGATTCACCCGAAGAAAGACCTTCTCTCCCAGTTTATAATGTCTATCAACCCGCTTTAAGTCTGCATAGCTCTTTTTCCTATTGGTGGCCACCTTTAGATGTTCCCGAATCATTTTGATTTGTTGTTCCATTTCCATAAGGATTTCTGGCCCATTTACCTCTCTGTCCTCAACGCTGTCCCAACTGACAGGGGTTCGGCATTTTCTTCCATACAATGCTTCAAAGGGAACCATTTTTAAAGAGGCATGATAGGTGTTATTGTAAGCAAATTCTACCAGCGGAAGGCATTCCTCCCATTTATACTGCTGGTCCATGCAATACATCCTTAACATGTCCTCTAAAACCTGATTCACTCTCTCAGTCTGTCCATCCATTTCCGGATGATATGCAGAACTAAAGTTCAATTTAGTCCCCAAGGCCGCATTAAGCGTTTGCCAAAACCTTGATGTCATCCTCAGATCTCTGTCCAATATGATTAATTCCGGTATTCCATGCAATCTGAAGATTTCATGTACAAATCTTCTTGCTAGCACTGGTGCATCATCCTTCAAATTACCAGCAATGAAGTGTGCCACTTTGGTCAATTTGTCGACTACAACCAGGATAATGTCATGCTTATTTCTTGACATAGGCAATCCTTGAACGAAATCCATCGTTATCACTTGCCATTTATACTGTGGAATACTATGGGGATACAATAATCCAGCGGGGTGCATATGTTCCACCTTAACACGCTGATATTCCAAACAGTGTGTTACAAATTCTACCACATCCTTTTTCATTCCCTTCTAGAAATATTGCTACTTAAGATCAGCGAGCATTTTCGTAATGCCAGGGTGTCCAGAAAAAGGTGAATTATGAAATTCAGTTAACAATTTCCCTCTTAAGTCATTTGCCAAAGGTATATATACCCTGTTTTCGAACCTCATAATTCCTTCATTATCAAAATAGAATCCTTTATACCGGACATCCTTCGGGTCTGCAGCAAGTGCTGATTTGACATGCTGGAAATAAGGATCTGATTCCAAGGCATCTTTCACCTCATCCTTAAACTATGTTCTTAACGTTATAAGAGCAGAGATATGCTTCCTTCGACTCAGAGCATCTGCTACTCTATTTTCCTTGCCCTTGATGTAGCTTATATCAAAATCATACTGAGATAGAAATTCTAACCATCTTCGCTGCCTTGCGTTCAGATTTGGCTGAGTAAAAATATACTTCAGCCCCAGATGGTCTGTTTTTAACTCGAAAGGATTGCCTAAAAGGTAATGCCTCCACATTTGGAGTGCATGAACAATGGCAGCGAGCTCAAGATCGTGTGGAGCAGAATTCTATTCTTGTAACTTAAGCTTTTTGCTTTCATAAGCGATGACATGGTTATTCTGTAATAGAATACCTCCAAGGCCTTCTCCTGAGGCATCTGTTACAACCATAAAATCTCCATTTGGATCAGGTACAGTCAAAATAGGTGTTGTAGTTAACTGTTCCTTTAAATTCTTAAAGGCAGATTCACATTTGTCTGTCCAGATGAATTTCTTTTCTTTCTTTTGCAGCGAAGTGATTGGGGCAGCAATTTTTGAAAAGTCCTTAACGAACTTTCGATAATATCCAGCCAAGCCCATGAAGCTCCTCACTTCGTGCACGTTCTTAGGCGCAGGCCACTCAGTTATAGCTATGATCTTTGAAGGGTCAACAGCTATCCCATTCTTGCTTATAACGTGTCCCAAATAATGTACCTCTGCATCATAAAAGGAACATTTGGACAGTTTGCCATACAACTTCCTCTTTCTTAAAATTTCCAGCACTATCCTTAGATGTTCTTGGTGCTCTTCAACATTTTTAGAGTATATAAGAATATCGTCGAAGAATACAAGCACAAACTTGTCTAAGTACTCTTGAAAAAAATTGTTCATTAGATTCATGAAGGCGGCAGGCGCATTAGTCAACCCAAAAGGTAACACCATGAACTCATAATGCCTGTACCTCATTCTAAAAGTTGTTTTATGAATATATTCTTCCTTTATTCTCAGCTGATGATACCCAGACTGAAGATATATTTTTGAATAAACTGATGCTCCTCACATCTGATCAAACAGATCATCAATCCTAGGAAGTGGGTATCGATTTTTAATAGTTGCTTTGTTCAGCATTCTGTAATCAATACACAGCCTCAAAGTGCCATCCTTTTTCTTTACAAAAATTACTGGTGCTCCCCAAGGTGAGACGCTCGGTCTTATCGGCCCCTTAGTTAGAAGTTCTTGTAACTGAGTCTTCAGCTCTACCAACTCAATGGTAGTCATTCTATAAGGTGCCTTAGATATGGGTTCAGTTCCTGGTTTGATTTCTATTGCAAAGTCAAACTCACGTTTGGGTGGAAGACCTGGCAATTCCTCCAGAAACACATCACAAAAACCCCTTAACAATGGATATCTTTCCATGAAATCATTATTTTCCTCAGCAATTTCTGTCACTTTTACTACATACAAAGTGCAGCCTCATTTTTTAGCCGTTTTTAGTTGCATAGCCATCAGTTTCCTAACTGCAACTTCCCGTTTTACACCTTGAATGACTGCTGCTTTCTGCAGGTCATCGAAGCAACATATTTTTTTTTCATAACAGTCGACCTTTTCCTTATGTTCAGAAAACCAGTTAACTCCAATAATGATATCATATGATCCTAGAGGAGTGACATACAAGTCAACCTCGGTGGAGAAACTAGGCAGATCAAGAATTGCCCCAAAAAGGCACATTTCGACTGTATGGACAACATTATTCCCATAATGCACTGTCCATGTTTTATCCATTCTTTCATCCTTTCTTTTTAATTTCATTGCAAGTTTAGCAGAAATATAAGCATTCTGTAGCTCCAGTATCAATAAGTATGACTAATAGGTGTACCGAATAACTTACACGTAACTTCTCTGGGCGTCACTTGCTTTTCAGCTTGTCTGTTAGCCACTACAGCGTGTATCCTATGCTGCTGACCATGATCATCCTTCTTCAGAGGACAGTGATTCACATAGTTGGTCCTTTCCACAGTTGAAGCATCCTCCAATTGGCCCTTTTCTAGGCTCAAATTTGTTACTAGCCTTGAAGTTATCATTCTGGCTTCCATAGGACTTCTGTCAAATGCCATTAACTTTTGTGAAGCTGTTCTGCACGCTATTTACAGGTCTGTTCATCACAGATTTCTTGTTGTTATCTACAACAATTTTGTTTTTCACACCCAACCTTTTCCAAGGTCCCCTTTTTGGTGCAAGAGACGAAGAAGAATTGGGAATCTTCTTCCTTATCTCTTCCCTGTGAGCAGATATTGCCCTCAATTTCTGTTCCCGTCTTATTGCCTTTTCGACAACTCCATCCATGGTGGTTGGGCCATGGACATCCACTTCGCCACCAATGATGGGATTCAGTCCCATTATGAATTTCCGAATCCTGAACTTTTCATCAGCTTGGTACTGCGGCACATAAACCCTTCCCAGTATTCCGTCACCGACAGCCTTCCTTGTGACCAGTTCTGAAATTCAGTCATTTTCCTATCAAAATAGAGTTGAGGCAGCCATCATTGCCTAAAATAACCCTTAAACTGATCCCAAGTTATGTCTGATTCGACAATATTCAGCTCAACCTTATGGTTGTCCCACCATGATGATGCTTCATGAGAAAGCTGATATGCTCCCCATATTGCTTTAGTATCTTCGGGGAAGTTTCTTATTGCAAAGTATTTCTCCATTTCACTGAGCCAGTTCTTAGCTCCATCCCCAAGGGTTGTTCCATCAAACTTTGGAGGACTTATTCTCTTTATATCATTTGTAAGTTTAGCTGCTAATCTTGCCCTTTTATTTTCAGGGGGATTAGGAGCAATTACATTATTATCATCAACACCCGGATTCCCTCCGTTGATGTTGTCCCTAGGAGGCAGCTGATCATTTATTTCAGCTTCATCCTCCTCCTCTTCGTTGCCCATTGACTGCTGTTCCAGAACAGTCAAACGATCCCTCGTATCAAGTAGGGCAGCAATGATTTCATCCAGCTTTTGAACAGTAGCTGCTTCTCCACCCTGTAACAGGTTATTCGCAGCATTCCCTCTTGTTCTGACCATTTTTTGTTCAATAAGAAAATGTAAACCTTATTAATATCGTGGACTCATTAGGTCCAAGAGCTGCAACCTTCAGCTCTGATACCAAGATGTAACATCCCCATTTTAAGATACTAGAACAAGGGAAAATTTTTTTTGATAACGTTTTCTGTTATGAATTATAAAATTCAAACACACGTTCAAGTTTTAATAATTGTTCTCTGCCCAACAACACAGTTTGGAACATAATTTATTTTTAAAACTAATGTTCCCTGTTCACATATTTACAATATGGAACACACATTCAATGCCATTCAATCTTATAACAGATTCTATATGATGTTGTAAATGACTCGAAGAACTGCCGATCTTCCATTTTCATGGCTCAGAGTTTCATCGATCCTTCATTTCATGACTTGGCAACAACCAATCCTTCATGTTTGTTTATGCATAGTATATTATATATACTGGTTCTCTTAACCGTTTCTGGTTATCGAAGTGATCCATTTAAGAAGCCTATCTAAATATTTGTTACTGATATGCATCTGACATCCTGTATCTTAAATTAAGTGATAAAGACAACGCAACCAGCACTTGCGATACTTTGGCCAAAGATTTTCACATGCTTTGCATGATCATATTCCTGGATGTGATACACATCAATGGAATACATCCTTCACTTCACTTCACCTGTTATCTAGAATGGTCTTTCCTGGTTCCTACCAGTCCTCTTAGTTTAAGATCAAATTAAAACTTCCGATTTCCAACTAGCAATATGAACGAATATAGGAAGGCACTCCTGGTAACTAAAGATAAGCAGACATGCGGTGTCATTCCCCATGACTCCGTGTGTCTAGTTATCCTTAGTATTCCGGGGTCACTCCGTATACATGATCATACTCTTATCCCTTTCCAAGAACTTCACATTCATCCTATGTATTCTTGATGTTTTAATTCGGGAGGGCATTGTAATATGTCAGCTATAACATTGTGTCGTCATGAAGACCCCGTCTTCATGAAGACACCTTGTTGTACCTGGCGTATGTCAATGTCCTACGGAATCTTCCCATCAGGAGTACACATCCTGCTCAAGTGATTTGGATATGATCTTAATATTTAAAAATCAACTTTCAGTAACCATGATGATCCCTTTATCCTCGTTCCCGTTACAGTTGTATATAGCTAAGAGAGACTAAATCTGTCCTTTAGCTTACTATGCATCTTCTCCTTCATACCGAAGGGCTGCATTTCTCTACTTGGTTATCTTCTTAATCATTGGATTAAGTAGCCCATTACCGACGGACGTGATAAGTTTAACCTATTAAACTTAACCAAGATTTTTCCCAACTGTAACTAAATTCAGAATTCTAGCTTATTAGACGTCATTTAAACGAGGTCTAATTCCCAATAAATGTATTCATTTATTTTCCTTAACATTACACAGTTAAGGTCCATTAATTATGGATATACTTATCCCATATCCTTTATTCTGAATTTAACATACGGGGTCATTAATGGAGTTCGAAAGCGAAGTTCGATCACTCCGAAGTTAATTGATATTCCTTAGCTACCAAGCTAATCTTGAATACCTATCAGTTATGGAATCTTATTCTTCCTAATCCCTTCTAATGTCAATTAAGAATTCATCTTTACCCAAGTATGAACTAATTGCAAATTTCAACTTAAAAGTTGCAATAAGGTAAGAATAGATATCAATTCCCATTTAGCATCCATCCAAGGACAATTAAATAAATCCAAATCAGGAATAACATTATATTTCCAATTTAGTCAACAATATCAAACTGATATAATTACTAAAATATCACACTTGTATTTGTATTCATCAATTCATGTCATAATCCATACATTTGCCAATCCAACTGAATGGACATTGTTTACATAAAATATCATTACAACTCATAGATAGAAGAATATACTTTCTTCCTTTCACAATTCCTCGAAGAGGAATAAAAGTAAACAAATACAATTCATCTTCAACCAATCAAGAAGCATCAGAAAACAGCCATGTCTTCATTCTAATCAAAATTCCATCTGCAAAATTATTTGCACGGGTCAGTTCAATTAACTGAGCATATTAAGCACTTATCATTAAAATGAGGTGCTTCAATTAACTGTATCAATAAAAGAACCCTGCTTTTATGAAACGACAGTAAGACGTCAATAAAGAAATAGGCAACAAATAATGATCAGCATAACAACTGAACCATCAAAATACCATCACAATCAGCCAAAGAACTGCTGTCCCATTTTCCACATAACCGTTGCAAGTGTCAAATTACAATATTTGTAAAGTTAGGAATACAAGTAGCATACTGCTGATATAACATACTGTTATCCTTTCCACACCTTTCATTAATAATAAATGCAAGGGTAAAACTAAATGAAACGTAAATCCATTACTTTCCTTTCAGTTCATGCATCACATTAGATTCCAAGCAATCACGCATAGAGGAGAAAGCAAACAACAATGCATATAGTTGGTCATATCTAAGCACCACAAAATTCTTTAATAATGATTACAAATTTTCAACTATATGAAAGAAGAAAAGATCATTTTTCAAGTCATTCATCCACATTACTATCTCCTTCCTCATGACTATCCTAAAAATGGAATCGAAACGAGACACAAATCAAGATAACAATTCAGAGTGAAACTTACAAAGTCCATACGGAATTCACTTTCCGGCAGCCAAAGTAATTTCATTCATAATCAAATTTAAATGAAAACGAGGAAGAATTTATCGTCCTTATCAATACTTCATTTAAATCAGGCTCATATGAATATCCAAAACAGGTTAGTACAACATCGTATTTATCATAGATCAATTAGTATAAGGATGAATACTATGTATTTCCTGTACTAGAAGAGCCCATACTTTCTTCACTGTATTGTAAACCAGATAAACAGTTATGCAATCATGCAATCAATTATTTGCATGATTTCCTAATTCTATGAATACATTCCGTTCAAAATAAAATTTATTCATGGCTGTTACCGACAGCAAGACCAATCATAATGCTATTTCCAGGATTCAAACAGCCAAAAGAGAAGAATTCGTTCCTTTAACTATTCAAATAAGAAACAATAATTTTCTTCAACTCAACAAGAATTATTCATGCCGATTTCATTTTTCCTTGAATGACAGTGCAAAGATCAGAAGACCACACGAAAAACATTCAAAATTTCCGTTTGTACAGAAAAATAACAGCACTTAGAAACCATCTAAATGTCACTGTAATCTTTGTCAAACTAAACTTATAACGTTCATCAAAACCAATTTATGGTTTCTTTCAAATCGAAAATAGCATAAAGAAGAATTCATGTCCCTAAAATTTCATTAAGAAATGATCATTTTGCTCAGAATGAACTAAAAACACCCAAGTCATGTTTATCCAAGCATGACAGCTCAACTTATAAAGATAACAGAACAATCGCTCACATTGAAAAGCAAACTCACCTAACCTGTGCAGTTCCAGTCAAATATACCGCAACCAATGAATTTCCAAAATACTTCAAACAATGAAATAACCAATTCGAGTTCTATCTCGATCAACAATTAGTTCCAAAAACAGCATTCTCCTTTTTCTTAATGAGATACATAACTCAAAATATATATATTCATATATCAATACCTCTGTCAAGGCAAACCCGCATAGGGTATTAATATATAAGCTTGGTGCAGTCAGGACAAACTCAAGCAATAACCCAAATTTCTATATTTTTCCATTTACTTGTACAGAAAACAAACCGAGATAGTAATCGTGACAACAGTCCAAACAGGAAGGCCGAACAACATCCATAAAACACAACAAAAATCATCCTGTCCTCACAACAACGAGGGAATGTAATCATATGCAAGTTCAGAAGAAAAACAGTTAATCTTTCCTACTTCCACGAATACCCAAAAATGTTATTCGTTCATTTCTTATGCAAGAAAAAGGGAAAGCAATAAAATATTACCATTTCTTCCTTTAAATCAAGTTCATAAGCTCAATAAAACCCATATGCTATTTCTAACAAAATTCCAAAACAACAGAAGAAAAAAGGATCTTATTTCCTTTTAAAGATTTCAGTATAGAAACAACATCAACAACTCGTACATCCTGTACAGTTTTCATCATTGAAATTCATATAGCAAAAGAACAATTGCTCAACACTGAAAGACAACTCCTACTGCCTATACTGCTTTCATCATTCAAATTCATTTAAAAAAAGAACGATTGCACAGTAAGGAGAACAACTCATACTGCCTGTTCCGTTTTCATATAAACATGAACAGAGAAAGAAAATACCTATTTCAAATTCTCCAAACTGTCAAACAACCCACACAGCAAATTTGTATTTCCTACTCCAATTCATGCAAAGACAGATCAAACAAAACAGCAAGAAATGATTCCACTCATATCATTTCAAACAAGGACAGAAAAATCGAATAAACCCAAAACCCAAGAGCAGGGTTGTTTTAATGAGACGTTTAAACAAAGCAAGTATTTTTAAAGAGAAGGGCTTAACATGCCTGCAATTTCTTTTCCAAAACCCGAAGAAAACTGCGTTTGCTGAAGATATTTCCTTCCACGGCGACAACAAGAACTTCCCAACAATCCTTTCCTCTTCAGGCTCAGCAACAACCTCCAAATTTTGAAAGAACAATGATGAATCCAAAGAAACTGGTTCGACTGAACCAAATAAAAAAAACCAAATGCAAAGCAACTTCACCAAATCCAAATCGACACAATAACAATCAACATTTTCTTCCTACGCCTTCCAAGGCGAGCTGGTCACGAGGACCAAGAACATTTAATGCATTAAAGGCTTTGCCTTTTCCTAATTTCCCACGCCACTTCCAACTTGGGTTGGTGAACCCCCAAGTTCAAATTTGCGTGAAAAACCAAATTTAGTGCATGGCCATCTAGCTACCTCTGCCATTTACCTGTTCCCGCCAAACTGACACTGTCCACATATGGACTCCCCATTAAATGCCATTGAATACCCCTCCATCCTTATCCTCACCCTCTAAGGGTCTGCGCGTCCCCTTTAGGTTAGGATTAGTTTAGGATGTTTATTAGTATTCAACCTAGGTCATAGTTTAGTTTTAGGTTAATAGGACTTAGGTTTATTTTCCCCTTTTTTTTGGTAATTTAAAAATCCACTTAGGATAGTAGTTTAGGAGGTATGTTAGAACTTAGGATTAGCTTAGGATTTAATTCCTTCTAACCACTAACATTAATCAACCTCTAATCCAGTCTGTCAACTGACACTCATATCAATGTCGTGCAGGATGTTCCATCCTTTGTTTCACATGCCAAGGCCACCCGTGTCCAGATATTTCCTGCCCCACGAGGTCTCAAGTTCGATAGTACAGGGTTCAAGAATCGAACCTTTGTCATTGGCATTTACGTGCCAGCTACTCATACCTGCAATCAGGCGCTGCACATTTATATCAACCTCCGGTTTGGTTCAAGAGTAAATCGACAAAGAAATCACAAGAATACCACAGCATACTTTGGATCAATGGAATTGATTCAAGGTGTACTGTCAATCAGCAAAGAGAGTTTAGCAAGTATACGACAATTTATCGTCACATCAGCAAACACACAAGTAACAATAACTGTTGTCCTATGCAATAAATTACAGTATGCAAGAATCCAAGTTAGCAACACATTCCTTTAAGATCAGAATATATCTTAACATGTTTTCCTTCATTTCAGCAGCTACAACAGTATGAAAAATATTCACCAAGATAACTTACAAAATCAGGGTGTTACATCTATTCCTTGTTGCGTACCATTTCCTTTCCTCTGTGTAATGTCGCATCGAGGACGATGCTTTCTTAAGGGGAGGAGAATGTAATGCCCCGTTCATCATTGCTCCTTTGATTTTGCGATGATCGTGCTTCTTAGAGTTGAACGTTGTTGCATTTCCTTTAAAACGTTAGTGTCTCGCCTTGTTGAGTTTAACTATTGGTTGCTAGTAATAATGATAATAATAATAATAATAATAATAATGACATTATGATTGTATTATCGATCAACGATTGTATTTTATTATTATTTTCTTTATATCGATTGTTATTGATATCATCCTCTGTTATCATTAATCTATCCTGTTGTTTTGCTTGTCACTCCAGCTGATCGAGCCTCGTTGCGCAAATGAGGAAGAGTATGATTTGTGGTGGCATCACGGTTTGGGGGTGGTGTTCACGTAAATATTTTATTTAAGTACTCAACCCCGTTCTCCTCCTTGGTCGACCGATCCCTCAATCTTAGAATTGTTTTAAATTACTAATTTTAAATATGGTTTTTTATGTCCCCAACCTACCTTGTCTCTCCCTTTTGATCTCCTTGTGTACTGTTTGGCGTGAGACAGTGGGAGACTATATTTTATTCTTTTTGGTAGTGGTTGAAGCGCCTTTTTCTCCCTGGTTGGTGGTAGACAACATTGAGTTGGTTGGTTGGACTCTTTCTTGCTGGTGGCCACACTGCCTTCATTTATTATTCTGATTTGCAAATCTTCTTGGTTTCTTGATTGACTGCCTGCATATCCTTCTCTGACCGCGTGAGATTTTCCTTGGATGGTTGCGTGGGTAGAGAGGCCATCGAAACTTGTTCTTTCTAGGCATTTTCTTCCTGGTTCCTCCTTGGGTGCCTTCCCTGCTGGCCGCGTGGGTTTGTATGGTAGTTTTAGATGAAGCTACAGGCTAGTGAAGAAGGCGTGATTTTCGGCATGGAAGAAAGGAATAGGTAAGAGAACCTTCATTCGAAGTTTCCAGATTGATCTATCAAGTCTCTAAGGAGCTCGTGAACAATAGACAGGTGATAGTGGCTAGAGGATGAGTGTGATGAGATTGGTGGGTAAGAGTGTTGTCAAACCTTGGGCATCTCGATATCCATTGTGATCTCTCTCTTCTCTGAGTGATAAATCTATTGTTCTCGTGTGTGCAATGGCTGCGCCTGCAACTCCAGAGCTTCAAAAAATTCAGATTCAGCGTGATGATACAACCCTTGATGCGTATGTGATGGGTAAAGAAGATGCACCTGGGATTGTGGTGCTGCAGGAGTGGTGGGGAGTTGACTACGAGATTAAGAATCATGCAGCTAATATAGCTAAACTGGATTCTGGTTATAAGACGCTCATTCTAGACTTGTACCATGGGAAAGTTGGTTTAGATGCTAGAGAAGCACAACATTTGATGGATGACCTTGATTGGCAAGGTGCTGTTAAAGATATTATGGCGTCTGTGAAGTGGTTGAAGGAAAATGGTTCAAGAAAGGTTGGGTCGACAGTGATTAGCCAGGCGGCAGGCATGTTGCAGTATGGCAGAAGCCTTTTTGAGCGCTTCCAGGAAGCAGGTTGTCCAACTATGTTGTTTTCTGTTCTATATCGAATGCATCCTCTAATTCGGGTTTCTCCTTCAAGATATTTTTATCAAAATTGACTTTGTGACAGTGAGAGTGTTACCAGGAGACCGGATGAAGTTTTTTGCTAAGATTCTCTATTGAGACCTTACTTGTTTTACGATGTAACTCATGGAAGAGTATCTCATAGAGGCGGATCTGTTTCATATCAGAATATTCATGAAGCATAAATTGCGTTGTTGTTTCATTTCTTCCACTCTGCCCCGTTGATGAGGGTCTGTCTCCATCGTGTGTTCGATTCCAGTGTCTTCGTGGTTATGAGAAGCTTTATAGTCAGGCTTTGCAGGAGGATTCCACTGCATGTTCGAGTATTATCCACAGCTTTTGGTCTGGCAATGTTTAGGAGATCGATTAAGGATAGAGGAATTAAAAAGAAACTTGGATGTAGTTAGATTAAATGCAATAAAATGGTGCATGCTTTTTGTGTAGGTGGCAGATCACACCCACAGACACAGGAGATCTATGCAATGTTGGAGAAAATGTCTTGGGAGATGAAGGTAGCAGGATATTTTTCAGATTTAGAACATGTACTGAGTGAACGGGAAAGTAAAAGTATTCCTCTGCTCATTTTTGTTCCTGTTTCCTGCAACAAACCCTCTTCCTTTCATTATCTTCTCCTCTGCGACTTAGGTGATGGATGCCTCTTCTCCTCCCACGTTCCAGCTTCCACTGGCTTCCTCTTCAGTTTGGCATGTTTTTTTGGGTGTGGGATTTCGGGAGGGCGTCCAAAGCAATGGAAGAGGCAGGAGGACGATGTTGAATCTAGAGAAAAAGGTAGGATATTTCTACACTTTTCTACTGTTATTTTATTTAAAATTATTGTGAAATCGAACCACTTTTCCTTGCATTTTTTTGTCAGTTGGATGTCGTGATGGGAGATTTCCCCTTTCTGATTGTTTCTTCTTGTTTTAGCTTTTATCGTTGTCTGTATGTCAGTCGAAAGGATGCGTGTGCCCTCTCCTCTGGGTGTTATGTTTCTCTTGCTCGAGTGATAGACCTTCATCTATTTGTTTATGTATTAATTCTTCTTTGCGATCGAGTTGCAAGTTATTATGTTGATCAAAATATTATTTTTGATATCATGGAAGTAAGTTTACGATAACTATGAAGCTCCTCCCTAGCACCCAAGTTGTCTTTTGATGTTTTTTGTTAACTCCTTCATAAGCCCCTTTGATAAACTTTTGGCATCGAGAAAGAAAGGTTGAAGGATTAGTGTGATCAATGCTTGGGCTAGCCAGCTTAGAGTTTTGGAATTAAAACTTGTAGAATGAAAAAAAAGTTTGTGTGCAATGTGTTTTCCGTCTCACGTGTTTAGAATATTATATTATCTTTCATCTTGTTTCTAGGCTTTTAAGGCCATCCTCAAGAATTACCTTGACCATCCCTATCAATTTGAACCATAACTAGCTTTTTGGATCAACTAAGCTCGAGGTTTCATTGTGCGAATCCAGTACCTCGTTGACACTAGAATAGTTTTGGTCTTATCCCCCTCTCAGAATTATTGTTGATGGCACTCTTCTATTTTTTCCTAGCTTGCATTCTTTCTCCTTTTTTATGTTAACGCTATTAATTAATATTGGTCGGTTTTTATGCACGTAATTACCTTAATATTTTGTGATGGAAATTTCCTTAAATGTGATTAATCTTTGGGAAAAACTCATCTTTCATATGATAGTCTTATGGATTCATAGCAGAAGGTTTGTTTTGATAATGTCACTTAGAAATTATGTTTGTATCTATGTGTGACGGTTGACTGTGTTACCAAGGGTTGCCTTAAAATATTGTTGTTTTGGGAAATAGGTAATTTATTTTAAATTAACCAAACATTAGAATTGTTGTGGAGGGTTGCAAATATTTAGTGTTATAAAAATTTTTGATGACATGATTGTATACTCTTGTTTGACGGAACTCCCTTCTTCTCTCGCGTGTTTGCTACTAGCCTGTAAGACATTGGCCCTTTTTGAATGATTGGAAAATCTTTGTAGTTAATGGTCAAAACTAGTATACCTTTCCTTCACTTCGAAACTTATGTTATGTGTATAATCTATTTGAATTCCGGTTTGAAACTCAATTATACATGGATTTTTGTGTTAATTTTTGAAACCCGTGGTTCCCCTTTCTTGGGCTGATCAACTCTTGTTCTTTTAGAAATATATTATTTTAGCCTATGCGTTTGGTACCTTTGATAAATTTATAGATGGTTGGTATATATATCAAATCTCAATCTTGTGATTATTGTTTAATTACTTACTTGATGGGAATTTTGTTTTTGCTAGATTGTTTATTTTCTTCTTATAGGGCCAAGGGCCATTCTCATACGATTGCTATACTTTCGTTGCTTTTACTCCTAACTGAAGTACAAGGTCTTCTCCTTCTTTGATTGGCATGATGGAGACTTTATTATTACTTGATGTGTTGATAGTGTTTAGAGGTTTGACCCAATTCTTGTAATAAAGTGCTTCCTTTTGTGGTATTGTTAGATAATAGTTATGGTGGTTTTTGTGAAGCCTTATCTTGCTCAGTTCTCGCGAAATGACTCTTGTGGAAAAATTTGTTGCAGATGGATTTTACGAGTAGATGAGGCATAGACTTGTAGATTTTTACATCAACCTCAGTTGAGAAGTTCTTTTGCATGAATCCTTTTTATATTGTTCAACTATTGATAACATCTAGTGGGAAAAATTTAGAAGAGGATCAATGTCTTAGTATTTTGTATCGTGGATTATGTCGTCTTAACTTTGGAACCTTGAATTGTCTGTCTCTCTTGGAAAATATAAGAAAATTTGTTTACCGCTTGTTGAGTGACCTTAATGGATTATCGGTATTCTAAAAGTTGATATAACCTTATTTCGTTTTCGTAAATGAGTAATGTTAAACTTTATCCCTACGATTAAATGTTGAGTTAAATCTTTCTAAGACTTAGTAATAGTGTGTTATAAGTAAAATAAAATGGGTTGTTTAATACTTATAGAAGTTAAACTAAAATTTATATTGCAAATGAATTAGTGTAGAGGTGACCAACTTGAGAGCATGTAATTCCATAAGTGATCAAAGATGAAACTATCCTTTGTTAAGTAACATTATATAACATGATAACCCTTGCTACACTAATGAACACTATCCCTTTCATGGTGAAATTCTTAAACGAGCTTAAAGGAAATCTATGGTTAGTTCTGGAAGATAATAAGATTTGATAAGCAGGAGATAACACTTTAGAAACCACGCAATCTATCTCTTAGCCATTGGATGGTAAATTGTTTTATTTTTATAAAACTCATTTAGTAAAGCCTAAGTAAAATCTTTAATAATTCTGGTTAAGTTTTCAAGTTTCAATTATATCTTGGTAATAGCTGATGAGGTCTTGAAGATGATTTCAACTCAACCTTCTCCCTCTAACCTTTTTCCCAAGGTGCTTTGTCTTCCTTCTCTTTAGGATGTTGAACGCAAACCCATGTTGTCATATGGGCATGAACAAGTTCTAGTAGTGTAAGTGTAAATAGATGGCCTTGTGGGAGTAAATTCCCCCTTTCTCTAAATAAATGAATTAAGAAAATAAATGTCATAATAGAGAAGTTTTAAAGATGATTACTCAGTGTAAAAAAGAATAAACTTAGCTTGGTACGATGAATTGTATGAGTCATATCTTGAGCCTCCTTGAAAACGTAAGCTAAGAATTGCAAGATGTCTTTTAAAATAAATAACCCTCAAGAATATCTCATTGTGGTTGGCCCTAACTGTAAGTGTGTTCTATGGTTGGACTTCTATGTTGTTATGTCAAAAAAAGTGTATTATCCTTTTGGGTGTGAACGTTTCTGTGCCAACCTTGTGGTCATCCCCATAACAAGTGGTTCCCAGAGTTGGTTGTAACCTTGTGACGACATGTTGTGTCGAAGCAAGTCAAAAAAAAAAAAAATCCTGTCATTTACTGTGTTGTTCGTGTGTGTGAAATTTTGGGTCATCACACAGACCGCATCACTCCCAAGAGGTCCCTCGGCATGTCACCTTTTCAAGTGTTATATGGCACTGACGCCGAGCTTCCCATTTCTGCAGAACTCCCTGCTCTGCGCTTGGCACGAGAAATCAAAGATGAGACTTTCCAAAATTCCCTTGAAAAGAGGATCATGTATCTAGCAGAGATCGAAGAAAAGAGGGTAAGAGTGGTCAATAGGATCACCGAACATCAGGTTCAGGTCAAGATATTTTTCGATAAAAAAGCTAAGCAAAGAGAGTACCGGGTGGGAGACCTCGTCATTTTATGGGACAAATGAAGAGAGCCAAAGGACATGCACAAAAAATTTGATTCCCTATGGAGAGGACCTTTCAAGATCAAAAAGCTCAATGGAGAGAACAACTTCTATCTCTCGTATCCGGACAAAACTGGACTCCCGCTTCCCTATAGCAGGCAGCATCTGAAAATCTTTAGGAAGTAGAGCTTGCTCTCTTCTTTGTACAGTTTGCTTCAGTTGTGTGTTTATTTTCTTCGTGTGTTTACTTTTTTTGGTTGTGTGTTTCCTTTTGTGGTCGCCCTTGTTTTTGAATCTGTACCCAATGGATAGGCACGTGTGGATCTGGGATTCTCTACCCCTGATTTCCGTTCAGAGATAGTCTCCAGAAAGAGCCAGTTGTTATCCTGTAAAATTGGTAAGGGCAATTTTATGGGTAACCATACCAAAATTTTGTTCTAGTCCCTCGTCAGGGACCCCTCTGCGTTTGGAACGTTGCAAAACCCTTTCCCGGGAAATCTAGTTTTCTAGACTTAGCCATATTTGGTCTTTTTGGGTTGGGCGCACCTTTTGTCTGTGCAACACAGGGTAAATCTGCGCCCCCTTTCATTTCCTTTAGCGCACCCTTTGGCGTGTTGACACACATTTTGGTGCACCTCACCGTGTTGTGCCTTTCTTGCATGCGCCAAGGCGCATGCACCTTCGTGTCAACAATATTTTTGTTGCGCCGCGTTTTGGTGCGCCAAGGGTGCATGTATTTCCATGTTGACAACACTTTTGGTGCACTAAAGGCGCACATAAAAATGTGTTAACGCACATCTTGGTGCGCCATAGGGTGAAAGTTTTGCAATGTCGACAGGTGTTTTGATGCGCCACTTCAAAAAGTGGTTGGCACATTTATTACGCCTTTTCCTATATATAGGCACATCTGCCCTGTCATTATCACCAGTCAGAAAACACATGATTTTTTTATTCTTCTGCACCTGTCAGCATGCCTTTCATCCTCGTGTCATGTTCGTGGACCCCGATTCACTTCTCACGTTATATATTCTGGGTAGGTGGTATTTCCCCCCTGTATTTTTGTTGGTTGTTATTTGTTTGTGTAGTAGGTTGCATAGATTTGTCAAAACCCTCCTTTGCTGCTCTGGTTGTCTTTCTCCCATGCTCTCCCTCCTCTTTCTAGATCTTCTGGTAAAGAGAGCCTTGCCTCAAAGCAATTGGGTCTTTTTGTTGTACCCCCTTCTCTATCCGCGGAACCCTGCAGAAGAGGCTTAACACCCATTCAAACCCCATAGAGAAAGAAGAGGCTTAAAAATTGATAAACTACATTTTTTACCCTTTGGCGCAATCACCACCCTTACAACATGAGGTACAGTCACGCCAACGGTGCATCCGCCCTGCTTGCTGCATAAAAAATAGTTGCACCCTCAAAGCACACTTTCCTTGCTTGTATAACCCACTAACCATGCGCCCTCTTGGTGCACCAAATGCATGTGTAACATTGCAAAAATTTGTCCCATTGGCGCACCCTGCATCCATGCAACACCTACCGTGCTTGCGCTAAGTATAAACTGTTAGTGGCGCAGGCGTATCCCCTATTGCAGTAACATCATGTCATGTAGACCTCCCATGTGCCGCACCAAGTTCCCCTGTTGCACACAAAAAGATGATGTTATATGCACTAAATCTGTGCCCTTTGGTGCATCCTGTACCCATGTAACATGAAAAATATTTGCGCCCGTTATAAAACGCATATAAATGGCACCGGCGTACTCCCACTTGCAACAACGAAAAATGTCATGTGCAGTATCCATGTGCTTTGCACCCTTTGGCACTGATTTGTCCCTTGTAACACCATTTTTCTGTGCACCACACTATTTAGCCCTGTAGCCTGCAGTATCCATGCGCCCTGCACCCTGATGCCTTAAAATTTCTAACTCTTCCTTCTGTCAATACTTTAATGGGAGATCAATCTGCTAACATGACTCTCCTATGTTGGGTTTCGCTACTTCTTGCAGATCAACAACTAAGTTCAGAACTACATATGTCTACATCAAGCAAGAGACCTACCAAGTCTAAGGGTAAAGCCAAGCTTACAGAGGAAGAAATGAAGTACAAATATCAGAGGGTCAGGATGCCCGAATCCTAGGCAGAGTGTGACTTGGATATAAGAGACTCAGAACTTGATCATATTGATATGGAAGACTTCTGGGACAGAACCAGAAGGGTCACAGGAAGTCCTTGGATGGAAAAACTGGTAGGCAGTGGCCTGCATTTTGCTGGAGGGATCCCGGTCAATGCTGTGAACAACGAGTTCATGATGGTAGTAGCCTGCTGCTACAACAAAGACACCAGGTGTGTTCAGAATGAGAAAGGCGAGGTCGTGATCAACCTCACTACTCGACACTTCGAAATAATGCTTGGCATTCCTCACCACCGGCACTTTTTGGCCGTAAGCCAAGAAGATTGCATCAAGGCTTGGGAAAATAATGAGGATCAGTGTATGCAATTAATGAATGAGGTATACCTAAAAAATAAGAAGGTAGTGACCAGATGGCTGCAAGTCATTCATCGCAGCGATTTATCAGAGGAACTCAGTGATACCATCACATTCCTAAGTAGAGTATTTAGGCTTCCTGATGCCCACTACTTTCATAAATGGATGCTTAGATACCTGGAGAAAATGAACAAGAATGTGCCAGATCAACGCTTCGAGTGGGCGGAGATCATAAGCAGCACTATATCCGAGCAGCTCCAATAACTTACCACAACGGGAAGGTTCTACATGAACTCCTAGGTAGTTTAAGCTGCGGCCTCAGAAAGAGATTATCCAGCGTTGATGCGGTGCGGGGTTTGGCCCTAAGTAAAAATATATGAATACTATCCAGAGCTGAAGCTGGAGAACAGTATTTCTCAGTTTACAAAGATTAACGATGCCTTCTTCTATGGAATTGTCTACCTTTTGAGGCCAAACATGACTCACGGTCGTACGACCAAGAGCATTGTTGCAGCAACAGAGAAATGGGGGGCCTTGTTCACTCAATTCCCCACCTTCACTTATCTAAGGGCAGCCAACTTCTTGGGGGAACCAACCAAATTGCCAAGATATGCAGGCCCCAAGATGATCCTGTTGGAGCTGTCAAGATAGCTCATAACCTATCACGAGAAGTGCTTGAAGAAAAAGAAGGGTGGAACTCCTTTCCCCCTCACAGTGGGCAGGTACACTTGTCTTTCTCACCACAAAGCACGGGAGATGTTTGCAGAGCTGGAGATGATAAATCTAAAGCACAACTTCCTGGCAAGGCCCACTTTCAACCTAAGGAATTACCTGCCTAGGGCCAAACTTGATCCAATCCACATTCCACAGATCGAGGATATTTATATCGACCTGTATCATGAGGTCGAGCTCAGAAGGAAAGACCATTCCCACTTGGCCTTGGCTGAAATCATCCAGTACAACGTAGCCATCATCCCAAAAGGTTATCAAACTATTGATCAAGAAGTTGATCAGGTATATCTTGACACGGGTGGGGACGAATGGGCATTCGCTGTCATTGACAGAACTAAAGAACCTCAGACGATAGAAGAAAGGGTCAAAGAAACTCTGCGGAGAACAGAGAACTGGTGCAGGATGAATGGTCTCATCTACCTCGGAGTTGATTTCACCACATCCCCATTGGGCAACGCACCTTCCAGACCAAAAAATCTACAAAAGATCAAAGGTAAAGACAAGGAGGGTGAGTCAAGGTCTTCCCAAGAAGAGACTCCTGAGATTCCCCCTTCCGCCACACAAGAACAAGTTATAACTCTGGCTTCTCCAGAGAAAGAAGCGGCCGAGGATGTTCCGATGGGCACATCCACTCAGGATGTTGCCACTACTGCAACTATTGAGGTCCCTTCTATCTCTTCTCCCTCTCCTCCTTCCCCTCCTCGAGTGACCCAAGTGACTATTCCTTTGGTCATGTCCTCTCCCCCATCTTCTATCGTTCCCGCTTTTTCGTCATCCATATTCTCTTCTCTCGCGGAGCTGTCCACCACCATTTCTTCCCTCATCTCTCAACTCCCTTCCATTCCCATGTCTACCTCCCCTGCAGTATCTCTTCCTCCCGTGAGCACTTCCTCGGCCTCCCTCTATATGTATCCTCCAAGTGTCTCCACACATTTTCCTTCTACTACTGCAGTTGCTCCCTTTTCTATTTCCGGCCCCTCTCCCATAAGTCCAGCGTGGATCTCTCAGCACCTGAGCCAACAAAAGAGGAAAGTTCCCATCGCACTGATGGACTTCTCCGTCATCCCATTAAAGGGGGCCAAGAAGAAAAAGCCTATAACCCGCTTCTCTCAGAGTGCGTTAAGAGAGAGAGTAATGGAGATAGCTTACCCCAATCCTTTAAAAGATAAAAAGGATCTGTCTTCAAAAGATTATACAATGACCCAAGTCACAATGGGGACATCTTCAAAAAACCTTCAAGGAGAGGCCCTATCTGCAGTTGATGCCCTTTGCAAGAAGCTCCAGAAAGCAAAGGAAGAAAAGAGGCTGTTAAAGGAGAAAAATAAACATCTTCTCCATGCCTTGCAGAAGATGGGCAGTGCACCTCCTACAACTGCCACCGAAACTCCTAAGCCTCTAAGCCAGGACAAGATTAATGAATACGCCAAAATTGGCGAGCAGGGTATGGCGGTTTCCACCTGGAGGAGCCAAATCCTCAAAGAAAGTGAGGGAGTGATCGCCAAGTTCACTAGTTTATATCAGAATATCAATCGGGTGAACAAAGAGCTCCAGGCGATAGTAGGACCCATCTTCGAAGAGTTGGACCATGTCAGGATGCAGCATGAGACCTTTCAGAAAATGCTCAACTTTTTAGTTGAAGATCTGGTCAAGTTCGATGTCTTTGGTCACCCCAGAGCCCTCAACAAAATCCTTTCTACTCTGGATTACTCGGTCGATCAGTTGGAGTTCATCCTAGAGAAGATTGACAAGATCAAGGAGGAAGCCCTGGATGCAATGCATCAAATGGAGCAAATTGTCCTGAGAATGTCTCTAGGCTTACTCACTCCTTCTTTCACCTTAAGAAAGGTAGAGGAAACTATTCAGATCTTCAAGGAGATCGTTTCACAAGCGCTGGGACCAGAAGTAACTTTTGACGTTGAATCCATTAACAACCTACTGGCCTGTCGTGACTTCATTGGGTACCTGATAGATGCGTAAAATGAATGTTCCAAACTCCCAGAAAAGCTCACAGATGAGCGGGAGACTTACGAGGCTATTAATGATCGAAACAAGGATCCTTCCCAGGATCAACTTCAACCCATGATCACCAAGTTCATGGAATACCATGCCCAGTTCCATATCTCGTCACCTGAGCAGCAGCAAAAGTAGGATACCCCTTTCAGCCGCGGGACGATGATGAATAATCTCTTTCTTCCTGACCTTCTCCTTGTAAATATCTAAAGTATGTTGACACAAATGATGACATCATTCATGTTGCACCATGGGATGATATCATCCACAAAGTTGTCAAAAGTCAACAAATTACTTTCAGATATTTTGTAAGATATTTTTGTAATTAAGTGGTTGGTTCATTTTTTCCTTCTCTTCTTCTCTTCTTCTATATATACTTGAATACTTGTTGTATTCAAGGGTGGATATTTTTCAGATGAGAAATAGAAGTAGGAAGAAAATATTTTGAACTTTTTGTAACAAAAACGAATATTAATACAATATTTAGACTTTGTGCTGAATACATGTGTTTAACATCAGACCTTTCTTATGTTAGATCTGTGTGATTGTTCTGTTGAATCTACGTCTACTTTGTTGTCATTTATTCATCAGTATTGCTTTATTCGTCTATGAAAAGTAGGTTCAGCTCTGTATACTACGAACCAAAATCATAGACCTTCTGACCTTTCTTCTTTGGAATTCATTTTTTTTCTCCCTTCAGATCTTTTCTATCTCACCACCCCGTTTCTTTCCCTTCTTTTACAGTTGGAAATACCTCTACTGGGATGAGATCCCAACCACTGAAGGCAGAATATTGTGAGACTTACACAAGATTCCTACTAGTAGAATAGTAATAAACCAGTTTCACTTTGCTGACTCAAAGAGGGGCTATGCTCTGCACACTATTGGCTCGTCTGTCCATAGATCTATCCACTCGACAGATTTTCAAACCAACACATTAAAGGGGTCTTCGTCACATTGATATTCCCCAACCAATTTTCCTATTTACTCAGTCATTGACTGAGCTTTACTTGTCGAGTCCTTACGCATGCACCGGATGGCTTAATCGATAATCCGGCTATCTTCACGAGCATGTTCTCGTTTACCACTCCAATGTGTTTTGACTCACTTGATGACTCACTTGGTATTCCAGAAATAAACTTGAATTGTTCTCTACGTGGAAACCTCACGATGTCTTGTCATTGAAAATTTTCCACCATGGAAATTGGGATGAATTTATCCCATATGCAGAAAGACCAACTTGGCCTGCCATCATCAAATTTCTGACCTTGGAAATGTAGTGAAATGTTTCCCATGCGCGGGATTATCTGCTCGGTTTACCATCATCATGCTCCCAATTTTTTGGCAGTAGACTCAATATTCTCCCACGCTCGTAATTTTTTTGATGGCTTGACATCACATCATTTCCCTTGGCAATGCTCACCTTATTTTCCACGTATGGGATTAGAGTTTGGGGTTTTAGCATTATTTGGCCATATTTCATTTTGGACAGATGGCCACTGATTTCCACTTTTCCACACAGTGTGAGGAACCATAATTATCTCAGTGCAAACATTTCAGTTGTATCTTGTAAGGTGTGATAATTCCAGCAGAGACCTTTATGACTACCAACTTAGTGACTCATTGAATATGCTCATATAATTGCAAAGTAAATTGTGCTTCATGAATATTTTGATATGAAATAGATCCACCTCTATGAGATTCACTTCCATGAGTTACATTGTAAAACTAGTAAGGTCTCAATAGAGAATCTTTGTAATAAATTTCATCAGGTCTCCTGGTAACACTCTCAGTGTCACTTAGTAGATTTTGATTAAAATATCTTGAAGGAAAATACCGAATTTGAGGATGCATTCGATATTGAACAGATAACAACATAGTTGGACAACTTGCTTGTTAGAAGCGCTCAAAAAAGGTTTCTAATATACTGCAACATGCCTACTGCCTAGTGTGTGGGAGCTTGTCACCTATCCCTTCCATATGGGCCAATTCCAAATCCTTTGGGATCTGTAAACACTTTCTCCAAAAGTTGACCACACTCTAGAAGAGGACTTGCATCTGTAAATTCAACAGCCTCTTTAACCAGCTTATCAATTTTATTTTCAATCGACTTTAGATCTGATTCTTTGACAAGATTGTTCTTGATTAGGTAGATTTTTAAAGCCACAATTGGGTCTCTTTCTGCATAGTGAGCCTTCTCTGTAGGATCTCGAAGCTCATCTGGATTAGCAAGAGAATGTCCTCTAAACCTGTATGTCTCACACTCAACGATGGTAGGTCCATCACCTCTCCTTGCTCGAGTTATTTCCTCAGCAACCTCTCTAAATTTCAACACATCCATGCCATCCACATGAACTCTTGGCATCCCAATTTCGTAGCAAGTTTTATTTGTATGAAATACTAACACGAGCTCCCACCTTGAGCTGGTTGAAATGGATCATATTCTAAGTGTTGGGTTCACTTATTTCACATATTTCTCAATGAACTACTCGAGTTTTCAAAACATGAATTGGATTATTATCAACTCGGTGAGGGAGTTTAACCTAATTTGTCTTCCAGTGCAACTCACTAGGACTCGAGCTATTTATGTCTCTCTACATGATTGTAATTTGGTATTCACATCTCATCTGAGTATGCTTGAGCCCGAATCATTTAGATAATTTTTTAGTTGATTACTTATCACTCACTTGAGATATATCTGGAACTCGGTACCCCTCCACATGAATTGACAACCTTGCATTTGAAGAAGACAACCGAAAAACTTATTTTTGGCCTCTATGAACTCATTGAGATACTTCAAATAACTTGTCGCACATTCAAATACCTAAGGTTAGTGAAATTTAATCGAGCATTCCAATCTCGCTTGTTAGAATAATTCATATTGCCATGCATAGAAGCATGATAAAAACCCATATAATACGTTTTATTGATTTTGGGTCCCAAAGCCAATTTCCTTGTTCTGAACCTACTTCGACTATTTGAAATGTCATGAAACTCCTCGTGGAGACCCTTTTCTAGTTCTGAGGAATGATAGGCTCCCACTTGTCCAATTTTTTCCAAAAGGGGAAACATTGACATCGGTACCTTAGACTGATTTTGTGAATTTGGGGTTATGTTTAAGTTGCCAAATCCTTGAAGCATGATATAAGGTTGAGAAGGAATTTCATTGATGTTTTCCCTTTTTCCATGGATATTTTCTTAGATCTTGTGTTTTTTACTACACTTTTAGGAAGAGATTGATTTATCCCACATAAATCCTCTACTTGCTATTTCACAAGTGAAGTGTAACTTTGATGCCTCTTGATTGCTTATTTTCTATTGATTTTCTTCTTCAATTTTTTTTGGGAGGCATACAAACTTTTCACCATTAAAGCATGATTTAAGATGCCATTAGGACACTTTTATTTGTTATTTGGGTGACCACAAGGGAAACACCAATCGTAGTGTTTTACCAAATGTTTTTGAATAGGAACAAGATATTTAGATGAAGTGGTTGCATTATGATTATAATGTTAGAATGGCCTAAAAATGGGAAACTGGATTTGGTTTTGATTTACAGCTTGAGCAGGAGGTCTATTTGATTGATATGAGAGCTTGTTTGGTTGATATTGAGGCTGATAAGGCCTGAAACTTTGGGACTACTACCTTATGATTGTAACTAGTTTATTCCCTAGATTTTTCAATTTTTTCATAACCTATTGGATGTCTACTAAGGTTCTTGAAAAGGTAGAAGCCTCATTAGAATTTTTATTCCTAGGACAAGGAATAGAAGCTAACTCAGGTGATTGGATAAAACTAGGATTTCCTATCTCTGGCTAAATGGGCATTGGTGGCCTAGGGGAAAGTTTACCAACTTGAATTATAAAATTCTCAGCTCTAATAGCTAGTACATAGGTTCCTAGAAACTTTATACCTCCCATAGATTGCACCATAACAATAATATCATAATTAAGGGCTTTTAAGAATTATATAAATGCACCTTCAGTAGCTTGTCTTAAAGGAACTAGAATTTTGTCCCATGTTCTCTAAAAACTGAAGTTGAATTCTGTCATGAGTTCATTTGGAGCCCTCTTGATGGTTGTTAATTTATCCAACAAGGATAAGTTATCTTCCCTTTCTCTAAACTGATCGCAAAGAGCTGTGTAAAGTGTATTCTAATTTTGAAATTTTCATGTTATGTAGACACCTAAAATTGGTATATATGCCCTCATTCACCTACTTATGCATATTTTAATTCAATCATCATCCTCATCTAATCAAATGCCCATCCAATCCTTAT
The DNA here is from genome assembly GCA_019776745.2 of Taxus chinensis. NCBI lineage: Eukaryota > Viridiplantae > Streptophyta > Pinopsida > Cupressales > Taxaceae > Taxus > Taxus chinensis. The sequence goes on along the minus strand of CM034146.1, from coordinate 164,559,810 downwards.
TAATTAATTAAGATACATTAATTAATTCATCATTTAATATTTTACATGCCCAACTATCCCATCCATATTGGTATTATTAATTAATTAATACCCTCATCTATTACCCTAATCAACTTTCCAATTAGGATGCACACATAAATTGCCTTGATTTTATAGCTTTAATCCCATCTATTTTTATTCCCTAAAAACTTTGGATTCATCCCCAAGTCATCTAATCTCACCAATATTATTCAAAACACTTGCCCAAGCCTTAAAAGCATCCAAATGCCACCTTAAATAAAACATCAAGAACAAGAGGGAAAATTTCCCTATGATCAGCGCCAACCTATCCTGGTCGCCATTGACCTGGTTTAAAACAAGTGTTTTCCTTCCATTTTAGGGAATCATGCAACCAAAGGAAATCACTTAGCAATCAAACAATCAAAGAGAAATCATAGCTTCCTCATGACTTCCAGAGATCCCTGCAACAACTACAAACATCCATCCATAAATCAATGTGTTTTTACATCACTCATGATCTTCCTTCATGAGATTTCTTAATTTTATCAAGTCTTCTATTAGATTATCTTTAATTTCTTATATATTAAATTTTTATAGGTCTAGAGATGCATCCATCTATCACTTAGCAACCGCTTGTTCCATTCCTAGTGCTTGTAGATTTCCATATTAAGCTATTTCTATTCAGCCGCATCCCAATCCTCCTTCAGTCGTCATCGATCCTCCCTGGTCATCATAAAATATGGCCTTATCCATCTAAAAATCCATATAAATCCTCTTTTCTATCATTTACCCTACATCGCAGCCCTTGGTTCTTTTCTACAGATATTCATACAACATCCACATGTCCTCATCACCTTCCAGATTGCTCCCAAACCATGTAGGCATGCATATTTCATCTACAACTCTAGATTCATCTTCCTAGATCACCGTCTACATGCCTTTGTAGAGTGTGGATCACCATCGACCAAGACCAAGTAACCTTTATTTTGTAATTATTTTCATCTAACTAGCTTTAGATCAGTCTCTTCCATTTCCATATTTAGTGATAACTTTGTTTCTACATGCTTTTGCTTTATTTCATCCTTATCTAAGAAAATGGTGGCTGACATCCGCTAATGAAGCTAACTAATTCTTGGAACCGACACTGATCAAGCATCCCCCACATACATTTATCTAATAAAATCTTGTTTCATTATTATTTGTAGGTTTGGTAGCAATAACAATCCATCATTCAATGCACGTATTAAACACCTAACATCTGAGGTAATATAAACCCTATATCCTTCTAAGTTGACTAGTTTATTTAGTAGCTAGTGCATTCATTTACATTAAGAATGAGAAACTTGGAGTACATTCTTGACATTCCTAGTGGGAAAACCCTTTAGGTGGTTTCCTTATTTTCTATATATTTATTTTTCATACTAACACTATAGGGCAAAGTATTTCTTTATTTCTTTCTCGGTTCGTGGCTTGGATCACTCATCACTTGAGAAGTGCATATAAATAGGAAAAGTGTTACCCAGGTATTCTTATTTCCTTTATTTTATCCTTTTTCCATCATACCTTCCCTTCTTTTCTATGTACTCATCAAATACTACATCTTTTTTCAGGCTTAAAAATAACCCTTCCTTTTACATGCTGCTTGCTAACACAATCTAAATAGGGGTTTAATCTTCTACATCACATATCTTATCACACAAAGCCTAAATATTTATGAAAAAATTAACACATCAAAAAATTCCTTTCACCTAGTTCATTGATTGGGATTCTATAACCCAACAGGAGACCCTTTCAGACATTTCCTAGCCACAACTTACCTGAAACCAAACATAGTTTGCCATCTTCTAGGTTCATTCATATCCAGCCTCTTCACACTTTCATCAATCATAACATAAAAAGAAGTGTTTTTCCTTCTTTCCTATTTAAAACTAGAACCAAACTTTTCCTCAATCAGATCTCAGCAGTCCTTAGTGACCTCATCTAGACCATCAGTTGCTTCTAGGGTTTCCTCTAGTCCTATCTATGACTATATACATCGTAGACCTCTTATATCTCGAACATATTGATATGTAGACCATGATTCACCCTCATTGCCTTATGTATCATCCCCTTTATCTCCATCACCTTATAATTCTTTACCTTATATCTCATCACCTTTTTCCCCATCACCCTTATCCTCTCTTATTTCTCCTTTACCATCTTTATCCCCATTACCTCATGTGTCACCTGCAATTATCATACCTACATCTCTTATGGATATTCCTCATGAGAACCCCATCCATGATTTCATTCTCCATAGGTATCAGTCAGCAAATCCAACTCCCTCTTATGACATCTCTCCTCCCATCTCACTAAGAGATAGCCCCAATGGACCTGGCATATTAGACCTCCCCATTCTTGCCCCATCTCCATCATCTAATTATGACCCCACTCATCACCATACTCCTACATCCCCCCAAGCTACAGCATATTCATCAAATGACATCTTTAGGCAACCATTTCCCAATCCCCCACCATTGAGATCATCTATTATATCACATAAAATTAACCCCTTCTCAATAAACACCATACATTAGACACCTCTTTCCACATTAGTCTCACCCATTTCCTCATCTACTTCCATCTAAAATATTTTTCCCTTAAACCCCTCTAACATTATTCCTACATCCATCACATATACAGTCACCTTGCCTACCTCCCTTACCTCTACCACTTCTCTTACAACCATATCCAATCCTACTCTTACCACATCAACATTAACCTTAACCACACCTACCTCTATATTCGCACCTATCACCATAATTACATTGACATCCTTATCACACATTTCTTTTTCTCTACCAACATCACCTCATACTATGTCTACCCCTAAATCCCCACCACCTATTTCGTCACTTATGACCACCTGATTTATCTCATATTCCACATCCACATCTATTTCCACACCTATCACACCTCCCCAATCCCCTCGTTTTCCTTCTAATAATTATACCTCTTCGGTCTCTATCCTATCCCATCCACCATCTTCCCCATCTCACATAGACATTATTAATCACATCATCTAGATGCCTCTCATCATTTCCAAACCACCTATTGTGGATCCCATACTAAAATCTATTTTATCTAATTCATATGATTTTTCTCCTCCATCCCCATCTTTTCCAGAAAATCTTATTCCTCTATATGCATCTATTCCACCCTTACCTATATTACCTTCCGTATTTTCAATACTGGTCCCTATTTCTATAATCCTACCTATGCCTATGTCATTTTGTCATCGTATCCCCATTATCCCCCTCTTCCTCTACATCGCATTTATCATTCGAGAAATATTAGAGAGCCCTTCAGCTGGAATTCATTGTATATGACCCTCAAGTTTCATCTACTCAACCAGAAATCCCCACATCTAACAAGCCTTCACCTTCCTTAGTATCCCTCATGTAGAAGCTATTTATGCCATCAGCCACCACACCATCAGCTAATCCACCAGTAGAGATTATTGTCATCCCTTCTAAGGGTACTCCTTTAAAATCCAAACCTAAAGACCTTGGCATCCTCCCACAGTGTTCCCTTGAGCATCCTTATAAGAAGATCGATATCCCTATTATCAGGACCAAATCTACATCTTCCATCCTGGGCCTCATCATTAAGTATTCAGACACCCTCCACTTTCACAACCAATCAATCCATCTAAATCTAAACAATTTGATTCTATCCTATGACCAACCCCTTTATAGGAAACACTTCCAATTATCCAGTCATCCAGGCCTAAACCATTCATCACAACTTCTTTTCTCAGACCACCAAGACCTCAATCTAGTCCATCTTTGTAATCTCCTCCACACTATCCTATAGGACCTTCCCTGGTGTCCATTGTTTCACCACAAAGTTACATATAAAATAGATAATGTAAGGTGAGGTGAGGAGGAATACCTATGAATTCGAAGAGATTACGCGCATTGTAGAAGATCAGGCTAATTGTGAAGAGCTCATTTTTTGATAAGAAAGACTACTTGTAGTACAAAACAATACCATCAAATAGAGTCAATAATATAGGTTAGTGGACTACCTAATGCTAGTTAGATCTGGGAAATATGAGCACTTCCTCTAAAAGTTGTCAATCCACATTCAATATACAATTTAATGCAAAGAAATAATGAGAAGTGAAAGGTCCTATTATAGTAAAATGATTTAGGTATCTCATATACTAACAATAAACTAAATCTAAACTAAATATTGAATATGTATTTAAATATCGAAAAAGGTTGGGGGTGGTCAGAGGCAGACAAGTGTGGAAGAGGCTATTAAGTAGGTCTGGGTGAGATTTAGTGAGAGTTTGGGTGATTTTGAGTGATTTATAGGATTTCTGGTCTGAGGGAAATTACCAGACACAATGATCAGTATCAGTTAGGAGACTGATGCTGGTACCTAGTATTAGCTAACACCGGTAGGGGAAATTAGATCAAAAGGTTAAAATGGGCTAATTGGGAGTTCTCTGTGATTGCATAAAGAGTTGGGATGGCTTAGGTGATATGGTATGATTTATGTGAAGACTCTGAGATGGTAAATAGGTGGTTAGGGAGAACAAAGAGATTCAAACAGGAAGGTTTTTTGGTAGGTGGGTGTAGGAGATATCTGGGGAAGAAGCAATATGTAGATTAAAGAAATCATTACCAAAATTTAATAGAACTTAACAAGATTAATATTCTTGTTTGGAGATTACAAGTTGATAGACGATGGTTTGTGGTTGATAGGTGCTCATAGAAAAAATGAATCTGAGTCCAGTGTCATGGCAACAAAGCTTGTATGCTTCCCAATGGATGACCCAAAGCTATGGAGTGAGAGGTTAGTTGTTGGTGGAGAGATGAAATGATTTGGTCCTGTGTTTGATCATCACATTCTTAGGAGATGGAAGAATGCCAAAAGTTAAGATGGAGGAACTTGGATAAAGAGTTGGAAATTCCTTTCTAAAGGAACCGATGATGGTTAGGTGACTGATGCTAACCAAGAAATAATCAAATTTGGTTAGGGATAACAGGTCCTATTTTACCAAAAATAGCCTTTTCTTCCCAATTATGGTGTTGGTCAATATTTTTTTTGGGTTAATAGTGTGGATCAATACTAAATGGAGTGGGAAATTGGTTGGAGGGATAATAGGTAATAAAGGTTAGGGTTAGAATGAGTCATATTTAGCTAAGGGGAGTGGTGAATTAGTCTAGGTTAATAAATAGGCTTGGAATGGGTCCATGGCTAGGTGGAGGGGTGAGTGAATTATCATCTTAATATGGGTAATTAAATTAATAATAGTGTATAGAGGTGTCATGGTAAAGGATATATTAGTCGAAAGGGGTCTAAAGGGTTATGGCCCAATTTTGGGTGTTTACATTTTCCCCTTTTTGTCATGTAGCTTATATTGATAAACAATGATGGTAAAAACAAGGAGTGGTTTCCCCAGGTATGGGTGAAAGTTAGGTTTTCCCAGGTGGAGGTGATCCCTCTCAAACGAGGAATTGATGAAGGAGAAGGAAAAATTGGTGATGGGTTTGATAAAGTGGTAGGTGATGAAAAATGAGGTAAGGTACATGTATAGGCTATGGTGATATCGATATGGGTTATAAGTAATGACATTCAAATGCACACACACGTGTAAAAATGTGACAAGGCACTAGGTTAAAGAGCTCACAAAATCTACATCATCAAAGGCCGATTATTTATCCAAACAAGGTTGATATGGTCCAGGTATCCAAGGTATAGGAAGTGCTTCTAGAAACATAAAGAGGCTAGCTGTAGGAACGGGTGTAAGTGTGTTCTGAAGTACCAAAAGGTTTGGTCTGGTCGAGATAAAAAACATGACATAAGACAAGGAAATTTCGGTATGCTAAACAACTTGAATGGCATCATCACAAGGTACTACGAATAAGCGAATTCAAGATTCCAATGGGCGAGGTCAAGGTGGTTGTATAGGGAAGGTTGTGGGTAAGGCCAAGGTGAAGGAAAAAAAATTCCCCTAAATTTAAATAGGAAGGTAACTTGGCTGATAAGGCTATTAGGTGAGCATGTAGGGTTGTGGTAAGGCTGTAGCAACAAGAAAATGTGAGAAAAATAGGTAGATTTGGTTTAGGTAGGGTGACTGATATCAGTTGTAAGGTAACCGATGCTGGTATGGGTGACCAACGTCGGTTACCTAGGGCATGGCACGACCAACATCAATTGAGCTAAATTTGGGTTAAAACAAAAAATCCACATGGAAATTACTCATTTGTGCATTTGAATTGGTGAAAATGATGAAGAGAGAGCATATTCTTGTGAAAAAACAACAAGGATTCTGAGAGAGGCGATTTGGTACGAGGTTAGTGGTTGTTGGAGTGGGTTTTGTGGATCCACGAGATCTACCCAAGTAAGTTGATTGGTTGAGATATAGGAGGTGGACTGAGACATGGCAAAGGCAGGAGAGGGTGTAGGTGGAGGTCATATTCCCATTTTATATATCCCACCATGGAGGCGGCATCGAGTAGAGGTAGGATTCTAATTCCCTTGGTGTTTTTGTTTAAAAATAGGCAGAAGAAATTAAAATTTTAGTTTTTGAAATGTGATGGCTTTTTTGGTGAAAATTAAGTGAAATTAGGTATGGGGAGGGTAAAATTAGTTTAATTAGGGTCAAAAGTGAATTGGGGGACAATTTGGGTTGGTTTGGGTGGGTAGGTTAGTTGCATTTTGTAGCTTTGTTGAAATGGGGGACATGGGGGTTCGGCCCTAGGGTTGAAATAGTGACCGACGCTGATTGGATATCAGCCAACATCGGCGGGGTATAAGGGGGACCGATACTGGTTGTGGTAACTGGTACAGATCAATATGGAAACTAACCAACTAAAAAAATGTTAGGTGGGGATGCCAAAAGTTAGGGGAAGGGTGGGTATGGATGTCTAAGGTAGGAATTGGTGGGTTTAGGCCAGGTAAGAGTGACAAGGAAGAAATAAGAAAGTATAAGGATAGGTTAAAGGTATAGGTCAATAGTGTAGGATGGGCACAAGATGAATGAGGTAAGTTAGGTCAATAGGTGAAGGGGGAAAAGAGATAAAACCAAGAAAGTTTAGGTGTTTATGCTAAGTAGAACAGATTTTAGAAAAACATGTTGGGTAAAATCAGGTAGGTATTGGTCTAAGTAGGGTCGAATAAATTGATAAGGCAAGGTAGAATGTAGATCTAGGTAGGCCAGGGTAAATGATTAACTGATGTGAATGTTGATGTAGGCATGACATCAGCTGATGATGTGAGATAGACTACTGCCTCTATTAGTGCATATGAAACCAAACATCATAGAGGAGGAGTGGGATAATATGATGGATTTCAGTCTAGGCACTGTTAGGTGGTACAGATGGATTGCTTAAGAAAATAGCATGATGGTTGCCCTCATCGATAGATGGGACCTACTAACCAACACATTCCACCAACCTACTAGGGAGATGATGATAACCCTGGAGGATGTCTTCAGGATCCTAATGCTACCTATTATTGGGGAGCCATTGTATCAGATCTCCTTGGATGAGTTGTTTATTCCTATGGTGATAGTGTTTGGAGAGGCCATGTGGGATTTTTCCTATCATAGTGTGAGCATTAGCTATGGTGATATGTATATTTCACATCCATAAGAGACCCAACTTTTAGTGTACATGGCATGGATTGACTATTTTGAGATCCCACACTCTAAGGGTGGGAGATTTCTAGGGGCACCTATGAGGTTTTGGAGGATATGATTGAGGATAGGGTCTGTTTTACATGGGCACAAACTTACCTAGTACAATTATACAAGGAGCTATGGGCATATAGGAGGATTCTACGAGTTGGTTTGTGTTGCACCTATCTTCTTCATTATTGGGTCTATGATCATATAGTTTGTCTGCATCCACTAGGCCTTCCACGAAATGATTGATAAAGATGAGAATACAGATTAGGCATCAAATGATGGATTTAGATTAGAGCACACATGAGTGTGGACGTGGCATCATAGAATGTGACATATTACAAGTATTTACTAGATGGCCTATCAGCTGTTGATATTTTATGGTGACATTATGTAGATTTCCCTTCATTTGGACACATGGTAGAGGAGTTAGCAAGTTTACATCTCCTGAGATGGATATAAGGGTGCAGAATCAGGGAATATGAGATGATACTAGTTGACTGAGTCAAGCGACAGTTCGGGCTATAATAGTATGTTCCTTTGCCCTTTCCACAGTATCATAGGGACGATGGGAAGAGACCATTATCTCCACCACATCTAGTAGATCCAGCAAGGTAGGAGGAGTAGGTTTGTGATGTGAGGATTGATGATGTAGGCACCACTGAGAGGTACATGTGGTGGTGGATATCCTAGCTACAGGCAACACTGCCAAGGCTAGGAAATCCTAATTTGGCTACTGTTACAATGGAGAGGGATAGGCTACAAGGGCAAGTGACAACATTACTGTGGTATCTAGTAGAAGTTCAGGCATAGATGACCACCTTAAAGGGACAACTAGTGGCACCACATACACAAGAACATGCACATGCAGGCGATGGTGGGTAGGTAGTAGGAATACAGACCTAGGTGATTGCTTTACAAGCACATGTGGCCACATTATAGGCATAGCTAGCAGCTGCAAAAACACCAAAAATAGGACAAGGTCTGGTATAGGCACCGATACAGGCATTGGTACAGGATTAGGTACAGACACAAGGACCACTATTATTAGGAAAAGGTCTACAGGTAGGTGCTAGAGCTATGGAACCACCACAGGTGATTTATATGGATAGGTAAAGGGAGATGGTGACTAAGGCTAGGTACTATGAGGATTGGCTTATAAAGAGTGGTGTCCCTTTTATTTCATACACCGTGTATAGAGCCCGACAGGAAGTCAGTGAGAGTTCCAATTCATAGACCCATAGTACTAGTAGTTCAGGGAGCCACCGATATCATGGGTAGGGCTATCAAGAGGCAACTCATGGAGACCACGGCCAGTAAAAGAGACAAGGGAGAGAAGAAAATATGTTGTGCCCTCTTAGAGATGAGAAGATGATGGAGATGTTGATTATTTTTTATTTTTGACTTATCTATACAGGCCTGTTTGCCGAAGAGGCGAGATGTATATGAGATTTTTTGAGATACTTGTATTTATATCTGTATATACATTGTATTGATATATAAAATTTCTGATATATAGATGGATGATGTGATTTATATATGTTGTGTTTGGTTTCCATTTCCATTTCATTATTATTATGGAAACTAGATATAGGCATCGTTGATGTTATGGTGGTGAATGATTACTTTTATTTCCATTGTATTGATTTCATGAAACTTAGATGTAGGCATGATTTGGTTATGGTTGTATTATGTTTTACTTAAATGGTTTAATTTACAATGTATTCATGTTGTTGAAACTAAATGGTTAGTTTTTGTTTGGTTATGGTTGTATAATTTGATTTGATTTCCATTTTATTGATGTCATGGAAACTAGATGATTAGGCATGGTTTAGTTGATGTTGTGGTTGATTAAATGATTAGATTTCCAATGTATTGATGTTATTGAAATTATATGATTATGCATGGTTTGGTTGATGTTGTTATGATATGAGATGATGTTGTTTTAATTTCCAAGTTATTGGTATTATGGAAAGTAAATGTTGAGGTGTATGGGTGATGCATGTTTTTTATTGTTAATTTCCAAGTTATTATTTGTATGGAGACTAACTAAATAGTTTTTGGTCATGGGGGAAGAATGATGGGGAAAGGAGTGGCCAAGATAAACTTTAAGGGCTATATGCCAGTAGAATGCTGCCTACATAGCCCTTGTAAAAGGGGCCTCAGGCTGATGTAGTTCTCCCATAAACTAGGGAAGAATGAAATTTGGTTAGGTAAATTAGGTAGGTACATTGGATAGGAAAGTTGGTTGGGTAAGTCATTTTTGAAAATATGCAAGGTCAAATTTTGAATAGGTATTAGGAAAGGTCAATTAGGCGTAGGAATAGATGAAGATGTTGTGATTGATTCAATTTTGATGGTCTTGTCCTATTGAAGAAACAACAAGTAAAAAAATAAGAAACCAAAAGAAGCGACATGCCTCTATTTAGCAAGGACCATAATTTTTATACCCATAAACTTATGAATATAAGTCCATATATACACTACATGAGAGATGGGTCTGGAGTTGAAAGAAATTGCATGATCACAATGTGTGGAATACAAGCCTCGTCCCTTGAGTTAGTTTAGAAGATAATGAGAAGTAGGTAAGGTGAAGGAGTTTGTTTATCGTAACCTTGTTTTAGGAAAACATGCCCCTTTTACAAGATACCAAAAATAAGAATAGGCAATTCCATGACCAAAATTTGGTATTCTTCTTTAATTTTTATTTTGTTATTACATGTATAGACTGATTGATGTGGGAAGTCTATATTGGGATAAATAATTTCTCCTTGAAGTCTTCATGAAGTTGATCGATGCGGGAAGCTCCAGAATTATTTTATTTGAGAGATACATGTTATTCTTCTCTTGGTTGGATAGAATAGGTAAAACAGGTGGCTAGCTTTTTATAGTTGTCCTTTGAGGGACTAGTCTACTTATAGCAGCACAAGAGAGAGGTAGAATTCCTTTTGAGGGAATCATATATTTGCATGAATTTTGACTCAAGGATTAAATTTTTAACTATCCCATATATTTTTTTTCTTTTATTTTTGTACTTGAAGTCATGGAAAAAACTATAAAGGAGTAAGGATTATTTTATGAAGGAAAAAACATAGCACGAAAAGGTTAAATATGAAAGAGGGTTTTCAAGTGATGAATGACCATGTGATTCCATCCTAAAAAGGATGAAAAATATCCATGAGAATCATACCATGAGTAGAGCGGTTGTACTCATATTTAAGAAAATGTTGAATGGTGACCGATAATCACACAAGTTTTTTAAAGTCGCTGGTCCTCAAAGGAGGTAGGTAGAAGGAAACATTTTCTCAAAGGATGATCATATAAGAGATATAAAGTGATGTAGTAATTTATTCAATAGTAGAATAGTCGAAGATGTAAGGTATTAAGAGGCTCAGGTTTGGGTTTACCTTCAAGGGAAGATAAACAAGAAGAACCTGATCCATAGTTATGAGTGATAATATAGGGTCAAAACCATAAAAGCAAACTTGCCTCGTTTAATTTTCTTGGCTTTGGTTACATGTTGGTTTTACTTACGAAAATTTCATTGATCTTGAAATTTCTCTCATGAACACATTTTTCATAGGCACGTTTGATGCATTTTTAGTAGATTTGGAGATGGTCGAGAGCATTTAAATGATGACTGTCTAATATCTCAAGTTGCACCAAACGTTCTTTGTGAAAATCGTCATTAGAGAGCATGTCTTTAAGTGATATATGAAGAGATGGAATTTCAACTTCAAGTGGTAGGATGACCTCTATACCATAGACCAAAGAGAAATTTGTGGTATTTGTAGAGGTACGAATACTGGTATGATACGCCCATAAGGAAAAATGAATGCACATGTGCCAATCCTTACCAATGTCATGAACCACTTTCATAAGAATTTTGTTAAGGGTTTTGTCAGATGATTTGCCTTGGCTATTTGATTATGGGTAATAAGGTGAAGAGAAAATGCGTTGAATACCAAATTTACCACATAGTTTATGGAGGGTTTTATTTTTTGAATTATTTTCCATTGTCAGTAATAAGGCAATGGGGAACACCAAAATGGAAAACGATATAATGGTTTATGAACTCGATGATTTTTTTAGATTTGTAGAAATCAGTGACATGGATTCCACCCATTTGGTTTAATATTCAGTTGCTATGATGATCCATTAATGAAGTTGATAGGAATGATGGTTAATCTCTCGAATAAGATCCAAACCCCATTAAGAGAAGGGCCAAAAGTATTTGATGACTTGTAAGGCATGACTATGGGTATGATGAAAATTAGTATGTTACTGACACTTCACATAATGTTTGACATGATGCAGCCTAGAATTCAATAGTGCAAGCCCAATAAGACCCTAGATGTGTTGGCACATTACTCAGCCTATACTGAGATCTCACCTGAAGCACACAAATGTACCAGATTCCTCTTTAGGGTTGATGTTGCAAGTTGTTAGCATAATGAATAATTAACACATGGAGTTCCATTACTAACACATCATTCTACATAGCATACCAGATCTATATCTAAGGGTGAAAAAACTTTAAACAATAATAATGATGGAATCAAGTACATGCAATATCCAATCACACAAAAGAGTACACTCACATTCAACCAATATCCTCCATTATATTAAATAAGTGAACAAAACCTTCATCACAATAACACGAGTATGTGCGTAACATATTTATCAACATAATCTCACTATATCTCTATGTATGCATATGTATCTATCTATGTATATCCACCATCATACCTCTATCTACCACGCAATTCACTACATATATATGGGTGGGGAATTTCCCTTCACCACTCATCTAATCACAAAATAGGTCACATGCTATTATTAGCCACACGCCGTTACAAAAATAGCCACACATGCAAGTGCGCTAACAATAGACTAGTGGTATTTAACTGACAGTGATAAATCTATTTCTGGTCTGTGTCCATGCAAAGCACTTTGTATCCAATCCTCCAAAAATAGCAAATGCATGGCATGCACGTCTCTACCTCATTTGTGTGCTCTACATGCCATCTCTAAAAATATAACTTCATGAGAAAAAAAGGCTTAGTCCCAAAAGATGAACTTTTGCTTTGCGCACATGTTCTCCCTATCTATTTGTACCTTTGAATATGACATTTTTCCCACGTGGAATTATTGTGTGCTTTCTATCAAGTGTTCTTTGATCAAAATTATCCCACATTAATTGCATTGTCACCTCAACAATGGTTATCTCAAAAAACTAATCAAGGAATAGAAGAATTGAAATAATTTGAATGAATGAAAGAATGTTGTTATCTTGTAGTTTCTTCTTCTATATCTTGACAAATTAATTCAGGATATTCCTCCTTAATCTCGGCCTCCAAGGTCTGTCACTCAATGAGTGCTTCCTCTACTCTTTTTGGAATGTCCATAGAAATGGACTCCAGTTCCTCCTTCACAATTTCTCCTTTCTCATTCTACAAGACCAACACAATGTTGGACATTATAGTCACCCTTCCCTCTAGCAAATCCATCTTCTGCATGATGAGTTTCCCAAGCTCTTCTATCTAATTTTTGTTTGGTTTTTGGGCTACTTCCACAGCCTTGCACTTCTATTTGATCAATTCTAATCTATCTGTGTGGCCCAATGTGTCTTCCATCATCACCTTCTAGACCTCTTTGCTCTCCTCCAGGGTTTTTATGTTGATGAGTGCCTCTGGGGATGTATAGATGTTCAAGGCTTGGTCTACCTTCTTAAATACTTCTTGTAGTGCTTGTAGCAATCCTTCATATGATGCAATCTTTCACATCATGGAAGCCTTTTCTCACTTTGCATCTTGTTCTGGATCCTTTAGCATTGGCATGCACAGAGTTTCATCTTCAAGCACTAGGTCCACCAATGTACCGATATAGTGTATTGACAAAGGAAATGTCTTTGGTACATTTGGATCTAAGTGTGTCCTAGCTATTATGAAATTATTACCAATTTCCTCTGGGATGCTGATAAATATAGAGTTATTTTTCTATTATAAGTCTCTTTCCTATGTTAGGCGTGTTATTTCCCCATCCTTAGTTTTAATTTCTTCCCTTAGTGCCCTAATTGTGGAAGCCTTGTCCATATTTCTCCTTGCCACCTCTATTGAGACTTTAACCAATGCATTGCTCACCTATTCATCTGACATAACGATAGGCTTTATTGTTATGTGTCTAGCCTGAGGTGTCTTTTTCAACATCCTTGACATGCATGACTCTTCACACACATCAAAATCTAGTTCATCCATGCGTGTGTGCATTGACCATGATAATTGCTTCTTGGTGCACATTGTAGCCATATCTTCATCCATTAATTCCCAACCATATAGGTCCTTTTGTGTTAGTGTGCTTTGGAAATGGGCATGGACAATTTTACATGTGTCCTTAGCATGACCCATGGTTGGTGGAATGTGCTCTCTACTTGTTCTTCTTGACCTAGGCTACTTAGGAACTTGAGCCTCCATATTTGGAACTTTTGTTCCCATGTCCTGAGCAGTCTCTATAGCTATCTCATTTGTTCTCTTTTCTTCCTCTTATCCTTCATTTCTTCACCTTGTTGTTCTTCTACATCCTCTGGAGGTGTAGGAGAATTAGGTGCACTTTCCTCTGACTCTTCCTCCTCCTCATTAAATTTTAGTTTCCTTCTTATTTTCATGGTTTTCTCCTTCTATGGAGAGAGTCTAGGTGATTTGCAAACTTTTGGGGGAGTAGCACCTTGGGTCCTTGTTCTCCTGAACACTCTCTAAAATCCATGCTCTCCTTGGACTGCATCCAAGTCCTCATCATCCCCCTATTGTGGCTGAGGCGGTGTAGTTGCATGCTCAACTTCATCCTTATTCATGGGATGTCTTCTACCTCTATACTCCAAACCCCCTCTATCTTCACACTCATCCTCCTCATCCTCCACTTCAATTTTCTCCATGGGCTTAGGTGCTAGAATGTTCTCCATGGTATTCTTACCCTTCGGTAGCCTTGGGAGTGTGAAATAATTCTCCATGTACTTGTTATTATCCAACTTGGGCTTTAGTTGAAGATACACCAGTGCTGCTCCAATATCTCACATAACCAAAATTATTGGTTTAATGCTCAATAAATCTGAAATGAGCCATTTAATATATACACCCCATCCTGGATACATATATTTCTTCCTTAGCATGTGGTAGTCACAATCTACCTTATCTGTATTGAAGGTCAGTCAACTCACATATGAGAACCTGTGTGTTGACGCCTAGAAGTACCTTATTGTGAAGGCATATGGTAACTTACACCAATGGCTCCATGCTCCATCTATCATGGAAAACTGAACTTTGCAAAAGTGCTGGTATATAGCGATCTGAACTTCCTTTCTAACCACAAAAGGCAAGTCCTTGGGGATGTGCCATTCTTCTTCAAAGGCCTCATGGAGCCTATCATACCATTTCTGAGCCCCTTTCTTGACTCATTCTGTCATGGATCCTTCACGTAGGTATTTGCTGAACCACTCTACTAGTGACTTATTCTCCATGGGATACTTCCATATCTTATCTTTTGGTCCATCAGGTGCTATGATCTCCATGAACACCAACGATAACATAACAGCTCCAAATCTGATATTTCCTCTAGTGCACGCTTCTTCAACTATTGTCTCTGAAATGTAGCCCAAAATATTTTAGACTACCCATTTGGACATCCTCCTCGCAACATGTAGCCACATGGTGTTCACTTGTGACCACCTTTCCTGGTCATTTAGCTTCGGCACAAGGTGTGTGATTGCTTACACAACTGGATACTTATTCATTTTATCAATGTCCATGCTGCATGGACCCTTTGTGTACCCCATCTCCTTTTTGGTCTCCAAGATTTCAACCTTTTCTGTTAAATAATTCTTCAAATCTTCTCATGTGCCCTTTAATCCTATTACCAAGGAGATTAGTGTGGATGAAATCCTTGCTTTGCATCCTACAAAGTAGAAAATACCTTTGTGCACTCTACTCATGAGTCATTGGTACAAGGGATCATATTTCTTGAAGTAAGGGAGCTTGTATAGCTAGTAAACTCTAATCTTCTTCGAGAGATTCTCGCCAACATCATCGTACACCAACATGTCTTCCACCATGTGTTTATTCATCTTTGTGTTCAACAAGGCATCAAGCTCCTTATTATTCTCTATGGTATGGTGGTTATAATCACTCACCTTGCTTCTCCTTATGTGAGAATCCCACTCCTAGCCTATGATGACCCCTTCTAGATACTACATTTCAGAAAATTGCTTTTGGGAGTGATCTCCTCTTCTTCTACTACCACCTTCTTCTTTCCCTTCACTCTTGCTGCAACTACTTTCTTGGGTGCCATTTCTACCTTGAAATCCTTTATAGATGCTCACCTCTTGAATTATGTAATGTGTGAACCAAACCCTAGCTCAATTCAATGTGCCCTATGTGAAATTATGTTCCCTTGCTCTTCTCTGTTGCCTTTCTTCACTCAAAACCGTCACCACTGGGGATGCAAGCTCTTTCTGCACACCTATCTCTTCATCACGACTAGCTACACACCTTTCTTACCTCAATTCAATCACTCGTTTCTTTGCACTTAACTCCTTTTCAAATACTCTTAATTACAATGGTAAAAATGAACTCGCATCCCATCCTTATATAGATTTTCAAATTTTTGATGCATTTATTGCTCCTTCACCTACCAAATATCCTATCATTAATTGAACATTTTTTTTTCTTTCTGGATGGTACATCTTCGCACCCCAACTATAACCTTCCATTCCAGTGTGCCTTCCTACCCTTTGGTCACAGACTTCTCTTCAGCACGCTTCTTTGTGCCTGAGTACCTCATCATTGCACCTTCTTCTAGTAGTTATTATGGCCTCTTCTTACCTCGAGTTATACTTTCCCTTCATCCATCTCCATATTTGGTCACTTTTTAGAGGCAATCCTTTGACTTGAAAAGCACCCTTAGCAGCTTATTCCTTTCACCTTTCAATTCCCACAATCTTGTACCTAGATATTGACAACCACCCCACACTAAAATTATGTGCAGTCCTCTGTGCATAAACATGCTTCATATAATAATTAGCTTCATTATTACACAAGAACAATAACTAAATTGACAAAGCATAGCAACAAAGAAGGAAATACATTAAGGAAATACTGAATTGAAAACCTAATCTAAATGGCAATAGTGCCTTATTACAAACACCAATAAGACTTATTTATAGTAGGGCTTCAGCCTACTCCTGTTAAAGTAACCAAGTAGCCATGTTCCATCAAGTGATTCTAACTGGAAAGTGCATGTTTCAAGGATGTAAGTGATAACATACAAACCCAACCAATGTACCTTAAGTTTTCCTAAATGGCACAAGAAATTAGAGTCATAGAGAAGCACCATTTGTCCAATCTTAAGCTTTTTATCCCTGATGTTCTTGTCATGTCATGCTTTCTGTCTAGCCTTTTATTGCTTCTGACTCCAACGTGTTATGGCTCATTGCTCATCTAGCTTAATTATATTTTCAATCTGTTCTTCTAAAGCTTTCTCATTAGCTAGACATCTAGCGTGTGCAATACGCAAAGAAGGTAACATAAATTCCATAGGAAGAACTACTTCTATGCCAAACACTAACTAAAATGATGTGGATTTGTTTAGCCTTTTATATGTTGTCTGATATGCCCAAAGTACTACATATACTTTATCATCCCAATCCTTTCTTCTAGCATCACATATATTTGTCAATTTATAGCTCAATTTTTTTTTGAAAGCCTCAATGGTTCCATTTTCCTGAGGATGATATGGTGTAGTCTTATGGTGTGTAATCATGAACTCATCCAATAAAATTCTAATTGTCTTATTAAGAAAGTGTGTGCCCCTATCACTGGTCAAAATCAAAGGAAATCCATACCTTGCAATAATATTTTCCCATAGAAACGAAGCTATTGTAGCCACTGTAAAGTCCTTTTTAGGTGTTGCTTCTTCCCACCTTATCAGATAATCTGTGCAAGTTATGATGTAGCATGATCTAGTTCTACGCGTAGCTAGTAAAATAGGACCCACAAAATCTATAACCCATTTCTAAAATGGTTATGTGCTAGCAATAGGTCTTAGAGGCATTTCATCTCGTTGACCTAGTTTTCCAAGAAGTTGACAATGAACACATGCCTTACAAAATTCCTTACAATATTTATATAGGGTATCCCACCATAATCCAATGAGTAGAATCTTGTGCGTTGTGGCATGACCGACATAGTGACCACCTAAAATACCACCACGAGATTCTTCCATAATATCCATGCACTCATATTCTAATACACAATGATGCAATACCTCATCTCAGCCCAATTTGTATAAGTCACTACTGATCAATATATAAGGTGTGACGCATATAGCAAGATATTTCTTCTCTAAGGATTCCATTCCTTCTGGTGTCATCCCTATTCATAGAAAGACAACAATGTACTTTAGTTATGATGGCACGTGTTGTAACCTGTATAACTATGCATCTGGCATAGTATCCTCAATTTCCTTTCCTTCTTCTCCTGATTGTATCCTTGATAGATGGTCTCATACAGAATTACCTTTTCCTAGTTTTACCACAACTGTGAAATCAAATTCTTGAAATAAGAGCACCCATCAACATATGCACCCTTTTAAAATAGATATATTTACCAAATATTTCAATGCCATGGGATTTTTATAAAATATGAATGGTGTTGCTAGTAGGTACTGGCAGAATTTATGCAGCGCATAGATCATTGACAAAGCTTTGCACTCTGTAGTTGTGTAATTTTGTTCTGCAGGAGTCAAATTTCTACTAGCAAAATAGATAGGATGATCTACAATTCCTTCTCCAGGTTGATCCAACACCACACCAATGGCCATGCAAGAGGATTCAACATGTATATGAAATGGTTTGTCCCAAGAAGGAAAACGTAGAATAGGTACGGTAGTAATTTTCTCCTTCAATATCTTGAATGCACGTTTCCATTGTTCTCCTTAGTAGAATGTACCTTTCCCTTTCAGTAACTCTTCTAATGGTGTGGTAACTTTGGCATATCCTTTAATAATTTTTTTTTAATATCCTGTATGACCCAAAAATCCACGCACCTCACTTTGACTGGTAGGATCCCTTAGGCCTATAATGACTACAACCTTTTCTGGATCAACCAACAAATCCTCCTTATAGATTATGTGTCCTAAAATTATCCCAAATGGTGTAGAGAATATGCACTTCTTGATGTTCAAAGAGATACTCATCTGTCTACACCTTTCAAACATTAAGCATAGATTTTCATAGTGATCCTTAACTAATCCATACACCGTCCAATTGTCTAAATATACCTACAAGAAGTTGTGAATAAATTACTTGAACGCTTGGACAACTATGCGCAAAAATATAGTAGGCACATTTTTCAGACAAAAAGGCATGACAGTATAGGTGAAGCTACCCCATTCAGTAGTAAATGTAGTCTTTTCTTGATCCTCATGGGCAATTCAAACCTAATGATACCCAGAGAACCCATCTGTATACAGATAGATTTTGCACCCTACAACACTTTCTAGTACTTACTCGGTGAATGGTGTGGGAAATGGATTAGTTATACATGTATAATTTATCTCCCTATAGTCCACGCATATCCTAATCCATACATCCTTCCTGATACTTATCACCATTGGACTAACCCATTTTGACTCATCAAGGGGCTTGATAATCCCAGAGTTCAACATTTTTTCAATGTCTTCTTTAACCTTTTCACGCAAATTGGGGTTCATCCTATAGGGTATCTTTCTAACTGGTCACACACCCTTTTTAGGATTTATCTTCATCTGTAATGAAATTACTTGTATAATTTAGATCATGAGTAGAAATATAACACCAAATAACACAATATTCCAGAATAATGATCTCAATATGCAATTAGAATAGCTTCACCACTTCGAGGGGGCAAACTCCAAACCATACAATAATACTCAAATGCTCTAAATGATGATAAACTACTACCTACTAACCTCTATATATACTATTCCTATGTTATGGCCAGCACCAAGGCCGACCCACTAATGAAAATATAACATATATGAAAGAAATACATAATGATAAGAAGTTATGATAGCCACAAGTCGGCTATATACATCCAATATAAGCTATATGATTAAGGGCGTAACATGCCCCTCCCCTTCGAAGCAACATTGTCCCTAATGTTGAGAAGATCTGGATGCTGCTGCAGGAAATTTGCATCCTCCAAAGTTGCATCTTCATTGTCTAGATTTTTCCACTTGATCAAATACTCAGTGATGACCCTTGTCCTCAACCTCTTAGTGCATGGCTGAAGGATGCATTCTGGTTCCAGGATGATTCTTCTCTCTTCATCAAGCTCTGGTAACACTGTCTGGGTTGATATTGTCTGTCCAATTACCTTCTTTAGGCAAGATACATGGAAAACTGGATGAATTCGAGTAGTCGGAGGAAGTTCCAATTTGTATGCTACATTTCCAATATTCTGTAACACTTGATAAGGACCATAATATTTAGGTGAAATATTGTTATCCTTTTTGTGTTGTTTTAAGGACATTTTCTTATATGGTTGTAAACACACAAAAACCCAATCACTGACTTCAAAATGTCTTTCACTACGATGTTGGTCTTCCTGCTGCTTCATGTAGTTTTGTGACATGGCCAAATTCTCCCTGAGACTACAAAGCACCTCTTGTTGGTGTTGAATATGTTCTTCAACTGCTCGAACCTTTGGCTGGACTCTCAAAGATGAAGTGATAGATGGTGGATGATACCCATATAATGCTAAGAAAGGAGAAATTTTAGATGAAGTATGAAAGGAGGTGTTATACCACCATTCTGCCAGCAGTAACCATTGGAACCATCTCACTTTCTTCTCTGATGTAAAACAACGAAGATATCCCTCCAAGCACTTGTTTACCACCTCTGTTTTCCCATTAGACTGGGGATGATAAGAGGAACTACGAGCTAGTTGTGTTCCCAAGCATGAGAACAAGTCAGTCTAAAAATTACTAGTAAAGATAGGGTCTCGATCACTTACTATAATCTTTGGTGTCCCATGTAGCTTCTGAATTGTATCCCTGAAGGCCGTTGCTACTGTACTCGCAACAAATGGATGTGATAAAGCACAAAAATGGGCATATTTGGTGAGTCTATCCACCACCACCATGATTACATTTTTACCTTTTGATTTAGGAAATCCTATGATGAAGTCCATAGACACCTCTTCCCACCTCTGGCTAGGAATAGATAGAGGTTGTAAAAGACTTGGGGACTTAATTGTTTCGCCCTTATTTTGCTGACAAACCATGCATTCTGCCACAAAATTTTGGACATCTCCTTTTAACCCTTCCCAGAAAAAATCATGCTTGATTCGATGATAAGTCTTTAAGAAGCCAGAATGAGCCCCTACTGGAGAAGCATGGAGCTCAGATAGAACCCTATTTTTAAGGATTGAATTCTTACATAGATATAATCTATCTTTATACCATAAAACATCTCCTTTCCATAAAAATTTTTCTGACATGTTTGGATTTTGTTGGAGATTCTGAATGAGATTTTGTGTACCTGGGTCATTTTTCCATTCAGACCTTGCATCCTCTATCCAATCCTCTTGTAATACAAATATGGCATACAACAATGCCTGGGCAGATTCATCCTTCCGAGATAAAGCATCAGCAACTACATTCTCTTTCCCTTTCTTGTATATTATCTCAAAATCATACCCTAACATTTTTAAGACCCATTTTTGTTGTTCTTCTGATGATAAGCGTTGCTCTAAGAAGTATTTAAAACTATCATGATTTGTCTTTACTTTGAAATGTCGTCCCATTAGATATGGTCTCCATTGTTTCACTGCATGAAGTATTGCTAACATTTCTTTCTCATAAATTGGTTTAGAGATATTCTTACCTTTGAATTGGAGGCTCTCGAAGGAAATGGGTTGCCCTTCTTGCATGAGTACTGCCCCCATACCATACCCTGAAGCATCACATTCAACAATGAATGTTTTTGAAAAATCTGGGGTGGTTAGAACTGGACTGGTGCACATGGCCGCCTTCAACTTCTCAAAGGCCATAGTAGCTTTCTCGTTCCAATGGAAAGAATCCTTCTTCAATAAAGTTGTGAGTGGTGCTGTGATGCTACCATAATTCCTTACAAATCTACGATAATAACCTGTAAGCCCCAAAAATCCTCGGAGATTTTTTAGGGTTTTGGGAACCTTCCATTCAAGCATGGATTTTATCTTGTTAGGATCCACTTTAACACCTTCATAAGAGACAATATGACCCAGATATTCAACCTCCTTGACACCAAAAGAACACTTAGAAGGCTTTGCATAAATTTGATGTTGTTCAAGAGTTTCCAACACTTTATTTACATGATGCAGGTGTTCCTCCCATGTTTTACTATAGATTAATATATCATCAAAGAACACTAAAACAAACTTTCGAAGAAATGGCTTAAATATTGAATTCATCAAGCTTTAAAATGTAGAGGGTGAATTTTTTAGTCCAAAAGGCATTACCAAGAACTCATAGTGTGCTTCATGTGTCCTGAAGGCTGTTTTATGAATATCTTCATCCTTGATTCTAATCTGATGATATCTAGAATGAAGATCAAGTTTTGTAAAGTAAACAACACCATGTAACTCATCTAGAAAATCATCAATTATAGGAATAGGAAAATTATCTTTAACTGTGTACTTATTGAGTTCCCTGTAATCTGGACACATGCGCCAACTGTCATCTTTTTTCCGTACCATCACTACAGGAGAAGAGTAAGCACTTTGACTATGACGAATAAGTCCTACTTCTAACATCTCTTGAACTATCTTCTCAATCTCACTCTTTTGCATATAGGGGTACCTATAAGGTCTGATGTTGGGTGGTTGACTCCCTAGTGCTAGTTGGATGACATGGTCATGGTCTCTTTTCAGAGGCAAACCCTTGGGAATTTCTCTAAAAACCCGTGAGTGCTCATCTATAACTGCTTGCATATCTGCAGGTATAAATGTATTGGAATGATGTGCTTCCAATGAAAATAGTTGTGCCACAAACCCTTCTGCACCCTTTCTAAGAAATTTTTGCATCTGATGAGAACTTACCATCTGCGGGGATTTTGCTCTTAATCCTTTTAGTTTAAAATTCCTCCCTTCTGACTGAAATTGCATGAACAACTCTTGGAAATTCATTTCAATGGTTCCCAAGGTGGTAAGCCACTGAACTCCTAACACAATGTCTGCTCCTCCCATGGCAATGGCATACATATTGCTAGTTAGAAAGTAATCTCCCATGGCGAGATTAATGTTATGACATTTTCCTGAACAATTAATAGTTTTCCCATCAGTGATCATGACTTGAAATTCTAGAGCTAGATAAACAAAGCAGTTCAAGCGTACCACTAACTTATGATTGATGAAATTGTGAGTACTTCCTGAATCAATCAACACTGTTACCCTCTATTTTTTTAAGAATCCAACTACTTTGAGAGTTTGGGGAGTGCTAATACCAGAAATTACATGGCATGATATTGTTGGTTGGGGATCTCCTAATTCCTCCTCTGGCTCTACTTCTTCGTCTTCTTCATTTTCTTCTTCTTCAGTAGGTCCCTCAATGTAGAACAACTTCTTTTCCACACACTTATGTCCTGGTCCAAATTTGTTGTCACAATTAAAACATAACCCTTTGGCTCTCTTTTCTTCAATTTTTTGAGGTCTCAGTCTCACTGGCCGAGGGAATGATGGTTGAAGGGTGCTATGATCTCTGATAGTACTGACAGTTTGTTTCCGACATGAAAGAAATTTTTCCTCTGCCCTACGTGCCATGATCATAGATTCTGAAACCTTATGAGGATTAAACATACGCACCTTAGTCTCAATTTTTTCTTTAATACCCCCAAGAAATAAGTCATTCAAATTATCTTCAGGAATATTTTCCACCCGTAAGGAAAGGTTTTGGAATTGATGGATATAATCTTTGACTGTTCTTGTTTGTCTGAGCTTTGCTAATTGGCTAAAGTAATTCTCTGACACACTAGAACTATAGTGCAATTGCAACTCTTCGGTGAATACTGTCCATGTAACATTGAGACCACTCTTTTTCCTTTGAGCACATAACCATCGATACCAAATGAATTGGTCAGGTTCAAGATACAATGATGCCATGGTAACCTTTTGTCCCAATGGAATCTACTGAAGATCAAAGAAATTCTCCATCTGGTTAATCTAATTGAGTGGATCCTTTCCATCAAACTTACGCATTTCCACTTTTGGAAGCATGTGATGGGCTTGTAGAGTGTTTGTATTTGGATTGGTCTTGTTTTCAGATCCATCCTAGCTAGTTTGTTTATTACTTTGACCTAAAGATCCACCATGATTAGTATGAGTATGATTGAGTTGTGGCTCATTAGGAATGATATGACAACCCATGATATTGTAGCTAAATTGTTGAATGAAATCCTCCAATCGTTGTCCAATAATTTCTACATCTTCTTTGCTGGCCACTCTACCTTCAAGGTTTTGCAACTCTAACTCAAGATAGCTAACCTTATGGTCAGTTGAAGTAAACCCTAACCCTGAGGACTCTGTAAATACCCCTTTTGACTCTAACTCCTCAAATATTATCTCATCCTTATCAGGTGTTTTACCCGGAGTGATGGAATTCTTTTTTCCTCTTGTCGAAGGCACAACCATGATGCCCCAAAATGGTAAGATTTAAGGATCAAGGTCGAAATTAGGGTTTCATATTTCAATAGGAATTCGGCCAAATTTTATAAAACTCAAAGAAAGAACTCAAACTAATTTTTAATCTTATTTCTGGAAATGTAAATAACTTTGAAAAATTCCACAAATTGCACCCTATGTAGCCGAATTATGAAAAAACATAAAACCGATATAACTTTTGTAAAAAAAGTCAAAAATTATTAAAATTTTGAGGGAAGCTTACTTGACTGATTTCACCACACAAAAAAAAAATTGCTGAAAAATTAGCTACTTATGTTGAGATATGGATGAACCTTCAAAATCAGGGTTTGACGCAGTGTTGGCCGAGTTCAAGCTCTGATACCACTTGTAATGAAATTACTTGTATAATTCAGATCATGAGTAGAAATATAACACCAAATAACACAATATTCCAGAATAATGATCTCAATATGCAATTATAATAGCTTCGCCACTTCGAGAGGGCAACCTCCAAACCATACAATAATACTCAAATGCTCCAAATGATGATAAACTACTACCTACTAACCTCTATATATACTTATTCCTATGTTATGGCCAGCACCAAGGCCAACCCACTAATGAAAATATAACATATATGAAAGAAATACATAATGATAAGAAGTTATGATAGCCACAAGTCGGCTATATACATCCAATATAAGCTATATGATTAAGGGCGTAGCATCATTTTCCCTGATGATTCATGCATGCCTTTAAGTTCATGGTACCCCCTAGGGAATAAGTCCTGATAATACCTTAGTAACTCTATGATTTTTTCCACTTTAGAGTCTGACCAATAGTCTCCAATTATGGATTCCTTAGGCTCAGTATTTGTTCCTATATTCACCCGCTTTGTCTTCATCAGTTCATGATAGGCACACGTGGCCTTATCCATATTGTCCAATACCTCACGTCTTCTTCTTGAATGGTTTACCTTCAGATTATCTACTTCTTCATCATCCACTAAGTAGACCATTTTTCCTTTCTCTTTCTCAAGGCAATCACATTGAAGTAATGTTGCATCAACCTTGGGTTCTTCATCAAGATGCGCTCCCGAGTCTTCTTTAGCTAATAAATCCTTAAGTATTTATTCAGCCTTGGCACTATCTCCCATAGTTAAGTTCTTTATGACTTTCAATGCTTCTTCAATCATAGGATTTTTAGAGAAGAAGTCAAATGTTTGGGTCATTCCGGTAATTAAATCCTACCAATTCCCAATTTCTCTATGGAGTTCTACATACACATACCAAACACCCGTGCAACCTTTTAAAGTGGAATAAAACAAGTGCAACTATAGCAAAGGTGGTAAAGCTTCCTTTCCTTCTATCCAAAGTCTCTCTCACTTATCAACATGGTGCTGAAAAGGTTGGTTACCATGATAAGTATAGATTTGAGTAGGTGCATTGCTCTTGAAAAACCTAGTAGTAAGAGAAATCCCAATTTCAATCCATATGAATAGATTATCCTTGTGGGTCACCCACAAGTGTGCCGCTGTCTTGCGTAGTGTATATGCTAGCATAGTTCTTCTTTCTAGTGAGTCTATCCACTATTCTTCCATGGTGCATAGGAATACCATGGGATCCCCTTCTCTTGTGTAATAAGGTACTGAGTTGTTTCATATCCTCCTAACATAACATAGTTTTGTGCATCAAGGAAATATGTTCTTTACTTCGCGCCCTAACAACTCATAAGTGTCATGAGCCCAATTATCACAAGAAACACTTGTAGTATCACTAATATAATGTACATCCTCCCACTGAATTAGTCCTTATTTTATTAGTTCAATCATCTCTGGATCTCATATGGCGCGTACATAAATCTGATTAAGATATTCTTCACTTAATGGCTCAATATAGGGCACAAATTTTCCATTTGTTAAAGGGATAATAACTCTTTCCTCTTTGTTTTCCAAACTGATATAGCCCTTGTTGAACTGAAGATCAACATTATTTGTATAGCACCAAGGATGCCCCAATAGAGCTAGGAAGCTATCTGACTCTGCTAGCCCTAAAAATTCAAAGTCTATAATGAACTTGGCTCCTTGTATGGTAATGGATGCATCCTTCAAAACTCCGATGGGAGCGGCCTTAGTCTAATCAGCCATGAGTAATACATTAGAGGGTCTTCGCATTTGTACCCATGCATCCAAGGTAAGAACATTGACTTCCATGCATGTATCAATTAGTATATTAATCAATAGCCACCCATCCAAAACAACATTCAGAGTGATTTCCTTGTCATAATCCGAGCTATGAGGGGGAAGATTCACATGTAGGATCTGTCATCCAGTCTCAGTAATTTCACGTGGAATATTTCCTTTTAACATACTCCCTAATAGTGGAATGATGTTTTCCTAGCGCAACATTTTATACACTTCCCTCAAGTCATATATATTAGTTTGGACCATCTCCGATGCTTTATTTTACTCCTTTAAATACTATATCTCACCCTAAATATTCCTTAGAACCTCCATGGTTCCCTGATAAATCTCCTTTTTGATAGGCATGATTTGGGAACCATGAATGAAGAAATTATTCTTTAGTGATGGTCAGTTTCTGCTACAATGCTTCCCTAGCGCGTGCCACCTCAACGCGGTTCATGATCTTCACTTGTAACTCTTCAGACTTTGCCACCAACTTGGGAATCCATTGATTATCCACAATGTGTTGTATCCTAACCATCCCTGTGCTTTTGTTTTCTTCTTTATGTTTCTTACTCAGATGCTCATGTAAGTCTAGGAACTCCTCATAGCTATGGTTCTTTTTACAGAAAGAACATGCAATATCCCTGGGCCATTCACGCTTATAGTGATCAAGAGATCCACATGTATAACATGTTCCATGAGGGAACTCACTTCTCCCACCACCATGGCCTTGTCTTCTTAATCCAATGTGATATCCT
Source organism: Taxus chinensis (assembly GCA_019776745.2). Classification (NCBI taxonomy): domain Eukaryota; kingdom Viridiplantae; phylum Streptophyta; class Pinopsida; order Cupressales; family Taxaceae; genus Taxus; species Taxus chinensis. Next base: position 164,532,498 of record CM034146.1, on the reverse strand, counting down.
CAGACTCTGCCATGACCTTCTTTAAAATTCCCTTCATTCCTATCATAGCGCGGTTGATTGTGATCCCGATCTTGGTGCTCATTCTTGTTTTTAGAACTATCCGTTACACTTTTCTATTGTACACCAATATATATAGCATCATGGATCTATCCAATTAGATGGTAGTCTTCCATGCCATGAGTCATGGACCTACAAATTTAACAGTAGCTTGAAATTTTCTTCCTTATCACACATTGTAATAATGGGTAGTGGCTAGCATCATGGTTTAAATGGCATATTTCGTAATCCATCAACAATGAGCATATTGTTTTGCGAGGAAAACTATCCTTTGTGTGACCTTCTACTTCACAATCTATGCACAAATTACTGAGCGCATTTCATGGGCTGAATTTGCTGATAATTTCTCTAAATTCTTTGCCATAGCTGTAATTTGTGCCTCTAAGAATGGGATAACACTAGTGTCAATACTCCCAACTACCCCAGCATGTAGTGCTGCCTTTAATGGATCATGCGGATCATTATATGTCTTATGTGACAACACCCTTCTAAATGTTGTAACCAATCCTCCAACGAACCATTGTGCATGTTGGATTGTGTGAATATTATAGGAGAGCTTAGACATAAGCATTTTAAAATGGGCATCATACTTGCGCACACTCTCAGTAGTGCCTTTCTTGATATATTTGAGTACACTTATACTCTTCTACTCAAATTTTAGAATATAGAACTCTTTCAAGAATGCATCCTTCAATGCTTCATAATCTACACAAGTTTGATTAGGGTCAAACTTCCTATACCAGCTGTGTGCATGTCCCTATAATGTGGTAGCAAATTGGCTTTCCTTGCACTTAAAAATTGTGATGCATTTTTCACGCCATAGCATTTCACACATATGCACATGTTCAACAACATCTTCTATGCCCCTATACTCTGGTTGAAAAAGATACATTTCCATGTAAATATTCTAGGGTTGGTGCAGACCTTGCCCACCTGATCTAGAACCTCCAAATCCACCTAAACCAGAGCTACCTATGCCTCTTGATCCCAAACCTATAGCTAGAATAGGTCTTGTATATGTATTCCCATGTGCTCTGACAATAGTAATTTAATGAAACCCTATAGTTTGTGAAGTAGTTCCACTTCTAGAGGTGAATCCAACATTTTGTGCTCTCACATTCTATGTGGACGATGCACCTAAAAACACACCTCCAAATAATAATGAAGTCATTTTCCCTGTCATTGATGTAATTGCTCTCTTACTTCCCAAACTTGCTTGTTGGTTAGTTGTCGTACTAGATACTAGAAAACCAAGCGCAAGGGCTAGGTAATCATGTAGGTTCAGATGTGTGCCCGTGGCCTACGTCATCTCTACTGGTGCACTTCCTTGCGAGGTCGAAGAGGGTTCCCTGTCATGCTTTCCTAGATGGGGGTGTTCCTGATGCTCTGGCTCCATGTCTTCTACATGAGCTCAAAATAATTCATGAGCCATCTCTCTCCTTAACTCAATCCACTCTACAACGTCATGTTGCTTCTCTATATCCCTCTCGTGTGCCTCATTATACTTGAGCCACCTTTCTTCTCTCTTCTTTTCCACCGCAAATTCTGCAATCCTTCACCGATCCTGTTACTGGCCCCATGCGTGGTGGAGTTTAGTTAACCATCGGTTTACTCTCCAAGTTTAAATTTACCATTAAGATCTTGATCACCAGTGGAATGCCTTACAGGTAAGTTCCCCTAGGATATCGTAAAAACTAGAATTCAGCTACCTCTGGACATAAATAAGTGAAAATTGAGTATTCCAAGATATAGTTACTCAAGACAACACATAACCACATATCCACTACTCAATTCCAAATCAGATCAGCATCATAAAGGGCCTAGAATTCTTCCTATGTCTAGACAAGTGCATCTCCAATTCCTCATAGATGCATAAGTATTCAGCCACTCATATAATTCTACTAGAAAGATAGCAAAAAATCTCTCATATAAACTATCATATAGATTCTGTTCCACCCACGTACGTGCATTAAATTCATATCCAATACTGAATCACCATATGTATTCTTATTCCAGATCATGTATCCATTCTTCAACACTTGCTAAGATCAACCGACATGTCTTCATCGTGAACCATCCTGAAAACAACTAAAAAGAGGTCCCAGAAATAGAACCAATGATGCAGCCTAAAATTTAGTAGTGCAAGCCCAATAATACTCTAGATGCACTAGTACATCACTTAGCCTAGACTAAGAGATCACCCAAAGTGTAAAAAGGTACCAAGTCCCTCTTTAGGGTTGGTATTATAGGTTGTTAGCATGATGAAGAGTTAACACCTGTAGTTCCATTACTAACACATCATTCTACAGAGCATACCTGATCTATATCTAAGCGTGAACAGACTTTAAACAATAATCATGATGGAATCAAGTACATGTAATATCTAATTACACACAAGAGTACACTCAGATTCATCAAATATCCTCCATTATATTAAATATGTATACAGAAGCTTCATTACAATAACAAGATTATGCACGTAACAAATTTAGCAACATAATCTCACTATATCTCTATGTATACATATCTATCTATCTTTATATATTCACCATCATACCTCTATCTACTACGTAATTCACTACATATATATGGGTGGGGAATTTCCATTCACCACTTATCTAATCCCAAAATAGGTCGCATGCTATTATTAGCCACATACCATTACAAAAATAGCCACACATGCAAGTGCGCTAACAATAGACTAGTGGTAGTTAGCTGACAGTGATAAATCTATTTCCGGCTTGTGTCCATACAAAGTGCTTCATATATGTTCCTCCAAAAATAGCCAATGCATAGTGCACACATATTTTCCTCATTTGTGTGCTCTACATGCCATCTCTACAAATAAACCTTCATGAGTGAAAATAGATAAGTCCCAAAAGCTGAACTTCTACTCTGTGCACATGTTCTCCCTATCCATTCGTGCCTTTGAATATGACCTATTTTCCCATGCAGAATTCTTGTGTGCTTTCTGTCAAGTGTTCTCTGATCAACATGACATATTCATATATTTCATGGTTAAGGGTTAGCCAATAATAGTTGAGGAAAAGGATTTTTTAGCAATGAAAAAGCCACTAAAATTTCCACCACAAATCCCATTGTGGATTTATTTAATGGTGTACGAAATTTCAAAACTAGTGAATCATTATAGGAGGATACCATTAAAGCCACATTTTTAGATAAGAACCCCTATGATGACTTAATGAGAGACATTTTTTAGGATGGCTCCTTGTCTATTGTGAGTGAGATATGGAGGAAAAATTGAAAGGGAGAGGTAGTCAGCAAATTTCTTATACCAAACATCGCATGGGTTGGTTTCAATTCGTCACATAAAATTTATGTTGTGGAATCTGAAGGTGAGGCATGTATTTGTGATGCAAGGAAAGCCATGGTATCTGTAAATTTTTTAGTGGATCACAGAGTGGTTTGAATGAGGTAGGTGTCAAATGTGGACAAAATTATGTCAAAATGATGTTTATATTTTTGAAGGACCTCATTAAGACACTGGTACAAATGATTGGCTTAGTTCACAACCAGTTGATATTCACTAAATATATTAATAGATTTAACCTTTAGGTATATGGAAGTTTGAAGACCTAAGATGAGTGCTTTATACTCGGTGATGTTGTTGGTGTAATAAAATTCAGGTTTGAAGGATAGATGCATAGGATCATCATCCAAAGGAATGAGGATGACCCCTACACCACCCCCACATTGACATTTGAAACCATTAAAAAATAAGGTCATTTGGTAAACGATGTCATCCAAAGAAAGAGTGATAATGAATTCGTTAGGAAAATCAAAGTTAGAAGATTGATTCCCAGGAATAGGAGCATCTACAAGTTGATCTGCAATGTTTTGTCCCTTAAAAAACTTTTGATGAATGAATTTGAGGTATAGGTCAACAAGGATCATGAGCCAATACACTGTGCATTGGTGTGGGCAAGGTTTAGCATACATATAATGCAGAGGGTTGGTGTTGGTAATGACAAAGGTTTTGTGGTTAAGTAGGTAATGGTGAAGTTTGGTAGCCACAAAGACCAAGGCTAGGAAAATATTTTCGGTGTGAGTATACCTAGTCTCATAGTCTAAAAGAGTACAGATTATGTAATAAACCTCTTTCTCCCTGTGTTACTCATCGTAATGAGTGAGCATGGTACCCAAGGAATGGTTAGTGGAAGAAATGTAGAGGTAAAAAGGTTTTTCATCTTTAGGTAGGATGATCAAAGTTAGATGAAGAAGGTATTTCTTCAATACTTCAAAGGCTTTATGGAACTCATCATTCCAATTTCCTTTTTAAAAAGATGATGAAAAGGGTGACATTGGTCATAAAGTTGGGAAATAAAGCTTTGAATAGATTGCAACCTTCCTTGCAAACTACAAAGTTGTCAAAGTTTAGTAGGTGGAGGCATCTTGAGAATAGCCTTGATTTTGGCGGGATCTATTTTGATGCTATGAAAATATATGATAAAACCGAGTTTTCTGGAGATAACAACAAAGATGCACTTCTTTGTTAAAGGTGAATGTGGTATTGAATGATGCAATCAAAGATTACTTAAAGAATTGAGAGGTTCTTAACATGATTTTTAGACTTACCGAGGAGGTCATTGATATAATCCTCTAATATAACATGCATGATATCATGGAAGATATAGTTTATAACACGTTGATAGGTAGAACCAAAATTTTTCAAGACAAAGGGCATGACACAATAGTAAAAGGTCCCCCAAGGGGTGATGAAGGCATATTTTTGTTGATCTTCCGAAGTGAGTAATATTTGATTATAACCCAAGAATGTCTCCATAAGACATAACATCTCATGGCCGGTGATAAGATCAACATGTTGGTTGATGCTAGTCACAGGAAATTTATCCTTAGGGCATGCAAGGTTAAGGTTGCATAATTCCATGTAGATGTGGAGTCCCCCAGTCACTTTAATGACAAGAACAATGTTATAAATCCATGTTGGATAGTCAATGGGTAGTATGAAGGAAAAAAAAATAAGGCATTTGAGTTCTTCTTTCACAAGAAGGGAAATGCGTGGATGTATTTTTGTAGCTTCCATTTCACAGGTTTTTCATTAAGGATAATCATGATATTGTGAACCATGATACTAGGGTCAATACCAGGCATATTGGGACAAGAACAAGAAAAAACATTACTATGATCTTGAAGGAAAGAGGTGTAGGATTTTTGTTTAGTAGAATTTAAATATTATCCTATATTTAGAATTCGAGGGTATTTATGAGTGTGAATGTTGATCTCTATGGTTGATTCATTTAGCATGGTTTGATCTTAGAAGGTAACAACTGGTGAATGTAAAAAAAAAATTTATGTAAATAGGTGAGAATGGTATCATCATCCTAACATTGAACAAAATTGATAGACGTTGTTTCATAATCCAACATGTCAGGGTAAAGAAGAAGAAGGGAATAAGGGGAAAGTTAGGAGGGATGGATTCTGAATCCATGGACTTTGTGGGTGAAGGTATTTTGGTAGGTGAGTTAGGTGGGGAAGGCTTATCTTCCTCTATGAGGTCAATTATAGCCTTCTTAAGAGTAGGAGGTATGGAAAATATGATACCATAATGGTCTTTGTGTTTTCGGGTAGTGTAAGGTATGACTATGAGACAACCTTGCTCATAGAAACCAAAACCAAAGCCCTTCCATGCACATCAATGAATAAAAGTGTGGGCGAAGTGGTGGTTGGTGAGGTATTGGAAGTCGGATAAGAAAGGTGAGGTTTGGGTAGGTGGTTTAGTAGAATAATAATAAGTGTTAAGTCCCCCATATGTCAGGTTGGTGTGAAGGTGGGGAGGATCGTATGGAAAAACCTCTCCTATAGGATGGTCGTAATTTGGGTGTTAGTGAAGGATTATGTAGTCCCGAGGAGTAAGAAAGGTGTTTATGATGTATAGGTGGTACCCCCCTAGGGAAAGGTGTTGAAAAAACCCTACCAAGGGATTAGAGGTTAGGACTTGAGTAGCGGGGATGGATGGGGTACTCGAAGCCTGGGAAGGTGGGGTACCATCTGAAGGTGAAGTAGGCATGTTGGTAGATGGGATAGTTATGGAATTTACAGCATCAGAGGGAATAGATGGGCTGTCAGTGGAAGATGTAGTGCTAGAAGTGGTAGATGAGGCAGCAAAAGATGATGAAGTGGTAAGGCTGGTAGATGAGGTAGTGGAAGAATATGAAGGGGTAGGGGTGGTAGATACCTTGACTTGAACAAGGAAATCATTTGGAAAGTAAAGAATTTTATAGGTTTTAAAAGGAAAAGGTTCCACCTTAATGGTGTAGGGTTTTCCTTCATACAAAAATTTTATGAAACAGTGAAGGGTTGAAGGCACACACCCCATAGTAGGAATCCAAATTCGTCCAAGCAGCAAGTTATATTGGAATTTCCCCTATAGAAAATAGAATTTTTTGGGACTAGTGCAGGGACCCATGTAGATGTGGAGAATGATGGTGTCAAGGGTAGAAGTTAAGGGATCATTGAAATAATGTAGCATAATTAGGTTACAATGAATGTAGTGGATGGGTGTGCCCAATTTTTCATACGCATGGGAAGAAATAATATTAATGCTAGTACCTCCATCAATCATAACTTGTCAAACATGAGTATCATTAATGTAATTAGAGATGAAGACAGTGGGATTAGGATCATCTAATTATAGAGGAGAAATTTCTAAGTCAAATAAACTGACAGTGAGAAACTAAGGAGAGATAATGGGGGTAGAAGTTTGAGGTAGAATGGTGAGGTTGGCTACATGATGAGGGGTAAATATGGCAGCCATAGGTGTAGGATCATTTGGTGAAACCTTGATAGATTGCATGACCTCAATGAGGGTTTAACGATGAGACTCAGAGGTTTGAACTATTTTGTATAAGGACATATTCAGAGGAGATTGATGAAGTTGTTAAATCATAGAGCGATGTTTAACTCCATTAGAAATAGGATAATCCGGCCCATGGATGGTTACCTTGGGGGTAGGTGAAGGTGGAATGGTGGGTGAAGGTGCACTAGATGGGCCACTAGTCTTCTCTTTTCCTTTATATTTTTGTGATCGAGTGGCTACTCAAACATTATTGATTTCAAAAATCAGAGGGGAAAAAGAAATTTTTAGAGATGCAAGTAAAGTTCATTGAATATATATAGGGATAGGTTGTGTGGCAGTGGGTGAAGGGGCAATATAATTCTCCTCTAATAGGTCATCTTCGTCAAAGATACCATCCAAAGTACAGAGTTTAAGAAGTTTTTTTTTTTTTTAGGGCCTTACAAATTTAAACATCATGCCCTGGTGAGCGATGATAAGCAAAAATTTTGGTGTCATCAAACCCTGTTGGTTTGGGTTTGAGTGGGTCATAAGGATTAATAGGTGGAATGAGATAGTGAAGGTTTGTAACAACCTAGCCAAGATATTAGAATATGATCCTACCAATGGATCATAGTGATAAGTTAGAGTTGGTTTGGATGAAGGTGCGAGTGATGTAGCCTAGAATTTATCACGAACAACCTAGGCGCACTGGAACTACAGTTCCTACTTCCCTTTGACACCTGCTAATACTTATTTTGATATGGTTGATTTCATTATGGAAATTATTATGTTTTGATTTAGTAAGTTGTTAAACATTTGATCATGTATTATTGTTGATCTTGATTTGGTTATGATGCATGATGATTATTAGAGACACCCCATATGTGGATGATGATATACTATTTGACATGGATTTTGTTTGGACATATGATTTTGGATATTATGGATAGATTAAAAATGCAAATGATGTCGTTGTTACTTCGATGTTATTGTGATTCATTTATATAGTCAGTTTTGTGATTTCATTTATATCATGTTGGATGTTCTGATATGGCCATGAGGCCGAAGGAGGTATTTGTGTTTTGCAAGATTAAAAATCACAACAAACATCGGGGGATCAGAGACCAACCACAATGGAATTCTAGGTGAATTTGACAGGGTCACCATGGCAAATTGTTTTATTGTGTTGTGTGTTGTTTTGATACTGATTCCAATGGGGGGGATTACCTCTACATGTGACCATGGGTATTGTATATTTTATTAGTGTGGTTAATTTTATTTATTGTTTGTATGTATTTTATTAGTAATGTGTTCCTTTCTTTTAATTAATTTAAATGTGGTAGATTAATGTGAAGAATCGTATGGTTGAAATTTAAATAAATTAAATTGGGTTATGGGAAAGTATTATGGAAGTTGTTGGCTCTTTGTATTAATTATGTAAGGGATGTGTAAGAGTTGTGTAAGATTTTTTGTAAGTCATTTTTGGAGTATGAAATACTCCACCTCCATGAAAAATTAGAATTTGTCCTTGGGGGCTGTTTTTGGAGGCTTGTGGGACAAGTAAAACTTGTCCCGTGCCTCTAAATTTAATTTACAAACCATACTCATGGTTGGATAAGTGATTTGTGACTTTTATAATGAATTTTATTAATCATGTTGCTTTGTTTTGATTGCACTCTCTTACATTTTATTTATTTTGCTGTCCCTTGAGGTGTGGGATTTTTGGAGTGTGCAAGTAACTTGTCATATTTTCACCCACCTCTTTATTGTTCTTTAGAGAATAAAATTTTGTCTTTTGTGTTTGAATTTTATGATGTGTGATGTGGCATCCTACATGGATCCACATCATCCTCTTCTCTTACCTCTTCTATATAATTCAAACTTTCTTCTTGTTTTGGGGTTGTTGAATCATTTTGCAACTTCTTTGGGGAACATTTTCTTGTGGTGGAGCTCTTGTTTTGGAGGAAGTTTGGAGAAATATTTACATGCTTAGGATATTGTTGTTTTGGACTGTGTTATTTGCATTTGAATTTTGTTGTTAGGAAAAAAAAGTAACATGGAGAGGTAGGAATTTAACTCTCCTTTTATGCTATTATTTTCTTGTTGTGTTGTATGAATGGTGCATGGTTTGATTTATTTTTTGGCTGGTTGGGTAGACTTCCTTAGGAATAGTGTAGGAGAAGGATATGGGGAATCCATGTGGGGAGGCATAAGTAATGCCATTGGCATCAGAATTTTGTGGAGGGAGTTTGGGTTTGGGATCCACCATGGAAAATAAATAGCTTGCATTTCTTACTTTGTGGGGGGCATAAGGAAATCTATGGGGGGCATAAGGAAGGATTTTTGGGGGGCATAAGGATATGTGTGTGATGAAATTATTGGTAGTTTGTTCTGGTAGATGCCCAATTCCCATTGGGAGGCATAAGTAGCTTTCCCCATAGACCTTTCTCCTTTGGCATGCATGATCAAGCCTGAGTTTTGATTTGAATGTTTTAAATTGTAGTTGTAAACTATTGTTTTGTGTTGAACTATGTTTTATATTGAATTATGAATGTGAAAGAATGTTGTGTGTTGTGGAATCTAGTTATTGCCATGGGTTGAATCACACTTCTTATTGTGTTTTGATTGGGGCTCGAGGGCCAATGATGAAGGAAGGATTCTCCTTTCATTGCATGTCTTGGTTGGGTGGAGAGTGTTGCCTTTCCCCCTCTTTTGTTGTGATCAACTTGGAGAAAGAGAAAACTTGCATGTTGCTATTCTGGAGCAAAGGAAAATGTAGTTTTAACAGTCCCTTGTGAAAACACTTTCATTGTAATCCTTTCCCACTTGGTGTGGATGGAAATTGTAATGTATACTTGTGAAGAAATGATGTTGTAAATGATTATGGAAATATATATTCGAATTTCGAAAGACATTTACATTCTGTATTGTTATAGGAAAGAAATAGAACTCTGTTAATTACATTCAAGGAATGGAAGATGTAAAGATGTATTCTCTTTGGAGTTAATAAAGAATTCCAAGTTCATCTCTCATTTGCATTGTTGTGTTGAGTTGAAATATCAAATTGTGATTGGAATCTCTGTTTAATCTTAAAGGAAAGAAATACGTATGAAGGAAGTATATTGTTTTGTATCCTTGGAAATATATTAAAATTAAAAATCAGAAATTTTAATTTAGCTTTGAAATGATTTGTTAAAAACAAATGAATGTATTGCAGTATTTTAGAAATGAAATGCCACACTTGAATGATAAAAGTGATGTGCAGATTTAAAAGAAATGGATCTTTGTTATAAATTTAAAACTGGCAAGTAAATTTAATTAAAATGTACAGTTCACACCTGCACTTAATAATCAAATTGGAATTGATACAATTTAACATGATAAGACATCAAGGAACTCAATTGACAAAGAACACTTAAGAAGAGAAGTTAAAATATTACAAAATCGAATCCAATCCCTTTAACAGTCAGTTTTCTGTCATTTGCTGGAAAAATACAAATTGAGATCAATTGAAAAAATTTACATTCCTAAAAAAATTTAAACCCTCCCTAGAGAAATCCTCCATGTCTATTTGGCATGTTGAGTGAAGGAGGAGATCCAATTTAATCAAATTTGAAAGTTGGAAATTACCAGTTGTTTTTTTCAAAATCTTGCAGATGGTTTTTGCAAAATTTACCACTTAAACCTCATCAAAATGTAAAATTTATATTTCCTATGCAAAGAGGACATTGAGATATTTCTAGAAAGTCCTTGTTTTCCCAAAACTGAGGTTTCTAGCTCAAGTTATGGCACTTTGAAGTTTTTCTAACTTGGCGGAAAAATTTCGGAAAATTTTCCCTGGCGGGCCCACGACTCGAAAATTTCCCATTAAAATCCTTAGGAATTTTTTTAAATTTTTGGTTCAGGAAATTCTTTGAACTTTCCTCCACCAGCCCACAACTAATCAGAGGCTACCATGTGTCCTCATAGGGCAGCGGCGAAGGCGCGACATCATTTTTGCCCTTAGACCTTTTTTAAAATTTTGGAAAAATTTTCCATTTCACCTCGCCATTTCGCGGCCTACCATAGGCTGCCACATGGCAGCATGGCATGTTAGTGGAGAGGGAAGAACCCATGTGAATTTTTTTGTGCCTTTCATCCCCTTTCTCTCCATTCGGAAAATTCCGCCAAATAACACCACCGCTCTGCCCTTCCCTCTCTTCTTTCTGCTTTGGCTCTTTGGGCGACACGTGTCCACCAGAGGACCCGCGAAGGCCCGGGAGAGTTTTTGACCTTATGCCCACACAGGAGGAAAATTTTCTAATGTCGCCCTGTGACCCACCAACCTGTCAAAGGGGTTTTCTTTCCCTCTCGCCACATGTCCCCTTTCGGGAAAATTTGACCTCTAAAGTCTGCTTGCCCATATTTTGAGTTTCTGAAGGAGTTAGGAGGACTTCTTTATATCATTGGAAAGGTGAGAAAATTTTCTATCCAATGGGAATGATTTATAGAAATTTTTAATGTGTTAGGTGTGAGAAAAACTAAGTTGAAACTCTGATCCTATTAGAGAGTGGGTATGGGGATAAATTACTCCCTGAACCTAACTGGAACTTCTAACCCTTGAGTTTAGGACCTTGTGAGTCTGATGATTGTTAATAAAGGAAAATAATGTTCTAATATTTTAGATTTGTTCTGGAACCTTTTAGTGTTAATTTTTGTCTTGTAACTTGGTCATGGACACTTCTTATCAAAAAACATTATTCCATAATTTTCTAACTAACCCTAGGTTGTTTCTTGTGTTTTAAGTGGGTTGTTTTAAACGGGCATCACACTTGGTATCAGAGCACTGGTTCAAAAGCTTGGACCATTGGGCACACTAGAAAACTTGGGACATGAAACTTAAACCTAACACACTTTTAAACCTAGAAAACAACTTAGCTAGAATTTGTATATTTTAGTAAACATGGAAGTTGTGTAAAACTTAGAAAAATAAACCAACTCTCGCTTTGGTCTATGCAGGAGGCTTAGACAGAGTGAGAGGAACCTTCACAGAGACTCAGACTCACCACCACCACCACCATCACCACCGGATCAAGGTGTAGCAGCTATCCTACCCCATATCTTGTCGACCCTTCAGAATGTCAATGTCACTCTATGTAGAGGATTAGGAGGAGGACATTCATCTAGTCATTACAGAGCCCCTTCTATCGAGGGTCAAGTATCTCCTTGACACAACAAGGAGCATAGAGGAGAGAACTCCCATGCGGAGTCAACCAAAGTAGAGTCACCACCTAGGAGATAGGGAGACAAATTTCCAGAGCAAAGAGAGAGGTCTCGGAGCCCTAGGCTTTGGGATGAGCATGCAGAGAGACCTAGAGGCCGCCAGACTACAGCAGTAGATCATATCAGGGAGATCTTGATATGATCTTCACATTACTTAGGTGACACGGGTGGATTTATGGCAGAGGCCTGGCTAGTGAGGTTGAGCAGTTGCTTCATGATTTGTCAATGTTCTAGCAACACGAAAGCTCGTGTTGTGATCCATCTATTGAGGGATGGAGCAGGAGTATGGTGGAGGACAGAGGAGCAGATACTCCATGTAGATTTAGAGATAGTGACTTAGGAGATATTTAAGGAGATATTCAGGAGCAGGTACTTGTCATGGAGGTTCATACAGCAGAGGATCGATGAGTTCCATGATCTCCGACAGGATTCTCTTTCAGTAGCAGAGTATGGGAGTATATTTATGGATCTACTCCAGTATGTAGAGTATATGCAGGATGAGCAGGTGTAGATTCACAAGTTCATCCGGGGCCTGAATTTAGATATTGGAGGTGCAGTACAGATCCACTACCCATAGACTTTAGCTGAGGCTGTTGAGAAAGCCTATATTATATAGGATACTCAGGAAAAGACCTAGTAGGCTAGAGACCGAGTCCGGAGCTGCATACATCAAATGCAGGACAATAGATTGAGGGGGTTAATACCCCTTCCTCATGGTGGTCAAGGTATAACACAGTCATCCTTTAGGACATAATAGCAGTAGCAGTAACAGTCCTTCCCACCTCATAGACCTCCACAGAGAGCTGATGCATAGCGAGGTCAAAGTATGGGGCCTCCTCCTAGGGGTCCCATTAGGATACATGGTGGACCTAGAGCTTAGTCAGCGGGAGCTCACCAATAGAGACCTTAGTAAATTACAGCCGGATCACTCGAATCCACACCACAGGATTTTAGGCCACCTACTAGAGGTGCTACCCATTGGGGAGGATCATGAGGGTGTTTGGGTTGTGGAGTTATTAGACACGTTTGGAGAGATTACCGACAGAACCCTATCAACAAGGATAAGGCACATATTTTAGAGCCGATTGTTGGTGACATAGGACATAGCCATAGAATTTATGTAGGTGTTGAGAACCGCTAGGTAGAGCATCAGAGCATAGTCATTGAGACCACAAGTAGCATTGGTTGTATTACTACCTCTGTATTGTTTGATTTTGGTTCTTCTTATTCTTTCATTACACCCTCTCTAGTAGAGCGATGCAGGATGGTGGCAGTTAGATAGGGTCTTAGTTGGGATGTTGAGATGGCTTCTAGAGCCAAGATCTCTATAGACTCCTTAGTTAAGGAGTGTGTAGTGGATTTGGGACCTTCACCACTACCTCAGATCTCTGTATCCTACCTTTGAGCTCGTATGGAGTCATTTTGGGTATGGATTGGTTATTTACACACAAAGCTAGGATGGATTGTTACCAAAAGACTATATCTTGTGTAGATGATTTGGGAGTTGATTCTGTGATTTCAGGGGTTAGAAGACCCATTTCTATTTGCACCATCTCAGCTATGCAACTTAAGCGGTGTATGTGATGGGGTGGTCACATGTATGTTGTTAAATTTACTGACAGATCAACGAATGGGTCTAGTGGACCATCGTTAGATGATCATCCCATTTTGAGAGAGTTTACACATGTCTTTTTGGGGGAGATACTAGGGTTACCACCCCGACGTGATATTGATTTTCATATAGATCTAGTTCCTGAAACAGAACCTATCTCACGAGCACCTTATCAAATGACCACCCCAAAAATCTATGAGCTCAAGTTACAGCTTTAGGGTCTTTTGGAGAAGGGCTTTATCCGTCCTAGTGTATCCCCTTGGGGTGCACCGGTGATCTTTGTGAAGAACAAGGATGGATCCTTGCAGTTGTGTATTGATTACCACCAGCTAAACAACGTAATGATCAAGAATCCTTATCCTCTTCCTCATATAGATGACTTGTTTGATCAGATGAAGGGAGCCATAGTTTTCTCTAAGATTGATCTCAAGTTAGGGTACCATAGCTGAGGATTTTGGAGGTGGACATTCATAAGACTGCCTTCCACATGAGATATGGGCACTATGAGTTCACAATGGTGCCTTTTGGTTTGACTAATGCCCCCGCAATGTTCATGAGTTTGATGAATGGGGTATTTAGGACCTTCTTAGATAACTTCATGCTCATATTCCTAGATGAAATTTTGATATACTCATGTACACATGAGGAGCATGAGGGGCACCTTCGCTAGGTTCTTCAGTGTCTTCATGAGCAACAGCTTTAAGGGAACTTATAGAAGTGTGCATTATTTCAGATAGAGGTACAATACTTGGGACATATCATTTATAGGAAAGGTATCGTAGTCGATCCTTAAGAGATTAGGGCCATTATGGATTGGCCAGTACCCACTATAGTGACTGAGGTGTGCAACTTCATGGGTTTAGCAGGGTACTACAGGATATTTTTTTAGGACTTCTCTCAAATTACACACCCTTTCACTTCCCTTCATAGGAAAGGGAAGAAGTTTGTTTGGTCAGACAAGTGCAAGCAAGCCTTTGGGACACTGAAGGAGTGACTCACCACAACACCTATTCTTTTAGTTCCAGATCCACAGGGTGAGTTCTTTGTTTACACATATGCTTCTTTAGCAGGACTTAGAGGTGTGTTGATGCAGGAGGGTAGAGTAGTGGATTTTGAGTCTTGTAAACTCAAAGATCATAAGCTTAATTATCCTACCCATTATCTTGAGCTTGTAGTACTTGTGCATGATTTGGTTAGATGGAGACATTTTCTTCTTGGTAGGAGATTCACACTCAAGATAGATCATTTGAGTCTTCGCCACATCTTCATGCAGCCTAATCTCAATGCTTGTCAGTGGTGTTGGATGGAGTTGATTTATGAGTATGACATGGAGATAGAGCATGTGAAGGGGAAGGAGAATGTGGTAATAGACGCTTTCAGTAAATGGAGACATGTGGCTATGGCCACATCAGTGAGGATATATTTTCAGATTAGGATCCTTCAGCAGCTTCCTCTTGACAGCTTCTACATTGCAGTTCGAGCAAAGATCGAGTCATAGAGACCCCTTGAGGGGAATTTCGATGGTTTTTCCTTAGAGGAAGATGGTCTTCTCAGGCACAGAGGCTAAATATATGTTCTTAGAGATGGAGGATTTAGGTAGGACATCTTGGTAGAGGCACATCTTGCACCCTATTTAGCCCATCCTAGGGTGAAAAAGATGCACACCACCTTGAGACAATTGTATCATTGGAGAGGACCTCATAGAGATGTGGCCCAGTTTGTGTCATGGTGTTTAGAGTGCCAGAGAGTTAAGGTATAACATTAGCATCCAGAAGGCCTTCTTTATCCTCATGTTATACTAGAATGGAAGTGGGACACCATTTCCATGGATTTCATTGTTGGGATACCGATGTTGAGATATCACCATGACGCCATTATGGTCATGGTTGATAAATTAACAAAAGTGGCTCACTTTTCTCCAATGAAGACCACTTATACAGCTAGATCAGTGGCACAAGTATCTTTGGATGAGATTGTTAGGTTACACAGGATTCACCAGAAGATCATTTTGTGATCGTGATCCTTTGTACAATTCACATTTCTAGACTACCATGCAGTATGTCCTCGGGATGAGAATAAACTTCAGCACAACATATCACCCTTAGATAGATGGATAGACTGAGTGGGTGAATCATATTTTAGAGGATATGCTCAGGATGTATGTGATGGATCAGTAGTCTAAATGCGAGGAGTACCTGTACTTAGTGGAGTTTTCCTACAATAACAATTTGTAGAATTCCATAGGCATGGCTCCTTTTCAGGATTTATATGATAGAGAGTGCATGACACCTCTTAGCTAGGATACACTAGAGGACAAAGTATCTCTTGGACACAATATTTTATAGGACATGGAGTAGCAAGTGGTGTTGATCAGATAGAGATTGCAAGAGGCATAGGATCAATCGTAGTTTCGATGTGGGTATGAAGGTGTTCTTTCGTGTTAGGAAACACAGGAGCCCTATCCATTATAGAAAAGGTTCTAAGTTAGCTCCTAGATTCATTGGTCCTTTTGAGATCTTGGATTGTATCAGCCCTTTGGCCTACCATCTAGCATTGCCACCTAGCTTATCTCATGTACATTATGTTTTTCATGTTTTAGTTCTCAGGAGATACATTGCAGATCCTTCTCATGTGTTAGATTAGACATCATTGTAGGTGCAGGATTAGGGTTAGGTGATGGTGGAGCCCATTTTTATCCTAGATCGTAGGACCCTAGGCCTTCGAGGAAGAGAGGTTGATCAGGTTCAGATGCAGTGGGACATATATGATGAGACTGCAGTTACATGGGAGAATGCTACTTCATTACAAGTTCAGTTTCCACATTTGTTCCATTGACTTCTAAGAGGAAGTCGAGTCTAAGGGGAGGGGGATGTAGTGCCCACTACCCTTTAACACCTGTTGATACATATTTTGATACGATTGATTTCATTATGGACATTATTATCTTTTGATTTAGTATGATGTTAAACATTTGATCATGGATTATTATTGATCTTGATTTGGTTATGATGCATGATGATTATTAGAGACACCTCATATGTGGATGATGATATACTATTTGACATGGATGTTGTTCAGACATATGATTTTGGATATTATGAGTAGATCTAGATAATGGATATTATACAATGATGATATAGCGGTTGATTAAAAATTCAAACGATGTAGTTGCTACTTCGATGTTGTTATGATTCATTTATATAGTTGATTTTGTGATTTCATTTATATCACGTTGGATGTTCTGATATGGCCACAAGGCCGAAGGAGGTATTTTTTTTTGTAGGATTAAGAATCACAACGAACATCAGGGGATCAGAGACCAACCATAATGGAATTCTAGGTGAATTGAACAGGGTCACCATGACAACTTGTTTTATTGTGTTGTGTGTTGTTTTATTAGGGATTCCCATGGGGGGGAATTACCTTTACATGTGACCATGGGTATTGTGTATTTTATTAATGTGGTTAATTTTATTTATTTTTTGTATGTATTTTATTAGTAATGTGTTCCTTTCTTTTAATTAATTTAAATGTGGTAGATTAATGTGAAGAATCATATGGTTAAAATTTAAATAAATTAAATTGGGATATGGGAAAGTATTATGGAAGTTGTTGGATCTTTGTATTAATTATGTAAGGGATGTGTAAGAGTTGTGTAAGAGTTTGTGTAAGTCAATTTTGGAGTATGAAATACTCCACCTCCATGAAAAATTAGAATTTGTCCTTGGGGGCTGTTTTTAGAGGCTTATGGGACAAGTAAAACTTGTCCCATGCCTCTAAATTTAATTTACCAACCATACTCATGGTTAGAGAAGTGATTTGTGACTTTTATAATGAATTTTATTAATCATGTTGCTTTTTTTATTGCACTCTCTTACATTTTATTTATTTTGTTGTCCCTTGAGGTGTGGGATTTTTGGAGTGTGCAAGTAACTTGTCATATTTTCACCCTCCTCTTTATTGTGCTTTGGAGAATTAATTTTTTCTTTTATGTTTGAATTTTAGGATGTGTGATGTGGCATCCTACATGGATCCAAATCATCCTCTTCTCCTCCCTCTTCTATATAATTCAAACTTTCTTCTTGTTTTGGGGTTGTTGAATCATTTTACAACTTATTTGGGGCACATTTTCTTATGTTGGAGCTCTTGTTTTGGAGGAAGTTTGGAGAAATATTTACATGCTTGGGAGATTGTTGTTTTAGACTACGTTTTTTGCATTTGAAGCTTTTAGTTAAGAAACAAAAGTAACCATGGAGAGATAGGAATTTAACTCTCCTTTTATGTTGTTATTTTCTTGTTGTGTTGTATGAATGGTGCATGTTTTGATTTATTTGTTGGATGGTTGGGTAGACTACCTTAGGAATGGTGTAGGAGAAGGCTATGGGGAATCCATGTGCGGGGAGCATAAGGAATGCCATTGGCATCAGAATTTTTTTTAGGGAGTTTGGGTTTCGGATCTACTATAGAAAAAAAATAGCTTGCATTTCTTACTTTGTGGGGGCATAAGGAGGGATTTGTGGGGGGCATAATGTAAGGATATTACTTGTATAAATCAGAACATATACAACAGAATAACATGAGAGAACACCAAAATATAGATAAATTATGACAATATGCTCTTATAATAGCTTTGCCACTTTGAGGGGGAAACCT
The DNA here is from genome assembly GCA_019776745.2 of Taxus chinensis. Taxonomy (NCBI): domain Eukaryota; kingdom Viridiplantae; phylum Streptophyta; class Pinopsida; order Cupressales; family Taxaceae; genus Taxus; species Taxus chinensis. Next base: position 164,514,097 of record CM034146.1, on the reverse strand, counting down.
CCAATACCACTTCGAGGGGGTAACCTCCAAACCATACAATAATACTCAATATGAGGATTAACTACAACCTTATAACCCCTATATATAACATTCTAACCTATGGCCAATACTGAGGCCAACCTCCTAAGCATAATAAATCATAAATGAACGATATAATAAGATAAGGGGATGTGTGCCACATGTCGGCATCTCCATCAATACATATACATCATAACATCCTTTCCCTAGGTGCATAGCATTCCTTCCCTCCTTGACATGTTTCATCCCCAAAACATAAGAAGAAACCATGTAATGAGTGTGTTGTAAATTTTTTACACAATTTACGCCATGATCGATCATCCATCCATATGTGATCCTGGTAGATGATACATATCTGAACTAATATCCATAGTCCATTATGCTACTCTGATTCCATTCGTGACCATAGTTTATCATCCTTGGATTCCATGCATAACCAACATAAGGATTCAATGCATAACCATAATAAGGATTCCATGTATAACCATAATAAGGATTCCATGCTTCATAATTGTTGCTCCATTGATCCCTTGTATAAATAAAGTGATTATTCCTCCAATTACCTGTATATCTATATTGGTTGGAAATATGATGTGCCCTAGGATATCTCCATGATTTTTTTCTCTCATGTTGACGTGGATTTCCATATGCTGCAATTATAGTATCCTCAACCTTATCAACTTGTTTCTGAACTTTCTTTTCTTCTTCCACCTTTGCATTTGATATTTTCTTTTTCTCTTGAGTAGATGAATCATCACTTCCTTATTTTTCTTCATGTTCCTCTTTTGAATAATCCTTATTCCCTTCTTCTCCATATTCTAAATCATCCTCATGGTCTATATTGAATTTTCTTTGATTTTCATTAAGCTTGATATCCTGTAAAGTGACCTTCTTCTTTTTGTACCAAATCTTCATAAACTTATTTTTCATATTAATATTAATTTTTCCCAATGTCTCTAACCAAGGATACCCAAGAAAAATATCCAAACCATCCATATATAAGACAAAAAAATCGGAATGTAAAGTATATTTGTCCATAGTAAGTTTTAAATCTTCAAAAACTTGATTTTTCTTACCATTCACTTGAGCTTGTTTGATATTACTTTCTTGAATATGTAGATGTTGAGCCATATCCTTGTTGATGAATTTGTACTTGTTGTTAGGGTTTATGGAAACAATTATCTTATTCCTTTGAATGCATCCATGAAACTAAAATATGGTATCTTCCTTCTTGGGAGCTATAATATCTTCTTCTGCATCAATATCTTGTTTTTCTTCCTCTTCTTCATAGTCTTCTTCAACTTCTTCTATGTTTGATTCTTTAATATATGCTGCACCATCATCTTCCATTGAATCTTCTTCACCTTCCTCTTCATCTTCTTTCTCTCTTGATTCTTCAATATATTCTTCCCCATCATCTTCCTTTGACTCTTCTTCCTCTTTGTGGTCCCATCTATCCATAAAAAGTTGTTCCATTTCCTCCCAAGACCAATCCTTCCTGTCAACTTTTAACTCAGAAAACCAAATCCATGCAGGACCACCAAGATAATGTGAAAACCTATTCCTTGTCATGAAATATGATAAATATATATTCTTAAATTTTATCCACCATTCTTTAGCATCCATCACACCATTTCCATAAAAAATTGTTATCCCCGTGATCATGATTAGGGTTTAGGAATTCTTAAAATATTTCGGCAGATGGATAAAAACAAAAAGAAAAAACCCTAATGGAAATTTCAAGAGATTTCCAGAAATATGAATTTTTCTAAAAAATACCACAATTTGCTTCCTAAAAAGTGAATTTATGAAAAAACCTAAAACACCAATAACATCTGCAAAATAGATCCAATGGAGGTGAAATTTTCAGATATTTTGACTTAGAGTGTTTCAAAATTATGATGCAAAAATTGGGAAAAAAATAGATACCCTCTTCAAGATATATTCGAAACACAAAATTATGGTTTTTGCCCTAATTTTGTCTGAAATCGTTGCTTTGATACCACTTGGAAGGATATTACTTGTATAAATCAGAACATATACAACAGAATAATATGAGAGAACACCAAAATATAGATAAATGATGACAATATACTCATATAATAGCTTTTCCACTTCGAGGGGGCAACCTCCAATACCATACAATAATACTCCAATACTCAATATGATAATTAACTACAACCTTCTAAACCCTATATATACCATTCTAACCTATGGCCAATACTTAGGCTAACCTCCTAAGCATAATAAATCATAAATGAATGATATAATAAGATAAGGGGATGTGTGCCACATGTCGGCATCTCCATCAATAAATATACATCATAACATCCTTTCCCTAGGTGCATAGCACATAAGGATATGTGTGTGATGAAATTATTGGTGGTTTGTTCTGGTGGATGCCCAATTCCCATTGGGAGGCATAAGTAGCTTCCCCCATAGACCTTTATCCTTTCGCTTGCATGATCAAGCTTGAGTTATGATTTGTAAATTGTAGTTGTAAACTGTTGTTTTGTGTTGAATTATGTTTTATATTGAATTATGAATGTGAAAGAATGTCGTGTGTTGTGGAATCCATTTGTTTCCATGGGTTGAATCACACCTATTATTGTGTTTTGGTTGGGGCTTGGGGGCCAATGATAAATGAAGGCTTATCCTTTCATTGGATGTCTTGGTTGGGTGGAGAGCATTGCCTTTCCGCCTCTTTTGTTGTGATCAACTTGGAGAAAGAGAAAACTTGCATGTTGATGTTCTGGAGCAAAGGAAAATACAGTTTTGATAGTCCCTTGTGAAAACACTTTCATTGTAATCCTTTCCCACTTGGTGTGGATGGAAATTGTAATGTATACTTGTGAAGAAATGATGTTGTAATTGAGTATGGAAATATATATTTGAATTGTGAAAGACATTTACATTCTGTATTGTTATAGGAAAGAAATAGAACTCTGTTAATTACATTCAAGGAATGGAAGATGTAAAGATGTATTCTCTTTGGAGTTAATAAAGAATTGCAAGTTCATCTCTCATTTTCATTGTTGTGTTGAGTTGAAATATCAAATTGTGATTGGAATATCTGTTTAATCTTAAAGGAAATAAATATGTATGAAGGAAGTATATTGTTTTGTATCCTTGGAAATATATTAAAATTGGAAATTAGAATTTGTAATTTAGCTTTGAAATTATTTTTTATAAAAAAATGAATGTATTGGAGTATTTTATAAATGAAATGCCAAACTTGAATGATAAAAGTGATATGCAGATTTAAAAGAAATGGATCTCTGTTATAAATTTAAAACTGGCAAGTAAATTTAATTAAAATGTATAGTTCGAACCTGCACTTAATAATCAAATTATAATTGATATAATTTAGCATGCTAAGACATCAAGGAACTCAATTGACAAATAACACTTAAGAAGACAAGTGAAAATATTGCAAAATCGAATCCAATCCCTTTAACAGTGTTTTTTTTGTCATTTGTTAGAAAAATAAAAATTGAAATCAATTGAAAAAATATACCTTCCTAAAAAACTTTAAACCCTCCCTAGAGAAATCCTCCATGTCTGTTTGGAATGTTGAGTGAAGAAGGAGATCCAATTTAATAAAATTTGAAAGTTGGAAATTACCAGTTGGTTATTTTAAAAAGCTTGCAGATCATTTTTGTAAACTTTACTACTCAAACCTCATAAAAATATTAAATTTATGTTTTCTGTGCAAATAGGGCATCGTGAGCTTTCTAGAAAGTCCTCATTTTCCCAAAACCAAGCTTTCTAGCTCAAGTTATGGCACTTTGAAGTTTTTCTTCCTTGGCAGGAAAATTTGGAAAAAATTTCCCTAGCGGGCCCAAGGCCCGAAAATTTCCCGTTAAAATCCTTTGGAAAATTTTTAAATTTTTGGTTCAGGAAAGTTTTTGAATTTTCCTTTTCCGGCCCGCAACCAATCAAAAGCTGCCACGTGTCCTCACAGGGCAACGACAGAGGCACGACATCATTTTTTCCCTTAGACCTTTTTAAATTTCTTGGAAAAAATTTCCATTTCACCTTGTCGGTCCGCGGATATCACTATCTACCACATGGAAGCATGGCATGTTGGCGGAGGGGGCGGAACCCACGTGACGTTTTTTTTCTTTTGAAATTTGTTTGGGAAAATTTCCCTAAAATGTTCTGAGGCCCCGCATTTCTGCCCCTCTTCAGTGATGACCCTTCCGTGGACGTGCGGACCTGGGTGCGCCTTTCATCCCCTTTCCCTCCCTTTAGCAAATTCTACCAAACAACCTTGTTGCTCCGCCATTCCCTCTCTTCTTTCCACTTTGGCTCGTTAGGTGACACGTGTACACTAGAGCACCCATGAAGGCACGGGAGATTTTTTGACCTTATATCCATGTGGGGGTAAAAATTTGTAATGCCACCTCGTGACCCACCAACCCATCAAAGGGGTTTTCTTCCCCTCTCACCACATGTCCCCTTTGGGCAAAAGTTTACCTCTAAAGTCTGTTTGCCCATATTTTGAGTTTCTGAAGGAGTTGGGAGGAATTCTTTATATCACCAAAAAGGTGAGAAAATTTCCTATCAAATGTGAATGATTTAGGGAAATTTTGAATGTGTTCAGTGTGAGAAAAAACAAGTTGAAACTCTGAGCCTATTAGAGAGTGGGTATGGGGATAAATTACTCCCTGAACCTAACTGGAACTTCTAACCCTTGAGTTTAGGACCTTGTGAGTCTGATGATTGTTAATAAAGGAAAAGTATGTTCTAGTATTTTAGATTTTTTCTGGAACCTGTTAGTGTCAACTATTGTCTTGCAACTTGGTCATGGACACTTCTTATCAAAAAAAAATTCCATAATTTTCTAACTAACCCTAGGTTGTTTCTTGGGTCTCAAGTGGGTTGTTTTAACTGGGCATCATAGGAACATCACCCAACCTGAGTTGAGAAATCACATGAAGCACGCAAAGGTACCAAGACCCTCCTTAGAATTTCTTATATAGGATGCAAACATGATGAAGATGTAATGTATTCATATCCACAACCAACAAAAATATTCCACAGAGCATATTCCAGATCTAGATCTAAAAGAGTAATGAATTAAGGATAGATATAAAAAATTCAACCATGTAAGAACTAGTTTTAGTCATGTTTAACAACATTATTCACTCAACACTCTCCATTATATTAAAACACAATAAACATATAAGCTTCTTACAATAAGTAGTATCATAAGTTCTTCCATGCATCAAATCTGGTAGCATAACTCCATAATAGCTCATACACAGCACACCCTCCTAGTCTACATATATTACTACATATTTATAAGGGTGGGGACTTTCCCTTCACCTCTCATGCACTTATAAAAATAGGTTGCATGCTAAAAATAGTCATGGACCTTTACAATAACATGCACACATGAAAGTGTGCTAATAATAGATCTCTTACAGTTAACTAGGAGTAGTAATTCTATTATTAATTCAAACTCATTCATGATGATTTAGTAGATACTCTTCCAAAAATAGCATTTGTGTGTTGCACAAGTCTTCATCACATTGTGTGCTCCGTATGCTATCTTCAAAAATAGCATATAACCATAAAAATGGCTAAGTCCTGATTCAATATGTCTTTCGCATGTACTTCCTTCACTATCCTTCTGTGCCTTCAAATCTACTTTGCTACTACATGCAAATATTTTGTGTGCCTTCTCCTTAGTGTCATAATTGGTATACTCAACATTAATCCACACTAAATTGCATTTCCATCCGACAATGGTTACCTCATGATGACTTAGAAAATAAGAATGGAATAATATAAGAATGAATTGTTTTAAAAAGAATAGATTTTACTCTCCAGTAACCTCCTCTTCCACCAGGAGAATCAACCGTAGATATTCTTCCTGAATTTCAGCTTCTAAAGCTTACCAATCATCCAGCACGATCCAAGTCATCTAACAGACATCTGTAGTGATTCCCTCTAACTCATCCTGGGTCATGTCTCCCTTCTCATTCTTCACTACTATGAAAACGTTAGCCATAACAGACATTTGTCCCCTCTGGAAGATCCATATTTTGTGCTATGATCTTTCTAATCTCATCCAACCATTCCTTATGCGGTTGTTGTGTTGTTGTAAGGTCTTCATGCTTTTTCTTCACTAACGCCAATCTCTCTGTGTGCCCTAAATTTTCATCCATCATTTCTTTAAAAAATTCATTATCCTCTTATATGGTTCTTATTTGGATTACTGATTATGAAGCTACACAAATGTTTGATGCCTATTATTCTTTTCTCAAAACTTCCTATAAATTCTGGAGTAAGGCTTCGTAAGATGAAATATTTCTAGCCATTGAGGCCCTTTCTCTCTCTTCTTCATGTTTAGGGTCCTTTAGCACTGACATGTGAATCGGTCCATCTTCAAGCACTAAATATACTAGGGTACACACATAATGCATAACTAAAGGAAACCTTTCAGGTACCTTAGATTCCAAGTGTGGTCTTGGTTTCATGACATGGTCACCAAATTATTCCACCATACTGATGAAGGCCTCATTCTTCTTCTAATCCAAGTCCTTTTCTCCTTATAGACGTGCTATTTCTATAGCTTTGGCCTTGTTATATTCCCGTAGTGCTCTAATAGTGGCAGGCTTATCTATGCTCCTCCGCACCACTTCTATAGATACCTTAACTAAGGAATTTCTTACCTACTCATCAAACATAAGAGTGGGATTTATAGTCATGTGCCTACTCTTTGGTGCCTTCTACATTCTTTGGGAAACACATGAATCCTCACATACATCAAAATTGGGCTCGTCCATGTGAGTTTGCATAGACTAGGAAAATTGTTTCCTCACACATGTAGTGGCCATGTATGGGTCCATCAACTCCCATTTGTACAACCCGTTAAAGCCCATTATACTCTGGAAATGGTTGTAGAAAATTTTACTTGTGTCCTCAGTATAGCCCATACTTAGTATGGTATACTCCCCACTTTCTCTCTTTATTCTTGGCCCCCTAGGAATTTGAGCACCAAGATTTGGAGTTAGATCTTCGATTTTCTGAGAAATATCATGTTTTGTTTCTTCTAACACATTTAATCCCTCTTCTTCATCCTTCATATCATCATCCTTGGGTTCCTCCACATATTTTGGTTGTACAAGAGTGTCAGGTGCACTTCTGTAGACTCCTCCACCTCCTCATTTAGCTTTATCTTCCTCCTTTTCTTCTCAATTGCCTATTTTTGAGGAGAGTTGTGGTGACCTCCCTAGACTGCTTCTATGGCCTAGTCTTTTTCTTCTTCATGTGCTCATGGTGGAGTACCAGTGCACTTAGTCTCCATTCCATCTATGGGCTACCTCTAGTCTCTATGATCTAAGCTGCCACTATCTTCATCTTCCTCCTCATCATCTACCTCAATAGCTTCTATGGGCTTTGGGGATGGAACGTTCTACACTGTATGATTTGCCTTAGGTGGCCCTGGGAGTGCAAACTCATTCTCCACATACTTGTTATTCTCCAGCTTGGGCTTAAGCTGAAGGTATACGAGTGTTGCTCTAATGTCCCTAATTCCCAAGCTTACATGATTCATTCCTATAACGTTTTAAATGATCCTCTCAACATAGGTAGTTTGACCTAGTTATACATATGTCTTCCTCAGAGTGTGGTAGTCATAGTCTACCTTGTCTACAATAAAACTTAGGTGGTGCACATTAGTAAAATAGTGGACTGATTCTTGGAAGTAGAACGTTGTGAAGGCATACGATATTTTTCACCATGGGCTCCATGTCCCATCCCTCATAACGAACCATATGATGCATAAGTGTTGGTACACCATGAACTGTACTGTCTTACTAACTATTGAAGGTGGCTCCTAGAGGATGCACCACTCCTCTTCAAATGCCATGTGGAGTTGATTGTACCACATATTTTCACTCTGTTTCAATGTCCCATTCATTAACCCTTCACATAAATACTTGTCAAACCTTTTTGCAAGGGACTTGTTTTCCATGGGATATTCCCAAATCTTGTTCTTTGGCCCATCGGGCACTCCAATTTCCATAAATAATTAAGAAAGTAAGATAGCACCAAAACTGATCTTATCACTTGTACACACTTCCTCGAAGATGGTTTCCACAATGTAACCTACTATGTATAGACTACTCCCTTAGAAATTTTTCTCGTGATATAGATCCACATGGTATTTACTTGTGACCATATCTCTTGATCATTTAACTTGGTCACCAGATGTGCAGGTGCCTATACCACTAGGTACTTCTTCAATTTATCAATGTCTATTCCACGTGAACCTTTTTTATTCCCTAACTCCTTCTATGTCTCCATGATTTCTACTTTATCAGTCAGGGCACTAGCCAAGTCTACCTCTATGCCTTTTAATCCTATCAATGTTGAAATCAAGGCTTCTGTGATTATAACCCTTTGTCTGAAAAATAGAAGAAGTCCTCATGGAATCTACTCATCAGCCAATGGTATAAAGGTTCTTACTTGACAAAATATGGGATCTCGTATAATTGATAGAATCCTAAATGTTTCAACAATTTCTCTCTAGCGTCATCATACACTGGCATATCCTCCATTTTGCACTTGTTAGTCTTTGTACTCAATAATGCATCCAAATATTTCTTGTTTTTAGATGTGCAGCGGTTGTAATCACTTATCTTGCACTTACCGATGTGGGAATCCTATTCTTGTCTAATTATCACACCCTCTAGCTATTGCATCTCTCAGAAATTAATCTTGGGAGAAATTTCAACTTTGGTTTCTACTTTCTTCTTTCCTTTGGTACCTGTGGCAGGTGCTTTCTTTGGTGCCATCATAAAAATCCACCTTTTCACTTCCTATAGCGAGAAAACTCAAACCCTATCTCGAATCCACATGCCCTATATTAAAACCGCATGCCTTATCTCCTCCTCAACGCTTCTGCTTTTCTCAAACCCTTTACCAATGGGGACGCAAGCCTCTTCATGTAATATTCTACCCTCCACGTCTAGTTTCAAAACTCTCTGCACCTTAACACAACTCACTTAGTTCATTTGTACTTAGCTCACTCAAATACTTGTGATTGTAAAGGTAAAAATGAACCCGCATCATGTCCTTATATAGATTTTTAAAAATTTAGTGCATTTATTACTCCTCGACCTACCAACAATCCTCTCATTAATCAAAGTTTTTCACAATATCTATGTGGTACATCTTTGCACCCCAATTATAACCTTCTACTTCACCTTCCTACCTTCTGGATACAGACTTCTCTTCAGTGGACTTCCATGCACCCGACTACCTTACCACTGTGCCTTCCCCTGGTAGTCTCTATGGCCACTACTTACCTTGCGTTATACTATTCCCTCAATTATCTCCATATACAATCATCTTTTTAAAGAAATATCCTTTCTAATCAGTCCTATGCAAAATTGAATAACACTTAATAGCAATTTATTCCTTTATGTGTACCTAGTTGTAAATAGCCACCCCAAACCAAGGGTATGTGTATTCCTCTGTGCATAAAATTTATTCAAATGGTAATTAGCTTCCAGCACACAAACACTCTTATTACACAAAACACCAAATAAAATGACAAAATCATTGCGACCAAAAAGGAAATACATTAAGGAAATATAGAAATTAAAACCTAGTCTAAATGGCAACACTTCATTATTAAAAACACCAAGAAGGCTTATTTATAGTAGGGATTCCACCTACTCTCGTTAAAGTAACCGGGTAACCATATTCCATAAAGTGTCTCTAACTGACAAGAACTTGATTCAAGTATATGAGTGATAATATACGATCTCAACCAATGTATTTTAAGGTTTCCTGGATGGCGCATAAACTTAGAGTCATAAAGAAGCACCATCTATCCTATCTCAAGCTTTTTGTCCCTGATGTTCTTCTCATGAAATGCCTTTTTCCTGGCCTTTTTCTACTTCTAGCTCTAATGTGCTATGGCACACCTCTCATTAAATTGTATCAATTGATCAATTCTTTCTTCCAAAGCATACTCATCAGCTAGACCTCCAGCATGTGCAATATGTAAAGAAGGTAACATGAATTCCATCAAAAGAATTGCTTCTGCACCAAACACAAGCTGAAAGGGTGTGGACTTGTTTAATCACTTGTAGGTTGTTCTATACACCCAAAGCATGCCAAAAAAATTATCATCCCAATATTTCCTTGCAACATCACACAATTTTTTCAATATCTGGCTAAAAATCTTGTTAAAAGCTTCAATAGTCCCATTTTCCTGAGGATGGTATGGTATAGTCTTATGGTGTGCAATCATGAAATCATCCAATAGAATTCTAATTGTCTCATTCAAAAATTGTGTTCCCCCATCACTGGTCAAACTCAAAGAGCATCCATACCTTGTAAGAATATGTTCCCATAAGAACCTGGCCATTGTGGCTACTGTAAAATCCTTGGTAGGTGTTGTTTCTACCCACCTTGTAAGATAATCCATGAAAGTGATGATGTAGCATGATCTAGTTCTACACTTGGATGGTGAAATAGAACCCAAAATGTCTATAGCCCATTTCTAAAATGTCTCTGCACTAAGAATAGGTCTTAAAGGCATTTCATCTCTTTGCCTAGGTTTACCAATGCATTGATAATGATGACATGCCTTATAATACGCTTTACAATCCCTGTACAGGGTATCCCACCATAATCCAGTGAGTAGAATATTACGTGTAGTGGCATCACCTACACAGTTCCCACCTACAATATCACCTAACTTGTATAGGTCACCAATAATTGACATAAAAGGAGCCACATGAATTACAAGTTATTTCTTCTCCAAGGATTTCATTCCTTCTTGTGCCACACCTATACATAAAAATATAGCAATATCCTCCAATTACGAAGGTGTGCATTTGACATTGTATCTGTAATTTGTTGCATGTCCTCCCCTAACTAAATTCTTGATAAATAGTCTATCCAAAATTACTTTTACCTGGTTTTACCACAACTGTGAAATAAAATTATTAGAATAAAAGTGCCCATTGACATATGTGCCCCTGTAAAATGGGATTGTTTACCAATTACTTCAATTCCATGTGATTGGTGTAAAATATGAATGGTGTTGCTAAAAGGTATTATCTGAATTTATGTAGTGCATAGATCATGGATAAGGCTTTGCACTCTATCATTATATACTTCTGATCTACATGAGTTAGCTTCCTACTAGAAAAATAGATAGGATGATCTATAATACCTTCTCTAGGCTAAGCTAACACCACACCAATGGCCATGCTAGAGGCATCCACATGTACATGAAATGGGTGGTCTCATGTGGGAAAGAAAAAAATAGGCGTTGTAGTAAGTCTCTCCTTTAGTACCTAAAATGTGTGTTGTTACATTTCTCCCTAATAAAATGTCCCTTTTCCTTTTAGTAACTCCTCCAACGGTGCGGAAACCTTAGTATATCCTTTGATAAATTTTCTATAATACCCAGTGTGACCCAAAAATCCACGCACCTCACTCTGACTAGTAGGTTCTTTCAAGCTAACAATAAGTGCAACTTTAGCTAGATCTACTAAAACACCTTCCTTGCAGATGATATGCCCTATCAGAGTGCTAAATGGTGTAGCAAACACACACTTTTTGATGTTTAAAGAGATGCTTAACTGTCTACATATTTCAAATAGTAAACAAAAATTTTCACAATGATCCTTAACAAGCCCATACACCCTCCAATCATCCAAGTAAACTCACAAGAACATATGAATAAAATATTGGAATGCTTGAACAAATATTCATGAAAATATAGTAAGCACATTTTTCAGACTAAAGGGCATCACATTATATGCAAAACTTACCCATTCAGTGGTGAAAGTTGTTTTTTCTTGATCCTCTTGTGCAATCTGGACCTGATGATACCTAGAGAATCCATTTGTAAAAGAATAGATCTTATTCCCTGTAACGCCTTCTAATAAATCCTCTTTAAATAGTGTAAGAGAGGTAACAATCACACATGTAGCATTCATTTCTCTGTAATCCACAAAAATCCTAATTTTACCATCTTTCTTTATAGTGATAACCATGGGGATAACCCACTTTGATTCTTCTAGTGGCTTGATGATTCCAAACTTCAACATTTTGTCAATTTATTCTTTGACATTTATGGGCAAGTTGGGGTTCATCATGTAGGGTCTCTTTCTAACTAGAAACACACCTTCCTTAATATTTATCTTCATTTCTTGTATTGATTCATGCACTCCTTTCAAATCATGGTAGCCCTTAGGAAATAAGTCTTGAAAATCATAGATCAAATCCACTATTTTTGCTACTTCAGATTCATACCAATAATCTCTAATTATTGCTTCTTTAGGTTCAGTATCCATACCAATATTCACTTTCTTAGTCCTCATAGGTTCATAATAGGCGCATGTTTTGTTATCTGCATTTTCTAAGACCTCGCGCATGCCTACTAAATGATCTATATCCAATTCTTCTACTTCTTCATTATCCACTATGTAGACCATCTTCTCTTTTTCTTTCTCAAAGTGTGCTTAAGTAGCTTGGAATCTATCTCTTTTCCTTCACCAAAACACAATCCTGAGTCGTTCTCATTAAATAAATCCTAAATGAGTTCTTTCACCTTTGCACTGTCTCCCATATTTAACTGATTTATAACCCTTAATGCCTCTTCTACTGGAGGTTTAGTAGAGAAGTAGTCAAAATTTTGGACCATACCCACAATCAAACCCTTCCAATTTCTAATTTCTCAATGTAGCTTTGCATATACATAGCGAGCGCATGTGTAGCCTTGTAAAGTGGAATAAAGTTTTTACACCCATAGCAATGGAGGTAAATATTCCTACTCCTCTATCTAGAGCCTCTCACACTACTGAATATGGTGCTAAACAGGTTGATTACCATGATATGTGCATATTTGAGTCAGTGCATTACTTCTAGAAAGTTGAGTTGTAAGAGTAATCTTGAATTCATTCCATTCTACAAGATTATCCCTGTGAACAACTCACTAGCACATTTTTGTCCCACGCAGGGTATATTCTTACATCCTTCTTTTTTCTAACTGGTATATCCATTGTTCCTCCATGGTGTGCAATAATACCATAGGGTCTCCTTCCCTAGTGTACCAGGGTATAAAGCTATTAGCTATCCTCTTGACACAATGAGGTTTGATTCTCTGTGAAAATTTTCTCCTTACTTCACGCCAAACCATCTCATAAATTTCATGAGCCCAATTATCACAAGAAATAATTGTAGTATCACTAATAGACTGTGCATCTTCCCACTGAATAATTACTTCTTTAGATGGGTTGAGAACTTCTAGATCCTGAATGGTGTGTACATAAATCCTATTAAGATCTTCCTCACTCAAAGGCTCAACATAGGGTGAAAATTTTCCATATGTTAAAGGGATAATAACTCTTTACTCCTTATTCTCAAAACTGATATATCCCTTGTTGAACCAAAGATCAACATTATTTGTGTAACACCAAGGGCGTCCAAACAGAGTTGGGAAAATATCTAGTTCTATAAGTGCTAAAACCTCAAAATCCCCAGTGAACTTTACCCCTTATATAGTAATGGATGCATCTTTTAAAACTATGATAGGAGTGGCCTTAGTTAAGTTAGCCATAAATAATACATTAGAAGATGGCTGTAATGTAGGTCTCCCCATCTATATCCATGTATCTAAAGTAAGCACATTTACTTTCGTGCCTGTGTCAATCAATATATTACTCAAGATTCATCTGTCGAAAACAAAATTCAGAGTGATCTCCTTATCATAGTATAAGTTATGGGGGAAGATTTGTATATAGTATCTAATGCCCATTATTAGTATTCACATGTGGAGTTTTTCCCTTTAGCCATCTCCCTAGTAATGGAATAATATTCTCCTGGTGCAACATTCTGCATACCACCCTCAACTCATCAATATCTGACTAGATTGTCTCTACTCCTTTCTTTAGTTATATCTTCAATGATTTCTCCTTTAAACATTGTATTTCCCCTTGAGGTATCTAAGTACCTCCATGGTCTCCTCATAAACCTCCTTCTGGTGCTCTGGATCTAGGTATCGTGTATGCCAAATTTCCTCCTTAATGATGGTAGGCTTCTGTGGTAATGCCTTCCTAGCGTGCACAACTTCAATGCATGTAGTGATCTTTACAGGAAGTACCTCAGGTTTCGGTTCCAAATTTGACATCCATTGATTTTACACAATGCTTTGTATCCTAACCATTCCTATGCATTTGTTCTCATGTTTATGTTGCTTGCTAAGAAATTCATATAGATTTGGGAATTCCTCATAGCTATGATTCTTCCCACAGAAAGAACATGTAATACTCTAAGAACATGTAATACTCTAAGGTCAGGTGATACACATGTAAAGTATGTTCCACGAGGAAATTCACCTTGACCACCTCCACAGCCTCAACCTATGAATCTGCCATGGTATCCTCGACCTCGGCCACATCCTCCATCATATCTCACCTCATTCCGATCATAATGTGCTTGATTGTGATTATGATGTTGATGCTCACCTTTACCCTTAGATTCATTTGATACTCTTGTCTGTTGCACACCAACATCTATAACATCATGGATATGACCAATCAACCTGTAGTCTTCTGTATCTTGATTCATGGACCAAAAAATATTACAATAATAGGATACATTTTTCCTTATCATGCATTGTAATAATGGGAAATGGTTGACGTCATGGTTTAGGTGACATATCTCATAGTCTATAAATAATGAACATATTGTTCTATGGGGAAAACTATCTTTGGTGTGCACCTCCTCTTCACAATCTGTACACCAAATCTCAGTGCACATCTCATGTGCCAAATTCCCTAATAGTTTCTCTGACTTCTTTTCCATGGGTTCAATCTATACTTTCAAGAATGGGATAACTCCATTGTCTATACTCCTGAATACATCAGTGCACAAAGTTGCTTCAAGTGCTTTACATGGATCAGTGTAGATCTTATGTGATAGAGCCCTTCTAAAAAGTTTGATCAGACATCCAATGAACCATTGTGCATTCTAGCTTACGTGAATATCAAAAGAAAGCTTAGATAAAAGTGTTTTTAAAAGGGCATCATACTCCCAGACACTTTTAGTAGTACCTTTTTTAATATCCTTGAGTGCACCTATACTCTTCTACTCAAATTCAAGGATATAGAACTCTTTAAGGAATGCATCTTTGAAAGCTACATAATCTTTGCAAGTTTGATCAGGGTAAAAATTCAGGTACCAACTGTGTGTGCATCCCTGCAATGTAGTTGCAAATTGACTTCCCTTGCTCTCAAAAGTCATGATCCCTTTTGTGTGCCACAGTATCTCACACATGTGCATATGTTCAGCAACATCCTTTATGCCCCTATACTCTAGAAGATGAAGAGACATCTCCATGTAAATATTTTGGGGTTAGTGTGGACCCTTCCCACTTGATCTAGAACCCCATGTGTTTCCTCTTCCCCCAGAACCACATGATCCACCAGAAATAGAGCCACCTACACCCCTCGATCCTCCACCCATAGATGGAAGTGGACCATAAGATGTACTTCCATGTGTCCAAAAATTAGTACTGTACTAAAATCCTATAGTTTGCATGGTGTTACTCCTCCCAAAAGTGAGCCCCAAGTTCTGTGCACTCAAATTCTGTTTAGATGATGTACTTGAATAGGTACCTCCAAAAAGCATCGAAGACGTTTTCCTTGCCATTGATGTACTTGATATGTGACTTACTCATGCTTCCCTACTACCCAAATTAGCTTGTTGACTATTAGATGTACTAAGTAATGGAAAATGAAGCACAAGGGCTAGGTTATTAGGTATATTTAGATGCGCGCCTGCGGCTCAAGTCCTCTCTTCTGGCGCACTCCCATGTGAGGCCAAGGAGGTTTCCCTTTAATTCTTTCCCAAATGGGGAATTTCCTAATTCTCTGGCTCTATGCCTTCTGTATGAGCTCTAAATCATTCGTGAGCCATCTCTCCCCTCAATGCCATCCTCTCTACAATATCACATTGCTTCTCTATCTCCCTCTCGCACACCTCATTATACTTAATCTTCCTTTCTTCTCTCTCCCTTTCTACCGCTAGGTCTGCCATCTTTCACCAAACCTACTCCTATCTTCGTGCATGGTGGGGTTTAGCTAGCCATTGGATTTTCCTCTAAATTCAGAGTTACCATCAAGATCTTAATCGCCAGTGGAATTCCTTGTAAGTGCGTTCTCCTAGGATACCATAAAAATTGGAATTCAGCTACCTTTGGGTAAGGATAAGTGGAAATAGATTATTCCAGGATATAGCTGTTCAAAACACCATGGAACCAAGTATCCACAGCATGTTTCCAAATTAGATCAACATCATATAAGGCCTAAAATTCTACCTTTGTTCAGACAAGTGTGTGATACCTCCAATTTCACTTAGATGCATAGGAAACCAACCACTCGTAAAGTTCTACCAGGAAAATAACAAAGAATCTCTCATACAGACAATCATGCAGGTTCTTTTCCACCCACGCGCATGTGTCAAATTTAGATCCAGTGCTTAATATCTATGCGTAATCCTCTTATAGATATTTTCTCCACTCCTCAACACTTTATAGGGTCAAATGGTACGTCTTCATCGTGAACCATCCTGAAAAACAAATGAAAAAGAGGTCCCAAAAACAGAACTAATGATGCAGCCTATAATTTACCATGAACAACCCAGGCACCCTGACACATCACCTAACCTGAAATGAGTACTTAACTGAAGAGCACAAAGGTACCAGGCCCTCCTTAGAGTTTCTTGTACAATATGCGAACATGATGAATATTTAATGTATTCATATCCACAACCCACATAAATATTCCATAGAGTATATTCCATATCTAGATCTAAATAATAATGAATTAAGGATTGATATAACGAAGTCAACCATATAAGAACTAGTTTAAGTCATGTTTAACACCATTATTCACCAAAAAATTCCATTATATTAAAACAAAATAAACACATAATCGTCTTACAATAAGTAGTATCATAAGTTCATGCGCGCATCAAATCTAGTATCATAACTCCACAATAGCTTATACACACCACACCCTCGTAATCTACATAGATTACTACATATTTATAAGGGTGGCTACTTTCCCTTCACCATTTACGCACTTTCTAAAATAGGTCTCATGCTAAAAATATTCATGTGCCTTTACAATAACATGCAAGCATGCTTATGATAGATCTCTTATAATTAATTGGTATTAGTAATTATATTATAAATTCAAACTGATGCATGGAAATTTAGTACATGCTTTTCCCAAAATAGAATTTATATGTCACGCAAGTATCCATCCCATTTTGTGCTCCATATGCTATCTCAAAAAATATCCTATAACCATAAAAATAGCTAAGTCCCAATTCAATATGTCTTTCACGCGCACTTCCTTTGCTATCCTTTTGTGCCTTAAAATATTCCTTGCTATTGCACACAAATTTTTTTTGCTCCTTCTCCTTAGTTTTATATGTGTTTTACTCAACAACGAGTGATTTTCATGGGAGAGGTGTTGCTAGAGGTGGTGTAGGTGTCACTACCTTTCTGGTACGTAGTGAAAGTTTTGGTTTTTTTTTAGATTACAACTTCTTGGGTAAAGTTACAGGAGGAGTGTGTGAGGTATATGGATATGTAAAAGGTGGAGGTATCATAGAAATTTGAGGTGAGAGTGGTGGTGTTGGAAATAGTGGGGTTTTAGGTAATGGAGAAGAGGTGATGAAGGTGAAGGTGTGGGAAAAAGAGAAGGTAAATGTGTGAGTGTGGGTTTTTGTGCCTTGGATTTTCCTTGGTGAAGAGGTAACTTGACTAAGGTGGAAGGGTGTGCGATTAAAATCGAAGGTAGAGGGAAAGGTGAAAGAGAAGACATGGGAGAGACTAGATTACAAGGTCTAATAGGTTGGGTCTTTTTCTTAGGTGCGGGAATTAGATTTGTGATGGGTGGTGGTTGAGTAAACAAGTCTAGATTCACTATAGGATGCAATAGGCTAGGTGTTGGTATGACCCCTAAAGAAGTGGTAGGTTTAGGTATGGATAGGGGTTTTGGTAAAGGTAAAGATGAAGAAGAAGGGTCTGACATGATTAGCTTAGGTGTCATAGTTTTAGTTTCCTTAAATACCTTAGGATAGAAAGTTGAGGTATCTGGGGACAATGTCTACATTTGGGTGGATACTGGGAGTCGAAGACACCCCTAGAGTGTGGAGTAATCAACATACTCTAATCGGTCGACCAAACGTGAGAATATTTTTGGCATAGAAAAAGTGGTGAAACCTATCCAAAAATTTGAGTCTTGTGATACAGGGAAGGTTTCCACCTCTGATTCAGTACGCAAGAGTAATGTAAGAAGGTTTACATGATCTTGGAAGACTATGAGAGAAGCATCGCTTATAGGAAGGGGACATAATGTAACACCCTGATTTTGTAAGTTATCTTGGTGATTATTTTTCATATTGTTATAACTGCTGAAATGAAGGCAAACATGTTAACATATATATTTTTTTGATCTTAAGGGAATGTGTTGCTAATCTGGATTCTTGCATGCTGTAATTTATTTGCATGGGAAAGTAGTTATTGTTACTTGTGTGTTTGTTGATGTGACGACAAATTGTCGTATACTTGCTAAACTCTATTCGCCGGGTGACAGCACACCTTCAATCAATCTCATTGATCCAAAGTATGTTGTGGCCTTCTTGTGATTGCTTTGTCGATTTACTCTTAAATCGAACTGAAGGTTGATATAGATGTGCAGCACCTGATTTTAGGTATGAGCAGCTGGCACGTAGATGCCAACGACAAAGGTTCGATTCTCAAACCATGCACTGTCGTAACTTAAGACCTCGTGAGGTAGGAAATGTATGGACACGAGTGGCTCTGGCATGTGAAACAAAGGACGAAACGTCCTGCACAACATTGACTTGAATGTCAGTAGGAAGACTAGATTGGAGGTTGATTAGTGTTAGATGTTAGTGGGAATTAGATCCTAAGCTAATCCTAAGTTCTACCTTACATCCTAAACTACTATCCTAAGTGGATTTTTAAATTATGTAAAAAGAAAGGGAAATAAACCTAAGTTCTATTAACCTAAAGACTAGGCTATGACCTAGGTCGAACACTAATGAACCTTAAACTAATCCTAACCTAAAGGGGGCATGCAGACCCTTGGGGAAAGAGGATAAGGATGAAAGGGAATTAATGGCAGTTAATGACGAGTCCTTACGTGGACAACGCCAGTTTGGCAGGGACAGGGAGAAAGATGGAGGTAGCTAGTTGGTTATGAGGCTAAATTTGGTTTTGCATGCAAAATTTAAATTTGATGGTTTGCCAACCCAAGTTGGCAGTGGCGTGGGAAAATGGGAAAAGGCAGAGCCTTTAATGCATTTAAATTTTTTGGTCTTTGCGACCAGCTCCCCTTGGAAGGTGTATGAGGGGAAATTTTGATTGTTTATTGTGTTGTTCGGATTTTTGGGAAGTTGCTCTGCATTTGGTTTTTGCTGGTTCAGTCGAACCAGTTTCATTTGGTTTTTATCACTATTCTTTAGAAATTTGGAGGCTATTGCTGAGCCTGAAGAGGAAAGGATTGTTTGGAAGCTTGTTGTTGTCGCCGTGGAAGGAAACACCTTCTGTAAACGTGGTTTTCTTCGAGTTTTGGAAAGGAAATTGTAGGCATGTTATGCCCTTCTCTTTAAAAATACTTTCTTTGTTTAAGCATCTCATTAAAACAACCCTGCTCTTGGGTTTTGGGTTATTCGATTTTACTTTCTTTGTTTGAATTGAAGGGGTAAAAATTGTTTTCTTGCTGTTGTGATTGATCTGACCTTGCATTTTTGATTTGAGTGGAAATACCTCCATGCTGTGTTGGTTTGTTTGACAGTAAGAGGGAAACTCGTCATGTGTGATATGGAACTGTGCATGTTGTATGAGTTTGTTATCTTTAATGAATCAATCGTTCTTTTGTTGAGGAACTAGAATGATAAAAATAGTAGTTGTTGAAGTTGATTCTTCTTGAAATCTTTGAAAAAGGAAATAAGATCTTTTTTCCTTCAGCTGTTTTGGATTTTTATGGAAATGGCATTTGGGTTTTCTATGAGTTTTTGAACTCGATTTGAATGAAGTAATAGCAATATTTTCATTGTTGTGTTTTTCTTGTTTAAGAAATGAACGAATACGTAGTGGGTATTCATGAAAATTAAGGAAAGTAACTGTTTTTCCTTCTGAATTCATAAATGAGCTGTATTTTCTCTTGCCTTGGTGGAAAGTTGATTTTGTTGTGTCTTATTTGATGCAGTTTATCTCCAGTTCGGACTGTAGTTGTGAATAAGAACTTGGCTTTTTATTTCTGTATAATGAATGGAAAATTATGGAAATGAGCTGGCTGAATGGGTCTGTCTTAACTTTACCTTGTTGTACATCTGATATCCGATGCGGGTTTTCATTAATAAGGGTATGTTGTATGAAAATTGCATTTCGGGTTCTGTACATCATTGTGAATAGAAAAATGGATTCGGGTAGAAACATTTGTTGGCAAGGAATTCGCATTGGGTATTCATTGTTTATGTTATATTGAATTGGAGCAGTTCAGACTATATGAGTTGCTGTTCATTATGAACAATTGTTCAACTGTCATTATGAATTGAGCTATCCTGGTAAGGTAAACATGAATTGGGGTGTTTTAATTCCTTGTAGAAGATGATTATCTCTTACTGAAATTATAGGGAAACATATTCTTCTTTCTTCTGTTGTTTTCGACTCAAAGGAAACAGTAATTTGGTTTTTGATGAACATTATAAGTTCAATTGGACAAAGATTACAGTGGCATTTAGATGGTTTTCTGAGTGCTGTTATTTTCTGTACAAACAAAATTTTGAATGTTTCGTGTGGTATTCTGATCTTTGCACTTTCATTCAAGGAAAAATGAAATCGGCTTGAACAATTCTTGTTGAGTCTGAAGAAAATGGTTGTTTTCTTAGTGAAAGGTTAAAGGAATGAAATTTTCTCTTTTTTTT
Source organism: Taxus chinensis (assembly GCA_019776745.2). Lineage (NCBI taxonomy): Eukaryota > Viridiplantae > Streptophyta > Pinopsida > Cupressales > Taxaceae > Taxus > Taxus chinensis. The sequence goes on along the minus strand of CM034146.1, from coordinate 164,493,070 downwards.
GCTGTTTGAATTCTGGAAATTGCATTGGAAGCCTTACTGTGCTTTATTATTGGTCTTGCTGTAGGTAACAGCAATGAGTAAATTTTATTTTGAACTGTATGCGTTCATGGAAATAGAAAGTCATGTGAATAATTGATTTCGTGATTGTATAACTGTTATTTGGTTAAAAATACAGTGAAAGAAATATGGATTCTTCGAGTACCGTAAGTACAATAGTATGCATCCTTATACTATTTGATCTATGATAAATACAATGTTGTACTAACCTATTTTTGGGTATTCATATGAGCCTGATTTAAATGAAGTATTGATGAGGATGATAAATTCTTCCTTGTTTTCATTTAAAGCTGATTATGAATGAAATTATTCTTGCCGCTGGAAAGTGAATTCCGAATGGATTTTGTAAGTTTCACTCTGAACTGTTATCTTGATTTGTGTCTCAGTTGGATTCAATTTTTAGAACAGTCATGAGGAAAGAGATAGGAATGTGGATGGATAACTTGGAAAAATGATCTTTTCTTCTTTCATTCAGTTGGAAATCTGTAATCGTTAATAACAAATATTGTAGTGCTTAGATATGAGCGACTATATGCATTGCTGGTTGCTTTCTTGTTTGTGCTTGATTGCTTGGAATCTAATGTGATGCATGAACTAAAAGGAAAGTAATTGGTTTACATTTCAGTTAGTTTTACCCTTTGCATTTATTATTAATGAAAGGAGTGGAAAGGATAATAGTTATGTTATATCAGCAGTATGCTACTTGTATTCCTAAACTTTAAAAATATTGTAATTTGGAACTTGTAACGGTTATGTGGAAAATAGGACAACAGTTCTTTGGCTGATTGGGATTGTGTTTGATGGTTCAGTTGTTATGCTGTCCATTCTTTGATGCTTGATTTTGATTGATGTTCTTACTGTCGTTTCATAAAAGCAGGGTTCTTTTATTGAGACAGTTAATTGAAGCGCCTCATTTTAATGATAAGTGCTTAATATGCTCAGTTCATTGAACTGACCCGTGCAAGAAATTTTGCAGATGGAATTGATTAGAACGAAGACATGGCTATTTTCTGATGCTTCTTTGATTGTCTGAAGATGAATTGTATTTGTTTACTATTATTCCTCTTCGAGGAATTGTGAAAAGAAGAAAGTACATTCTTCTATCTATGAGTTGTAATGATGTTTTATTTAAACAAAGTCCAGTCAGTTGGATTGGCAGATGTACGGATTATGAGATGGATGATGAATACAAATACAAGTGTGATATTTTAAATACTATATCAGTTTGATATTGTTGATTAATTGGAAATATAATGTTATTTCTTGATTTGGGTTTATTTAATTGTCCTTGGATGGATGCTAAAAAGGAATTGATATCTATTCTTACCTTAATGCAACTTTTAAGTTGAAATGTGCAATTAGTTCATACTTGGGTAAAGATGAATTTTTAATTGACATTAAAAAAGATTAGGAAGAATATGATTCCATAACTGATAGGTATTCAGGATTAGCTTGGAGGCTAAGGAATATTAATTAACTTAGGAGTAATCGAACTTCGCTTTCGAACTCCATTAATGACCTCGTATGTTAAATTCAGAAAGAAAGGATATGGGATAAGTATATCCCTAATTAATGGACCTTAACTATGTAATGTTAAGGAGAATAAATGAATACATTTATTGGGAATTAGACCTCGTTTAAATGACGTCTAGTAAGCTGGAATTCTGAATTTAGTTACAGTTGTAAAAATCCTGGTTAAGTTTAATAGGTTAAACTTATCACGTCCGTCGGTAACGGGCTGCTTAATCTGAAGATTAAGAAGAAAACCAAGTAGATAAATGTAGCCCTTCGGTACGAAGGAGAATATGCATAGCAAGCTAAAGGACGGATTTAGTCTTTCTTAGCTACGTATAACTGTAATGGAACAAGGATAAAGGATCAACATGGTTGCTGAAAGTTGATCTTAAATATTAAGATCATATCCAAATCACTTGAGCAGGATGTGTACTCTCGATGGGAGGATTCCGTAGGACATTGACATATGCCAGCTACAGCAAGGTGTCTTCATGAAGACAGGGTCTTCATGTAGACACAATGTTATAGCTGACATATTACAATGCCCTCCCAAATTAAAACATCAAGAATACATAGACTGAATGTGAAGTTCTTCTCTGGGGATGGGAGTATGATCACGTATGCAGAGTGACTCCAGAGGACTAAAGATAACTAGACACACGGAGTCATGGGGAATGACACCGTATGTCTGCGTATCTTTAGTTACCTGGAGTGCCTTCCTATATTCGCTCATATTGCTAGTTGGAAATTGGAAGTTTAAATCTGACCTTAAATTGAGAGGACTGGTAGGAACTAGGAAAAACCATTCTAGATAACAGGTGAAGTGAACTGAAGGACGTATTCCATTGATGTGTATCACATCCAGGAATATGATCATGCAAAGCATGTGAAAATATTTGGCCAAAGTATCGCAAGTGCTGGTTGCGTTGTCCTAATCACTTAATTTAAGATGTAGGATGTCAGATGAATATCAGTAACAGATATTCAGATATGCTTCTTAAATGGATCACTTCGATAACCGGTAACGGTTAAGAGAACTTGTATATATAATATACTATGCATGAACGAACATGAAGGATCGGTTGTTGCCGAGTAATGAAATGAGAGATCGTTGAAACTCCAAGCAATGAAAATGGGAGATCGGAAGTTCTTCGAGTCATTTACAGCAGTATATAAAATCTGTTATGAGATTGAATGGCATTGAATGTGTGTTCCATATTGTAAATATGTGAACAGGGAACATTAGTTTTAAAAGGAAATTGTGTGTTCCAAACTGTGTTGTTTGGGCAGAGAATAATTATTAAAACTTGAACGTGTGTTTGAATTTTATAATTCATTACAGAGAACGTTATTTATATAAAAAAAAAAATATTTCCCTTGTTCTAGTATCTTAAAATGGGGATGTTACATCTTGGTATCAGAGCTGAAGGTTGCAGCTCTTAGACCTAATGAGTCCACGATATTAATAAGGTTTACATTTTCTTATTGAACAGAAAATGGTTAGAACAAGAGGGAATGCTACGAATAACCCGTTACAGGGTGGAGAAGCAGCTACTGCTCAAAAGCTGGATGAAATCCTTGCTGCCCTACTTGATACGAGAGATAGTTTGACTGTTCTGGAACAACAGTCAATGGGAAATGAAGAGGAGGAAGATGAAGCTGAAATAAATGATCAGCTGCCTCCTGTGGACAAAATTAATGGAGGGAATCTGGGTATTGATAATAATAATGTAATTGCTCCTAATCCCCCTGAAAATAAAAGGGCAAGATTAGCAGCTGAACTTACAAATGATATAAAGAGAATAAGTCCTCCAAAGTTTGATGGAACAACCCTTAGGGACGGAGCTGAGAATTGGCTCAATGAAATGGAGAAATAATTTGAAATAAGAAACTTCTCTGAAGAGACTAAAGCGATATGGGGAGTATATCAGCTTTCTCATGAAGCATCATCATGGTGGGACAACCGTAAGGTTGAGTTGAATATTGTCGAATCAGACATAACTTGGGATCAATTTAAGGGTTATTTTAGGCAACGATGGCTACCTCAACACTATTTTGATAGGAAAATGACTGAATTTCAGAACTGGTTGCAAGGAAGGCTGTCAGTGACAGAATACTGGGAAGGGTTTACTAAACTCCTTAAGTATGTGCCGCAGTACCAAGCTGATGAGAAGTTCAGAATACAGAAATTCATAATGGGACTGAATCCCATCATTGGTGGCGAAGTGGATGTCCACGGCCCAACCACCATGGATGGAGTTGTCAAAAAGGCAATCAGACAAGAACAGAAATTGAGAGCAATATCTTCTCACAGGGAAGAGATAAGGAAGAAGATTCCCAATTCTTCTTCATCTCTTGCACAAAAAAGGGGACCTTGGAAAAGGTTTGGTGTGAAAAACAAAACTGTTGTAGATAAAAACAAGAAATATGTGATGAACAGGCCTGTAAATAGTATGCGGAACAGCTTCACAAAAGCTAATGGCATTGGACAGAAGTCCTATGGAATCCAGAATGATAACTTCAAGGCTGGTAACAAATTTGAGCCTAGAAAAGGGCCAGTTGGAGGATGCTTCAACTGTGGGAAGGACCATTATGCGAATCATTGTTCTCTGAAGAAGGATGATCGCGGTTAGCAGCATAGGATACAAGCTGCAGTGGCTAACAGACAAGCTGAAAAGAAAGTTACGCCCATAGAAGTTGCGGGTAAGTTATTCGGTACACCTGTAGTCATACTTTTTTATACTGGAGCTACTGAATGCTTTACTTTTGCTAAACTTGCAATGAAATTAAAAATAAAGGCTGAAAGAATGGATAAAACATGGATAGTGCATTATGGGAATAATGTTGTCCATACAGTCGAAATGTGCCTTTTTGGGGCAATTCTTGATTTGCCTAGTTTCTCCACCGAAGTTGACTTGTATGTCACTCCTCTAGGATCATATGATATCATTATTGGAGTCAACTGGTTGGCTTAACATAAGGAAAAGGTTGACTGTTATGAAAAAAAAATCTGTTGCTTCGATGACCTATAGAAAGCAACAGTCATTCAAGGTGTAAAACGGGAAGTTGCAGTTAGGAAACTGACGGCTATGCAACTAAAAAGGGCTAAAAACAGAGGCTGCACTTTGTATGCAGTAAAAATGACAGAAAATGCTGAGGAAGATAATGATTTCATGGAAAGATATCCATTGTTAAGGGACTTCCGTGATGTGTTTCTAGAGGAATTGCTAGGTCTTCCACCCAAACGTGAGTTTGACTTTGCAATAGAAATCAAACCGGGAACTGAACCCATATCTAAAGCACCTTATAGAATGACTACCATTGAGTTGGTAGAGCTAAAGGCTCAGTTACAAGAAATTTTGACTAAGGGGCTGATAAAACCGAGCGTCTCACCTTGGGGAGCGCCAATAATTTTTGTAAAGAAAAAGGATGGCACATTGAGGCTGTGCATTGATTACAGAATGCTGAACAAAGCAACTATTAAAAATCGATACCCACTTCCTAGGATTGATGATCTATTCGATCAGATGCGAGGAGCATCATTTTATTCAAAAATAGATCTTCGATCTGAGTATCATCAGCTAAGAATAAAGGAAGAAGATATTCATAAAACAGCTTTTAGAACGAGGTACGGGCATTATGAGTTCACGGTGTTACCTTTTGGGTTGACTAATGCACCTGCCGCCTTCATGAATCTGATGAACAATATTTTTCAAGAATACTTAGACAAGTTTGTACTTGTATTCTTAGACGACATTCTTATATACTCTAAAAATGTCGAAGAGCACCAAGAACATCTAAGAATAGTGCTGGAAATTTTAAGAAAGAGGAAATTGTATGGCAAACTGTCCAAATGTTCCTTTTATGATGCAGAGGTGCATTATTTGGGACACGTTATACGCAAGAATGGAATAGCTGTTGAACCTTCAAAGATTACAACTATAACTGAGTGGCCTGTGCCTAAGAACATGCACAAAGTGAGGAGCTTCATGGGCTTGGCTGGATATTATCGAAAGTTTGTTAAGGACTTTTCAAAAATTGCTGCCCCAATCAATTCGCTGCAAAAGAAGGAAAAGAAATTTGTCTGGATGGACAAGTGTGAATCTTCCTTTAAAAATTTAAAGGAACAACTAACTACAGCACCTATCTTGACTGTACCTGATCTAAATGGAAATTTTATGGTTGTAACGGACGCCTCAGGAGAAGGCCTTGGAGGTATTCTGTTATAGAATAACCATGTTATAGCTTATGAAAGCAGAAAGCTTAAGTTACATGAACAGAATTATGCTCCACATGACCTAGAGCTCGCTGCCATTGTTCATGCACTTCAAATGTGGAGGCATTACCTTTTAGGCAAGCCTTTTGAGTTAAAAACAAACCATCTGGGGCTGAAGTATATTTTTACTCAGCCAAATCTGAATGCAAGGCAGCGAAGATGGTTAGAATTTCTATCTCAGTATGATTTTGATATAAGCTACATCAAGGGCAAGGAAAATAGAGTAGCAGATGCTCTGAGTCGAAGGAAGCATATCTTTGCTCTTATAACGTTAAGAACTCAGTTTAAGGATGAGGTGAAATATGCCTTAGAATCAGATCCTTATTTCCAGCAAGTCAAAACAACACTTGCTGTAGACCCAAAGGATGTCAAGTATAAAGGATTCTGTTTTGATAATGAAGGAATTCTGAGGTTCGAAAACAGGGTATATATTCCTTTGACAAATGACTTAAGAGGGAAATTGTTAGCTGAATTTCATTATTCACCTTTTTCTGGACACCCTGGCATTACATAAATGCTTGCTGATCTTAAGCAGCAATATTTCTAGAAGGGAATAAAAAAGGATGTGGTGGAAATTGTAACACACTGCTTGGAATGTCAGCGTGTTAAGGCGGAACATATGCATCCCGCAGGATTATTGTACCCCCACAGTATTTCGTAGTATAAATGGCAAGTGATAACGATGGATTTCGTTCAAGGATTGCCTATGTCAATAAATAAGCATGACAATATCCTGGTTGTAGTCGATAAATTGACCAAAGTGGCACACTTTATTACTGGTAATTTGAAGGACGATGCACCAGTGCTAGCAAGAAGATTTGTACATGAAATCTTCAGATTGCATGGAATACCAGAATTAATCATATCAGACAGAGATCCGAGGATGACATCAAGGTTTTGGCAAACGCTTAATGCGGCCTTGGGAACTAAATTAAACTTCAGTTCTGCATATCATCCGGAAATGTATGGACAGACCGAGAGAGTCAATCAAGTTTTAGAGGTCATGTTAAGGATGTATTACATGGACCAATAGTATAAATGGGAGGAATACCTTCCACTGGTAGAATTTTCTTACAATAACACCTATCATGCCTCTTTAAAAATGACGCCCTTTGAAGCATTGTATGGAAGAAAATGCAGAACCCCTGTCAGCTGGGACAGCATTGAGGGCAGAGAGGTAATTGGGCCAGAAATCCTTACGGAAATGGAACAGCAAATCAAAATGATTCGAGAACATTTAAAGGAGGCTACCAATAGGAAAAAGAGTTATGTAGACTTAAAGCGGGTTGACAGGAATTATAAACTAGGAGAGAAGGTCTTTCTTCAGGTAAAGCCGAAAAAGAGCTCAATAACTTTTGGCAAGGCTGCCAAGTTATCGCCATGATACGTGGGACCTTTTGAAATCATTGAAATAATCAACCCTGTAGCTTATCGTCTAGCATTACCTCCTGCTTTGTCTCAAATGCATGATGTTTTTCATATTTCTTTGCTTAAGAAATACGTGACAGATTTATCACATGTGCTGAATTGGAATTCCTTGCAGGTCCAAGACCTAGGAATAATCGTGGTTAAGCCCATCCGAGTGCTGGGAACTCGCCAGTTGTACTTGAGAAATCGTGAAGTGAACCAATGTAAGGTCCAGTGGGACCATTTCAGTGAAGAAAGTGCAACTTGGGAAAATCTTGAAGAAATGAGATCTACTTTTCCACATTTGTTTAATCGAATTTGAAATTTGAGGAACTGATAATTCTACCAAATTTAGACAATTATTAGTCTAGTGTATAGTTGTCTTAAAACGCTATTTTTAAGAGTGAATCTGTTTTTGGTATGAGCTTAAAGATGAAGGAAAATAACTGAACTTTGTCCTAGGAACTCCTTGATTTGTTTAATCTGATCATCGGGATAATGATTCTTTAAGGAGGGAAGAATGTAACACCATGATTTTGTAAGTTATCTTGGTGATTATTTTTCATACTATTATAACTGCTGAAATGAAGGCAAACATGTTAAGATATATATTTTTTTGATCTTAAGGGAATGTGTTGCTAATCTGGATTCTTGCATGCTGTAATTTATTTGCATGGGACAACAGTTATTGTTACTTGTGTGTTTGCTGATGTGACGACAAATTGTCATATACTTGCTAAACTCTATTCGCCGGGTGACAGCACACCTTGAATTAATCTCATTGATCCAAAGTATGTTGTGGCCTTCTTGTGATTGCTTTGTCGATTTACTCTTGAATCGAACTGAAGGTTGATATAAATGTGCCGCACCTGATTTCAGGTATGAGCAGCTGGCACGTAGATGCCAACGACAAAGGTTTGATTCTCGAACCATGCACTGTCGTAACTTAAGACCTCGTGAGGTAGGAAATGTCTGGACACGAGTGGCTCTGACATGTGAAACAAAGGACGAAACGTCCTGCACAACATTGACTTGAATGTCAGTAGGAAGACTGGATTGGAGGTTGATTAGTGTTAGATGTTAGTGGGAATTAGATCCTAAGCTAATCCTAAGTTCTACCTTACATCCTAAACTACTATCCTAAGTGGATTTTTAAATTATGTAAAAAGAAAGGGAAATAAACCTAAGTTCTATTAACCTAAAGACTAGGCTATGACCTAGGTCGAACACTAATGAACCTTAAACTAATCCTAACCTAAAGGGGGTGCGCAGACCCTTGGGGAAAGAGGATAAGGATGAAAGAGAATTAATGGCAGTTGATGAGGAGTCCTTACGTGGACAGCGCCAGTTTGGCAGGGACAGGGAGAAAGATGGAGGTAGCTAGTTGGTTATGAGGCTAAATTTGGTTTTGCATGCAAAATTTAAATTTGATGGTTCGCCAACCCAAGTTGGCAGTGGCGTGGGAAAATGGGAAAAGGTAGAGCCTTTAATGCATTTAAATTTTTTGGTCTTCGCGACCAGCTCGCCTTGGAAGGTGTATGAGGGAAATTTTGATTGTTTATTGTGTTGTTCGGATTTTTGGGAAGTAGCTCTACATTTGGTTTTTGCTGGTTTAGTCGAACCAGTTTCATTTGGTTTTTATCACTGTTCTTTGGAAATTTGGACGCTGTTGCTGAGCCTGAAGAGGAAAGGATTGTTTGGAAGCTTGCTACTGTCGCCGTGGAAGGAAACACCTTCTGTAAACGTGGTTTTCTTCGAGTTTTGGAAAAGAAATTACAGGCATGTTAAGCCCTTCTCTTTAAAAATACTTGCTTTGTTTAAGCGTCTCATTAAAACAACCCTGCTCTTGGGTTTTGGGTTATTCGATTTTACTATCTTTGTTTGAAGTGAAGGGGTAAAAATTGTTTTCTTGCTGTTGTGATTGATCTGACCTTGCATTTTCGATTTGAGTGGAAATACCTCCATACTGTGTTGGTTTGTTTGACAGTAAGAGGGAAACTCATCATGTGTGATATGGAACTGTGCATGTTGTATGAGTTTTTTATCTTTTATGAATCAATCGTTCTTTTTTTGAGGAACTGGAATGATAGAAACAGTAGTTGTTGAAGTTCTTTATTACTGAAATCTTTGAAAAAGGAAATAAGATCCTTTTTCCTTCTACTGTTTTGGATTTTGATGGAAATGGCGTTTGGGTTTTCTATGAGTTTTTGAACTCGATTTGAATGAAGTATTAGCAATATTTTCATTGCTATGCCTTTCTTATTTAAGAAATGAACGAATATGTAGTGGGTATTCGTGAAAATTAAGGAAAGTAACTGTTTTTCCTTCTGAATTCATAAATGAGCTGTATTTTCTCTTGCCTTGGTGGAAAGTTGATTTTGTTGTGTCTTATTTGATGCGGTTGATCTCCAGTTCAGACTGTAGTTGTGAATAAGAACTTGGCTTTTTATTTCTGTATAATGAATGGAAAATTATGGAAATGAGCTGGCTGAATGGGTCTGTCTTAACTGTACCTTGTTGTACATCTGATATCCGATGGGGTTTTCATTAATAAGGGTATGTTGTATGAAAATTGTATTTCGGGTTTTGTACATCATTGTGAATAGAAAAATCGATTCGGGTAGAAACATTTGTTAGCAAGGAATTCACATTGGGTATTCATTGTTTATGTTATATTGAATTGGAATAGTTCAGACTATATGAGTTGCTGTTCATTATGAACGATTGTTCAACTATCATTATGAATTGAGCTGTCCTGGTAAGGTAAACACGAATTGGGGTGTTTTAATTCCTTGTAGAAGATGATTGTCTCTTACTAAAATTATAGGGAAACAAATTCTTCTTTCTTCTGCTGTTTTCGACTCAAAGGAAACAGTAATTTGCTTTTTGATGAACATTATAAGTTTAACTTGACAAAGATTATAGTGGCATTTAGATGGTTTTCTGAGTGCTGTTATTTTTTGTACAAACAAAATTTTGAATGTTTCATGTGGTATTCTGATCTTTGCACTGTCATTCAAGGAAAAATGAATTCAACTTGAACAATTCTTGTTGAGTCTGAAGAAAATGGTTGTTTTCTTAGTGAAAGGTTAAAGGAATGAAATTTTCTCTTTTTGTTGTTTGAATTCTGGAAATTGCATTGGAAGCCTTACTGTGCTTTATGATTGGTCTTGCTGTAGGTAACAACAATGAGTAAATTGTATTTTGAACTGTATGCGTTCATGGAAATAGAAAGTCATGTGAATAACTGATTTCATGATTGTATAACTGTTATTTGGTTAAAAATACAGTGAAAGAAATATGGATTCTTCGAGTACCGTAAGTACATAGTATGCATCCTTATACTATTTGATCTATGATAAATACGATGTTGTACTAACCTGTTTTTGGGTATTCATATGAGCCTGATTTAAATGAAGTATTGATGAGGATGATAAACTCTTCCTTGTTTTCATTTAAATCTGATTAAGAATGAAATTATTCTTTCCGCTAGAAAGTGAATTCCGAATGGATTTTATAAGTTTCACTCTGAACTATTATCTTGATTTGTGTCTCAGTTGGATTCAATTTTTAGAACAGTCATGAGGAAAGAGATAGGAATGTGGATGGATAACTTGGAAAAATGATCTTTTCTTCTTTCATTCAGTTGGAAATCTGTAATCGTTAATAACGAATCTTGTAGTGCTTAGATATGAGCGACTATATGCATTGCTGGTTGCTTTCTCATCTGTGCTTGATTGCTTGGAATCTAATGTGATGCATGAACTGAAAGGAAAGTAATTGGTTTATGTTTCAGTTATTTTTACCCTTTGCATTTATTATTAATGAAAGGAGTGGAAAGGATAACATTTATGTTATATCAGCAGTATGCTACTTGTATTCCTAAACTTTACAAATATTGTAATTTGGAACTTGTAACGGTTATGTGGAAAATAGGACAGCAGTTCTTTGGCTGATTGGGATGGCATTTGATGGTTCAGTTGTTATGCTGTCCATTCTTTGATGCTTGATTTTGATTGATGTTCTTACTGTCGTTTCATAAAATAAGGGTTCTTTTATTGAGACAGTTAATTGAAGCGCCTCATTTTAATGATAAGTGCTTAATATGCTCAGTTCATTGAACTGACCCGTGCAAGAAATTTTGCAAATGGAATTGATTAGAATGAAGACATGGCTATTTTCTGATGCTTCTTTGATTGTCTGAAGATGAATTGTATTTGTTTACTATTATTCCTCTTCGAGGAATTGTGAAAAGAAGAAAGTACATTCTTCTATCTATGAGTTGTAATGATGTTTTATTTAAACAAAGTCCAGTCAATTGGATTGGCAGATGTACGGATTATGAGATGGATGATGAATACAAATACAAGTGTGATATTTTAAATACTATATCAGTTTGATATTGTTGATTAATTGGAAATATAATGTTATTTCTTGATTTGGGTTTATTTAATTGTCCTTGGATGGATGCTAAAAAGGAATTGATATCTATTCTTACCTTAATGCAACTTTTAAGTTGAAATGTGTAATTATTTCATACTTGGGTAAAGATGAATTTTTAATTGACATTAAAAAAGATTAGGAAGAATATGATTCCATAACTAATAGGTATTCATGATTAGCTTGGAGGCTAAGGAATATTAATTAACTTAGGAGTAATCGAACTTCGCTTTCGAACTCCATTAATGACCTCGTATGTTAAATTCAGAAAGAAAGGATATGGGATAAGTATATCCCTAACTAATGGACCTTAACTATGTAATGTTAAGGAGAATAAATGAATACATTTATTGGGAATTAGACCTTGTTTAAATGACGTCTAGTAAGCTGGAATTCTGAATTTAGTTACAGTTGTAAAAATCCTGGTTAAGTTTAATAGGTTAAACTTATCACGTCTGTCGGTAATGGGCTGCTTAATCCAAATATTAAGAATAAAACCAAGTAGATAAATGCAGCCCTTCAGTACGAAGGAGAAGATGCATAGCAAGCTAAAGGATGGATTTAGTCTTTCTTAGCTACGTACAACTGTAATGGAAACGAGGATAAAGGATCAGCATGGTTGCTAAAAGTTAATCTTAAATATTAAGATCATATCCAAATCACTTGAGCGGGATGTGTACTCTCGATGGGAGGCTTCCGTAGGACATTGACATACACCAGCTACAACAAGGTGTCTTCATGAAGACAGGGTCTTCATGACGACACAATGTTATAGCTGACATATTACAATGCCCTCCCGAATTAAAACATCAAGAATACATAGGCTGAATGTGAAGTTCTTCACTGGGGATGGGAGTATGATCACATATGCGGAGTATGATCACGTATGTCTGCATATCTTTAGTTACCCGGAGTGCCTTCCTATATTCGTTCATATTGCTAGTTGGAAATTGGATGTTTAAATCTGACCTTAAATTGAGAGGGCTGGTAGGAACCAGGAAAGACCATTCTAGATAACAGGTGACGTGAAGTGAAGCACGTATTCCATTGATGTGTATCACATCCAGGAATATGATCATGCAAAGCATGTGAAAATATTTGGCCAAAGTATCGCAAGTGCTGGTTGCGTTGTCCTAATTTAAGATGCAGGATGTCAGATGAATATCAGTAACAGATATTCAGATAGGCTTCTTAAATGGATCACTTTGATAACCGGTAACGGTTAAGAGAACTTTAATACATAATATACTATGCATGAACAAACATGAAGGATTGGTTGTTGCCGAGTCATGAAATGACAGATCGTTGAAACTTCGAGCCATGAAAATGGGAGATCGGCAGTTCTTCGAGTCATTTACAACAGCATATAGAATCTGTTATGAGATTGAATGGCATTGAATGTGTGTTCCATATTGTAAATATGCGAACAGGGAACATTAGTTTTAAAAGGAAATTGTGTGTTCCAAACTGTGTTGTTTAGGCAGAGAACAATTATTAAAACTTGAACGTGTGTTTGAATTTTATAATTCATAACAGAGAACGTTATTTATAAAAAAAATAAAAAATTTCCCTTGTTCTAGTATCTTAAAATGGGGATGTTACACATAATAATGGATCCTCTATAGGTCAAGGAGAAGTAAAATCAAGTGACATAGACACTTCTTTAGGTGAAAAGGTGGATAAGGTTAGTTCCTCCTTGGGTAGAGGAATAGGTGAGACAAATTCAATTGTAGGTAGGGAAATAGATGAAGTATGTTCTGTGGTAGGTAGAGAAATAGGTGGGGTAGGATCCTTCATGGGTAGAGGAGTAGGTGGGATAGGCTCCTTTGTGGGTATAGGAGTAGGTGTGATAGGGACCTCCATGAGTAGAGGTTCTCATGTAAGAATTTCCTCAATAGATGTTACGAGGGGAAACTGGCTAGATGGAATAGGTATTGTGTTAAAAATGACATGAATTTCATGTAAATGGGTATCGCTAGTAGAGGTCTCCCAATTCTAGTTTGATGAAAGGATATGATTAGGAAAAGGTTTCTCAAACACACCCATGTTAGCAATAAGAGGTGCATTAGGGTTGTCCAGGATGAGATTACCAATATCTATAATTCCTTGGATAATATTCTTAAAGGTTTTGAAATTTCCATCGCTATCTCCCCTAACTCGGTGATATTTACAGAAGTCATTTACTTTGTACCATAATGGCGTAGGATGGGAAGGATTAAATCCAATGTTTAGTTTGATAAGTGGAAGGGTGACGGCTTCAACTTTTAAAATATTTTTACAAAATAGAAGAATATGGTTCCCTGATAGGAGCATAAGCCCTCTGTTCATATTTATATTGAAAGTTTTGAACAGGAGAGATATTGGTAGGTGGTTTTGGCTGATTAGACGGATGAGAGGGGCTGACTTTTAGAACCTCTACGTTGGAAAATTATTTGGCCTTGGAGTGGTTATTAGAATGTTTTCTTATCATTTTAGAAGAAAATTCATCTGATTTGAAGTGAGATTTCTTCTTACGCAACTTAACTTTCTCTTCTTCAAGGGCACAAACCTCTAGTTTCAAGGCCAGGGTGAAGGCTTCTTCAATTGTGAAAAACATTTGAACATGGAGTTTTAGGGAAATATGTCTAGCACATGCCTTGGTGAATAACTCTATGATTTATGCTTGTGGTAGCTGAAAGATGAGTTAATTGATGAGGCCCCACCAATGTGCGACGAAATATGCAATAGTTTCGTCCTCATATTTGAAAATAGAGTATAAGTCTATCATAGAAACCTTCTTGGTGATGTTGATTGATAAATTATTGAGGAAGGTTTAGGCCAACTGATTGAAAGAGAAGATAAAGTGCTAAGGCAAAGTACTATACCAATCTAGGGTGGGTCCTAACAGTGACATGTGAATAGTTATAAGGAGTAAGGCATCATTATGGGTGGTCAAATAACACACATGTTTTAATGATCCTAAATGTTTTTGAGGGTATTCCTTACTGTTGATATGGTTGAACTTAGGTAAGTCCCATCACATAGGATAAGGGTGGATAGGTATGGATGGGATCGTTACAGATCTCATCATAAGTGAGGATATTACAAGATCTAGAAATGGAGGCCTCTTATGTTTACATCTTATCCATCATCATCTTGATAAGGTCCATGCTAGGATTAGATTAAGGAATGCCCCTTGTGGTATAACAGGGTAGATAATATGAGTGGGTCGTGGAAGGCATGCCAGTATATGGTGGTTCTGGATAAGAAAATTGAGATGTATGTATATAGGCACTGGAAAAATATTAGGGAAAATACCCTGAATATGAAGTGGAGGAAATATGATGTAACTGAGTGAAGGTGTAGGTGGGAGGAACTTTTGTAAAGACCCTCATGGCGATAGGTGGAAGAGTTTGGGGTATTGAAAGGAATAAATTATGAAAGGAGGTATAGGATATTGATGCAACTAATAGTTGCAAAGTAATAGATACTGATGATGTGGGGTTCCATACTATTTCACCTGATTCTAGAGCATTTCTTCGAATGTTGATGAAATAGATAAGGGTAAAGGGCTAAGAGGAATACCTATTAAAATGCTGATTGTAGGTTATTGCGCGCATATGACTTCTTGATCCACAACGTATCGTGAGAGATTCCTTTTTTCTTGGAGTAACTACCTAAAATTGAAAACAAGACCACCAAATGAAAGTTAAACAATATATACAATGGACTACCTAGCGTATGCTAGATCTAGGGAGTGTGATACTTCCTAGATAGTTGTCAATCCAATATTTAAACAACTTAATGCTAACAATAAAGGAAATCCTTCTGTAGTTAAAATGATTTAGGTATCTCATTCATCTACAATAAGAAAATTCATTCACAACAGGCTAAGCTATGACTAAGTCTAAAGTTCAAGGTCTCTGTCAGAGTACAGGTATTGGTTAGGGTCAGGTTCTGGTCATTTTGGGTATTGGGTAGAGAGTGGAAGATCTGTTCTTGGTTTCTGGTCAAAAACAAAGAGACCGACATCAGTCTGGTATGACCGGTGTCAGTTTAGGTTAACTGGAGATGGTTGTGGGTAACCGACGTTGGTATGGTCAGGGTATAAGAAGCTCAATAAAAAATTTGGTTATGTGATAGATCTGAGGCTAGGTGAAAATGGAAGAGCAATGGAAAGGTTTTTGGGGGTATTAGATATGCACAGGGATGATTAAGATCCTGATATGGTTAGTTCAATGGTTTGGGTGAAGGAATGGCCCAGTTTGCATGGAGGTAGATGGTGGGAGGATGGAAATGGGAGTAGAAACTAATAACAAAAGTAAAATAATCTACCCAATGATAAATGGACAAGTGTTGGCTAACAAAGCACTTACTATTTATACGAGCTTGATGTTTGGTTGGAAATGGTGGGTGATCAAATGGAAGGAACTTGATATGGTGATGATGCTTCCCTAGATTATCCCATGAAGGCAGATGGCTTTGTAGGTGCTTCTGATGCTGGCTATGTGTGCTCTGATGTGTGCACAAATACTCGTTCTGCTTGCATGTAGCTCTGGTTTTGTCTCTTATTCTCAAAATATGTGTCAACCTCTCATAAATGTGCCAACCTCGAAATAAGGTTGATTTTGGGGTTAAATGGTAACTGACGATGGTTCTTGGTTGACTGACAGTGGTTTAGGATAACTGACATCGGTTAGGGTAGGATTTCCTAGGTTTATTAAACTGGGCAGATCCCCTTGATTTTCTGGGATCTCGTTTGTTTTGCTCCGCAGATTACAATGGAAGCTTTCTTCTAATGTGTGGGAATGTGGTTAAAGAGAATGTAGGATTTTATTTTTAGGTTTTTGGTAGGTCTTAGTTAGTTATGGTAACATACTAAGAATAGGTCTTAAGGTGAGGTGGCTAGATGATGTGTATGGGTGAGGTAGATATGAGGTTATTATCTCAATTATGATATTTAAATAACAAATATTGTGAGGATAATGAATTAATTTAATTTAATTAATATTATAGTGAGATGAAAGGGGCCATTGTTAGGTGAATGTGTTTATTTAACAAAGGACTAAGGGGAGTGTGACCTAATTTTGGTTTCTACATTTTTCCCCTTTTTGTTGCGTAGCTTGTATTGGTAAGTGATGCTGACAAAAATAAGATGTGGTTGCCCCATGTGTGGGTGAAGTTGATCCCCCTCAAACCGAGAACTGATGAGGCAGAAGGAAAAATCGGTGATTGGTTTGATAAAAGGTGAATGTGATGAAGAGGAAGGTGGGTAACGGGGGAAAAAAGGAAAAAGGTCTACTTGGGTAATCTAGGTAATGGATCAGGGTCAAAGGTAGTAACAGTCAAACGCACACACACGTATAAACTGCAACATGGTACCAGATTGAAGATCAAGAAAACTCTACATCATTTAAGGTTGATATGTTTATCCAAACAAGGTTGAAGTGATTCCAGTATCCAAGGTATAGGATATGGTCAGGAAAAACGATGTAGGTCAGGTGCAGGAATGTTTAGGTATGTTCTGGTACACCCAAGGGTTGGGTTAGGATAAATGGTCACAGTAAGAGGCAAGGTAAGGTTAGTATGTCCATCAAAACAGGTAACATTGCCACAAGGTATACTAAACATAGGAGGTCAAAGGTCACTAGTAATGTTCCAGGTCCCAAAATCTAGGTTACGACATGGATAGAGCCGAGCGATGGGGAAAATAATGATTTCCTGACTGGGGACGCGGTGAGGGGGTTAATGAGAAAGTCACAAAGACAAAGGGAAGTGTCCCAGTGAGGCTTTGGGTGAGGTAGGTAGGATTCAAGTCAAAAAGTGGGGGTAGGGGGTAGGAAAAAGACTAAGAAGTTAAATCGATGATGGTTTCAAGGAACCGATGTCAGTCGCTATGGACTGACCTTGGTAAGCTAGGGCACAGGACCGATGTCGATCAAGGTAAAACCATTTCCGGTCAAGTCGGGTAGGTTATAAAAAGAAAAATTCTGTGTTTTACGGGATCATTCGTCATTTTCTAAATAGGAGGAAATGACAGGAGAAAGAGGAAAATGTGGAAAGTGACAAAGGGAGATGAAGGACTGAGTTAGCAAGCCATGTAGCTGGTGATAGTTAGTCAATAGGTGGATCCACAAGCTAGATTGGATCGATTTGATTGGTTGGAGAGCAAGAGGTCATTTAATGATGGTAGAGGTAGGAGAGGGATTAGATGTACCACCAATGCAGCGGCCCGATGTGCCACCATGGTGATGATAACGTGATCAGGTAAGATTCAATATCCCTCCGTGTTTGTTGTGTTTAGATAAATGGTGAGAAATTTGGGCGGGGGGAAGATGGGTTTGGGGGGAAATGAAATTTGAATGTTAGGGGGGGGAAATTGGATAAAAGAGGGATGTGTAGGGTAGGAATAGGTAGTATGCTAGGTGGGAAGGGTTATAGGTAAGAATGGAGGGTGGGGAGGGGAAAGATGGAGACAAAATGGGTAGATCCAAGGCTCATTATGGTGGGTTTTAGTGACCAACGATGGTCAATGGTGGGCCGGCATCGATGGGGTATAACCGGAATCAGTCATGGAAGATGTGACCAATGCTAGTTGTGGGAAATAGTGGTTGGTCTGGGAGGACTAGTGCTAGTCAAAGGGTAGAAAACATAGGAAAGGGTTAGGTGGTTAGGGCCAAGTGTTGAGACTTGTGGGTAAATTAGTAATGTCGGGGAGTGTATGTAAAGAGGTAGGGTGACATGGGGTTGGGTAGGTGGTGGATGAGTAAAAAAATTGGTCGGGTCGGGTTGGGTAGGTCAGGAGGTTAGGGTAGGGTGGTTGGAAGGTTGGAAGGGAAAATAGGTAAAGTCAAGTTGGTAAGGGTTGGGGGTATGGGTAGATAGGTGAGTTCGAATGGGTAGGAGTAGATGGGTAAATAGGTGATGGGTATGGGTGAGGATAGATATGGTCAGGTTTTAATAATGTAATTGTGTTGTTGGATGCAGGAAAGAGCCCATCTGCGGATGAGAGACAGGGTAACACCCCTATTCTTAATGGTTCATGGGGCAGAAACAGTAGAGGAGTGGACACATGTGACAAATGTTGGTATGATCAGAGTCAGATTTTTCTGACATGTAGTCTAGTAGCCGAGCTTGATGGTCGCCCTCATCCATAGATGGGACTTGGTGACCAACACATTCCACTTACCAACGGGTGAGATGATAGTCACCTTGGAGGACGTGTACAAGATCCTACGATTTCTGATATTGGGGATGCAGGTGTATTCAATTTCCTTAGAGGCATCAAAGGAGTTGATGCTGACAATGTTTGGTGAGGGAGGGGTAGAGATGACATTCCATAGCACCAACATGAGTTATGGCAAGATGTACCAAGCTTGTCCAGAGGAGATGAGGCTTGTAGTATTACTGATGGAGGCAGTATGTTGTTTTGCAATGCCAGATGCTAAGGGTGGGAGGTTCTCATGATCACTGATGGGAGTGTTACATGACATGGTGATGGACTGGACCTGCTTTACATGGGTGTCAGCATTCCTGACATAGTTATATATAGAGCTATGGGCGTATGGGCAGCTTTGCAGGTTCAATGTCTATTACACCTTTTTTCTTCATTGTTGGGCCTATGACCACATTGTGTGTGTTCGTCTGATCATCATGCCCTGAGCTGATGCATTTGAGCTAGGTTTGGTGTGAGTGGGTTACAAGCACTGGGTTCCTGCTATTGGAGAGCGTCAAGAAGACTAAGCTATTCATGATGTAGTGTATTATCGGTGGTTATTCAAGGTATTTTTCGGTGTAAACATTATCTAGAGACCATATGTGGGGTATCCCTCATACAGAGGGATGGTAGAGGAAATGTCGGGATTGCAGATTTACAGGTGGATATAAGGGAGCCATACAGGGGAGCACAAGATGATCCCAGTTAACCGGGTCAAACAAAAATTTAGTTTTCCATAGGATATAACCCCACCCTTCCCATAGTATAGGAGGGATGATGTGGAGAGGCCATTTCCTCTAGCACAGCCGATAGTGTTGATGGGGCAGGAGTAGGTGAAAGACTGGCGGATTGATGATTCTAGAGTGACAGATAGGTATAGACACTGGTGGGCAGCCCATATACGAGCAGTACCTCCCAGGCCGAGGAAGTGAGATTTAGCCACCATCACTGTGTAGAGAGACACCCTATAGGGGCAAGTGGCGACCCTGATTACCTAGTTGGGAATGGTATAGAGGTAGTTAGCTGCTTCAGAGGTAGAGGTGGCCACATTGCATGCATAGGTGGTCAGTCTACAAGCCCAGATGGCCTAGGTGGAGACAGAGATGGAGATGAGGAGCAGGTAGCTACCATACAGGAGTAGGTTACAAGTTTACAAGGCCAGTTGGTTACTACACAGGCATAGATTTAGACATTACAGGTGCAGGTATAGGCATAGGGTGCGAAGCTAATGACACCTCCATAGGAAATGCGACAGGTCCCAGTTGACAAGAAGGGACGGGACAGGGTCACACAAGATAGGTATAGGGGCCGAGGATGATGGGGCCACAACTGACAGTTCCCCTAGCCTGGTTACGGGATGCCATAAGTTAGGCCAGATATTATCAGGATCATTTGATGGTAGTTGGGATATATTTTCTATCTTATAGAGAGTACAAGGCATAACAAGCCTTGAGTGAGAGGACCAGATTCCATACTCACAACATGGAGAGCACAGGGGGTCATTGGGCCCCGAGATAAGATCAGGGTGAGGTCACCAGCTCATGGAGGCTAGCTCCAGGTGATGTACCAGCCAGGGCCCGACCATGACCTATGGCGGGCAGTGAGAGGTTATCAGGCCGCTGGACATGAATGAAGAAGGAGACAGGAGAGACTGATATAGAGGATGTCTGGCAGGATGATGCCTAATGGACATCCCTTTATTTTTATGTATTTGATTCATTTTTTGATATATACCGGCATGTGTGCCAAGGAGAGTGAGGATGTATGAGATTTTTACATATTTTTTTATCATATACCGGCCTACGTGCCGAAAATGGTGAGGCTTTATATGAGATTTTTGAGAGATTTGATTATATGTACCGGCTTACGTGCTGAAGATATTTGAGATTATGTATATGGAGACACATGTTTGGATATTTTTTTTTATAGAGATGATGATGATTATGGTCATTATGTGTATACATGGTTGTGGTTATCTTGTTATGTTGATGTGTATATGTTATTGGAAATTAAGTAGTGTAGGCATGATAGAGTCAGGTCATAGGCATGGATCGAGTTAGGTTGTGGTCTAGGCATGGATTGAGTCAGGTTTTAGGCATGGTGGAGTTAGGTTGTAGGCATGGTTAAGTCAAGTTGTGTTGTAGACATGGATTGAGTACAGTTTTAGGCATGGTGGAGTTAGGTTGTGGTCTAGGCATGGATTGAGTCAGGTTTTAGGCATAGTTGAGTCAGGTTTTAGGCAGGGTGGGGTTAGGTTGTGGTCTAGGCATGGATTGAGATTAGGTCCTTTAGGTATGGGTGAAGTGAGTCAGGTTGTAATTCATTAATTTTTGCAATGAATGATGATATGGGTCATGGTTAAGATGTTTCATAGTACATGCATGATAGTGGTAAGGAAAGGGTAGACATAATGGATGTATGTTTGATGATGATAAGGTGAAAAGCAATTTGTTTTCTGATGGGTTTAATTTCCAATTATTGGTATAAAAGGAAACTTAATAGGGTATAATGTGTTTTAGGAAAATAAAATATGAATTGGTTAGGGTAGAGAGTGGCCGAGCTAACTTCCAAGGGCCCCATGCCCTAAGAGTGCTTCCTACACAGTCCTAGAAAAAAGGGACCTCGTGCCGATGTAGTTCTCCCATAAGCTAGGGAAGAATGCGAGGAGGTATGAGAATGAGTTGGTGAGTTATAGGAATGATTGAGTCTAGGTATTTTAGGTATGGGTGAATTGTGGGCACATGGGTATGAGTTATTTTGAGTTGATTATGGTGAAGGAGGAAAAAGTTACCCAAAAATAAGTGTCGAGGATCAAGTCATGTATAAGGTAATCAATACATAATGAAGAAGGTTTAAAATATAAGAGGAGGTAAGAAAGCGACCTGATTGGTAAGGATCATAATGGGTGGATCATACCTTAATGGGATGATGAACATAAGACCCTAAAAACATTGCATGATTGAATATTCTAAAGGTGAAAAAGTAGTCACCTGATCACCAGATGTTCTGGTTCTAGTAGGTCCCTTAAGGTAGTAGGAAATAAAAGTGCAAATGGTGAGAAGGTGAAAAAGTGGTTAGTTTTTATATGGTACTGGGTTGCATGCCTTTTTGGCAAGAGATCCAAGGTCATAATGGGAAATTCCATGACTAAAAGTTTTTTTTTACTGATATTTGAGATAGACTGATTGATGCGGGCAGTCTATATGGGATGAGGAAATTAAATCCTCGAGGTCTTTGCAAAGTTGATTGATGCGGGAAGCTTCAGATTCTCTCTCTTTCTCCTTCTTGTTAATTTTTTGTAGACACATTTTTTATATAGTTGTCCTTCAAGGGAGAAGTCTATTTATAGTAGCAATGTAGAGAGAAGATATGTCCTTTTTGAGGGAGTCATCTTTTATTGGAAGTTTGACTCAAGGATTTGAATCCCATGTGAGGGATTTTAAGTCATGGATAAGACTAAGGTGAAGGATAAGATTCTTTTTCAGAAAAGCAAGGTGGAATGACCATGGGATCTCATTAAAAAAATGAAAAGTATCCATGAGAATAATGCCATGTGCAGTGCCATGGTACACATATTTAAGAGAGGATAAAAGAGTGACAAATACACACATGATTCTTGTTTAATCATTGGTGACGGTGTATGAATTGGATAACAATCAAGGGATGAGCATGGAAAGAGGAAAAAGGTGAGGTAGGACTAAAATTCAACAATAGAATGGTCAAAGATGTAAGGCATTAAGGGGCTCAGGTTCAGGTTTACCCTCAAGTGAAGATAAATGATAAACACCTGGTCCATAAGTATGATTCACAATGTATGGTACAAACCAATTAGGAGAAAATTTTCCCCGTTTAATTTTTTCTTCTTTGGTTACATGTATATTTTCTTCCAGGACAAGGTGACCGACTTGGAAGGTTCATTCATGGACACATTTGTCATAGGCACGTTTGATACGTTTTTGGTAAAATTGGAGATGGTCAAGAGCATTAAGGTGACGTTCATATAATAAATCAAGTTGTGATAAACGGTCCTAATGAAAGTCATCATCATTGATCATGTCATGGATAGAAATGTGGAGTGAGGGAATCTAGAATTTGAGAGGCAGAATAGCCTATGTACCGTAGACCAAAAAAAAATACATGGCAGTAGTGAAAGTGTGGATACTCATGCGGTACACCCACAGAGTGAAATGAATTTGCATATGCCAGTCCTTCCCAGTATCATTAACCACTTTCGTGAGAATTTTGTTTAAGGTTTTATTAGTGGATTCAACTTGGCTGTTGGTTTGTGGGTAATAAGGTGATGAGAAACTTAACTGGATGCTGAAGGTGTCACAGATTTTTCGCAAGGTTTTATTTTTAAATTGTTTTATGTTATCAGTGATGAGATGATGTGAAACACCAAAATGACAAATAATGTGATGGTTGATGAAATCACATATTTTCTCAGCTTTGGTGGATATGAGTAGTATGGCCTCAACCCATTTTTTGTAGTATTCGATAGCAGTGATGATCCATTGATGTCTTTGTGAAGAATGGGGATTGATATTTTTGATGAGATCCAAACCCCATTGAGAGAAGGGCCAAAGGTCACGGGTGACCTGTAAGGCATGACTGGGTCTATGATGAAGGTTGGCATGTTGTTGGAATTTTACACAACGCTTAATGTAGTCGCAACAATCATGATTGAGGGTTGACCAATAATAGCCTAGGTGAAGAATACACTTAGCAATAGCTAGGCCACTGAAGTGACCTCCACATATGCCATCATGAACTTCCCTAATAGAATAAGGAATTTCCAAACTCATAAGGCATCGTAAGAGAATACCATTGAAGCCACGCTTATAGAGGAGGCCGCTCATGATGACGTAACAAGAGACATTTTTAAGAAAGGCCTGTTGTCCATTACGAGTGAGGTTGGGAGGCAAGATGGAAAGGGAAAGGTAGTCTGAGTATTTTTTATACCAAAGGTCAGTCAAGTCAGGGGTAGTGGTTCCGATAGAGTAAATTTCATAAGGTAAATAAGAGGGGGATTGGAGTATTTGTACGGTGATGAGGATTTTTGAATCGGTGGGTGAAGTGGGTGTTTGAGAAGCCAAGCAAACCATGGTATCTGTAAATTTGTTGGTTGAACGGGGGACTGTGTGAAGGTCATAGCGGTCGAAAGTGGTCAAAAGTATGTCCACATGATGTTTATACTTTTGAAGTATCTCATTACAACACTTGTATATACCATTGACTTGGTTTATGACCAATTCAGAATCACCAAAGATATTGATAGACTTAACATCTAATGCATAGGTAGCTTGGAGACTATTAGTGCAAATCGATAGGACCCCCAAAATGACCTTAAGATTTGTAGTCTAGAATTGGGTCATTTAGTGTGATTGCACAACATTGATTTTTCTCCAAGGTATGGGACCTTGCAAGGTGAGAAAAATCTCTAGGGAAAGTTGTTTCTTACCCCTCTGTTTAGGTGTATGCACGAATTTTTTAGAGGTTCAATGCTAAATCCTACTCTAGATTCCAAGGAGATAGAGTTAAAAGATGTAAAAAGGAAACAAAACTAAATAAAAAATGGTGATACACCAAAGGAGTGATGAACAATTTTTTTGCTAGTAAACACAAACAAGAAATTTTCATGCAATAGCTAAACACAGATAACCAATCTTGTAATAGAAGATCAACTAAGAACAATGAAGACAAAAAAGGGGTAAAAATCACACACAAGCATGTATTATTGCCCTACAAATTGATACAACGTGTTACAAACAGCCACAAGGTAGAAATACATGCAATTTTAATGGAAGGTCTGATAAACTCCATGAATTCCCTCGCCAAAGGGAAGAGGGGAGTCTGTAAAACAAGAAATAATTTTCCAACCCTTTTAAATGAGCCAAAATTTGGCATATATCGAACAAATAGAACAAAGAAAGGTAAAACAATTGCGGGAAAATTGATTTGACATCTCCAACCACTAACTAGATTCATTAAAACAGTAAGGGAACCCTCAAAAATCCATTTTTCGATGCATTCAGCCATCCTGGAGAAGAAATAGATGCCAGACTTCATCAATTTTGGTGGTTGGGGGTTGGTTCTACATTTTTTCCCGTGCCAGAGACATTTCTTCAAATTTTTCCCATCAAACTCTGTCAAAATTCAAAATTTATGGGTCCATCATGTAGACAATTTCAACATATTTTCAATGACACCAAAATCATAAAAATCTGAGCTCTAGTGCGAAAGATATGCCCTTCTGAAGATTTGGGTGAAAAATGACAAAATTAGGGAAAAATTCGGGTACATGGGCCAAAATCCTCCCTTTTTCCCTCTTTTTTCAAATTGGGAAATTTTTCCAAAAAATCTCCACGCCCCACTTCTCTGATGACACATGGCACCTTCTGGTTGATCCACAGCTTCAAAACAACATTTTGCCCCTTTTATTAGCGAGGGAAAATTTTCTAAATTTCTCCATCGGCCCAACCTTCGATGCCAATGTGGACACGTGGCACCATCCTATTGGTCGATGGGACTGCGGGTTCATTGCATGCCTTTAAGTTTTTACCCTAAAAAGCCAAAATCTTCAACTTTCCTCTGACCCCTACCTTGGCACTGCCGACATAGACTTGACATGTGGTGCTCTCCAAATTGTGCAGGGCCTTAACCATTTTTTTCTTCATTCTCCTTTACGGGCTTGAGGGCCAAATTTTGAATTTTGAGTTTTTAGCCAAAAAGGCCAAGTGTCGAAATTTTCTACCTAGCCTTGCGAACTCACCAAATTTCCTTGGCAAAATGCTTCCCCTACTTCGCCAGCCCAAGATTTCCTAGCACAATTTCCTCCTTACCTCAATGGGCCCGCCCAGGGTAAATTTTCACTTCTAACTCCGTCGAGCCATAACTCAAAAAATACGAGTTACGATGACTTATTTACCTTTCTGGAAAGGTGAAAAAGTCATCTATCTGATGAAGCCATACCAGAAAAATTTGAGTGCATGAAGCATGCAAAAAATCCATTTTAAGTACCAACAAAGGAAAAAGGAGGAGGAGTTAACCAAAATAAACATGGGCTTATTTTGGATAACAATTCTAGTGACTCAGAGGGGTCATCTACCTGCTAGATGAAATGACCAGCTACCTGAAGCAATCCATTGGGCATGGAGTCATGAACTCAACTGCTTGTTACTCTCAATTCATTATAAAATCTCTAAGATGAAGTTTGTGAGAGTAGAAAATTACTTTGACCTGGACCATGATCTATGAAAGATGCATCCTTGGGGCAACAAAACCTGTGCCAAAGCACTTAGGGAAGTGTAAATCTAGGCTACAAAAAACAATGTACATAAGCACTTAGAGGAATGGAAAAAAAATCTAAGCTAATATGTACAAGGTGATAAGTTTCCCTTCTATTAGAAATGCTTTAGATGGATTCCATTAAATGGAATCTGCAATTCCTCACCATCCAATGTAGACAATTCGAAGGCATTGATGTTTTTGCATTTTGTGACCATGTAGGGGCCACTCTAAATGGCATCAAATTTGAATGCCTTCATATCTTTGCTCAATCTGCATCCCATTTCAACACTAAATCTCCAACTTGGAAAGTTCTAGTCTTAGCTTTCTTATCAAAGCTTCTCTTGATCAATGCTTGGTCCTTTTCCATCGTTTGGGCTGCATGTTCTCTAATTTCTTGGAGTTCCATCATTTCTGCATATCTAACCTCCATGAGCTCACACTCCAATAATTCCAATTGCTTCATGAGTTCCAATGTTGGAAACTCAAGTTATATAGGCAAGACTACCTCTTTCCCATAAAACAAGTCTGAATGGAGAGTTATCCTATTAGCCCATAGAGCTTATTTGAGCTTAGTGTGCTAAGTCCTCTGATTTTCATCAAGAGTCCTCTTGATGATACTTAATAGATTCTTGTTTGTCGACTTAGCTTAGCCATTACCTTGAGGGTAATAATTTGATGAAGTGCTCCAATAGATCCCATTTCTAACAGCCCATTCAGTTAGCTTTGATCCTATGAATGCTAATGCATTAACTGATATTATAGTGGAAGCTATACCAAATCTAGTTGTTATCCCCTCATAGAAGTCTAGAATGCTAGATTCATTTGCCTCTTTGAGTGCCACCACCTGAGTCCATTTGGTGAAGTAGTATGTTGCTATTAGAATCCATTTGTGCCCTTGGCTTGAGTTTTGATTATTGACTCCAATGAAGTCCAAACCCCATTGCATGAATGGCTGGTCAACTGATATTGGGTGCAATGGAAGTGTTGCTAACCTCTCTTTTCTTGTGAAAAGTGCACAATTCTTGCACCTCTTGATCCATGCATAATAATCACTAAACACTTTGGGCCAATAATAACCAACCTTCATGAACTTGAGAGCTGTCACTCTTAGAGAAAAATGACCCCCAGCTCATCCATCATGGAACTCTTCTAACATTTTCTCAATCTGATTTGTCCCAATACATCTCAGCAACACTCCATTGATATCTTTTTTGAACAAGATGCCATCAACAAGTGCATACTGAATAGCCTATAATCTGAATTGTCTTATTTTGGCTTTGTTCATCTCTAGAGGGCATAGGCCTACCTGTAAGAAGTGCATTATGTCTTGGGTCTAGCAAGGAGTGAGTAGACCACCATTTTCTTCTTTAACATCTCTTTGTTCTTGGCTGTCTTGCAGCACCAAAACAACATTATTCTCTTTGCTTGCTTCAATTGGTTGACTCAAGGCCAATTTCTCACACAATCCCTTTCCTCAAACCATCTTGACAACTTTGATCTCAATGTCATACTCCATGACGTGAGTAATCCACCCTGCACATTTTTCATTTAGATCTTTGTTGAGGAGGAAGTCTTTAACTCCCACAAGAGAAACCAACAGTTGAACCTTTTTGTTTGAAACTAGATGCTCAAATTTCTTTAATCTCCTAATCACTACAATAACATGCTTCTCAATGAAGGAATACCTTACTTCATAGTCCTCCAAGATTTGGCTAAAGAAGGCAATTGGCTGCTCTACATTTTCTTCATTCTGTTGTATGAAAATTACAGAAATAGTATCATCATCGCCAAATGCATAAAGGATGAAGTCTTTGGAGAAATATAGGTTAATGAGGGTTGGATCCCGTGAGATAGATTCTTTGATTGCCTCAAAAATTTCCTTACCTTTAGCTGTCCATTTGAATGCCACACTTTTCTTCAACATCATAGTTATTGGCTTGATAAGGGCTGTAAAGTTTGGAACAAACCTTCGAACAAAATTGATTCTTCCCAAGAAAATTTGAAGAGCCTTCTTATGACTTGGCAATGACAGTTCTCTTATTGCTTCAACCCTCTCTGGATCAATTTCTAACCCTTTATTGGAAACAATGTGGCCTAGGAGCTTGGGTTCATGAGCTAGGAATATGTGTTTTTTGGGATTCAAGGATACCCCAAATCTTCTACATCTTTAGAACACTTGTCTCAAATGAAATAGATGGTCTGCTGCACTTTTAGAAAATACAATAATATCATCTAGGTATATCAACACTATTTTGTTGATCAATCCCTTGAATTCCATATCCATTTCCCTTTGGAAAGTAGCTCTGGCGTTAGACAACCGAAAAGGAATTTTTCTATATGCATAGGTTCCCCATTTGCTGGTGAAGGTTGTTTTGAACTGATCATCTTCCTTTACCATGATACAATTATACCCTGAATAACCATCTAGCAATGAAAACCTCTCAGAGCCAGCAACAACTGTAGACACCAAATTTGTGTCTTACGACCCCTTGTGACCCGCATCTCATCTCGCAACCTAAACTCATCACCTAAACCTTACACAATTATTTATTAATTACCTTGTAATTGATAAATCCACATCATCTCACCTGCCACCTCATTCTGCCACTTCATCATGACCTAGCCCTAACCCTAAACTAACCTAATTAAGACCTATAACTTGGTCTACACCTACACCCATGACTAGTGACCCCTTTCTCGCACCCAAAACTGACCTTCTAGTCACTTGACCAAGCCCGCAACTAATCTCTCGGGAGAAAAGTAGGGAAGGTGGGCTATTTTACTAAAAATAGCCTACTTTTTCCTTACCGATGCCGGTTCCTACTCGACCGCCGTCGGTTACGTAACCGCCACCGGTTCCCTGTAAATGGTCTCCCCAAACCAAAAACAAAGGATCAGAATTTCATTTTGGAGGGTCGAAGGATTTTTGAATCAACAGAGATCATTTGGGAGTGATCAAGAGAGTCCAGATCTTCACTTGACCGAGCAGAGACGAGTGGAGAAACCAGAAGAGTTTGCAGCAAAGGAGATCAACTTGCATCTTCGTCAAAAACCAGTAAGTCACATCTTGCATGTCCTCTGTTATAACATTTCTTATGCTTTTGAATCATAGTTCTCATAAATCCATTCCTAAATCCACTACCCAGCGTGCCATTGCATCTAACTATCATTCTTTTACCTCTCATCACCTCATTTCCTAATATCACCCATAAAACCAGCCTTATAAACAACATAGCTACCCTACAGCACAACCACCCTACAAAACAACCAACCTACAGATCCTAAACCCTACCGACATCGGTTACCAGTAACCGGTATCGGTTATCCTGACTACAACCATAAACCAGCCTTTCCCTACCCATTTCAACAAAATAATTTAATTGATATTTTACAGTCTTTTGTGTTGATTCATATTAGCAGGGGAACTGACCACCTTCGAAAGGAAGTTTTATATTTCTTGGGCCCAAGGCAGTTCCCTCATTTATTGTCTAATCAAAATCGTGTGGTCTTGTGTTCTTATTTGCAGGTAGTCCTTCCAAGACAAAAAGGACTTCTTCGCAGTCAACCTGATCTTTCTCTACGGTACGCGCACACCATCTCGACATTCAACAGGTATTCCTCCTAGCCCTAACCTTATCTGTTTCTAAAAGGAATGAAACATTTTGAGTGAAACATTTTGGCACGCCCGGTGGGACCCATTTTGGGTTTCTTTCTTTCTTGCTTGCTTTCATATAGGGAGTATACTTGCTGTTTTCTTCTTCTAAAAGATATTCACAAGGTTTTATATTATTTTTATAAAAGAACTTGCTTTGCTTTTACATCTCGCATTAGTGAAATTCATCTCTTTTGCTTCATCGAATATCATTTTCGATTTGGGTTTAAAACACGTGCATTACATTACTGCTTGTTGTTTTCAATTCTAGTGAACATAAATTAAGTAACAGGTCGTACATGTGGGGGTGATATCCACGGTATTGACAAGAAATTAATCTTACTTTCACTACACAACACATACCGAATCACTTCACAATTAACACAACAGCTCAAACACCCCCCTTTTCCGCGGTATTCCTCCGCCCGATTGAGGTAACCTTATAAGCCAAAACAACTTGACATTTCCCCTAAGTCTTTTGTTTAGGATTGACATCGTTCCGCGTCTAAAAGCATAAGCCCACAATAATTAAAATTAACCCTAGGGTTAGTCTCTGGATTTGCGTGTGCATCTTGCTTGTTTTTAGTTCTGTTTTCCTTTTCATACCCTGTCTTCTGTGATCAATAATTGGACAAGTATACTAAACGTTGTTAAAAATCAAATTAGCAGCCTTTTATATCTTGTTGGCCCAGACTTCTTACACCGACATCGGTTACCTGACCGGCGTCAGCTATAGTATAACCGACATCGGTTACTAGACCGATATTGGTTACTTTCTTTCCCAACTCCTGACAAACCAGTAACCTACCAATTTCACCAGTCTGAGTTTGTTTCTGTTCCTGACAGATTAAAACCCTATTGTGAACTCCTGTCCATGGTTGTTATCACTCAAAAGCAAGCCGCCGCCATGGTTTCACATGCTTGCTCTGTTTCTTTTCCTGAATCACCCCCTTCACATTCTGTGGGGAATCCTACGGATACCAGCGAGGTTCCTAAAATTCCTGTGGGAGATAAGGACTTTGCAAAGTTTCTGGATGCTAATTCTAGCACTGTACAATACTATTTGTCTCATACCCCTGACCGTACGCCTGATGGTCAGCTCCTTGTTGGTATGCCTATTAGTATAGCTGCTCATTTAGCTCCCACTCCACCTGATAACACCGCCTTGCTTCCTGCATCTCTAGCCCCGTCTCCCAATCCGACGGCTTCAGAGGTTCATACGACTCAGATTGGCTTTCCGTTGGTTAATCTTGGACCCCACATATCATTACCGCCGACTGCCCCTACCTCATCTCTCTTGCAGACTACTCCGTTCATGACTTGCTCTCTGCCACCTATCCACACTAGCTTTCCTTCTCAAGCTCCGCCTACCTTTTCTTTCCCATACACGTATCCAGTGACCTCAACATCTTATATGGGACATCCCTATTCGGTCGCCTCAACTTATTCATCCTCCATACCTTATCAACACTTAACCCCAACATTGTCCAGCGGAGGCCCTTAGCCCAATTTGCCTCCGTTTACCACAATCACACCATCATCTCATCCAACCACGGATTTCATTAAACAAATGATGGACAAAATGAAAAACCTAGAGGCTTCTATTTCAGGAAGTCGTAGCGCCTTGACATACGAGCAAGTTTTTCAGGAGCCTATTCACCCGTCTGTCCCCCTTCATTCGTATCCTCCTCAATGGGAATTACCAAAATTTACCCGTTTTAACAGTAAAGAGGACCCTCAACAACACTTGCGATCATTTAGACATGCTTGTTATTTGATTGCTCATGATGATGCCTTCTTACTCTGCACCTTTCCTATGTCCTTATCAGGACCCGCCTTGGAGTGGTACAGTGCTTTAACCCAGCACTCAATCTTCTCTTTTAACCAACTAGCCCAATCTTTCTTGGATCATTTCTCCATTAACATTGCCAAGAAAGTATCTATCACTGACCTTTATGCCATCCGACAATTCGAAGACGAATCTATCGCAGATTTCGTTGGACGATGGTGGGGCCTTATCAACCAACTTACATATGCCTTGCCTCAGGTTGAACTTATCGAACTTTTTACGTGGGCATGTGCTAAGCACATTTCTCCTACTCTTCAAATTCAAATTTTCCACAAATTTGATGAGGCCTTTACCATGGCTCGGAAACTAGAAATTCGAGCCTTAGAAGAAGAGAAATTGTGGTTGCGCAACAAAAACCCCAATTTCTGAACTCTAGATTCCACCAACAAACCTAACACCACCAATCCTCACCCATCGACCGCTTCGAAATCAAAAGGGGTCGTGCACGCGGTGATGGTCAAATCCCAACCACCGTCTAATACCCCGCCAAAAACCACTTATAAGTATAAAGCAGAACCCATCAACTACACTCCCTTGGGAGAAACATATGGTGTGATATTTGAAAAATTGCTCAAAGCAGGAGCCATTACCTTACCTCCTGTTAAACCTCACTCTGGGTTTGATTCTACCTGCGCTATACCTTCCTGGTACAAATAAAATGACTTCTGTAACTTTCACCGCGTAAAAGGACATAGTCATGAAAACTGCAAAATGTTGAAAAACATAGTGCAGGAAATGGTTGACGCAGGTGATATAACCCTCGATAATCCTAATGCCCCTGCCAACCGAAATTTGAAAATCTTCAACAAACCATTCCCAAATCACTCGTCCAACAGTAATGTAAACCAGGATATCTTAGCCGAGGAGAGTGTTCATGAGATCCATGCAGTCTTCGACTCCCAGCCAAAAGCCTCTATCGAGAAAATTTTGAATCAAGCCTCTCCACTAACACAGGAGTCCGAACCTCCTTCACCACCATCAAGCCAAAGCAAAATCATTCCTTTACCCATAAAAGAGTTAACTGCCCAGACTTCTCTTCTCATCAATGAGTCTGCTTACACCACATCCCTACAAGACTGCGAATGGATGTTATCTAATCTATCTATTTCCCAAATGTCCCCTTCTACCGCTCTTGCTGCACAAGAGGAAGGCTTGCCACTCCTTTTGACATCCTTAGACAAGAAATCTCTTGCACCAACATCACCAAATTCTTTAACCATAACAGACCCTCTCGAACATGCCCTCTTACCTATTAGTTCTTCATCACCTAAATCTTTTCAAAGACCAGTCGACCTCTTAACATCTATTGATACAGTGCCTCATCTACCCCCTGTATCATACCCACAGTAGATTGGAATCACAACCCACCTTTCTTCCGTACAAAATTTACAATTCACACCTGAAGACTGTCATTCTCCAGAGGATAGACGAATCCTGGGGGAACGTTTGAGTACCCCCTATTCTACTCAAATGCAGATGACCGATCTAGACACCTCTACCATATACCCTAAGTGTTTACAGAAACTCAAAATGCCTATGTCCTCATTCTCGTCCCCCGTATCTATACCAAGTAGCCTATCCACCTCTATTAACCTAACCAAATCTTCCCCTACACTTGGGACCTCACCAATACCCAATCTCACACACCCGCCTAAGTGACTAGATTTATCCAAAAATAAAGTCGCCCCGCCACGTAGGAGACAAACTCAATCCGCACCTCTATCACAATCAAAACCATCATCGTCACACCTACCTTCCATATTGGGACCTCATCCCTCCACCTTGCATTAATATATCATACCTCCTGCGTTTTCTTCAAAACGACCTACGCCTTCTGCACCTATACAGAGATCTAAAGGTATATCAACATTATCACCCCACGTATCCTGTCCACCCATCAACCCTAAACAAACTCCATCATCAAAGGATTTATTTTCTGTCACTCCCCTTTTTCCGTGGTTGTTTTCAGCTACCATGTCATCTGTAGCCTTATCATCTAACCAGCCGAATATAGCTTCTGCGCCAAAGAAACCACGTTTAGTGAAAACCACATATCAACACCCCTCGGCTAAACCACCACCCGTATGAACCAACCACGCCCAAACATTACCAAAACCCGCAAAACCAATACCCTCATCCTCCTCCGATTTTGACCCACTCAAAGGATCTTACGCCAAAATCCTTGCTATGTTGGTGGAGAATGCGACCATTTCTCTACCCCCACTTAGACCTTATGACCCGTCTAAACCTCGACCTATAGGTTATGATGAGTCTAAAATCTGCACCTATCACCGCACACTAGGACATGATGTGGAGGGATGCAAAGCTTTAAAAACCAGCCTTCGTCAGTCACCTCTCCCAGATACAAAGGTTAAGAAAGACAGCTTACGAAGGGAGAGACCTTTAGCTTCAATTCCCTCTACTATACCATCTATCCCCACCTCACCAAGATCTATCATTATTACAACCCCACCTCTTGAAGACCATGATTTATCCCAACCATCTTCTTCATCTCCGCTCTACGAGATTAATATGATTAGTGTTGCTACTCGAGCGCAGAAAAACAATGAGAAAGCAAAAGAAAGCACACATGCGTCCTCTCTTTCTCCATCCAGCATCCTGATTGCACCACCACCCAAAGTGGTTATTCGTGGACCCACTTACCCCGTCTCTAATGGAGTTACCCATCGAGCCATGATCAAACAACTTCACCAATCACCCGTAAAAATGACACTATATGATCTCATTCAGACTTCTGAATCCCATCGACAAGCTCTCGTTGAAATTCTTCAAGGGATCGAGGTCTTACCTAATGAAACCCTACCTGTTGCCTCCATTCTAACACCTAATCACGTTGCTTCTCTCACCAAACAACACACTGCCCCAACCACTTCTGTATAACAACAAGCTGCGGCAGTCAGTTTCTCTGAAGATGAAATTATTGACTTTGGTACAGAAGATCCTGACCCTGCCCTATTCATCTCAGCTTACGTCAGGGACATTCGGGTACGTCGTGTTATGATTGACGGGGGCGCTAGCCTAAACATCATCTCTTCAAAATCCTTCCAACAAATGAATATCCCCTCTAGCTACATGTGTGCCAATCCCATCATGTTGCGGTCATTCAATGACGCTATTACCTCTACCTTAGGCACCGTGATCCTCAACATTCGCGTAGGACCACGTACTTTACCCAAACTCTTCTATGTCCTTGAAGGAGAGTTCCAATATAACATATTGCTAGGTCACCCTTGGATCCGGGCTATGGGATGCGTTCCCTCAACATTACATAGATGCATAAAATTTGAGTACGAGGGGAAGTCCTACACAGTAAAAGCTTATCCTCCCCCCTTTAAAACCTGCAATATGTTATACCACCCTAACGATGTGCTTATACCAATCAAGACACCCCATACATTCAACCCAACCATCCTAAACCATCCACCTCAACTGCACCTACGCCTTCAATTGATGAAACCACCGTCGCAAAAACCACTTCCCTTCCCGCAGCTAACATCCCAACCACAGACCCCTTAGTAGATGTTTTTCAACACCTTACACTGGGGGAGTATCACCTATATAACGTTAGTTCTTTCCATACCCCACAGGAATACGGACAGGTACATGCACATCCTACCTATGACCGTCATGTGGGGGAAGTAATCTCTTACGGACCACCCCATTGCCGCACCAACCTAACGTATGGGGGTGTTGACGCATCCTCCATTACCCCTGAACCCCCTCTTGGTGTGGTTCCCTTCCAATCCGATTTTCAATACTTGACAAATCGTCATTTCGCCCTCACCTTCTTGACTCGCTATGCTTGGAAAGGCTTTGGTTTTGGTCTTTATGAACAAGGCCGACATACACTCATTCCTGTGACTACACGCATACACAATGATCGCAGTGGTCTCGGTTTTCCTGAAACACCTACACAGGAGGAACCTCGTGTCAGTTGTCTTCTAGAAGACAACGATGTCACCCCTACCGAACCATCATCACCCATTTTGCCTTCGTCACCCACAGAGTCAATAGATCCCGAATCTATCCCTCCTAACTTTTTTTTTCCATAAATGCTATCTTCCTAGGTCCTCTCAATTATCAACACCCCTCTTCTATCCCCCTTCTATATCCAGACATGATCGAAGAGGATTTACCTTCGATTAATGTTGTTGAGTGCCAGGATGACGACTCTATCCTCACTTACCTTGGGGCGGATGACTCCTATATTCAACGCACCTTACCATCTGAAACTCAAACCATGTTGAATGAATCGACTATAGAAATCAACATCCACATGGAGGAGGATCCTCACATTGTGAAGATCAGACAATCCCTTAACACATCAGAACAAGCCGCCTTTACTACCTTTCTCCGTACCCGCAACCAAGCTTTCGCTTGGTCCTACGCAGACATGCCAGGAATTGATCCTACCTATTACCGTCCATAACATCACTCTAAACCCTGATTCCAAGCCAATTAAACAGAAATTGAGAAAAATGCATCCACGCATTGCTCTCTTGGTCAAAGAGGAGCTTCAACGACTCCTTTCTGTTTCTTTCTTTCTGCCTATTGACTATCCTCAATGGATTTCTAACATCGTACCTGTCACTAAAGCAATGGGGGGACTTCGGATATACACGGATTTCTGGGATCTTAACCTCACTTTCCCTAAGGATGACTTCCCCCTACCTAGCATTGACCAACTTGTAGATCTCACTGCAGGCCATGAGATGCTCTCTCTCATGGATGGTTTTCTCGGGATATAACCAAATTTTGGGTGCCCCCGCCGATCAACATAAAACTGCCTTCATAACTCCTTAGGGAACCTTCTGTTACCATGTAATGCCATTTGGCCTTAAGAATGCTGGTGCAACCTATCAGCAGGCTATGACCTACATTTTTCATGACATTATGCACGATATCCTTGAAGATTACGTCGACGACCTTCTTGGCAAGTCTAAACATCGTAGTGAACATCTCGATGTTTTAACCATTATTTTTTATCACCTGTTACAATATTATGTCCGCCTTCAACCAAAGAAATGTGTCTTTGGTGTCCTTTCGGGGAAACTTCTTGGCTTTATTGTCTCTTTACGTGGCATCGAGGTCGACCCATCTAAAGTCAAAGCTATCCTAGAAATGCCCCCACCTACCAATCTCAAACAATTGCATAGTTTACAAGGTAAGCTCCAATCTATCCGACATTTCATCTCCCAACTCTCGGATTGATGTCAACCTTTTCATCACCTTCTTAAAAAGGACATTGATTTTCAATGGAGTGAAAAGTGCCACCTAGCCTTTGAAGCTCTCAAAACTTATCTCTTGCAGCCACCCGTGCTTATCCCACCTCAAGACGACCGCCCTTTCTACCTTTACCTTTCCGCCACTGACCACACTGTAGGGGCCATGCTTGCACATCGTGACTCTGAGAATCGAGAACAAGCCGTTTATTATATAAGTCGTACTTTGGTGGACTATGAGACTAGGTATACACATGTAGAAAAGTTATGCCTAGCCCTATCATTCGTGGCTACCAAACTCCGACACTACCTTCTGAATCACAAAACTTTCGTCATCACCAACACGGACCCCATCCATTACATGTATGCCAAACCTCATCTAAACCAATGCATCGCCAGATGGCTCATGCTCCTCGCTGACCTCGACCTTGAGTTTTTCCACCAGAAATCAATCAAAGGACATCTTGCAGACCAACTTGCGGAGGCCCCTTTACCTGGGGAACAATTTACCAATTTTACATTCCCAGACGAACTCATCGCTACTCTTTCCCTCAAGGAGGATTCGTATCCAATGACCCTCTTCTTCGATGGATCCAAATGCCACCGTGGTGGAGGATCCGATGTTGTTCTCATTCCTCTCGATGCTGAGCCCATGCCTCTTTCATTCCGACTCGATTTCCCTTGCACTAATAATACAGCGGAATACGAGGCCCTTGTTCTGGGTCTCCAAGTTACGTTACACTTAGGTATCAAATCTATCAATATTTTTGGTGACTCTCAATTGGTAGTCAATTAAGTTATGGGCATCTACCAATGTAAAAATGAGGAACTTAAAAAGTACAAACACTACGTGGATTCACTTCTAGCCTTATTTACTCACTATTCTATCCAAACCATTCCCCGCTCCACTAACAAATTTGCGGATACTATGGCTTGCTTAGCCTCGCAAATTCCAGCTTCATCAACTGACTCTGAATTATTCATCTTGGTCCAACAACTTTTTGCCCCATCCTACTCAACCTTGGTAGTTTGTATGATAAATACTATGTCTACTAATTCGCAGGATACCTGGTACCACCAATTTCACGACTACCTTACAACCTCTGTTCTCCCTTCTGACCTTACTAGTACTGGAAAACACGCTTTTCTTAAACACGTTTCTCATTATGTAGTTATGGGGGGACTCCTTTATAAACGTGGCTTTGATGGCATCCTCCTTCGATGTCTCACCGACGTGGAGGTCACCCATACCATCCAACAGGTCCATGATGGTATCTTTGGCGGACATTTTAGTGGCCTTGCCATGGCCAAACGAATCCTTCGCCTTGGTTATTATTGGCCTACTCTCAATAACAATTGCTAAAAATATGTTAAGCGTTGTGTTATGTGTTAACAACACGCCAACCTTCAACATACTCCTAGCCACCCCCTACAGGTCACCCGAGATCTTTGACCTTTCTCACAATGGGGTTTAGACCTTATTGGTGAGATTCACCCGTCCTCTTCGCAACATCACCGATGGATTATCACAACAACCGAATATTACACAAAATGGGTGGAGGCTATTCCACTCATTTCAACCAAAAAAAAAAAAATTGTAGAGTTTATTAACCACCACATTATCTGTCGTTTTGGTGTTCCTCATCGCTTGATAACAGATAATAGAAAATCTTTCAAAAATAAGTTATTGCAAGACCTTTGTGACAACTTTGGTATTAAACTTAGCTTCTCATCACCCTACTATCCACAAGCAAATGGACAAGCCGAATCCTCTAATAAAACCCTAACCAAAATCCTCATGAAAGTTGTCAATGAGTCTGGAAGAAATTGGCACGATCACATCCCCTTTTCCCTTTGGGCTTATCGTACTAGCATTCGTACCTCTACTAATGCTACACCTTTTTCTTTGGTATATGGTACCGAGGCTGTCTTGCCTCTCAAAATACAAATACCCTCCCTCAGAATATCTCTTTAGGATATTCTCACCAACGATGATTTCCGCCAAGAGAGGTTAGCCCAATTGGAGCTTCTTGACGAACGTCGTCTTACAGCTCTCGATCACCTTCAAATCTACCAAAAACGTATCAAGCGTGCTTATGATAAGTGACTTCATGAGCGTACCTTTAAGGTTGGTGATCTTGTCCTCAAAGAGAATCAACATGTAACCAAACTAGAAAAGAGCAAACGTGGTAAATTTGCTCCTAATTGGATCGGGCCTTATATAATCACTCACACTTATGGATCAGGCACTTATCGTTTAGCTTCGCTTAATGGTAAACCTGAGCCTGAACCCCTTAATGCCTTGCATCTTCGACCATTCTACTATTGAATTTGGTGTTATATCACTTCTTATCTATCTACTGCTCGTCCCTTGAGCTCATTTACCGCTACATACACTTTGTTTGCTACATCTCCAAATAAAATCAAGCTCACTTCTCACCTCCCCTCAATGATGCCTTCCCCTTTTTAGTCTAGTCCATGACTTTAAAGTCTTAAAATAACACCTTCTTATGGGATTTTCTGGAGTCAAACTTCCTACCAAACTAGATGCTTCACGCCAAAATAACATCTAGCTATCTAAATTATATATAGACTGCTCCCTTGAAGGACAGCTATATGCCAAATTATTGTTGCTATTATATATAGACTGCTCCCCGAAGGACAGCTATGCACTAAAATTATATCTGCTACTATAAATAGACTGCTCCCTCGAAGGACACCTATACACAGTCATCCTTTATCAGAAGCTTCTCGCATGGATCAGCTTTGTGAAGACCTCAAGAATAGCACAATCAATATCCCTTGTAGACTTCCCGCATCGATCAGTCTATATTCAGTAAAATAAAAGCCTCATTCAAAAGAACTTTTTGGGTCATGGACTTGTCTATTTAGGGTAGGTTCTCTTTCGTCAGAACACTCACTTTGTAATAAGTTCTCCGTACCTCAACTATACCATTCACCTCACCTCACCATTTGTTTCAACTCAAGGGACGTGACGTACACCTGATATGTTGTGATCATACAACTCTTTTCACCTATTGACTTCTCGTCTATGCACCAGTACCTAGGGCTTCAAGTTCGTTCTATGTTGTGTGGTTTGTTTTGCTCTGTTCACCTGCGGAGCACTCTTTCCTCTTTGCCTTGCATCTAGGATTGTGTGTTGATCTTAATCAGGACATGATTCCCTACCACTTGGGTAGGCTAACTTTCACTTCCCTTATACCTTTTACAACATCACCAATTCATTACCAACACCATCAACCTTACCTTACCAATATTACTATCAATACTTTTACCAACCAACCAATCGCCTAACCATACCTAAATTACCTGAATTCACCTCTCCTTGATCCTAAGGGAGAACTACATCGGTCTGAGGCCCATCCTTGCTTTGTGCAATGGGCTATGTAGGCAGCACTTCAGAGACATGGGGTCTCCCAAGGTTAGCTCGACCATCCCCTACCATAACCTATCATGTGTAGTAAATATAAACATTTTTTGTGTATTTCTATTTCATCACATTCCTCTTTATCCTTTTTTCAAAACACCAAAAATCAAAACACAAACATTCTTATTATTATCGTAACTCAAATCAACATACATATTCAGCTTTATTTAGATGTTAAACACATACATCTTCTCTATCATCGACACGCAGGTCGGCATCCTTATTTATTCTTATACCTTGCTAACATTTACTTAGACCCTCACGCCTCATCCCGAACTAGGGGATGATCATGATCGACGACGCCGCTCACCAGGCCTCTCTGTCCTCAACGGTACCATGGCTATTGGTACCACCCACTGATCTGCTAATCTCTCCTGTAACATATGAATACACTGCCTCGCATGGAGGAATCCAGCCTCTAGTCCCTGTGCTCATGACTCTGCAACCACTAACAATCCTCTTGTCTCATTCACCTGCATTTGGAGCTACTGCACTAAACTCTACAGACGATCTCTCTCTGCTGTAATCCTAGGTATGTCAGGACGATCACGTACACCTCGCAGTTCTTCTACCCACCATAACCTATAGGCCTTTGTCGTTCCTGCATCCATTACACTACGATTGGCTGTTATCTCCTCTGGCCCTTCTGGAGGTGTTGGCCAGGGAGGTGAGAATGTTGCCTCGGCGTCGATCCTCATATATGGTCTATAAGCCTGCGGTATGTCTTGCACCAATCCAAATTGTCACCACACGTGATCTAGAGGAATCCTCTCATACTCACCTGGCCTGTGCCCTGCGATCCACCTCAATCGCTCTACACCCCTCAACTCCTCAGCTATATTCTCTGTTACCATATAGTTCCCGTAAGGCCTCCAACAGATATCCGCAATCGTCGCCCTCTCCCATACCTTCCTATAATACTCAATGTCACCCATCACAGCCTGGGATCTTGCCTCTTGTTCTATCTGGACCCATCGTCTGAACCCCAACCTTTGTACTCCGGTCTCTCCTGACTGGATGGGTCGGCCTATTGGTCGCACACACACAATGTGCTCATAGGCCCAACAGTGTAATAAGTATGAACCATCCAATGTAGTCCTGTGATTTCGCCTACAAGCCCATAAACCCCTGTATAGCTCTGCCAAATATGCAGGTGCCCATGCAAAAGTCACGTTCCTTTCTATCATCTCCCAAATAACACACATCAATGCCTTTGGAAATCTTCCCCCTCTTGCTCCTCCTGGCTTGGCCATGGCTCCAAATGTCCTCTTCTGGGTCCTCCACCAATCACCTACTGCCTCCTCCTCACTTGGGCCCACTAACAACTCACTCCTCCAGTCAAATAATGCCACCTCATGCACCCAATGCTCCAATCTTCACTCTCCACGTCAGACAACTGAAATCGATTTTCAAATTCGACAAGTGACAATGACCGGTCGTATTTTTCTTTTTATAGGTTTTTCACATCTAACCGATACCGGTCAAAGCGTGCCCTAAGGAACCGGCATCGGTTATCTAACCGGTACCATTCATAGATAACCGATATCGGTTTCTTCCTTTTTCACCCAACTTTTTGCCCTTATTCACTACTTTCTCTTTCCCACCACATTACCTATTTACCACATCGCCTATACGTTCCATTGCTCTTTAGTCGTTTTTGACTTCACCGGCCTGACTCAAGGCCGCAACCCTAACCATCCAGCCCGACCCAAGCCTCACCTTACCCATTTGGACTGACCCAAGGCCTCAACCAACTAATCCGGCCCGACCCAAGGCCGCAACCCTAACCATCCGGCCCGACCCAAGGCCTCACCCTACCCATTTGGCCCGACCCAAGGCCTCACCCTACCCATCCGGCCTGACCCAAGGCCGTACCACTTCGATACCTCGCCCAACATCAACAACATATACTTTTATCCACCCATCATGTAGCTTTTTGTTCCATCAAGCTCACATGTTCGTGTTTTAGCATGATTAGGGTCCTTGACTTGATCTGTCGACCAACTTTGCCTAGACCTAGACCGAGACGTTTATCTCAACCAAACCAACCATTTGGTACTGCCGAACATGCCTAAACATTCCTGTACCTTACCTGTTATATACCCTGGAGCTACTTCCTTTGCCTTGGATACCAGGATTATATCACCCTTGTTTGGATAAACTATCGACCTTTGCCTATACATTGCTGGTTTGATCGCCAAATCATGTACCCTAGTCGTACTATTGCATTTCAACATGTGTCTGCTGCCTTGGACCTACCCCACCACCTTACCATCCTCTCTACAACATGTACCCTTTATCAACCCTATCCCTCATTTCCCGTTCACTCAATCTGTGATAGATTTGAGGGGGATTACCTATATCCTTAACAGGAGAAACCACTTCATATTATTGTCCGCGCAGCTCTACAAAACAAGCTACACAACAATAAGGGGCTAATGTAGACACCAAATTTGTGTCTTACGACCCCTTGTGACCCGCATCTCATCTCGCAACCTAAACTCATCACCTAAACCTTACACAATTATTTATTAATTACCTTGTAATTGATAAATCCACATCATCTCACCTGCCACCTCATTCTACCACTTCATCATGACCTAGCCCTAACCCTAAACTAACCTAATTAAGACCTATAACTTGGTCTACACCTACACCCATGACTAATGACCCCTTTCTCGCACCCAAAACCGACCTTCTAGTCACTTGACCAAGCCCGCAACTAATCTCTCGGGAGAAAAGTAGGGAAGGTGGGCTATTTTACTAAAAATAGCCTACTTTTTCCTTACCGATGATGGTTCCTACTCGACCGCCATCGGTTACGTAACCGCCACTGGTTCCCTGTAAATGGTCTCCCCAAACCAAAAACAAAGGATCGGAATTTCATTTTGGAGGAGGGTCGAAGGATTTTTGAATCAATAGAGATCATTTGGGAGTGATCAAGAGAGTCCAGATCTTCACTTGACCAAGCAGAGACGAGTGGAGAAACCAGAAGAGTTTGCAGCAAAGGAGATCAACTTGCATCTTCATCAAAAACCAGTATGTCACATCTTGCATGTCTTCTGTTATAACATTTCTTATGCTTTTTGAATCATAGTCCTCATAAATCCATTCCTGAATCCACTACCCAGCGTGCCATTGCATCTAACTATCATTCTTTTACCTCTCATCACCTCATTTCCTAATATCACCCATAAAACCAGCCTTACAAACAACATAGCTACCCTACAGCACAACCACCCTACAAAACAACCAACCTACAGATCCTAAACCCTACCGACATCGGTTACCAGTAACCGGTATCGGTTATCCTGACTACAACCAGAAACCAGCCTTTCCCTACCCGTTTCAACAAAATAATTTAATTGATATTTTACAGTCTTTTGTGTTGATTCATATTAGCAGGGGAACTGACCACCTTCGAAAGGAAGTTTTATATTTCCTGGGCCCAAGGCAGTTCCCTCATTTATTGTCTAATCAAAATCGTGTGGTCTTGTGTTCTTATTTGCAGGTAGTCCTTCCAAGACAAAAAGGAGTTCTTCGCAGTCAACCTGATCTTTCTCTACGGTACGCGCACACCATCTCGATGTTCAACAGGTATTCCTCCTAGCCCTAACCTTATCTGTTTCTAAAAGGAATGAAACATTTCGAGTGA
This sequence comes from Taxus chinensis, assembly GCA_019776745.2. Classification (NCBI taxonomy): domain Eukaryota; kingdom Viridiplantae; phylum Streptophyta; class Pinopsida; order Cupressales; family Taxaceae; genus Taxus; species Taxus chinensis. The sequence continues at coordinate 164,449,043 of CM034146.1, read as the reverse complement.
AACAACAACTTGCAAAATTTTCTCCATAGAAGGAAGTGGATAGTGATCCTTAAGGGATGCTATGTTCAAATCTCTAAATTATACACACAACCTGATTTCTCCACTCTTCTTTCTAATTGGAACCAAGTTTGCAACCCAGCTTGAATGCTTGATGGGTAATATGATACTTGCCTCTATTAACTTATTCAATTCCTTCTTCATGAGAGGCTCAATGTGTGGATTGACCGGTCTCTATTTTTGCCTGATGGGATTAGCACTTAGATCTAGTTTAATTGTGTGTTGAACTAGCTTGAGAATGAAACATCTCAAGTCTTCATAGCTCCAAGAAAATACATTCAAGAACTATTGGAAAAGTTACATGAATTCATACCTTTCTTGCTCAGTTGCCACTTTACCAATTTGAAGTGACTTGCCTTCTCCAACTGAGATGGGATTTCAATCATCTCCCTTGACTTGGACGTTTGCTTTCTCCTTCCTAAATTGATCATTAGGATTGAAGATAGACTCTAAAGTCACAAGTCCTTTTGGTATTTTTTTGGTTCTCAGCTATACCACTTGATCACCATACTGATGTACCAGGGATGGAGTTGATGCCAAAGCCCTCAAAATCCTCAATGAGATCCCACACCCTATTCTTATAAATCTTGAGAAATTCATTCTTGGCAGCATGTTTTCCTTTAACTTGATTAACAATCAAATCGCTATCACTAAATACTTATAATTTTTTGATGCCTCTCTTCCTTGACCAATGCAATCCATGTATCAAAGCTTCATATTCAGCAGTGTTGTTAGAACATGCAAAATGAAATCTAAAAGCTCAATAATACTTAATTCCTTGAGTTGAAACAAGCATAGCTCCTCCTCTTGCACCTTGTCTACTTCTTGATCCATCAAAGAACAACTGCCATACCTCATTTTCATCTTCATGGTCCGGCTTGGTGATGCTAGGAAGAGGCTGATTTTCTTCATGCATATAATAGACTCCTAGTTCAGATTCCTTTATTTCCTTGTAGAGATAAAAAGCATGTACCTTTATTACCCATTCGTCAAGAGTAAAATCTGGAATGCTTCCAACTTTGGTGTCATCTTCATGTGTGCTTGGATAATCCTCTTGATCAAATGCTGAACAGTTGGAATTGATTGGGCTTAGAGTATCAGGTTCAATGTGAAAGTTTACAATAGGTTCAGACTTTATTGTGGTCTTAGCTCCATACCTTGTCCTAAACATCATGTGTGACTAATCAGTAGATAGGTAGCCTCTAATTCTAGTTGTGAAATCCCTTAACAAACATATGGAAAAGAGTGGTGGAAAATCTATCACCGACACATCTTGTAAAACAGTGACATTGGGAATGCATGCAAAGTAAGGATCAAATATTTAATCACCCCAACTGTTGCTACTATTGTCCCATCTAATTGCACCACCCCCTTAGAGATGAATTCACATTGAAGGCCTAGCTAATCAGTTATTTTCTTGGGCATCATGGAACTACTTGCCCGAAAATCAATCCTACAATTATGTACTAGTTTATCCCCAATGATCAATGAAACATAGAATGGAGGGGGCTTCAAAGTTTTACCTTGCTATCCTCCATGATTCCCCTCATGCTGAGTAGTATTTGTGAGTTCCTTCTCTTGCATATGAGATAGCTTATTTGAGGTTGACCAATTCTTCATGGTATCTTGTAATAGATCCCTTTTTCCTAGGATGGGTAGTGACTCCCACATAGATATGTTCACATTGGTATTATTCATTTGTTTAATTATTATAAATGGGGATGAACCATTTCTTAACTACCCTTTAGTATGCACATTCTTTTCTTATACATGGGCTACAACAGCTGGCATTTAAGCTGGTCTAGAAGGTGGCCTGGGTTGTCCTTACACATTTGGAACTACATTTTTCTTGCCAACACCTTGTGGAGTGATGGAAGGTTTTGAATCAATTGGATCTAATGACTACCCTTCACCAATATTCCTCTTCTTTGACCATGTGTTGGCTGTTACACTCTAAGAAGGTGTTTGATTCATACCACCAAAATATTCAGCCTGCTAATTCACAACTGTGGTCTCATTTGGAGTTTTATATCATTGAGATGTCCCTTTTTTGTTCGTTTGTTTCTCGACTCACTTCACTCTCTACACCAATTTCTGTCACCATCAAATCTTGGTTCAAAGCACCATTGAAGCACATAGATTGGTTGTGAGGTTCTGTTGGTGCCCAAATTTGTTCTCCTTTTCAACCTGAGTAGCATCAAAGATATTGCATGAAGCTTGAAGGTAGATAGATCATGATGTATGTCATTTTGTAGCTGGGGATGTGATCTAACTGGCACTCAGATTTGTGGAGAGATGGATAGCACTCAAATAGGACTTGATCTTGTCCTAACTATTTTAGGTTGTGCCTTTCAACCAAGGTAAGAGAACCTATTTTGTAACCCTCAAATGGTGAAGGAGATGAAAATATCCCTCAATTTGTGTAAATAGTATGAAGAGGCCTTGGGAAAATATGATCAACACTCCAAATCTGACTTTCACAAGTTGTCACTTCCAGATTATGGAGATAATTTCAATGCAAGGCAAGGGTTACTGAAGACATTGTAGGATCCTGATTTGCTTTGTGCATTTTTGTAAATGGATTGTATTCTTTTGTTGACACACAATGTAATGCAGGGGTAGTATGGGTAGGATTAGTTTGTTTGAATGAATTTTTTGGTGGGAGATTTTAGACAAGACTAACCAGAATTTGCCAAATTCTTTGAGGACCTTTGCAAGAAATTTGTAAGACCTAAACAACAGGATGCTTCAAATGGGTTAAGGTACTCCTTCAACCAGGATATGTGCAATAAATGGAAGCCCAGATCTACACTCTTCCACACAATATTTGACAACCTGCCACAAAATCTTGAAGCAGATGAACCAACAAAGTATCTAGAAATCTCTATTTTATCATGACCTAAGGTGCACCCAAAGGTTTACAAACAATCTCAGAATTCAAGGAAGGTAAAGTGATTTTAAATCTGTTTATCTCTTTATTAGATGAAAGCTCTTCTGAATGTGAGATTGCAAATGCCACTAAACTATCAACAAGAAATGAGACCATGTATGATCAAGAGAGATTTTGAATACAAGACTGCAATAGGAGCAAGAAACACAAATTGAAAACATTCTGAAACATAAGTGCATGTAAATTTTGCCAAGAGACAACACAAAATAATATAGAATGACCAAATTTATCAGCAGGGGAATGTTATAAGAACAATCTCAGAGCTTGTTGATGGCTTTACAACTGAAACCAACTCAACATGATACAAATCTGATGCAAAAAGGAATTAGAAATGGTTCTCAGGTGGTTTCTCAAAAAATGGGCTTCTTCCCAGATTTTCCCGTGAAATTCTAAGTTTCTCTAACCTTTTGCATGTCAAAAAACATGCATTATATAACATTCTATTACATTTGATCCTTCTTTCCCAAGAAAAGAATATGCCAAGCATCAAGTTTGTTACAGAATTCCAACATGATTCACAGATAGGGATGTTTAACATATTTGCAACAAAAGTTGCTAGGTGTTTCAAAAAGGTGAATCATTACAAAACCTTCATCATTATCCATTGTAGGGGCACGTTTTTCATCTTCAAAGCATGCAACCCCTTTTCATTTCATCATTTCATCCTTATCTATCCAAAATTTGGCTCTAGAACTTCTTGATTTGTTTTTTCACATTATTTCTCGAGCCCAAACAAAATTTCATTTCAAAAGCACCCGAAATATGCAAATTGAAATTTTAAATTGATCCCATTGTTCCTTGGAGGCCAAAACAACATGAATTTTCCAAAGATTCGATGAAAATTGATGCAAAATTTACATCTCCAAGCTTCTTGGAGAAAAAATGGTGGCCAAACTGAAGAATGCACAGTTACCATTGATCTTCCTTTATCCCTTCAATCTGAGCCCTCCACGTGTCAAAATGCAATTGGAATGGATTTGGGATCACTTTTTGACTTTTTAACATTTTTGGAAAAATGTAAAATTTTAACATTTTTCTCCGCCCCTCCGCCCTTGAAATTTGGTGCTGACACGTGGCACATTGTGGGTCCCATTGAAGTCGTGGCTCAATTCTGCACATTTCCACCTTTTTTGGAAATTTGGAAATTTTTCACTTTTTTCCCCGTAGGCCCGCACCTTCACCTCTGTCCTTGACACGTGTCACCTTCTCTATCGCTGAGGATCTGTGGGCTCATTTCACATTTTAACTCCCTTTTTTGCCAAAGGAAAATTTCTCACTTTTCCTCCATGGACCCATGCCTCTGATTTTGTCCTTGCCACGTGTCTCCCTCTGCTTCGTTGCAGGCTAGCGCTTCAAATTTTCATTCTGAATAATTTTGCAAAAAGGGAAAAGTTTCCCTTTTGCCTCCAGTGGCCCACACTCCCTTCTACACCTACCACATGTCTCCCTTTGCTCCATTACAAATCCACGCCTCAAATTTTCATTCCAAGTCATTTTGCCAAAAGGGAAAAAATTTCCTTTTCCCTCCAATGGCCCACACTCCCCTCTGCCCCATTGCCATGTGTCCCCTTTTCTCCATTGGATGCAGACCCGCTGGCCCTTTTCAACCTTTTCCCTTTTCACCAAAAAGGAAAAAATCTTCTAAGTCCCCCACCAGCCTACCATCCCACCTTTGAATGAGAACATGACACGTGTCCTCCTATGGGACTTGTGGATTTGCGGGGGAAATTTGCACTTTTTTCCAAAAATAAAAAAACGCTAAGTTTTTTAGAACAAACCCACGGATCCCTGTCCAACTAGAAACGGCCACGTAGGAGGGGACATTTGAGATAAAATTTGACAGGCAAAGTATGCCCGTATGACCGTCAAAAATACAGAATTTGCCAGAGATGCCCGAATTCGATTTTTTCTTCGTGGGTGAAGGATTTTTTGGTCAAAAAACAAATAGAAAGTGATTTTAGGAAATTTTTGACCATGGGGATAGATTTTTGAGGGGAAATATGCATGAAATGAACAACTTCGAGCTCCAAAGGCCGGGAAAAGTGGAAAAAATGATAGAGGCCCGTGGATTTGGAAAATTTAGGGCATAAAACAGGGCATGCATGTATTTTTCTTTCAAGTTGGGGCAAAATGATAAGTTTGTGAGATTTTCAAAGCATCCAATCTAGAGGAAAAAGTTTGTAGACCACCAATTTTTAAGAAAAAATGTTTCAGAACATGCAAACCAAAGGAAAATTTAGGTCAAAATGGTAGAGGATCAAAATGGGCACCAACATCAGCTCCTGCTCGGGGATGGGCACTCCCAGTGAGTGCCACAAGAACAAAAGTAGACCAAGTGCCAAAATAATCCATTGGGAAAACATGGAGTCATGAGCCAAAACCAGCCAAAAACTAGCTGAGAAACTGACAAAAATGGCTGCCACACACCAAGGCAAACCACAAACCTATAAAACACCAGAAAATAGAGAATAAACCAAACACTATACACTATAAAAGTTGGTGTATACCTTAAATTTGGGGATTAATCTAAGAAATGCTTCAGATGCCTGCCATTAATAGATAGTTCAAGCAGTTCCCCATCCAAGTCTTTGAGAAAAAAGGTATTCTCACCAATTTTGATATCAATAGAATAATGGTCCCATCCATAATGCATCAAATTTACATGTTTGCCCATATCTTTATTTCTACTATCCCACAACAAAACAAGATCTCCAATATTGAAGGCCCTAGGAGTGACCTTCTTGTCAAATGACCTCTTAAACTTCTCTCTAAATATAACATGCCTTTAGTGGGATGCTCTTATTTCCTCATCCATCTCAATAATCTGTTTAATCCTTGCTTCATATGGACCGACCTCTTGATCTTCAAGTTATTGAACAAACTGAAATGAAGATAATTACAGATGTAAGGGCAGCAGAGCTTGAGTTCCATACACTAATTCAAATGGGATCTTACCAATAGCTCTTTTAACAGTGATTCTATTAGCCCAAACTACAAATTTTAATTGTTCACCCCCATTTTCTCTTGTTCAACTCCAAGGTTCTCTTAATGATCTTCAACAAGTTCTTATTGTTGGACTCAACTTGTCCAGTTCCTTAGGGGTTATAGTTTGAAGCATAAGTTAGATTGGTTCCATAGTCCTTACACATTGCCATCAAGGGTTTAGCTCTGAAACACATGGCATTATCAACAACAATCTTGACTAGTACACCAAATTTGTATATGATATGATTCAACAAGAAATCCATAACAACTTGGCATGTTGATTTCTTGGTGGGGATTGCTTCTACCCATTTGGTGAAGTAATCTATGGCCACAAGGATCCACTTATGTCCAGCACTAGAAGGGTCTGAAATTTCACCAATGAATTCCATTCCCCATTGTTTGAAAGAAGCTTCAATTGATACATGTTGCAAAGGAAGGGAGCCTAAAGCTTTGTTGGTCTGAAAATCTATCGAGTGGGCAGATCTATGGATAGATGAGCCAACAGTGTGTGGGGCATAACAACTCTTTGAGACAGCAAAGCGAAACTAGTTTATTACTATTCTACCAGTAGGAATCTATGCAAGTCTCACAATATTCTGCCTTCGGGGGTTTGGGATCTCATCCCAGTAAATGTGTTTTTGACTGTGAGAAGAAAGGATGGGTCTGAAGGGAGAAAAGAAATGAATTATAAAGAAAAAAGGTCAGAGGGTTTATGTTTTGGGATTGGTAATAAATGGAGCCAAACCTACTTGCATAAATGGACAAAGCAATACTGATGAACAAATGACAAAAAAGTAGAGATAGGTCCAACAGAATAAACACACAGATCTGACATAAGAAAGATCAGATGCCCATAACACACATATTCAGCACAAAGTCTTAATATTTGTATTAATGTCTTCTTCTGTTACAAAAAGTACAAAACCTTTTCTTCTCACTTCTATTTTTTATCTAAAAAGTGTCCACCACTTGAATACAACAAGTATTCAAATATTTATAGGAGGAGAAGAGAGAAGGCAAAAAGGAACCAACAACTAATTACAAAATATCTACAAAATATCTAAAATTCAACTGTTGACTTTGGGCAACTTGGTGGATGACAACATCCCATGGTGTGCAACATGGATGATGTCATCATTTATGCCAACATACTTTTAGATATTTACAAAAATAAATCCAAGAGGAGGAAGGCTATTCATCGTTGTCTTGCAGCTGAAAAGGAGTACCTTGCTTCTACTCAGGAGAGGCAATATGGAATTGGGCCCGGTACTCGATGAATTTGTTGATCATTGGCTGAAGTTGATCCTGAACAGGGCCCTTGGTATGATCGCCGATGACCTCACAAGTCCCCCATTCATATCTAAGTTTTTTGGGGAGCTTGAAGTACTCATTACCTACCTCCATCTGGTACTCTACAAAATTACGATAGGCCAGAAGGTTATTGATGGATTCAGTGTCAAAAGTAACTTCTGGCCCTAATCCTTGTGAGACTATCTCTTTGAAGATCCGGATGGTTTCATCTACCTTACTCAAGGCTAAAGACGGAGTGAGTAAGCCTGAAGACATTCTTAGGATAATTTTCTCCATTTGATGCATTGCATCTAGGGCTTCCTCCTTGACCTTGTCTATCTTCTCCAGGACAAATTCCACCTGATCGACCCGGTAGTCCAAAGCAGCAAGCATCTTGTTGGGTGTGCTGGGGTGATCGAAGACGCCGAATTTAACTAAATCCTCAATTGAACATTTGAGCATCTTCTGGAACATCTCATGTTGTAACCTGGCATGGTCCAAATCTTCAAAGATAGGTCCTGCGATCGCCTAGAGTTCCTTGTTCACCTAATTAATGTTCTGATATAGCTCAGTGAACTTGACATTTACTTCCTCACTGTATTTGAGGATATGGTCTCTCCAGACGGATACTGCCATGCCTTGTTCTCCAATCTTGGCATATTCATTTATCTTATCCTGACTAAGGGCCTCAAGAGTTTCAGTGGCAGTTATAGGAGGTGCACTGCCCATTTTCTGCAGAGCGTGGAGAAGATGCTTATTCTATTCTTTTAGAAACCTCTTCTCTTCCTTCACTTCTTGAAGCTTCTTGCAAAGGGAATCCACTGTAGATAGGGCCTCTCCTTGAAGGCTCTCAGATGACATTCCCATTGTGACCTACGTCACCGTATAATCTGTAGGAGATAGATCCTTTTTATCCTTTGAGGGATCGGGATACATGATCTCCATTACTCTTTCTCCTGATGCACTCTAAGAGAAGCGGGTTATCAGTTTTTGCTTCTTTTCCTCCTTTGTTGTGATGACGGATAAGTCCATAGGTGCTATGGGGACTTTCCTCTTATGTTGAATCAGGTGCTGGGAGATCCATGCTGGACTTAAGGGAGAAGAAGGAACAACAGAAGGACAAGGAGAAACTACAACATACTTGGGGAAATGAGTTGAGACGCTTGGTGGCAGCATTGATAAGGAGCCGAACCTCCAACGCTCACAAGGGTAGGAGCTACTGTAGGAGAGGAAACTGTGGGGGAAGAAGGGAGCTGAGAGATGAGGGAAGAAATACTAGGGGCCAACTCTGTGACGGAAGAGAAGATAGAAGAAGAGGAAAGGGGAACAGTAGAAGATGGGGGAGAAGACACAACCAAAGGAATGGTTGCCTGAGCGACGGGAGGGGGAGAAGGAGGAGGGAGGGGAAGGGACGTTGGGAACCTTCATGGTCGTAGTAGTGGCAACATCTTGAGTGGCCGTACCTGTAGGAACACTCTCTACCGCTTCGTTCTCTGGAGATACTAGAGTTATAACATGTTCTTGTGTGGCGGAGGGAGGGCTAAGGGGAGCTTCTTCTTGGGTGGTGCTTGACTCTCCCTCTTTATCTTTACCTTTGCCCTTCGGAAAATGTTTCGGTCTGGCGGGTGCATTACCCAAAGGGGATGTAGTGAAATCTACCTCGAGGTAGAGGAGGTCGTTATATTTGCACCAATTCTCTGTGCACTGTAATGTGCCCATCACCCTCTCCCCGATGGTTTGTGTGTCTTTGTCCTATAAATTGTAGCAAATGGCTAGTTTTCCCCATCCGTGTCTAGATATACCTGATAAACTTCTTGATCAGTTGTTTGGAAACCTTTTGGGATGATGGCCATGCCATATTGAATAATTTCTACTAGGGCTAAGCGGGAGTGATCCTTCCTCTTGAGTTCGACCTCGTGATACAGGTCGATGTAGATGTCCTCAATCTGTTTGACATGGATTGGATCGAGTTTTTCCTTTGGGAGGTAATTTCTTGGATCATAGGTGGGCCTTGCTAGGAAATTGTGCTTTAGGTTAAGAAGTTCTAGTTCTGCAAACATTTCCCAGGATTTGGTGTGAGAAGTGCAGGTGTACCTACCCACTGTAAAGGGAAAAGGATTTCCACCCTTCTTCCTTTTGAGGAACTTCTCATGATATGTTATGAGCTGCCTGGACAGCTCCAACATGATCAACTTAGGGCCTGCATAGCTTGGCAATTTGGTGGGCTCCCTCAAGAAGTTGGCTACTCTGAGATAGGTGAAGGTGGGGAATTGGGTAAATAACACCCCCCACTTCTCAGTCACATTGACTATGCTATTGGTCATTCGACCATGAGTCATATTGGACCTCAAAAGGTAGATGATGTCGTAGAAAAAGGCATCGTTGATCTTGGTGAACTGTGGGATGCTATTCTCTAGCTTTAACTCTGGGTAGTATTCGTATAGTTTTACCTGAGGCCAAACCCCACATTGGCTCAGCACTGGATAGTCTCTCTCTGAAGAGCTGCAGTGTAGACTATGTAGGACTTTATGTAGAACCTCCCCGTTGTGGTGAGTTGTTGGAGCTGCTCAGAGATGGTGCTACTTATGAGCTCTGCCCACTCAAAACGATGATCAGGCACGTTCTTATTCATTATTTCTAGATACCTGAGCATCCATTTGTGGAAGTAATGGGCATCATAAAGCCCAAATACTCTACTTGGGAAGGTGATGGTATCACTCAATTCCTCAGAGAATTCACTGCAGTGAATGACCTGTGGCCACCTGGTTGTCACCTTCTTATTCTTCAAATACACTTCATTCATTAACTGCATGCACTTGTCTTCATTTTCCTCCCATGCCTTGACGCGGTCCTCTTGGCTTATAGCCAAAAAATGTTGGTGGTGGGGAATATCTAGTATGATCTTGAAGTGCCGGGCAGTGAGGTTGATTATGACCTCGCCCTTTTCATTTTTGACACACCTTGTGTCTTTGTTATAACAACGGGCCACCACCATCATAAATTCATTGTTCACTGCACTAACGGGGATTCCCCTAGTGAAATGTAGACCACTACCCACCAGTTTGTCCATCCAAGGACTGCCTGTGACCCTTCTGGTTCTGGCCCAAAAATTTTCCATGTCGATGTGGCCAAGCTCAGAATCTCTAATGTCTAGGTCACACTCTGCCTGGGACTCGGGCATTTTGGCCCTTTGATATTTGTATCTCATCTCTTCCTCTATGAGTTTGGCCTTTCCCTTGGACTTGGTTAGCCTTTTGCTTGATTTAGACATACGAGAATCTGAGTTCAGTTGCTGATCTGCAAGAAGGAGCAAAGTCCAATGCAGAAGAGCCATGTTAGTTGTTAGATCTTCCATCAAAGCTCAATAGAATGAGGAGTTAGCAAATTAAAAGCCTCTGGGTGCAGGGGGTAGAAAATTTACAGGCTGCAGGGTCAAAAGTATGGCACACTGAAGTGGAGTGTTGCAAGGAAGAAAAACAATGCCAAAGGGCACAGGGATTAGGAAATTTACATATAACATCATTGTTTTTGTAGATAGATGTGCACCTGCACCATTATGTAAGGTTTTTATACTAGGTGCAAATAAATTTGGTGTTGCATGAGGAGTAGGATGCGCCAACGGTGCACTGATTTGTGAACATGTTGCATGGAATTTTGGTGCGCCAAGGGCATGACATTAACTGTGTGTATCACTAAATTTATGTGCGTCAAATGGGCCTTTGGCGCGGCATGGGAAATGATTGCATAACAAAAATTTGCTGGTGTAAGCAGGATTACGCCGGCGTCAGGTGTTAGGATTCACTTGGCTTTTGCATGGCATAGGAATTTTGTTGTGCTGCAGTCAGGGACAGTGCGCCTTCTTGGCATGACTGTGTTTTATGTAACAAGGAATGGTGATTGCACTAAAGAGAAAACCATGTGGCCCAGAACTGATAACTTCTAGGTTTTCTCTTCTTCCGGATTGGTTTTGCGGTTTTATGGCCTCCCTCGATATGGATTTAAATAGTGAAGAGGGGGATAGAGTGAAGAAGATCTGTGGATTTGTGGTTTCTGAGACAAAGCCCCCCAAGCCAGTAGATCTGGAAAGAGGGTGAAAATCAGCCCAGGAGGGAAGAATTAGTAAAATGGGCTTGAAGGGGTTTATGGTTTCTTCAGATTCATTTTACTACATGCTCGACAAACAACTAAAAAAAAACAAAAACACAAGAAAAGCAAGGACTACTTACCTGGAATATATAGAATGAGAAAAATAAAGTGGGGTCCATGAACGCGACACGAGGATGATGGGAGCGCTGACAGGTGCAGAGGAATAAAGTTTTCACGTATTTTTTAATTGTGAAAATGACTAGTGTGGATGTGCCTATATATAGTCAAAACTGTAATAAATGTGCCAACCACTTTTAAAATGGCGCACCAAAATACGTCGTTGACATGAAAAACTTTGTCACCCTTTGGCATGGATATACGTCTGTTAGCAAGGAAATATCTATGCGCCTTTAGTGCAAATTTAGGAATGTCAACATGGGATTTTGAGAACCTTGGTACACCAATTAAGGGTTGCAACATTTTTGTTGTTGACAGGATGGTGTATGTGCCTCGGCGTACAGGAAAGAAAGGCCCATCACGGGGAGGCGCAACAATTGTATGTGCCAACACTCCAAAGGGTATGCCAAAGGAAAATAAGGGAGTGCACACATTTATCCTATGTTACATAGAACTAAATTTGTGCCCAGCCAAAAAAAAGACCAAAATGACTAAGTTAGAAAAACCATAGATTTTCCCAGAAAGGGATTTTACGCCATTCTGAACGCTAAGGGACCTTGACAAGGGACCCAAAACAAAATTTTGGTATATTTTATCTGACAAAATTGCCCTTGTCCATTTTATAGGATAATAGCTGGCTATTTCTGGGGACTAACTTTGAATGAAGCTTAAGGGTAGAGAACCCCAGGATCAATATGTGCCTATCCATTAGGCTAGAGAGTCAAAAACAAGGGTGACCAAAAAGGGAAGATAGGGAACACACAACAAACAGAAAGTAAACACATGACAAAACAAACACACAACCAAAGCAAACTATACAAAGAAGAGAGCAAGCTCTACTTCCTGAATATTTTGAGATGTTGCCCGCTATAGGGAAGCAGGAGCTCGGTTCCATCCAGATATGAGATGATAGAAGCTATACACTTCTGTTGAGTCAGCTTGATCTTGAAAGGTCTCCTCTATAGAGAATTGAATTTTCTGTGCATGCCTTTTGGCTCTCTTCGTTTTTCCCATAGAAGGACGAGATCACCCACCTGGAAATCTATTTTCTTAGCCTTTTTATCAAACAATCTCTTGACCTGATTATGATGTTCAGTGATCCTTTCAACCACTCTTACCCTTTTTTCATCGAGTTCTACTAAATACATCATTCTCTTTTCGAGAGAATTTTAGAAAGTCTCATCTTCAATCGCTCGTGCCAAGCGCACAGAGCAGGAAGTTCTACAGAAATGGGGAGCTCAACATCGAGTTCCATATAACACTTGAAAAAGTGACATACCGAGAGACCTCTTGGGAGTAATGCGGTCCGCCCACAAAGTGTCATATAATGACTTATGCCACATCCGTAATGATTCTCATTAACTAGTTTCCAAATGATGGTCACTAAGTTTTTATTACTGGATTCAGCCTGACTGTTTCCCTGGGGGTAATAATCCGAGGCATGGGCCAAGGTTATCCTGTATTCATAGCCAAAAACAATAAATTCCCATGAGGAGAAGTTGGAAGTGTTATCAGCAATTATTTTTTTTGGGATGCCAAACCTTACAATGATATTCTCTTTGATGAAATTGGAAACAACTTCAGAGGTGGCATTCTTGACAGGTATGGCCTCCATCCATTTAGTGAAGTAATATGATGTTGTTAGGACATAACTATGTCCAGACACTCAATTGGGAATGGAGTGCTCTGATAAAGTTGAATTTCCCACTGCCTGAATGGTTCATCAATAACAATTGGCCTGAGGGGAAAAGTAGCCAATTTTGGTTTGCCAACAAATTGTTGGCAGAGCTCACAATTCGCTACCTAGGTGGTTGTATCCTGAAATAGCATTGGCCAATAGTACCTGGCTCTGGATGATCTTGTGTGTTGTCACGGAAAAGGAGAAATGACCACCACAGGCTAAATCATGAATACTCTTGAGTAACTTTACCTACTGTGGCTTGTCAACACATCGCAAGAAGATGTCATCTATTCCATGCGTTTGTATAAATTGTCATCCCAGATGACATATCTGGCTGCTCTGAGCTTTATAGTACACTTCTCCTTTGAAGTTAGATGGGTTGGGCACTCACCGTAAGTGAGGAAGAAAGTGATATTAGAATACCATTTATCGCTAGTCGCGATAAATAAAACCATGGGCAAAGAATCAACTTTCTTTAGCTAGCCTTGTGTTCCATCGATGAAATCATCCTTTTCCTCAGGGTCTTCTGAATCTTGGTTTTTAGCCATGAGATGACATAGGCCCTTACCTCTTACCATCTTGGTTGGTTTTATATCTAGATCATACTCCTGGACCTTTGCGATCCAATTCCCCCACAAACTCCCTAACTCTTGTTGAGTTAATATCGACTTGACTGCTGTGTCAGGAACCTAGCACTACCGTATGGGAGTTTAAAATATAATACCTGAAGTTCTTAACTGCTTTAACAATGGTGAAGGCATGTTTTTCCAACTGAGACATCTTCAATTCATGAGGCTTGAGTGGAGAGCTCATGAACGCGATTGGGGATTCAACATCTTTCAGAATTCTTTTGCATTAAGATAGTCGATACAGTATGCTCAAATGCATATCTGTACATGATAAAATCCTTGGAGAAGTCAGGACATACCAAGACTGGTGTGTGAGTGACGGAGGCTTTTATATCCTTGCAAAATGACATCTTTCCTTCTTCACTCCACCAGAAAAGTTGGCGACCCTTTCATCATGTTTTATATGTGGCGAGTCTTTTCAGAAAAGTCAAGAACAAAGCATCTGAGAAAATTCACTTTCCCTAAGAAAGAGTGAATGCCGGTCTTTCTTGTGGGTAAAGTAAGGATCTGAATAGCCCTAACCATTTCAGCATCTATTTTTGTCCCTTCTTTGCTAAAAACGTGTCCCAGCAAATTTCCTTTAGTGACCCCGAAAACAAACTTTTTCAGATTCAGGGAGATCCCGTGTTCTCGACATCTATTCAATACTTGCTCCAAATGATCACAATGATCACTTCATTGATGTTTAGATAACATAGTTAAGTCATCCAAATAAACTGATGATGACCTTCCCCATCATACCCTTGAAAGTGAATTCCATCACCTGCATGGAAAGGTGACACCAGTGTTGGTTAAGCCAAAAGGCATCCTGCTGTAGGTGAACATACCCCAAGGGGTAGTAAATGCTGTTTTGAATTGGTCTTCAGGTGAGACTTCAATCTGATTGTAGCCTGAAAAACCATCAAGCATGGACAACATTTATGAACTAGTTACTGCCTACAGGAACCTGATCCATTATGGGAAGTGGGTAGTTGTCCTTCAGGGACACCTGATTCAGGTTGCAAAAATCTACGCAGATGCATATTTCACCATTATTTCTTGTCATACTGGCATGATATTTGTGACCTAGGTACTCTGATGGATAGGAAAAATGATTCTCACATCCAGCATCTTCTGTATTTCCATCCTGGATGGTACCTAAGATCTTGGGATTATAGTGCCTCTATTTCTGGTGAAAGGGTTTGACATCTTCCTTCAACGGGATGTTATGGTGGATGTCCTTTGGCTTGAAAGACTTTAGATCGGCATAAGAAAATGCCAATACATCCATATATTTCTTCATCAATATGACAAACTTTCTACTTTTCTTCAGGTGTGTAACATTTCCTCGATGTTCACAAAACTATGGATACTCCGCAGAACCTAGATTAACCGGCTCAGATCTCTGGAGAAGAGTTAGGATTATCTTGCCACTTCTTCCTTACAAAACGATCATGTCTGTCGAACAAACATTCCAGAGAGACCAAACCTTTTGGAATTTTATTTGCTTTGAACTGACATATTCCATCAACTTCCTTTTGATCCATCGTCATTGATCAGTAACAGATTCATGACATGCAGAAGTGGATCCTTCAAAATGAAGCTCACTAAAATTTCCTGCCTTTTCCAGAAAGGCAATAATTTGATTGTCATCGTTGAATACTTGCCAGTGCTAAGATTTATTTGGCATAATTGGGCGGAAGACTACCTCAATGGTATATGTGTCTATTTTTAAACCTGGGTGAGGGAGCATGAGGGATGCTGAAATGGCTAATGAATCAGCCATGTCATTCTGAGCTCTTGGAATGGATTTTATTGAGAAGGCATCAAATTCTTCAATTTTATCCCATATCGCATTGCGGTAATGCCTGAGCCTTTCATTTTTTACTTGGCGTATCCTTTTCGCTTGATTTATGACCAACTCTGCATCACCTTATACTTTTAGGTTCTTGATTCCCATTTTTTTTTGCGGCTTGCATGCCAAGTAGTAAAGATTCATACTCAGCAGTATTATTTGTGTTGAAAAAAATGCAACTTGAAAGAGAGAGGAATAATCTCTTCCTCCGAGGGAAATCAACACAGCTCCGGCACCGCATCTGCTAGTTACATAGCTACCATCAAACTGTAATGTCCATATCTTGTTAAGATCCTCTTCTTGGATGAGAATGTCTGATTTTATTAGACTCTGTAGATAAGAAATAGTTTCCCAATCCCTGATGATTCGAAGATAATTTGAGCTTTGGGGTCTGCGGAATCAGTAACCAACTACTTCTTTTGTGATTCCGGCTCCAATGTTTGCATTACACCTTTGACAGGGATTCTAGCCTTAGACGAGTCCATATGAATCTCTCCACCAACTTCAATGCAAAAACTCCTTCCTAGTAGAATTCCATATGCTACCGAAATGTCAGCAATACGAGGATGGTCATCTTTACTCTTTTCTCTGGGAATGCCGCAAATACAAACTGCGCGTCTTTGATTTGACCAACCAACAGAACTTGTTTGGTTTCCAAGGAGTAACATCTATCAAAAGGCTTGGTAAGGGTGAGGCCTAGAGCATGGGCTACTTTTACCAGCATGACATTATCGAAAGCCCCAGAATCAATTATGCAGTTGCTTAGCTTGTGACCATTGATTAGGAGGGAGAGATAGAAAGGTTCTATTTTGCCTGATGCAGAAGTCGAGGCAACATTTATGCGAGATGTAGGGGGAGTAGAAATAATTCCTTTTGGGGAGGTCTGAGAAGTTATGATAGCTTGGCTTTGGATATATTTGGTCAATCTTACAAGCTATTCAGGGTTCGACTGAAGATACTCGGCTTTAGACATTTGGATCTTGGTATGTTTAGCATGATCAATTATGTCAAACGTGGCCAAGGGTTACGTTGATAAAGGAATGAGTCCTTCATTTCACGATGGTGGGGTAGGATTAACAGTCCTTAATAGGAATAGGAGAAGGCTGATTTGGAGGGGAGATAGGAGGAAAAATATTTCTTCGATAAAAGGCTTAATAGGAGGTTGAGCAGAAAGGGGATTACCTCTTTTTGCAATGGTTGGAGGCGTGTTTGTCACGACCCTTCTCTTTTTGTATCCTGGCAGAAACTTCTGCTTCTTTTCCTTGAGAGCGGATGAAAATAGCATATGACTACCCATTGCATATCCTTGGGTGCCCTCTTCTTCATCAAATTCCTCCTCATCAAATTCCATATACCTGATCGTAGAGTTGCCAGTTAGTTCACTAACATATTGGTCATCCTCACCCTGAGATGAAGGTTCTTTCGTATTTTTTCTCCTCTTCTTCGATTTCAGCTAGAGCATTGACCGGAGGGGCCTCAAGTGCCAACTGTGGAGTAGTTGCCGGAAAACGTGGCCTTAGAGGGGCATTTTTGGAAGTGAAATTTCTTCATGGGATATCCTGGTATGAAGAGCTGGGGGAAGCTTGAGCTAGCTGCTTCTTTAACGTGCAAGCAAGTCATTTGCCATATTTTGGAATTCTGGATCTGACAAAGTGGCAGGGAGAAGTAGTTGAAGCTTTAGGCTTGGATGGTTCTTGTTTTAATTCACTATATATTAGTAAGTTATCTTCAATTCGTAAATGACAGCTAGCCTAGGAGAGAACCAGAGTAGTGACTTGTTCTTTTAAGAGTAAGAAACTTACTTTTGAGCTCATAGCGTTCACAAAGAAACACTTCTGATTTTCTAGTGTTGGTAGCATGGTAGGCGGCACACGGTTGATTCGTGAAGTGAAATAGGTGATGAAATTGCGCATGGTCTCATTGACTTCCTTCTTTAGGTGAGTGATTTTTGACAGTAACGCGAACGTGTCTTCGGAAGGCTTATACCTGTCTTCAAAAGCAGTCTCGTAATGTGGCCCAACTAGTGATAGATTCGGCTGGCAAATGCTGAAACCATTTCGTTGCGGGTCCTTGCAAGGTCTCTAGAAAGAGGCGAACTGACACATCTTCATGGGTCATGTCTAGGATACTACATGACATGAAGAAATGCAGATATGTGTGAATCCGTGCTTTGGTTTCTGCTTCCATCAAATTTGGGGAATTTATTTCGGTTTCCATGAGGAAGCGTGTGAACAGGATGTGGCAAAGCAAGAGGGCCCATGGCATTTCCCCATGGTACTGCCATTTGAAAAGACTAGAAAAAGGATGCGAGCTCGGAAGCACGGTTCCACTAAGCAACAAAGCACTACAAAGAGATGAGGATGCTCCCTGTGAAAAATGATTTCTTTGTGGGGGTGAGACACTTCTTGCTGACTGGCTCAACTGAACTCAATGAGGAGAAGTGTGTTGGTGTAATGCTGAAGTTGTGCCTCAAAAGTAGATCAAAAGTAGGATCAAATTCTCCACGAGGCTCTCCTGCTACGAGTGAATGGTTCACCTGCTAGCGTGTCTCTTAGATCTGTAATATTTTAGAGCAGATTTAAAAACTCTTTTTGGTTGTACTTTGCTGATTTTTTGATTTTTCTAACAAAAATCAGCAGCATGGAATCTTTTCTAAATATTTAAAATTATCCCCCTTTTGAAAACTAGATTACGTGTTTTAATGACAAGCATAAGCGGGGATAAAATAAAGGTCTAACTCAGTGAGCTTATTTTTGGATTTTAGAGTTGACTTCTTGGCAAGGGTTTGAAATTTTTGCAAAACAGTCAAAATGTCAAATCTATGGAAAAATATGGGTTTTTATAAAAACTCAGCAAACTAAAGATCTCTAACTAGCCTAGATCTATGGGTCTCTGAAGAAAATTTTCAGTTTGGATCACTTTTGCAAAAAAAAATAGATTTTGAGAAAAAGTTAAAATTTGCAAACAGATAGTGATCTTTATAGTTTTATCAAATAGATTTGTTCGATCCCCAGTAGAGTCACCAAAAAACCGTTGGTCTTAAAATCTGTCGAGAAGGTAGATCTATGGATAGATGAGCCAATAGTGTGTGAGGGCATAGCCCCTCTTTGAGACAGCAAATCGAAACTGGTTTATTGTTATTCTACCAGTAGGAATCTGTGCAAGTCTCTACAGTATTCTACCTTCGGAGGTTTGGGATCTCATCCTAGTAGGGGTGTTTCCGATTGCGAAAAGAAATGAATGGAGGGAAAGACGAAGAAAGGATAGGTCCGAAGGGAGAAAAGAAATGAATTCCAAAGTAGAAAAGTCAGAGGGTCTATGTTTTGGGATTGGTAATAAATGGAGCCAAACTTACTTGCATAAACAGAAAAAAAGTAATACTAATGAACAAATGACAAAAGAGTAGAGGTAGATTTAACAGAATAAACATACAAATCTAACATAAGAAAGTTTAGATGCCCATAACATAGCATATTCAGCGCAAAGTCTTAATATTTGTATTAATATTTTCTTCTGTTACAAAAAGTACAAAGCCTTTTCTTCTTACTTCTATTTTTCATCTAAAAAGTGTCCACCACTTGAATACAACAAGTATTCAAGTATTTATAGAAGGAGGAGAAGAGAGAAGGCAAAAAGGAACCAACAACTAAATACAAAATATCTAAAAGTCAGCTGTTGACTTTGGGCAACTTGGTGGATGACAACATCCCATGGTGTAACATGGATGATGTCATCATTTGAGCCAACATACTTTATAGATATTTACAAAAAGAAAGCTAAGAGGAGGAACGCTATTCATTATCGTCGTCGTGCAGTTGGAAAGGAGTACCCTACTTCTGCTCAGGAGAGGCAATATGGAATTGGGCCTAGTACTCGATGAACTTGCTGATCATCGGCTAAAGTTGATCCTGGACATGACCCTTGGTATGATTTTTGATGACCTCACAAGTCTCCTATTCATCTCTAAGTTTTTCAGGGAGCTTGAAGTACTCATTACCCACCTCCATTAGGTACCCTACAAAATCGTGACAGGGCAGAAGGTTATTGATGGATTCAGTGTCAAAAGTAACTTCTAGCCCTAATCCTTGCGAGATGATCTCTTTGGAGATCCAGATGGTTTCATCTACCTTCCTCAAGGCGAATGAAGGAGTGAGCAAGCCCGAGAGACATCCTCAAGAAAATTTTCTCCATTTGATGCATCGTATCCAAGGCTTCCTCCTTGACCTTATCTATCTTCTCCAAGAAAAATTCCATCTGATCAAATCGGTAGTCCAAAGCAGCAAGGATCTTGATGGGTTCACTTGGGGTGATCAAAGATGCCGAATTTAACTAATTCCTCAACTGAACATTTGAGCATATTCTGAAACATCTCATGTTGTAACCTGGCATGGTCCAACTCTTCAGAGATAGGTCTTGCGATCGCATGGAGTTCCTTGTTTTCCTGATTAATTTTCTGATATAGCTCGATGAACTTAACGATTACTTCCTCACTGTATTTGAGGATCTCGTCTCTCCAGGTGGATACTGCCATGCTTTATTCACCAATCTTGGCATATTCATTTATTTTATCCTGACTAAGGGCCTTAAGAGTTTCAGTGGCAGTTGTAGGAGGTGCACTGCCCATTTTTTGCAGGGCATGGAGAAGATGCTTATTCTGTTCTTTTAGTAGCCTCTTCTCTTCCTTCGCTTCTTGAAGCTTCTTGCAAAGGGCATCCACCGCAGATAGGGCCTCTCCTTGAAGGCTCTCAGATGTCATTCCCATTGTGACTTGTGTCACCATATAATCTATAGGAGAAATATCCTTTATATCCTTTGAGGGATCAGGATACGTGATCTCCATTACTCTTTCTCCCGATGCACTCTGAGAGAAGCGGGTTATCGGTTTTTTCTTCTTAGCCCCCTTCATTGAGATGACAGAGAAGTCCATAGGTGCTATGGAGACTTTCCTCTTATGCTGACTCAGGTGATAGGAGATCCATGCTAGACTTAAGGGAGAAGAAGGAACGGCGGAAGGAGAAGGAGAAACTACAGCGTACTTGGGGAAATGAGTTGAGACGCTTGGTGGCGGAATTGATAAGGAGGCTCGAACCTTCAACACTTGCAGGGGTAGGAGCTACTGTAGGAGAAGAAACTATGGGGGTAGAAGGGAGCTGATAGATGAGAGAAGAAATGGTAGGGAGACAGCTCCGCGAGGGAAGAGAAGATGGAAGAAGAGGAAAGGGGAATAGTTGAAGATGGGGGCGAAGACACAACCAAAGGAATGGTTACTTGAGTGACGGGAGGAGGAGAAGGAGAAGCGGGGGAAGGGACAGTGGGAACCTCCATGGTTGTAGTAGTGGTAACATCCTAAGTGGACGTACCTATACGAACACTCTCTACCACTTCTTTCTTTGGAGATACAAGAGTTATAACCTATTTTTGTGTGGCAGAGGGAGGGCTGAGGGGAGCTTCTTCTTGGGTGGTGCTTGACTCTCGCTCTTTATCTTTACCTTTTCCCTTCGGAAAATGTTTTGGTCTAGCTAGAGTATTGCCCAAAGGGGACGTGGTGAAATCTACCCCAAGGTAGATGAGGCTGTTATATCTATACCAATGCTTCATGTGTTGTAATGTGCCCTTAACCCTCTCCTTGATGGTTTGAGGTGCCTTTGTCCTGTCAATCACAGCAAATGGCCAGTTGTCCCCATCTGTGTCTAGATATACCTGATCAACTTCTTGATCAATTGTTTGGAAACCTTTTGGGACGATGGCCACGCCATATTGAATAATTTCTGCTAGGGCCAAGCAGGAGTGATCCTTTCTTCTGAGTTCGACCTTGTGATATAGGTTGATGTATATGTCCTTGGTCTGTGGAACATGGATTGGATTGAGTTTTTCCTTTGGGAGGTAATTTCTTGGATTAAAGGTGGGCCTTTCCAGGAAATTGTGCTTTAGGTTAAGCAACTCCAATTCTATGAACATTTCCTGGGCTTTAGTGTGAGAAGTGTAGGTGTACCTGCCCACTGTAAGGGGGAAAGGAGTTCCACCCTTCTTCCTTTTCAGGCACTTCTCGTGATATGTTATGAGCTACCTGGACAGCTCCAATAGGATCAAGTTAGGGCCTGCATACCTTGGTAATTTGGTGGGCTCCCCCAAGAAGTTGGCTACTCTGAGATAGGTGAAGGTAGGGAATTACATAAATAACGCCCCCCACTTCTCAGTTGCAGTGACTATGCTCTTGGTCATCCGACCATGAGTCATATTGGGCCTTAAAAGGCAGAAGACACCATAGAAAAAGGCATCGTTAATCTTGGTGAATTTTGGGATGATGTTCTCCAGCTTCAACTCTAGGTAGTATTTGTATATTTTCACCTAAGGCCAAACCCCACATCGGTTTAGTGCTGGATAGTCTCTCTTTGAGGCTGCATCGTAGAATACATAGGAGTTCATGTAGAACCTCCCCATTGTGGTGAGTTATTGGAGCTACTCAGAGATGGTGTTGATTATGATTTCTACCCACTCAAAATGTTGATCAAGAACATTCTTATTTATCATTTCCAGATACCTGAGCATCCATTTGTGGAAGTAATGGGCATCTGAAATCCCAATACTCTGCTTAGGAAGGTGATGGTATCGCTCAGTTCCTCAGAGAAGTCACTGCGGTGAATAACCTGCGGCCACCTAGTTATTACCTTCTTATTCTTCAAATAAACTTTGTTCATTAACTGCATGCACTTGTCTTCATTTTCCTCCCATGCCTTGATGTAGTCCTCTTGGCTTATAGCCATAAAATTTCGGTGGTGGGGAATACCTAGCATGATCTCAAAGTTTCGGGCAGTGAGGTTGATTATGACCTCACCCTTTTCATTCTCGACACACCTTGTGTCTTTGTTATAACAGCGGGCCACCATCATCATAAATTCGTTATTCACTGCACTAATGGGGATTCCCCTGGTGAAATGCAAACCACTGCCCTCTAGTTTCTCCATCCAAGGATTTCTTATGACCCTCCTGGTTCTGGCTCAAAAATCTTCCATGTCGATGTGGCTAAGCTCGGAATCCCTGATGTCTATGTCACATTCTGCCTAGGACTTAGGCATTCTGACCCTTTGATATTTGTATTTCATCTCTTCCTTTATGAGTTTCACTTTACCCTTTGACTTGGTTGGCTTTTTTCTTGATGTAGACATATGCGAATCTGAGTTCAGTTGCTGATCTACAAGAAGGAGTGAAGTCCAATGCAAAAGAGCCATGTTAGCTATTAGATTATCCATCAAGGCTTTACAGAATGAGGAGTTACCAATTTAAAAGCCTCTGGGCGTAGGGTGCAGGAAAGTTGCAGGCTGCAGGGTCAAAATTATGGCACACTGAAGTAAAACGTTGTAAGTAAGAAATCAGCGCCAAAGGGTGCAGGGCGTAGGAAATTTGTATATAACATCATTGTTGTTGTAGACAGATGTGTGTCTGGACCATTATATGAGGTTTTTATACTAGGCACAAATAAATTTGGTGTTACATGAGGGCATGATGCGCCAATGGCACAGATATGGAACATGTTGCATGAAATTTTGGTGCACCAAGGGCATGGCATCAATGTGTGTAACACTAACTTTACGTGCATCAAAGGGGCCTTTGGCGTGGCACAGGAAAGGATTGCATAAAAAACTTCGCTGATGTAAGCATGATTGCGCTGGGGTTAGGATTTACTTGGTTTTGTATGGCATAAGAAAGATGCGTGCTGCAATCAAGGTTAGTACACCTTCTTGGCATGACTATGTTTTATGTAACAGGAATGGCATTTGTGCCAAAGAAAAACTATGGGTAGAAATGATAAATTTTAGGTTTTCTTTCTTCCTGATGGTTTTGCAGTTTCAGGCCTCCTTCGACATTCATTTATCAGTGAAGGGGGGGCAGAGCGAAGAAGATTGTGGGTTTGCGGTTTCAAAACAAAGCCCTCCAGGCCAGCAGATTTGGAAGGAGGGTGAAATGGGCTGAGGAGAGAAAAATTGTAAAACAGGATTGAGGGGTTATGGTTTCCTCATATTAATTTTATTACATCACACAAACAACCAAACCAAAACAAAAACACAAGAAGAGAACGGACAACTTACCTGGAATATATAGGATGAGAGAAACAAAGTGGGGTCCACGAACATGACACGAGGATGATGGCAGTGCTGACAGGTGCAGAGGAATAAAGTTTTCACATGTTTTTCAATCGTGAAAATGACAGGGTGGATGCGCCTATATATAGCCAAAAGTGTAATAAATGCACCACCCACTTTTAAAAGGGTGCACCAAAATACATGTCGACATGAAAAAATTTGCGCCCTTTAGCACGAATATACGTCTGTCAGTAAGGAAATATCTACGCCTTTAGCGCAAATTTAGGACTGTCAACACGGGATTTTGAGTGCCTTGGTGCACCAATTAAGGGAATAACATTTTTATTGTTGACAAGATGGTGCATGTGCCTCGGCGCAGGAAAGAAAGGTGCATCATGGGGAGGTGCAACAATTGTTGTGTAAACACTCTAAAGAGTGCACTAAAGAGATAAAGGGGGCACAATTTTATCCTGTGTTGCATAGAAAAAAGTTGTGCCTAGCCAAAAAGGACCAAAATGACTAAGTTCGAGAAACAAAATTTTTCGGAAAGGGACTTTACACCATTCCAAACGCTAAGGAACCTTGAAAGGGAACCAGAATTTTTTTTTGGTAAAGTTTACTTGAAAAATTGCCCTTGTGAATTTTACAGGATAAGAAGCTTTCATTCTTCGAGAGAAACGCTGACAGCTCTCACATTTTCTAACCAACATGGTTGCATCTTTGAAAAGAGTAGGCCACCAATAACCAGCTCTCAAAACTTTGTGTGTTGTAACCCTTCCACCAAAGTGTCCTCTAAAAAATCCCCCATGAAATCAGTAATTACTTTGGGAGCTTCATCTTCAGTTATACATTTCAAGAGGACACCTTCAGGGTTCTTCCAAGACAACCCAAAGTTAGTGATGATGTATTTTTGACAAGCCAGCTTGAGGGCTCTTTTTATTTATTTATTTAAATGATCAGGGAAACATAAGTGTCTGAGGTAAAAGATTATATCCTTGTACCACTCAGAACTTACAAATTTCTCAAGAACATCTACCCTTTCTTCCTCTACTTCATTCACTTCCACAGTCTGCAAGTTGCTCTCAGCAATGAGCTTAGCAAGACCCAAACCTCTTACCAATTTTGTGGTTTGGATGTCCATGTCATACTCTTGTAGTTTTTTCACCCATCTACATCTTTTACTTGAGATCCCCATCTTTGATAATATGTATTTTACCATGGTATGGGGAACATAAGCAACGAATTTTGAACTTAAGATATAAGGCCTGCAAACCTTTGTTGCTTTCACCAAGGAAAATTCTTGTTTTTCCATGATTGTGTACTTTAACTCAGTAGCTTGTAAAGCCTTGCTAAATAAGGTAATAGGCCTCTCAGCCCCATTTTCATCCTTCTGCAGCAAAATAGATGCAATAGTATTTTCAGAAGCAAAAGAGAATATTTGGAAAGGCTTCTAGTAATTTGGAGCTGCCAAGACAGGTGCATGTTTCAATGCTTCTTTGATTCCTTCAAAACCTTTAAGGGAAGCCTCCTCCCACTTGATAACTTGGTATTTCTTTAGCATGAATGTAATGGGAAGAGTCAATTCAACAAAATTTGACACAAACCTCCTAATGAAGTTGATCTTCCCAAAGAAGGATTGGATAACCTTCTTTGTTTTTGGAATTGTGACCTTGTTGATTGCTTCTACTCTCTCAGGGTCAATCATGAAACCAGCCTTTGAAACAATATGACCAAGCAACTAGGCCTTTTGTAATCCAAAATGACACTTCTTTGGATTGAGAGAAATGCCATATTCTCTACATCTAATCAACATTTTTCCAAGTACTGCAAGTGATTTTTTCTGCTCCTTGAAAACACAATCACATCATCTTGATAAATTGCAATGAAGTCATTTATCTAATCAGAAAAAGCAACACCCATTTCTCTTTGGAAAGTAGCTCCTTCATTCATAAGACCAAAAGGCATTCTTACATAAACATATGTTCCCAAAGAAGTGGTAAAGGTAATTTTGAATCTTTCTGACTCCATGACAACAACTTGATTGTAGCCAGAAAAACCATCCAAGGTAGACAACAATTCAGATCAAACCACTAACTGCAGCATTTTTTCCATGTTTGGGAAAGGATAATTATCTTTCAATGAGGCTCTATTCATATTTCTGAATTCTACACAAAGTCTGATATCTCCATTTTTCTTTCTGACTGACACAAGGTTTGCAACCCAAGATGAATAGCTTGTGGGCTGAATGATCCCTCCCTCCTTCAGTTTCTTCAATTCATCTTACATCTTCATTGAGAGGAGTGGATTAATTGGATTTTTCTTATATTTTAATGGTTTGGCATTTGTTTCAAGAGGAATCTCATGCTGAAACAAATCTTCTTTGTATGCTTTCAGCTCGGAATAAGACCAAGCAAGAAAGTCCTGATATTTTTTCAATAGTTGAACATAGGACTGTTTTTCCTCCTTTTTTAGATTACTGCCCAACAAAAATTTTCTTGGTTTATCACTAGTTCCCAAGTTATGCTCTTCCACATCCCTTGAGATAGTCATGTTTCTATTGATGATGTAATCAACATTGCTAAAATTTGACTCAAGAGTAATAAGACCTCTAGGAATGGTATTAGTTTTCAATTGGATAATATCCTTTCCAAAAAAATTCTTTCTCGCTTCAGTCACACAAACCATTTGTTCGCAGTCAATTTTCTAATCTGTAAATTCACCTTGATTTTGTAAAAACCTTTGCACTTCAGCATCATCATTAAACACTTTCCAATGTTTGATGTTGTCAGGGAAAACTGGCCTAATTAACACTTCAACATTGTACTCATAATAAGGTGAAATGGTGCAATCTCCAAATATTGACCCCAACACTTCCAACTTGTCAGCAGCAGCATTGAAACTTATTTCATGGTGCACACTATCGAAGGAATCAAACATCTCAATTAGATCCCAAACTGCATGCTTATATTGTTTCATCTGCTGATTTTATGTAGCATACAATTTTCTTATTTGTTTGACAACTATATTTGAATCTCCCTTTGCGATGATGTCCTTGACACCATACTTCCATGCAATTCTCAGACCCAACAACAAGGCTTCATACTTAGCAATGTTGTTAATACATTCAAAATTAACCTTGAAGGAAAAAACAAACTCTTCCAAGCTAGGAGAAATCAGAATTTTACCAACACCATTTCCAAATTTAGAGCAAGCTCCATCAAATAGCAAGGTCTAAGGATAACCTACCTATTCAAGGCACTTTTATTGATCCATCTTGTTTTCTTTTCCATTAGCAAACCCAATAAAATTATCAGCATCAAAATCATCAAACAACACCTCATAGGAAGCATTGTTTGGATCCTCACTTAGATGCAGCATCTTCTTTTCTCCATAGACCTTGACAAGGCTGCCTTAGATGGGAATGGTGGAAAAATACATATCCATTTAGAAAATCCCTCTAACACTTGCAGCCCACTCTCTTGACAATAACATACCCCATTTAGCAGGGCAATCAACAATCACAACATCCAATTTTAAATTCCTCCCAGAATAAGATGGAAGTTGTACCACCAAACCCTTCACACAACCAACTAATAGTAATTCTCTTGATTCCATGGCAGTACACTTTCCATAGGCTTATGTCACTTTTATATCCAACTCATTCATGAAGTCTATAGGCATGACATTACATGATGCACCAGAATCAAACATATAATTGTGAAGTAGTCTATCCTTTATGATCAAATTTGTAAAGAATGGGTCAACATTCAATTAGGAATCAACCAAGTATCTCCCCAAGTATTGTAACACCCTAAACTATTGTTACTTTCTCCAGAGCATTCAAGTATGGATAAATTATTCTTCTGTATAAGGACATGTTCCTTTGGTTTTGGTAAGTCATGCTTGATATGGATTGTATCCTCACTGCTCTTGAAGATCTTTGATTGAACCGGAATATGATTGGACGGTTTCGTTTCTTTCATTCTTGCACTGAGTTCAACCTGATTTCTGGATGAATTGTGGATTTATCCACCTTTATGACTCAGCCTTGGATCAGCTGCATTGATCCAAGGAATGTTTTAAGTTTATTCAGGATGAACAAATTTTATTGACTTTACGAAACTTTCAAAGTATGACTAAGCTTTGAATGATCAAACCCGGAGGTTAACTCAGGCTGATCATGATAAATGGAATTTGGTTCCAGATACCGTAACATCAGGAAAGGCCTGGACCTTAGGCTAGGTAAGATGTTTATGTTTTATATCTTAAGCTTAATTTATTGATGCCTAATGGAATCCTTTACAGGAATTTTTTATCCAGTATGGACTCTAACACTGATTGGTCCTAGTTTGGGGACCTAGACTAGATTCGTTAAGGTTAATAGTCTTAACCTAAACTATAACCTATTGGTTAAAATAATTGCTAATCTAACCTAGCCCTAAAATATGAGCTTAATACTCAAGGATTAACTACACCTAGGGCTATGGAAGTGAGACTAATGTCTTATCCTATTATTTAACCTAAGTCACTAACCTATCTTAACTAATGCTAAGAAGGGAGGGGGACCTAAGAAGGGTCGCGAGTCATGGGCAGTGGTTTCCATGGCATTTAAGAAGGGGATAAGGTTGAAGGACTTAGAATGCTGTCAGGTTTGGCGGAGGATAAAAATTGCTAACATAACCTGACGTGGCAGTATCTCCAAGGATGGGAATGTTTGTTTGTTTTCTTATGGCGATCACCAAATTTGGTGGTCAGTGGCAATCGAAAATAGGCAGATGGAAGTAAATGCAATTAATGAGTTTTGGTTTTTGAGCGCGGATTTCTTGGGAAGGCATGTAAGTGGAATTTTGTGTGGTTGTTTTGTTTTCCATGCATTCCATTTTTCACTCTGCTTGAGCACTGGTTCTTCGAACCAGCCATCTACTCTTCGTTGCATGGCAACCTTGAGAGTTTCTAGCTTACTTATCTGTTGGGGAAAATATATAAGGCATGGAGGTAACAATATATTGTTGTTTAATCTTTCGTGGAAGAAGAAGAGAAGGTGTGAGCACATTCAGAGGTCTTCTTCAAATTTTTAAGCGACACTATCAGGCATGATAGGCCCTAACTTTTAAAAATATTTCTTTCTTTTAAATGCTTTCATTAGAACAACTTTGTTCAGATGATTTTGTACAGTTGGCTTGGCTGGTAGCAATGTATTGGTTTTCTTCTTTTCTTGTTGATTTAGGAATCCTTGGTTATGTGTAGAACCTGATGCATTCCATTTTTCACTCTGCTTGAGCACTGGTTCTTCGAACCAGCCATCTACTCTTCGTTGCATGGCAACCTTGAGAGTTTCTAGCTTACTTATCTGTTGGGGAAAATATATAAGGCATGGAGGTAACAATATATTGTTGTTTAATCTTTCGTGGAAGAAGAAGAGAAGGTGTGAGCACATTCAGAGGTCTTCTTCAAATTTTTAAGCGACACTATCAGGCATGATAGGCCCTAACTTTTAAAAATCTTTCTTTCTTTTAAATGCTTTCATTAGAACAACTTTGTTCAGATGATTTTGTACAGTTGGCTTGGCTGGTAGCAATGTATTGGTTTTCTTCTTTTCTTGTTGATTTAGGAATCCTTGGTTATGTGTAGAACCTGATGAAATCTAATTATTTTATCTTCTCTCCTTGCTGTGATTACAATATGGGTTCGACTTCTGTAGAAGTGTTTTCTGTGATTACAATATGGGTTCAACTTCTATAAAAGTGTTTTTTGTGAATACAATATGGGTTTGACTTCTGTAGAAGTGTTTTATGTCTCTTTTTCTAACTGAGGTATTGAATTTCTGAACTGGCACCATGACGGACGTCGAACTTGATGATTTCATGTTTGAGAATACCACGGAATGAACTGTTGTGTCAAATTCAGTTGGTTTATTTGATTTTTTCTTAGTTTTATAAGCTCTATTATTACTTGACAGCTTCAGGAAAATATATAGTGGGATTTTTCATGAAACTGTTAGTTCCTTCTATAATCTCGACTGGTTCAATCGCACGAGTAGGAAATATGTTGAATACTAAGCCTGTTCCTTTATTTGATAAGGGTCTGAAGGTAAAACTCGACTGCTTTAGACGCATGAGTTGGAAATGTGTTTGAATTCTAAGTCTATTTATTTATTTCAAAGAAGTATGAATTTTCCTAAGTATAAAGAGTTTTGTGAGTATAAAAGTGTTTGATTAAACTGTAGTTTTGTAAATTTTACATGATCAAAAGAAGAAATGTAGACTATTGCTTTCGAACAGAATGGTGGTCTGAGATTAGTTCATTTTTTTTTACATTTTATGTAAAGGAGACATTTCTTGGCATTTGTTAAATGTGTAGTTGTAGATCACAACGATCTGAGCCTGAGTCTAAACGTATGTATTTCTTTTTCTTGCCCTCCTCTCTCCTGATAGGATTAGAGTATATGTATATTACTTCATGGAAGTTGTACAGACCTGATTTCGGGTAGGATAACAATCAGAATT
The DNA here is from genome assembly GCA_019776745.2 of Taxus chinensis. NCBI lineage: Eukaryota > Viridiplantae > Streptophyta > Pinopsida > Cupressales > Taxaceae > Taxus > Taxus chinensis. Next base: position 164,418,767 of record CM034146.1, on the reverse strand, counting down.
TCTCTGCTCCTTAGCCTAGGTAAAGGAAGATAGTATTTTTAAGTTTTGAAGTTCAAAGGTACTCTCTTTTTCTCTCTCTCTTTCTGGAAGTTATGAGTTTTCCCTTCTTTTGAATTTTCTATGAGAACTCTTCAGCATGGGCATGAGATGAATAGACTGTTAAAGTCAGGTGGAGAGCGTGGTAAGTGTTGAATCTTAACAGAAGTCTCCTTTCCTTATCTTTAGCTATATTATTACCCTGTTTGAGTAATTCAGTTAGCTACTTGTAAAAAAAAATAGTATTGTAGTATAAGTTGTATACTTATCAATGTTTATGAAATGAAACAAAAAGTATGGAGGAAATCCATCAGTTGAACTTGCTTAAGGCTATAGTCTGTCTTTGCTTGAATTGTTTCTATGCAAATCTGTTGGTTACATTCCTTGATAAGATTTCATTCCTTGAATGAAGTAATTCTATTAGGATTGATACTGCTCTTGGTTTTCGGATGGCTAGGTACTTAAGATTCATTTTGTTCTTCTTATTCTCTAATATAAGATGAATCATCTGAAAAGGTTTAAGTTGAAATGGTAGCTATAATATGAGTTATGTTATAAAGTCATATTAGAATGGTAGAAAGATAATTGGCGTGATTCATGTTTATGGATTTGATGTAATGATTTCATTTAAATAGGTTGTTTAATGGAAACAATTGGTGGAATTCAATTGTTTTAAGAATTAGTGCTTATCATGCTCAGTTCACTGAACTGACTTGTGCTAGCAATTTTTGTAGATGGTCATCGTAAGTGGTAAAGGCACGCAGATTTGATATGATGCACAAATTGTTTAATCTGATTTTTATGAGGAATTCCAACATGATCTCTCTAATTGTACTATAGGAAGAAAGTTACTCTTTTGCTGATGATTATTGTATTTAAATATGACGAAGTGCATAAGTTGTAATTGTATGGCTTGGAAATAAATGAAATGAGGAATTGTTACTTACGTGGCTGCATTTTTATTTGTTGAATTGAACTTCTTATGTCTGACTGAATGAGAGTACATTCTTATTATTAAAATCCATGGGGTCTAGACGGATTCCCTAAGTAAGCCTTGTAAGATTATGTGACTGAATACTTCATGTTTGACTAGTAATTCTTATATATCATGAATAAGGATAAATTGGAAATTAGACCACTGCATTTTTTTTAGGGAAGTTGAGGTTAAACTTTGCCCTGTTATGTAGCTAAAACAGGATGAGTATTCTATTACTCCCTAACAATGTTCTAAATCAAAGCAATGTAATTGATGGCTTTAAATAATCATGTCTTATAGTAATAAGTCTGATATATTTCAGTCTTCGGGGTTGATATGAATCCTTACAGGTTTAATTAGTTTCCTTATGAGAGTACATACGGCTGTTGTCCTTTTATGAGGAATATAGGATTTTAGCAACTGATGAACACCTTGAAAAGGTCTCTAATCTTAGTAAACTTCTCTATGTGAAATTGAACTCAACTTATGTAACTTCTTGAAGTTATGTAAATCTTATCGAGGCAATATTGTAGAATGTTGACACATGTCAACTACAGGGTTGTACCTTCGAGAAGATTAGGATATTCTTGAGGATACAAAAATGCAGGTGACGTATGGCAACACCCTTTTGCATTGATCGTTAAGATTTACACCTGAAACTTGATCTAGATTTTCCTTTGGGACTTGTTAGGACCATAGACAGGTTATGAGGTAGCCCTTTGGGACTCAGGGTACCTTGACACATAGGTTTAACAGTGGTTGATCCTATATGTCAGCTTACCCTAGTCTCCAAGGGCATCCTTATAACATGTGTATGATATTAACCCACTCTGGAGTGATAAATAGGGACAAGGGGACTGACATAAGTCAGTATAAGATAATCTATATAACATTGGAATGGGGTGAAGGATGTATTCCGGATTGACGAGTATGTCGTCAAGGAATATAAGACATGATTAGTATGTTTCAAATCTTTGGCCAAAGTATCGCAAGTGGCTGATTGTGTTTTCCTATGTCACCTAGTCTAAGGGACGTGATGCCGATGAATAATGGTAACAATTATTCAGATAGGTTCCTTGGACAGAGCATTCTGAAATCCTGGATTAGGGAAGAGAACCACAAGAGTGAATTGTTCAGATGAAAACGCCAACTCTATGATACACATGAATAGATTGGTAGTTCACCGAGTCATGGAATGAATAGATCCGTGGTACACCGAGTCATTACAGCTGCATATGGTTATCTGTTATAAGAATGATTGTTATGATCTGTGAGTTCTAAATTATGTATTTAGAACTAGAAAAAAAAATCTTGTTCTAATGTACTAAAATGATGATGTTACAATTATACCTCAGGTGTTTCTCCAAGATCCTCTACTACTAGTGGTGTTTTAAGGTCTGTAATTACCTAAGGAGGAGTTTCAACAACATTTACATTTCTGCTTGGGGTACCCTTCTCCTCTTTCAATCCCAAGTACTCAAATGATCTCTTCTTGTGCTCAGAAATCCTAAGCAACTCAATGATTGGAACACTAACTTTGATTTGGCTCAATACCTGGGCTATGTCATAGGGAACACTCTTTGGCTAGGTAGCATTGGAAGGGAGACAGGAAAATTCATCAGACGACATGGTATTCTTGGCATCTTGGGCATGAGGAGGACTGTAATTTTTTCTTGAGACAACAGAGCTTTTGGTAGGTGTTTCCCTTCTAATAGATTCTTTAGGAATGCTTGTAAGAAAGGGTGTTTTAGGTTTGGCTTGAGGCCCGACTCCTTTAACAACTTTTCTCCTAGTGTTATAGTCTTTCTCTTGAGCTACAACAACATTCATCAACAATTTTCTATCTTCCTCCGAAGGGATACCACCATCATACTTCTTAATCATCAAAGCTCTTAAGTATTCAATGTCATTATTGGGAATTTCAAAATCTTGCACTACATCAACTTTAAGAGTATGATAGGGAAGAAAGACTTGTACCCATTTGATTCAATCCCAAAAGGTTGCAGTTTTCCTTGCACTTATCACCTCAGTTGATGTTGCTCCTTCTTGTGAGCTTAAAGAACAGCCCACCATGCGGATATCATCATCAGTACCATAATCATTATTAGCTTCACCATCTTTTTGGTCCACTTCACATGGAGGATGGAGTAGAAAACACCTATCACAACAATCAATATAAAAAAATTCCTCAATGACAAAAACCCTAGAAGTTAGGGGATCAGGTAACACTCTTCCTTCATGTGTTTGAGGATGTCTATTTACAGATACCATGGGTCCTTTCCCTCTATCATCTGACCTTTGATCACCACTAGGATGATTGGAAAATCTGTCATGGTTTTGCATGCTATTTTCTGACCTTCTGAAGTCTACCTAATTCCCTTCTCTGCTCTGAGCCAACTTGTATGAGATCTCTTTGAAATCCCCTGCCAAAGTTTTCACAACCTCCTCCAAATCTAGCACCCTTGCTAGCTTGAGGTTTTTCAGGGTTTATCAACTTTACACCATCTCTCTTGAGAGGTTTTCCAATTTCTTTGATATTGTTTTCAATTTGAAGTGCCATGGTGAAAGCTTGCCTTAGATTGGTAGGGTTCTTGTCTCTTAAGTAGTAGGCTGCCTTTTTATCAAATGCATTTACATATTTGATTAAACAAGACTCATCACAAGGCCTCAAATTAGCAGGTAGCCTTCTCAAAGTTTTTTTAAACCTTGTGTTGAAGTCATGGACTGATTCATTGGGGTTCTTCTTGATATTCTCAAATTCAGATAAGAGAAATCTAGAATCAGTCTTGTCACCATATTGCAACCTAAATGCATTCTTCATCTCAGTCTAAGAATCAATTGAATTATCAGGCAGAGCCTTGTACCAATCCCTAACATCCTCTTCTAGTGTATGAATGAAAAATTTGACATACACATCTTCAAACTCTATTTCAAAATCCTCCATCATGTTAACAAAAAGTTTGAGATGCTGATCACCAGTTATAGCATTGTTACCTTGGAATTTTGGCAACCTATTTCTGACATCTTGTGGGACAGCATTTGGGTAACCATCCATTCCTCTAAAATCTATAGGACCAAAGGTGTTAACAACAAATGGAGGTCTAGGCTGAGCCATATTGTTTGGTGGAGGTGATCTTGGGGGTGACACAAGCTGATGAGGAGTGCAAGGTCTTTGGGGCTCAAGAATGTGGTTCACAAGATTGGTATTCTCTAAGTGCTGATTTTCTTGGAAAGTTTTATTTGAATTGAAACACAGAGGTGTGGATTGAAGAAGGAACTCACCAGGTATAGTAGAAGGACCTTCACTAGTTGAAGTAAACAAGTTTATGAGAGGATTTCTTGAATCAGAATCACTAGAAGAAGAGTGATAATCCTCTACCAAAGGTTGATCTCTCTCACCAATGGATATACCTTTTCCTGATGTTTGACCTTTAACAACCTTCCAAACTCTTCTCCCTTCTAACTTTGAGTTCCTTGAATCTGAAAACAACTTCTTAGCAGAGTCTCTAATGAAGAGAGATCTTCTTCCTTCAATTTTTGCAGAGATTAGCAACACCAAAAATAAATGACAGAAAGGTAAGACACTGATATTTATCAAGATCAGAACAACATGGATTTTTCACTAAGGACTTTCACCCTAGTTGTGAAAATGCACTAAAATACTCTATCAAATACCTATCAGCATCGAAAATATTTCCAAACTTTATAGATCAGACCTTCCTTTTTCTTGAATCTATTAACCACAAATGCAAATGAAGTGTAACTACTGCTAGAAACTGATAAAATTACGAGAAAAACTTGAAACCTTTGCATACACCTTGCAAATATGAGTATAGAATGATGCATTAAAAATATATTTGAAATCAAAACTTGCAAGGGACATTACCAGCATCTAATATGCATTCAAATATCTCAAATATGTATGCACATGGATTAGATTGAACTAAGAATTTCCCCGGCAGCAACGCCAGAAAGTGTTGGTACCCAAATCTGTTCTCCTTTTCAACCTGAGCAGCATCAAAGATATTGCATGAAGCTTGAAGGTAGATAGATCATGATGTATGTTGTTTTGTAGCTGGGATGTGATCTAACTGGCACTCATATTTGTGGAGAGATGGATGACACTCAAATAGGACTTGATCTTGTCCTAACTATTTTAGGTTGTGCCTTTCAACCAAGGTAAGAGGACCTATTTTGTAACCCTCAAATGGTGAAGGAGATGAAAATATCCCTCAATTTGTGCAAATAGTATGAAGAGGCCTTGGGAAAATATGATCAACACTCCAAATCTGACTTTCACAATTTGTCACTTTCAGATTATGGAGATAATTTCAATGCAAGGAAAGGGTTACTAAAGACATTGTAGGATCCTGATTTGCTTTGTGTATTTTTATAAATGGATTGTCTTCTTTTGTTGACACACAATGCAATGCAGGGGTAGTATGGGTAGGATTAGTTTGTTTGAATGAAATTTTGAGGTGGGAGATTTTAGACAAGACTAACCAGAATTTTCCAAATTCTTTGAGGACCTTTGTAAGAAATTTGTAAGACCTAAACAACAGGATGCTTCAAATAGGTTAAGGTACTCCTTCAACCAGGATATGTGTAATAAATGGAAGTCTGTATCTACACTCTTCCACTCAATATTTGACAACCTGCCACAAAATCTTGAAGTAGATGAACAAAAAAAGCATCTAGAAATCTCTATTTTATCATGACCTAAGGTGCACCCAAAGGTTTACAAACAATCTCAAAATTCAAGGAAGGTAAATTGATTTTAAATTTTGTTTATCTCTTTATCAAATGAAATCTCTTCTGAATGTGAGATTGCAAATGCCACTAAAATATCAACAAGAAATGAGACCATGTATGATCAAGAGAGATTTTAAACACAAGACTAGGAGCAAGAAACAAAAATTGAAAACATTCAGAAACATAAGTGCATGCAAATTTTGCCAAGAGACAACACAAAATAATCCAAAATGACAAAATTTATCAGCAGGGGAATGTTATAAGAGCAATCTCAGAGATTTTTTGATGGCTTTACAAATGAAACCAACTCAACATGATACAAATCTAATGCAAAAAGGAATTAGAAATGGTTCTCAGGTGGTTTCTCAAAAAATGGGCTTCTTCCTAGATTTTCCCATGAAATTCTAATTTTCTACAACCTTTTGCATGTCAAAAAACATGCATTATATAACATTCTATTATATTTGATCCTTCCTTCCCAAGAAAATAATATGCCAAGCATCAAGTTTGTTACAGAATTCCAACATGATTCGCAGATAGGGACATTTAACATATTTGTAAAAAAAGTTGCCAGGTGTTTCAAAAAAGGTGAATCATTACAAAACCTTCATCATTATCCATTGTAGGGGCATGTTTTTCATCTTCAAAGCATATAGCCCCTTTTCATTTCATCATTTCATCCTTATCCATCCAAAATTTGGCTCTGTAACTTCTTGATTTGATCTTTCACGTTTTTGCTTGAGCCCGAAAAAAATTTCATTTCAAAAGCACCCCAAATCTACAAATTGAAATTTCAAATTGATCCCATTGATCCTTGAAGGCCAAAATGACATGAATTTTCCAAAGATTCGATGAAAATTGATGCAAAATTCACATCTCCAAGCTTCCTGGAGCAAAAATGGTGGCCAAACTGAAGAATGCATAGTTACCATTGATCTTCCTTTATCCCTTCAATCTGAGCCCTCCATGTGTCATAATGTGATTGGGAATGGATTTGGGATCACTTTTTGACTTTTTAACATTTTTAGAAGAATGTAAAATTTTAAATTTTTTCTCCACCCCTCTGCCCTTGAAATTTGGTGCTGACACATGGCACATTGTGGGTCCACTTGAAGTCGCGGATCAATCCTGCACATTTCCACCTTTTTTGGAAATTTGGAAATTTTTCACTTTTTTCCCCGCGGGCCCATGCCTCTACCTCTTTCCTTGACACATGTCACCTTCTCTATCGCTGAGGATCTGTGGGCTCATTTCACATTTTAATTCCCTTTTTTGCCAAAGGATAATTTCTCACTTTTCCTCCATGGAACCACACCCATGATTTTTTCCCTGCCACATGTCTCCCTCTACTTCGTTGCAGGCCAGCACTTCAAATTTTCATTCTGACTCATTTTGCAAAAAGGGAAAAATTTCCCTTTTTCTTCTAGCAGCCCGCACTCCCTTCTACGCCTGCTACATGTCTCCCTTTGCTCCATTGTGGATCCATGCCTCAAATTTCCATTCCAAGTCATTTTTCCAAAAGGGAAAAATTTCCCTTTTCCCTCCGGTAGCCCGTACTCCCCTCTACCCCTTTGCCACGTGTCCCTCTATGATTCACCTAGCAAACCCGTAGCCCTTTTCACAAATTTTGTCCCTTTCACCAAAAAAGGTAAAAAATTGTCTAAGTCCCTCACCAGCCTTCCATCCTGCCTTTGAATGAGAACATGAAACGTGTCCTCCTCTAGGACCCGAGGAGTTGTGGGAGAAAGTTGCACCTTTTTCCAAAACTTAAAAAACACTAAGTTTTTTAGAACAAACCCGTGGATCCATGTCCAACTAGAAATGGCTACATAGGAGACAACATTTGAGATAAAATTTGACAGGCAAGGTATGCCCGTACGACCGTCAAAAATACATAATTTTCCATAGATGCCTAAATTCGATATTTTCTTTGTGGGTGAATGATTTTTTGGTCAAAAAACAAATGGAAAGTTATTTTAGGCATTTTACGACCCTAACAAAGGGTTTTTGAGGGTAAATATGCATGAAACAAACACATTCGAGCTCCAAAGGCCAGGAAAAGTGGAAAAAACAATAGAGGCCCATGGATTTGGAAAATTTAGGGCATAAAACAGGGCATGCATGCATTTTTCTTTCAAGTTGGGGAAAAATGATAAGTTTGTGAGAATTTCAAGGCATTCAATCTAGAGGGAAACTTTGCAGACCACCAATTCTAAAGAAAAATGTTTCAGAACATGCAAACCAAAGGAAAAATTAGGTCAAAATGGCAGAGGATTAAAATGGGCACCAACAGGTTAAAAGATGCAAAAGGAAACAAAACTAAGTAAAAAACGTTGATACACCAAAGGAGTCATGAATAATTATTTTTCTTGTAAACACAAACAAGGAATTTGCATGCAATAGCCAAACACAGAAAACCAATCTTGTAATAGAAGATCAACTAAGAACATTGAAGACAAAAAAGGGGTAAAAATCACCCACAGGCATGTATTATTACCCTACATATCGATACAACGTGTTATAAATGGCCACAAGGCAGAAATACATGCAATTTTAATGGAAGGTCTGATAAACTCCATGAATTCACTTGCCAAAGGGAAGAGGGGAGTCTACAAAACAAGAAAGAAATGTCTAACCCTTTCAAATGAGCCAAAATTTGGCATATATCAATCAAACAGAAAGAATAAAGGTAAAAAATGCGGGTAAATTAATTCGACATCTCCAACCACCAACAATATTCATTAAAACAACAAGGGAACCCTCACAAATCCATTTTTTGATGCATTTAGCCATGCTAAAGAAGAAACAGATGCCATACTTCATCAATTTTGGTGGTTGGGGATCGGTTCTACATTTTTTCTCATGCCAGAGACATTTCTTCAAATTTTTCCCATCAAACTCCATCAAAACTCAAAATTAAGGGGTCCATCATGTAAAGAATTTCAACAATTTTCCAATGATACTAAAATCATGAAAATCTGAGCTCTAGTGTGAAAGATATGCTCTTATTAAGATTTGGGAAAAAAAATGGCAAAATTAGGGCAAAATTCAGGTTCACAGGCCAAAATCCTCCCTTTTTCCCTCTTTTTTCAAATTGCGAAATTTTTCCCTAAAATCTCCGTGCCCTACTCCTCCAATGACACGTGGCACCTTCTGGTTGATCCGTGGCTTCAAAACAACATTTTTCCCCTTTTACCGTGAGGGAAAATTTTTTAAAGTTCTCCACCGGCCCGACCTTCACTACTAATGTGTACACATGGCGCCATCCTATTAGTCGATGGGACCGCGGGTTCATTTCACGCCTTTAAGTTTTTACGCCAAAAATCCAAAATATTCAACTTTCGTTTGACTCCTGCCTTGGTGCTACTGACGTAGACTTGACATGTGGCGCTCTCTGATTGGTGCAGGGCCTTAACCATTTTTTTCTTCATTCTCCTTTGCGGGCTTGCGGGCCAGTTTTTGACTTTTGAATTTTTAGCCAAAAAGGCTAAGTGTCAAAATTTTCTCCCTAGCCTTGCGAACTCACCAAATTTCCTTGGCAAAATGCTTCCCCTACTTCGCTGGCCCAAGATGTCCTGGCACAATTTTGTCCTTACTTCCACGGGCCCACACAGGGAAAATTTTCACTGCTAACTCCACTGAGCCATAACTCAAAAAATACAAGGATTTACGATGACTTTTTTACCTTTTTGGAAAGGAGAAAAAATTATCTATCTGATGAAGCCATACCCAGATACTTTTGAGTTCCTGAAGCATGCAAATAATCTATTTTAAGTACCAGCAAAGGAAAAGGGAGGAGGAGTTAACCAAAATAAGCATGGGCTTATTTTGGATAACAGAGACCTAATACAAGCGCTTCGTATTCGGAAATATTGTTGGTACAATCAAAATCAAGTTTAAAAGATAAAGGCATGGGTTCACCATCAAGCAGAATGAGGATAACTCCTACCACACCCCCATGCTGACACTTGGAACCATCGAAGAAGAGTATCATTTGGTAAGTGGGTTCATCTAAGGAAAGGGTAGCAATTGACTCATTGGGAAAGTCAAAGTTAGAGGGCTGATCTTCGGAAATAGGTGCATCAGCCAATTGGTCAGTGATAGCTTGGCCCTTGATGGAATTTTGATGGGTGAATTTGAGATTGAGGTCAGCCAAAAGTATGAGCCAGCATGCAACACGTTGATTTTGGTAAGGTTTGGCATACATGAAGTGTAAAGGATCAGTGTTAGTCACGAAATAGGTTTTTTGGTTGAGTAGGTAATGACGGAGTTTTATGGCAATGAAAACTAAGGCTAAGTAAATTTTTTTAGGCATGGGTATATCAGGTTTCATAGTCAAAAAGAGTACAACTTATGTAATAAACCGTCTGCTCCCTGTGTTGTTCATTATGATGAGCGAGCATGGCTCCCAAGGAATGATCAGTAGCTAAGATGTAAAGGTAGAAGGGTTAATTTTTTTTAGGAAGAATGAGTATAGATGGTTGAATAAGGTATTGTTTTAAGGCCTCAAAAGCTGTATGGCAGTCATCATCCCACTTAAAGGAGACATCCTTCTTAAGCAAATGATGAAATGGCTGACACTGATAAGACAATTGTGAAATGAAACAATGAATAGAATGCAGCTTACCTTGAAGGATACAAAGTTTCCTAAGGTTAGTGGGAGGAGGAATTTTGAGAATGGCCTTGACTTGAGTAGGGTCAACCTCTATACCACGTAGGGAAATGATAAATCCTAGGAGCTTTCTTGAGAGAACCGCGAAGACACACTTCTTGGGCTGAAGGTGAACGCAATATTTAATGAGGTGGTCAAAGATGGTTTTGAGGATGGCTAGGTGTTTAGAGTGGTGTTTAGATTTGGCAAGGAGATCATCCACATAATCTTCCAATATATGATGCATGATGTCATGGAAGATGTAAGTCATAGCATGCTAATATGTGGCACCAGCATTTTTAAGGCCAAAAGGCATAACTCAATAGCATAAGGTCCCCTAAGGAGTGATGAATGTGGTTTTATGTTGATCCTCTAGGGACAGTAAGATTTGGTTATAACCCGAGAAGCCATCCATGAGTAATAACATCTCATGACCAGCGGTTAGGTCAACTAGCTGGTCAATACTAGGTAGGGGAAGGTCATCTTTCAGGCAAGCTAGGTTGAGGTCATGGAAATCTGTGCAAATGCGAAGTCCCCCTATCACCTTAGTGACAGGGAAAATGTTAGAAATCCAATGAGGATAATCAATGGGTAAGATGAAAGAAATAGAAAGGATGCGCTGAAGTTCTTCTTTGATGAGAAGGGCAATGTGAGGATGCATTTTCCTCAACTTTTTTTTGATGGGTTTAGCATCAAGAATGGTTACAACATTTTGGACCACTATGGTGGGGTCAATATCGGGCATGTCTGAGTAAGACCAAGTAAAAGCATGGTTATGATCTTTTAGAAAAGAAGTGATGGCTTCCTATTTCAGTAGCATCTAAAGATTGACCGATCTTTAGGATGTGTGGGTCATCCTAGAGTATGAATGTTGATTTCAATAGTTGATTCATTCAACATTGTCTGCATCTTTTTTATGGTCAATGACCGATGAATAAATGAGTCTTCTAGCACTAAGGTAGGTGAGTATAGATTCATCATCCTAACATTGAATGACATTAATTGAAGGTGTATTGTCATCGATCATTTCAGGGTATAGGAAGGGAAGAGAAGAGGGAACCTCGCCCTCGCGTTGATAAGTCAGAGGCCCCAAGGAAATGTTGGTTATGAAAAAAAAAATTAAGAGGAATAGATTCTAGATCCATTGACTTTGTAGGCGAAGGTGGTGAAGAAGGTGGAACAGGTGAAGAAGGTAGATAAGGGGTGATGTCCTCAATGAGTTCAATGCAGGCCTTCTTGGTAGGTGGTTTAGCAAATTCGATACCACTACAGTCGTTTTGTTTACAGGTAGTACATGGAATAACGGTATGGTGGCCTTGCTCGTAAAAGCCAAAACCAAAACCCTTCCACGCACAGTGGTGTAGGAAGGTGTGGGTGAAAAGGATATTGGTGAGAAACTGGAGGTCAACGAAAAATGGGTGGGTTTATGATGGTGGTTCAGGTGTATAATTGGTAGTATCAAGTCCCCCGTAGGTGAGATTAGTACGAAGGTGGGGAGGACCATAAAGGAGGTGCTCTCCTATACGGTGATCATAGCAAGGGTGGTGGTGATGACTTTCATACTCTTGTGGAGTAAGGAATGTGGAAATGACAAATGTCAAGGTATTGGCAAAGGTTGAGGGAGTGACAGATTTTGAAGGTGCAACAGATGCTAAAACGGTGGCGGATGTCGAGGGTGCACTAGGTGGTGTTGACACGGGAGTAGGTAATGTGGAAGTGGCATTCACATATATGGTAGGGGGTATAGAGGTAGGAATACCAAACAAGAGTTGGCCTAATGAGTCATGGGTAGAAGAGTGGGAAAGGTAATGATGTAAGGCAATGACATTATGATCGAGGAATTTAATGAATTCCTCATCACCTGTAGGTATAGTTACATGAACGTTGGGTTGTATTGGTGAATAAATAGATGGTGATGAATGTGAAGAAGGTAATGGTATGTGACTAACATGAAAATAAAAATATTGTGCTTGTTGGCGAGTCCAAACCATAAAAAATCTAGAAGATAGGTATTTTAGGCTTTACAGAACTGGCATAACTCAAAAATAGAGGTTTGGTGAAGTCTGAAAGATGGGAATAGGTTATTTTTCTAATAAAAATATAAAAACATAGTGGCTGATACCAGTCAGGAAACTAATTTTGGTTAGGTAGAAACATCGATTTCGGTCACTGGACCGATGCCAGTAGGAAGGTAACTAATGTCAGTTACTGTGAAAATGAAGATATTTAAAAATATGAGAGAAAAAAGTAGAAAATGGGCATTATGCACTCTGTTAAGCGTGATAGAGACTCAAAAATGGGTCAATTGAAAGAATTAAGAACCAAGAAAGATAATATGTAAGAATAGATATGTGGTTTTAATAGAAAATCAAAAAATAGAGGAACCGATACTGGTCAGTTAATCGGTGCATGTATGATGAAAGAACTAATGTCAGCTGCTGGACCAATATTGGTTATTGATAAATTCTGGGAAGTGAAGAAATTAATATTGTTTGAATTAATATTGATGAAAAGAAACCCCAAAAGAGATTATGGATGAAAAAAATGATTTAGCACACTCATGTAAAACCATAATTAACTAGTTGTGATGGTTAAGTGTGGAAGAGAAGAAAAAGTGGTGAATACGTCCTCACAACTCAAACTACAAATGATAAGAAATAAAGGTGGAAATCAAACAAGCAAAAACTAAATAAACATGTTATCCTAGAATCAAATGTTTAGTTTTTAGTTGGCTTATGCCTTAGAACTGACTGTGAATGAAATAGAATGTTTGGATAACAAAGGTACCTAGAAATAAATCTATGGCTAGTTTCAGTTTTTTTAGTAAAAGATTTCTCAATATACCTTTCGGTACGTGAGGTCCGAGCTATGATATGAAAAAATAGCCAGAACACTAGGTGGGGCCTACCATCAATGGATTTTTAAATCCTTGACATCTTCTTCCTGGAAGGGAATGTTTAAGAAATGTTTAAATTGTGTTAATAAATTTGGAAAAGGGAGTGTGTGAACAAATGTGAACTACAATTTATTAATCAATCACTAAACGGTCATGACCTCCATCGTATGATTGTAACTTAACTATGTGAGTTAAAAATTTAGACATGCAGGGATGAAATGCAAGTGTTTTAAGCCCCAATTCTAAATATGATATTTGATGTAAACAAGACCTAATATGAAGAGGGATGAATTTCACTAATACAAAACTTGGAAGAAAAGAAGAAGGATTCTTTTTAAATGCACCAAAATAAGTGTTGCATTTAGAGCAACTAGAAATAAGGAGTACATTACTAAAGAAGAATATTTAATGAATATTGATTTATAAAGGAAACACACAAGATGCAACCTATATGAATATAATGGAACCCACAAACGAGTTTCCTACTAAGCATGCTAGAATGTTTCACCAAAATGTTTTGTATAAAATAGATAAGGTAAGGTGAGGTGAGGAGGAATACCTCTGAAGTTAAATAGGTTGTGTGCATTATTGAAGACTATGATGATTCTAAAGAGCTCCTTTTTGGCTAGGAAGGACTACCTGCAATACAAAACAATACCACCAAATAGAGTCAATAATATAGGTTAGTGGACTGCCTAGTGCAAGCTAGATCTAGGGAAGCTAAGTGCTTTCTTGAAAATTTGTCAATCCACTTTCAATATACAATTTAATGTAAAGAAATAACAAGAAGTGAAAGGTCCTATTGTAGTAAAATAATTTAGGTATCTCATATAATAACAATAAACTAGATCTAAACTAAATATTGAATATGTATTTAAATCTATAAAAATCCTAGGGGTGTTCATAGGTAGACAGGTGTGGTAGAGGCTATTAAGGAGGTCTGTGTGAGATTTGGTGAGGTTTTGGGTTATTATGAGTGAGTTATGGGCTTTCTGGTCTGAGGGAAATTACTAGACATAGTGACTGGTATCGGTTGGGCAATCGATGTCAGTACCTGGTAATAGCTGACACTGATTAGGTCACTAATTTCAGTAGGGGAAATTATATAAAAAAGGATGAAATGGGCTAATTGGGAGCTCTCTGTGATTTCACATAAAGTTGGGAAGGCTTAGGAGAGATTATATGATTTATGTGAAGACTCATAGATGGTAAAATAGGTTATTGGGGAGAACAAAGAGATTCAAACAGGAAGGTTTTTTAGTTAGGTGGGTGTAGGAGATATCTGGGAGAGAAGCAATCTATAGAATAAATAAATTAATACCAGAAGATAATAGAAATTAATAACGGGATTAATATACTTATCTGGAAATTGCAAGTTGATAGATGATGGTTGGTGGTTGATAGGTGCTCATAAAAGAAATGGATCTGGGTCCAGTGCCAAGGTAACAAAGCCTATATGCCTCCCAGTGGATGATTCGAAGCTATGGCGCGAGAGGTTGGTTGCTGGTGGAGAGATGGAATGTTTTGGTCCTGTGTTTGAATATCAGATTCTATGGAGATGGAGTAACTTGGGTAAAGGGTTGTAAATTCCTTTTCAAAGGAACCAAAGGTGGTTAGGTGACCAATGCTGGCTGACGAACTACCAAATTTGGTTAAGGAGAAAATGATCTATTTGGTAAAAAATAGCCTTTTCTTCCCAATTTTGGCATTGGTCAAGATTTGTTTTGAGTCAAGAGTGTGGATTGGCACTAAATGGAGTGGGAAACTGTTAGGATGGATAATAGGTAATTAAGGTTAGGGTTATAATGAGTACTAGTTAATTAAGGGGAGTGGTGACTTAGTCTAGGTTAATAAATAGGCTTGGAATGGATCCATGGTTAGGTGGAGATGTAAGGTGGAGGGATGAGTGAATTATCAACTTAATATGTGTGGTTAAATTAATAATAATGTGTAGAGGGGTTGTGGTAAAGGGTAAGTTAGTTGAAGGGGGTGTAGAGGGTTGTGACCCAATTTTGGGTGTCTACACGCACATCGAATCATATGCAGAGGTCCTCCAAAATTTACTTTATAATTCTACTATCATGCTTCCACCTATCAGAGTCTTTCAATCCCAACCATACGAAGCCCTCATGGCTCAATTCTCATCGCATCTGCGCTTATCATCACACCCCGAGCCATGAAACTGAGCATTGTAAGGCCCTCCATACTATTGTCCATGATTTTATCAAGTGAGAGGACCTTATCAATGGGTCCCCTTCACAATCTACTACTTCACCCATAACACGTCCAATCCCTTTTACCGCATCTCCATTTGATCAGCCTCTTGATGAGGGTCCTCCCTTGTTTATCGATACCGTTCTCTTTGCTACACCATCTTCTTGACACCCATATCCTTTAACATAAATTATCCTTAATACATTCCTTTCATTGGGGGAACATATTCTCCACATCCGTTGTTGATATTTTAGCATCCTTCTTCTCCCGCACTAGGGGGAATTCATTCTAGGACCTATCTATTTCCAAGTTAGTTCCTTTCCTCATTTGACATCGTCTTATCTCATCCGAATTGGTTCATCCAATCATGCCTTTCATCCTTTCCTCCTATGACCACCCTTTGTGACCATATTTTTTCTTCCCTTTGGAAGCACCTAGGCTTTTAACCCACCATTGCGGTGCCTTTTTCATAAATATTTTAGTAACTAATCTCATTTGACCCTGATTTATTTTGTCCCTCTTGGGGTGCTGTTTGTTCATTTTAAATATATACCACATGATTTACTCATAAGTTGTTCTTTCTCTTATTATTTGTTCCTTCATTCCTTCCTATCATCCTTACACAACATTAATACCGACTATATTGTAACTAAATCAGAATGTTAGTACTCTAGAAAGGAGACAACATGGAAAGTTTTCCCCTAACTAGATCAGACCATACATTATCACACATAAGTATGGGTTGAGAGCCTATCATCTATCCTCCCTTGATGGTAAAGTAGAAGTGTAACCGCTTAACACATTGCACTTGTGACCATTCTATTGTTATCACATTTACCAATGTTCCATTAGTCATGTCTTCATATCATTCCTCCATCTTAGCCATTTCCATTTCTCATCTTAATGATTTACAACTATGTGGTATTCCTCCACTTCCTAGACATGACCTTAAATACAGGCATCATGGCTCTTCCTCTTTCGTTTTCCTTATGGATAGGTTCTCCTCGTTGGCAAGAAGTACGTAATCATCACATCCATTTTCTTCTTATTCACCTATTGGAATCATGCAAAGGGTCCATGGGTGTCTCTTGTACATCCTTTATACCCTCATAAGTGATCTACTTAGCTAGTCCCAGCTCTCCCCTATGTAAAAATAAAAAAGCATGGATTCTCAAATCAAAATCAAAGTTATCAAAAATAGATTGGTCCCTTGAAGGAAATTTGTTAAAAAAAATGAAAACAAAATAAAAGTATGAAATTAAAAGTAAATAAATGGATCCCTCAAAGAAAGGCGATAATTTATTCTTGCCATCTATATATTGTATAAAGTAGACCATACCCTTAAATGATGGCTACTCTTTATGGAATTTGAAGGCTTCCCACATTGATCAGCCTTCCATTTTATCATCATCTAAAAGGAATCTTCTAGCATTGATAAATTTTCTTCTAGCATACTTCCCTCATTGATCATTGTGCTCTTTCCCCTTCCCAGAGCTGGGGCATAATTTTAGAGAACACTGATTTTGGAGAACCCTATTTCCTCTATATAAGTGCATCTCAAACCCATTTTTTCACGTCAAAATTAGGTCTATGAGATCATCTCATCCATTGCTTCCTTACGATCTGTGAAATGACTAACTATCATTGGTTCTTTACTAAGATCTAATTTGGTCTCATGCACCTTGCATTACCTCGATCCCTTTTTGTTTACCTCCAATTTGGTTGGAGGCATACTTATTTGTCATAACATAGATTTTTTCACACCTATGGGTTTCCACCTTTATGACATATTCTTCGTCCTATCCCCATTATATTTGTTCTTAAACACACCACTCTTCATGTCATGTTACCTATTTATCTAACACATTTATTTTTAATCACGTCCATTTCCGATCTATTTTTATCACATCTTATCTATAAATTTTAATCACCATATTCAAAATTTAAAACATGTTACCACATCATACATTCATATGACCATCCATACACATTTTGATCTAAATTAATCCTATATCTATTGATTTATCATCATCAGATTCAAACACAAAACATATAGTCCTAATCATCACATCATACATTTATGTCCATACTCACATTTGAATCTAAAATAGCTATCTAATCATACATTTATCCCACCATCATCATCAAATGTAAAAAAAATGTGACCAAAAATCACCATCACATATAATCTAGATACTATCATCATAAATTTCTAATGTAAAATAATCACATCACATCATAAAATAAACACATGGACAAGTATAACACATAATAATCTACGAATCAAAATCATATATCATATATCATTTATAAAATTAAGTGTCAATACATCATGGCCCTCTAGGAGGCTCCTTTAGAGCCAAAATACTATTAGAATCAATAAACCACATGTTTGATACTCTTAAATCCTATCCTCCAGGGGAAGGTGTAGCACCTAAACCCTGCACGTCTCTACCACACTCGTGGCATCCCTCTACTCGATGTGGCTACGCCACACTCACCGTACTCTTTGATGGCCTAAATCCACCTACCACCTGCCTTTGGATACGCTCCCAATATATTATTTTCTAAGGCAGCCCATGGATTAAAATATCCTCATAATATTTGTCCTTAGAATCCAATGTTAAGTACTTATCCATCCTAATCATGTCAGGGGGTTCCATCTATCCTGACCCATTTGGCGTTGCCTAAATACCATTAACTGACTTGGTCTCTTAAATGGTATCAAAATCTCCAAAACAAGCCCTATAAGCCTCCCTCTTCCTATGGTAACAGTCTCTTTCTTGAACTAGTTGGTCTCGCTCTTGTGACCACATCCCTCTTTTGTAGAGTTGTATCTCTCTCTACCCTCATCTAATCTAGCTCAGCATGCAAGAGTACCATCTCAATGGACTCTCCTGTGATATCATCTCCACCTCCTCTAGAACCCATCTTAACATCTACCTCCATCTCCTCCTCTCATCCCTCCTCAACTCCCCAAGTTGCCCATGTTGATGTATGACAATCGGAATACCTGACTTAGACTCCAACGTCATCATTAACATCCCATGGTATCATCTCCTCCTCTAGTGTATCTTCCATGGTATTACTCGACAACTCCCTATCCAAATCCTCTCTTGTAAAAAATGGGATCATGCAACACTAATTAAATGACCCTGAACTATTATCTCACTCTATTGAACTACATGACCTCGATCATCTCAGGACTTCACCCCTGGACCCACTATGTCTGTGTCGTACCCTACAAATCTACATCCACACCAGGCCAATTGGGGAAATCCATATACAACCACCACCTAAATTGATCAACATCAATATCTACTAATCTATAAATATTCCAATATACCCCTCTCTCTCCCCTATCTCTACAGGTTTGATTGTTCCTCCACCTCAAGAATCCAACCTCTAGTTGAATATGGTCTCCTGTGACTGATGGAAGCCCTGATGGCCTAATCACAACAATATGCTCATAAGCCCAGTAGTGTAGTAAGAATCCAACATCAAGGCATGATCTCCTACTATCCCTATATCTATATAGCTCATGATAAACCTTAGATAATAGGGAAGTCCCAAGTGATAATATTTTCTGGTGCTCAACAATATCAACTACTACACCAGTCAACTCCTATGGAAAATAAGATCTTCATGAGTCCGTCAAATAATAACATGACACTACCATCATTACCATGTAAATAAATTGGCTATGTGCCACCCCATCCTCATATCTCTTCTCATAAGAAAAATCCCCCGAAGAAAATCTGATATGGGGCACATCGGCTTTAAAGTGCCATGTCAAAATTATCAATCGGTCACCACTAGGAATGGAGAATATATTATCTACCTATATTGGTAGCCTAAGAATATGATACACATCCTCCATGGTGATAGTCATCTCCCCTATCCTGAACCAAAATGTGCAATTCTATCAGCCCCATCTCTCTACCGAGGTAATCATCATCCCCACATCCTATGGGATCCTCTGATAAAATATGAATCCACCCAGCCCTACTATGGCAAAGTGATTTCACTTAGCATCTGTAGCATCTCCTCTGATCTCCTTGTATAGAGAAAGCACTCAGTCTCTAAGATATAAGGTCTCTTTGGCCTACAACCAAAAACAAACATATGGACATAAGGTCCATGATCTAAAATAAATTCCTTCAAAATGCATTAAATATGAATCCAAATCAAATCTAACTCTTAATTTGTCAAATTCTACCCCAATCGATGCCAACCTAGGTCAGGTCAATGCATGCATGGTCAAATCGACGTTTCCTAGGGCCCAATTGACGTCGACCCTCCTGGGTCTCCACCATCTTCCCTTGGCATCATTAACTTTTTACAAAAAATGTAGAAAATAAATAAATAGATAAAACATTAAATTTAATTAAAAACTAGCATGGGTTTTTTTACTCATCATCCTCCGCACACTCTGTCATTTCCTCGCAACTCTGAAAACCTTAATTTCTCAATTTCTCTTTTCTCACTTTGTTCTCTCTCATCAATTTTACGTATTTAAATGAGAATCTTCAACCAACCCTTGGGCTTATATATACCATCAACACTGGATAACCATCAACCCCTTTGGGTCACCATCGATTGGTGTCAATCACCGTCAACTAGCCTTTATAATTCTAATTTTTGGATTTTCCTCTCTTCCTTACACTCTTCCCTTTGAGCATCCAATCATAAAATACACTATTGTGGCCATAATTATTTCTCTTCTGGGCATTCTAATACAATCATAAAGTCCACTATTGTGGCCATAATTATTTCCCTTTGGGCATCTAATTATAAATTCCACTGTTGTGGCCATATTCATCCACCTTTCATTCGGGCATATTCATTCTTCCAAAGTCCACCTTTGTGGCCATTTACCTATCCCTCTCTTGGGCATACTTTATCAATATCCACCTTTGTGGTCGCATCCTTTATTCCTTTGGGAATTTTAATCCCTTATCTATTTGGCATTTCATTTTATAATCCTATCTAATCTACGCAAAAATTTCTCCTTTGAGGCCATATTCATCTTTCCCTTTGGGCATTACATTCATTACATGAAGTCCACTTTTATGGACATATTTGTTCCTTTCATTTATGCACCATTATTTTTCATCAAATTCCACCTTTGTGGCCATATTATTCCCATCTCAGGACATGCTTTTACCCTTTTTCACTTTTCCTTTATGGCCATACCTTTTCCCCACTTGGGGCATATTTTACTTTTTCCTTTTTGCCTTTGTTGTCATATTGTCCCCATTTAGGGCATATTATCACTTCATCCTTCATCCTCGTCCCTTGTGGATGCATACCTATTCACTTGATTCCTCATGTAAGAAGGATTTCATATACTTTTTGCATATATTTGCACATATTTTTATGACTTTCCCATGACCCATTAGTCATCTTGGCTTGCATCCATATTGCAGTGATCTTCACCCACTCATTGGTCCATTGAATGTTGTTGTTTGTCTCCGTTGAGACCGTAATTTTCCCCTACCGATGTGATATTGGAGTCACCTCCATATTTTTCCATCCTTATCACGATCCTTGGGTCATTTTTCCTTGGTTATGATTTCACCCATATTTTAATCACCCACCTACCCTTTTTCAACTACCTTTTAAAAACATACCATCAATTTCCCTTGGCTTCATCGATTCCCCATTTGAGGGGGAAATTATATTCAATCCTTTATCCTCATCTAACCTTTTTTTTGTCTCATGTCTTACTACTACAAACCACTCAAAGAAAGGGGGCAAAATGTAGACACCTAAAATTGGTATATATGCCCTCATTCGTATGAGTGCACATATTTTAATTCAATCATCCTCCTCATCTAATCGTTATTAATTAATTAAGCTACATTAATTAATTAATCATTTAATATTTTACTTGCCCAACTATCCCATCCAAATTGGTCCTATTAACTAATTAATTCCTATTAATTAATTAATACCCTCATCCATTGCCCAATCAAATTTCTACTTAGGATACTTTTTATCCTATGCATAAATCACCTTACTTTTCTATCTTTTATCCCATCTATTTTTATGCCCCAACCACCTTGTATTCATCCCCAAGTCATATAATCCTGCCAATATGCTTTAAAACACTCACCCAAGCCTTAAAAGCATCCAAATCCTATCTTAAATCAAAAATCAAGCCCAAGAGGGAAACTTTCCCCATGATCGGTGCTGACCCAGCTTGGTCATCATTGACCTACTTTAAAAAAAAAATTCCTTCCATTTTAGGGAATCATGCAAGCATGGGAAATAACTCATAAATAAAATAATAAGAGAGCAATCAGAGCTTCCTCGTGACTTCTAGAGCTCCTTGAAACAACTATAGACATCCCATCCATCATCCAACGTGTTTTTACATCACTCACAATCTTCCTTCATGAGATTTCTTGATTTTATCAAGTCTTCTATCAGATTATATTTGCTTTCTTGTAGATTAACCTTTTACAGGTCCAGAGTAGTATCCAACCATCACTTAGCAACCTCTTATTCTAGTCCTAGTGTTTTTCATAGGTTTGGATCATATTTATAGAATATAACACTCAATATTAATCATGGAATAATAATATTCTTATTAATTCATTCCGGGTGTTTATACAACATATGCAACTCCATATAAATAGGTATTTACATCCATATTTGTTAGTAAACTACTTTCCTAACAATATCTCCAAAATCCTATTTAGTTGTGATTATTACTAACGTAAAAATACACAACTCAAATCATACGAGTTAAAAAAAATCCAACTAATATATATCTAACATGAATATTAATACTCATGTAAATATTAATTTCCTAACATTCCCCCCTCAATGTTTACATGGTAGTAAACGAATTTTCACACTTCCTCCACAGCTTGCCACCCATGCTTGCTCATCATCTTGGTATAACACTTGAATTGAAGGTAGAAGAAGGAACACATCAACTTATTATCGACCATGCACTCTCAGGAACACATATGACCAACGAGAATGGGAACATGCTCAAGAATCACCTACTTATCAACCAATCACTCTAGGGAACAAATATGACCTGCCAGTGTGGGAACTCAAGTAGGAACACATCTAAAAAATCTTCAATAGTTTTCAGGAGGCTAACCACAAACCTAGGTACAAAGAGGAACACATCTGACTATTCTACCTCATCAAGACTCATGATGCTGCCTTTCACCAAGTTATCTGTTCTTCACTATTTTTTTGCATAGGGGAAATAGGAATAATCACATACACAACTAAAAAAATGGAAATGGAAAATTGGATCATGTTGATCATGTTCTCCCCTCAATGTGAAATTTCCACTTATTGAAAACTATAAAATGTAAAAAACTAAATCACACAATTGAAAGCAAACTCACACCACAAAATGTCCACCAAAGCTTTGTGTGGCCCTGTCGTTGGTGACTGACGAGAGGTCACTCATTGTACTCCATCCTCTGGTGCCTCCATACCTCAAATAAAATTATCTAATAGAGAAAATCTTCATCACTTTGATTTTTTGTATAATCAGTATTTCCTTCCTCTTCATTTTCACCTTCATCATCAGCAGCCATGGTTATCTTACATTTCCCATCATTCTTGTGCTCATTTCTTGCAATTTGAGGACAAGTGACCAGATTATCTATAGTAATAATAGGTGATCCACTTCTTTGAATATTTATAAGATGATCTAGGTCTGAAAGAAGATGTCGATATTCTTTTATCTTGTTTCTTACCATACAGGGATTTTTCCTCTGGTTTCGCAAACATGATTCTCTTTTCTTCATCTAGCAAAGAAGAAATAAATTCTTCTAAACTTGGATTTATTTTACTCAATGTAAAGACCATGTTAGAATAGCATGGAGGCATGCTATTGAGTAATATTTCTTTAGCATCACCATCAGGCACATTGACATTTATTCCCGCTAGTTGATTGCAAATAGAAAAAAATTTACTAATATGTTCCACCATGTTGTTTTCTTCTTCCATCTTGAGGCCGAAAAATATTTGATTTAAAGATATTATTGCACTCCCATCTTGTGATCCAAACAATTTTTTCAATGTCTCCCAAATTGTGTGAGAGGAATTTTTAAAGTCTATATGATGCAAATAAGAATTTGATAGACCCAATCTAATAATCATTGTAGCCTTTCGATCTCTGCTTGCCCATTTTGTTGCTTCATCTACATTTGTCGATTTCTTCTCTTTTCCATCAACAATATCCCATAAGTCTTTGTTAATTAGGAACAAATGAGTTCGTACTTGCTAGGTATGAAAATATTTACCTTCAAATTTTTCAATGTGACTTAACTTATCCATTATGACTCTTCACAAATTAAAAAATAGGTGTCATTTGAAACTGAAAATGCACCTTTTTACAAACAAATAGACAATAATGACTATAAATTTGATTTGTAATGGACAATTATAAATCTATTAATTCTAATATACATGAACGATAAAAATTAATTAATGATTACTTTTTATACATTTACAACAAATAAAAACTATATCTATGGACTCGCATTTTGATAACAAATAGTATTAAAAATGCTATAGAATGATACTAAGACTACAAGGTAATTTTTTTTACTATAACAAATACCAAAACTAATATTGACTTAAAACAAGCCTAACACAACTAACTAGAAATTTAAAGACGTTTTAATACATAACAAGTCTAGTCTTAGTGACACGACTTGTGCTATAGTTGTTACCAAAACAATAACCATCAAATATTGACAGTGATGCATACAAGTTGTCTGAGTGCGAAGATCATGTGTTAATCTTGATACCGGAGGGCGTATCAGATTTCGGAGAGGGTCACATTCTACAAGGAAATGATTTTGGTGACTTTGGAGATTGATCAACTACCCACAAACATGCAAATAGTAAATGTGTAGATGGCAGCAGAAACAAGAGATCAATGTAATTTTAAATGTATGAATGACACTAACCGAAGGTTTTGAGAAGATCATGGACACATCAATAAACACAAGCTTCTACTATTGAATCCACGTGTTGGATGGCCACTCCACATCAATTCTTTTGATATATAAATGGAGTAATATGTAGATTCTAGATTCCACAAATAATGGCAAATCGAAATGGCCTTGTAAAACAATCTTGGCACAAATTTTAGCAACAAATATGAGAATGTGGATCTACACACAGTAATGATGATGAATATATCAAGAAATTCAAATCAGAATTTTAACACACACGATGCATATCATGATAATAACAATGACCACCACCAAGTAGAAACTATAGAAACCAAACTACTGAGAAATAATAAATCTGACGCAACCTCATTTACTTTCTGCTTTAGCATTGTATTACCCTGCGGCCAATGTTATAGTTTGAATCAAGCTTATGGAGATGAGTGAATGTAGCATGGACAGGGTTGATCTCTCTTCATTTTGATAACACATTTGAGCTATGCAGATCAAAATATTGGCATTGACTAGATCAAATGTCCCAAAAAAATGTTAATGGTATACCCATTTGACTGAATATGACGTTGGCATCAATATGTTGATTAGATATTATATAACCAAAAATCCCTTCAAAATATGATCCATTATGCTTTCAAACACCAAATGTGGTTTGTTCCACATGTGTAGCTAGTTAAGAGGAATAAACAATCACACAACTGTTTTATTCTTACCAGTGTAAAAATATGGGACATGCATAGTATAATCAATATTACCTACACTAAACTCTTCATAAATTATTCTTTTCTCATCCTTAGGAGTGAAAAGTAGTACTACATCCCCTTCAACATGTTCTCAAAAGATCATAGTTGCTCTGATACCAAATCTCTAATTTGGTCAAAGTTTATGTAGCAGGAGAATCCAATCAACACGAAGAAAGCATAATATAATAATATAAATTCAAGACACAATAAAATTCACTGAAGAATAATATATCATTCAATTCATTAGATGTTTATACAACATATGCCACTCCATATAAATAGGTATTTACATCCCTATTTGTTAGGAAACTACTTTCCTAACAATATCTCCAAAATCCTATTTAGTTGTGATTGTTACTAATGTAACAATACACAACTCAAATCATACGAGTTGTTAAAACAACTCCAACTAATATATATCAAACATGAATATTAATACCCATGTAAATATTAATTTCCTAATAGCTTGTAGGTTTCCATGTTTAGCTATTTTTGTTTGGCCTCATCCCAATCTTGCTACAGTCACCGACGATCCTCCCTAGTCACCACTAACCAATGCCCTGTGCATCCAATAATTCCTCTAAATCCTCCTTTCCATTATTTATCCTACCTCCCAACCCTCGGTTCTTTTTCAGTAGATCTTCATACAACAGCTACATGTCCTCATCAACTTCTTGATTGCTCCCAGACCTACCAGGTCTACATATTTCATCTACAGCTCCAAATTCATCTTCCTAGGTCACCGTCGACCTTCTTGTGTAGATTATGGGCCACATTCAACCCAGACCATGTAACCTTTACTTTGTAGTTATTTTCATCTAACTAGCTTTAGATAAGTCTCTGTCATTTCCAAATTCATTCATAACTTTGTTTATGCATGTTTTGCTTTATTTCATCCTTGTCTAAGAAAACAGGGGTTGAAATCAGCTAGGGAATCTAACTACTTCTTGGAACCGGAATTGTTCGGGAAGCCCCCGCATACATTTATCTAATAAAATCTTGTTTCAATCTTATTTGCAAGTTTGGTAGTAGCAACGATCCATCATTCAACACTTGTATCAAACACCAAACATCTAAGGTAACATAAACCCTCTATCCTTCTGAGTTGCCTAGTTTCTTTAGTAGCTAGTGCATTCATTTACATTAATAACAAAAAAATTGGACAACATGTTGTTAGACTCCTGAACAATTGGAGATACTCCCCCTTGAATGAGGATACTAGAAGCTTCACACTACATCTATGTCAACAATTTCATGGATAACACACACATTTACAATGTCCTAGATATGATCAACTAGATTTGTGTGATTTTCTCCAATAAAGAATGGAATTCTTTTCAAGGCTTCCACTGTAATAGGATTTTTTACATTGAGAGTAAGTGGAATGTTTCCTGTGAAGTTAAAAAATCATGTATTTCTTTGTTGTGCAACTATAATGATAAGTCTAAGAACTCTAGTGGATTGCAAGAAGGGCCTACTAGGTGGATGTGTTGAAAGAGTTATGTTTGGTGGAGATGGTGATCTTTGAACTTTTCTTCCCCTTCTTCCTCTTCCTGGAGATAGGTATAGGTATTCAAATAATCCTTCTTCTCTTTTCCTAGACCATGTTTGGATCCTTCTCATGAATCTGAGACACTTGCATTGCTAAAATCAGTGGATTTTAATGCTTGAAGTTGTCAGATGTGTAGTCGCAGAGCCTTTAAAGGATAGAATTTCACCAAGATGCAATCCAAGCTTGATGAAACTAGAAGTATTAACTTCTAAGGTCCCATCGGGAGTGCCAAAACATTTATCACTAAAAAACAACACCCTATGATTTTCTTACAAGTGGATTGAATAGGAAATCAATTCTTTTGGGAAACATGGAATTATCTTCATGCATGGGACCATGAAATTGAGATAATTCTATAGAGCAGGATGGTTCCTCTTCCTAAGTTAAGGTTAAAACTACTCCTAATGATGGAAATACAACTATCTAATCCAATCCTATGATTCCAAGGGACTATGGGAAAATAAAATGCATAAAAATATTAAAATCCTACACTAAGGGGGTGATAACATCAAGAGAAGGGTGGCTGAGACACTCTCTAATACATGAAAATGGGAATAAATTGAGATAGAGAGGACACATAGAACACCACAGACTAGGAACACATATTCACAACACCATTTCCATTAAACACAACCATTTATGGCTTGCAGGAAACCATAGAATGCACATAAATACCTTAAATATAATGTAGAGATAAGAGAATGCAATGAAACACAAGCAAGGGTTGAAGAATAGCCATAAAACTTGATTTTATTGCTTCATATGGTCACACAATACATTATAATGAGGAAAAGAGGCATTAATATCTTGCAAAATGCCCAAAATGGAGGCCTGAAGCTCACATACACCTGCAACAACCTGTAGTAGAATGGAGGAGAAAATAGAGGATATCTAACAACCTTAAAATGAGTTCCTCTTTACAATATACAGAGAGAGAAAAGAGGAAGAGAAGAGGGAAATCTAGAAATATGGGATTCACCCACCAAAAAAATTCATTAAATGATTTCAAATCATCATAGGGATCCTTGCAAATCCCATTCCTTCCTATCATGTAGCTTTTGGAAGTGTAAAATTTCCCACACTCCATTATTGTATCATTTACCTACTTGGGTATTGAATTTTGATCTGGGAGAGTCTTCTTGTGTTTTGAGCCACCAACTCTAGCTACTTCTAATTTTTAATGATTTCATGATGTAGGGGAGAGAAATACAAATCCAACCATATAATTTTTATTAAATATTGTGGAGTGTGTAATAATATATGGTGATACATGTCAAGGGTCTCCTTTTTTCCCATTTCACAATAACTCAACCTTGGGTTTAATGAGCTCACAGTATGGTGGTTCACCACATAGCTCAATGAGCTACACTATCATCCTGACATTTCCCTTATACCTCCCGTTGGTAATCAGATCCCCTACCACCTCACTGCATGAATCGTCTGTCAACCACAATGATGACCCCCTTAACATATTTTTGACAAGCAACTTCCCCATCTATCCAACCTCGATGGTTTGCTCGGCCTTTGGCATGTAGAAACATCAGTCCCATGGGTAACTCATGTCCTTTTAAACATGTATAATTTTGGGTTGATTTTCTTGAAACATCTGACACGGCCGTAAATAACCCCCCCTAGAGACTACTTTGTGTTGTGGCTCTCAATGTGTTATAGTGAACTCATCTCCGGTTGGAACATGTTCCTTATAGGTTACGTGAGCTAGATATATCTTATGCACCTGCATTGAACTCTCACTCCATGTAAAGTTGAAAATTAGGGCTCACGGGGAACTTAGGCCTCCCGTAATCCCTTCCACTTGGGCCTTTCGAGCCTGCAAATGTTGATCTACTCACAATACATTGCACAGTGCTCCACCAACTCGCCAAGTTTCTCGGCTTCCAAATCCTTCATACTTGGTCGTTCACCGATACAACAGGCCAACTCAATAATGAAATTCTAGAAACTTACCGATCCACTCAGCTTCCCTGAATAAAATCACTACATAATTTAACTTGGTGAGCTCAACCTAATTTGCTAAGCTACTTTCTAACCTTTCTCCAAACTATCATTTTCTTTGATTGTTTACCAATTGTATTTACTTTCTAGGAAAGGGAAAAATGACTAAGGACCAAAATGAATATCCCCAAACACACAATACCTCAGGTTTCTTGAAAAAACTAATTTTTCCAATTTTTAATAAGATCCCATTAGGGGTCCAAGGTTCCAAATTTCCCTATTGTCCATTTTACTAAAGGGGAAAAAATGGATAGAATGAACTCAATTTTAAAATTATGATATTATCTAAAAATATTATGAGAAATTCCAATCCCTCTTGAAATCCCATGAAAACCATCAATCTAGGACCAACCATAATAAAGAACCTATGAATAATTTTTTAGGCAGTATTCAAGGGTCTTATGATCATAACTACCTCAATTTATAATATGTCAATATGGATAAATTTAATTACTGATGCAATCCTTCATATACAAACTCCATATACAAACCCAAAAATCTTTCACCTACTAACCAAAAATATATTGATGCATCTCATGCCCAATTCAAAGATGAGCCTACTCACGGAGTTGAGCCTAATCCAAAAAGTAGTATTCCTAAAAATTCACATGGTTATAAGTATACATCCATAGAATACCATAATGATGATACGATTAATGGTGAAATATTATTCCATGTTGATGTATAACTCATTTCAACATCCCATGCACTCAACAAGTTTCAACAATAAGAAATCATCAAACTATACCAAATTCTTAGCAATGATGATCTTGATTCCTAGCCTTGAATGGATCACACATGCAAAATTTGATTTTTTTTCACCTTATATCTCTTGACTCATCATTTTACCTAACTCATTAACTCTATTCCATGCCAAATAATCCTTCATTAAGCTCAAAATCACAAGAAACTCAAATGTTCTTACCTTATAGAAAATTTTCCCTCATTAGTTCTCACTGATCTTGGCCCAAAATCAATCAAATTTTAACTTATTAGCCTCCACTAACACCTTCTAAATATCTCACCCTATTACACAAGCTCAAACCAATGTTATATCAACTATTAACTTGGATGAAATCAACAAAATTAGTAACTTCTCTTCATACACTCAAAATTTCCCTTCCTAGACCCTTAAGACAATGCTCAGTGATGGTTCATGGTTAGAGTGATCCATGCATTACAAGAAAAAAATAAAAACTTCCTCAAGTACCCTTTCACCCCAATATGGTTCCTTAAATTTCATTAGCCAATTCCTTATGGTTCTTTCACAATCCTCAATTTCACTTTCCTAGTTCACTTGTCTTCTACTAGCCCTACCTTAATGGTTTTCTAGGTGTATATTTTTATTTAAAAGGTTTCATGACTCATCAAAGGCATATTTAGATACCCTTTCCCTTTTTTTCATTATTCTTGAGGTTTCCAAATCACATGTTAATCATAAACCACTTTTCTCATAGATTTTATCCTTCAAATAAGGTCTGTGGACTTTATCACTATCTCCTCATTTCAACTATTAAAGAAAACTAGATATTTATAACTTTTAAACCCCAAATTACTTCATAATATATTTTAACACTTCATGAAGATTACATCCTAACATTTTGAGGTCTTGAAATAAATCCTTAGCTTCATAAAATTAAATTGTCATTTAAACCCTAGAAAAAACCTCTCACTAGTCTAGGAGGATAAAATGCTTATAAAATGAGTTGTAGTTATTTTCAAACCATGAGTTTTGGTTTCTAAGCATGTTTTCTATTCCGCTATATTCCTTTACTGATAGAAATTCTACTATCATGAGAAACCTCTCAATGTATTTAATAAACTTACCAGTTAGACAGTTGAGGTAGGTTTCTTTTGTTAATCCATTTATCTTAGTATTGACACAAAGTAAGGAGAGTGATTATTATATTTATTTGATGACATGATTAAATATAAAATCATGATGTTACAAGGAAAATTTCCCAATAAAACTTTTGAAAACCCTTAAACATTACAATTCCAATAGTAATCTCATTAAACACTCAACTAGGTAGAGTTACTTTTTGCAAATGAAACATTCAAACAAATTATATGGATTCTTGTTTCTTATATTGGATCATCAAATACCTTCAATAACAATATGAAAATCAAATCAAATGCCTTAAGGAATTCAATAATTCCATGTCCAATAACCCTTGCAATCAAAATCACATAGTTTTCTAAACGAATACAATCTTGTAATCAGATTTCTAAACAACAATCCTTTTCTCAAATCTAAACTTCAATTTAACCTTACTGAAATAGTCTTTCAAAAATATTCACAAATTCTCAAACTTAGAAAACAACAGGTATAAGATCATCACATAGTGAAAAAAAAATTCCTTTCCACAAAAACAAAGTGCGTCTTATTGATTCTTGTATTTTCTTCACATCATTCATTATTCATCCTTATTTCCTCCTCTTCCTTGAGGAATCTTCTCTCTCCTCTCCTTACCTCCTCTAGGAGGATAACTTCATTCTTCATTCAAATCAACTCTCTAAGTGTAACTCGCATGCAAAACCTAACCAACTCTCTATGACTCTTCACATTCCCAATAATTCAAAGGAGGCATTTAACATCTTTCAAACATTTATGAATTCTAACTCACTCTTAGGACTCATTTTTACATTACTAGACTCCTTACATATTTTCATTCACACTTGAGAACCATTAAGACTCCTTGAAAACCCATTCTTTCATCTCTTACATGCTTATAAATTTAAACCTGAAAATGGAGGGAAAACTTGTAGTTTTAAATTTTGAACAACTTGACTCCTCCTAACCTTGTTAGACCTTTCCTCTTGACTTTATCATACACTATGTCGGTCAGTCAAAATATGGAACTTAGCGAAGGAAATACAGAAGGTTCATGCAAGAGAGAAGATCACATTCAAAGGCATGGAAGTATCATGAAGGAATCTCACGCGTACAACAGAAACAAGTTCGGGACTTAGCCATTTTCACGATGATGAGCTATTTTTGGAGATAGCATGCCGAGCACAAAAATTGGTTGGAGACTTGCACAACATGCCTTGGCTATTTTCGGATGATCAGCTATGAAGCGCTTTGCATGGATACATGGTGAGAATAGATATACTACTGTAAGTTAACTAAAAGCAGACTATTGTTAGTGCACTTGCATGTGTGGCTATTTTTTGTAACGACACGTGGCTAATAATAGCATGTGACCTATTTTTGGATTAGATAAGTGGTGAAGGGAAATACCCCACCCTTATAAATATGTAGTGAATTGTGTAGCATAGAGAGAGTGTGTTTGAGAACTATGTTATAGTGAGATTATGCTGCCAAATTTGATACGCGCATGAGCGTATACTATTGTTATTGTAAGGAAGCTTCTATGTATTACTAAATTTAATATAATGGATATTATGGACTAAATCAAGGTTTTATCATGGTTATAGTTTAGTGTTTCATACTTGATTTCATCATGGTTAGCTTTTAAGTTTGTTATTCTCTAGATATAGATCTAGATCTGAACATACACTGTAGAATGATATATTAGTCATAGATATGAATGCTTTAAGTCTTCATCATGCTAACATATTGTAAGAGTAACCATAAAGAGGGGCCTAGTACCTTTAGGTGCTTCGAGTGAGCGCTTAGTCTAGGCTGAGTGATGTGCCAGTGTGCCTGGGCTTGTATTGGTGAATTCTAGGCTGCATCATTGGTTCTATTTCCGGGACCTCTTTTTTAGTT
The DNA here is from genome assembly GCA_019776745.2 of Taxus chinensis. Classification (NCBI taxonomy): domain Eukaryota; kingdom Viridiplantae; phylum Streptophyta; class Pinopsida; order Cupressales; family Taxaceae; genus Taxus; species Taxus chinensis. The sequence goes on along the minus strand of CM034146.1, from coordinate 164,386,244 downwards.
GTTTTCATGATGGTTCACAATGAAGACATATCGGTTGACCTTAGAAAGTGTTGAGGAGTGGATATATGATCTGGAAGAAGAATACGCTTGGTGGTTCAACACTGGATCTGAGTTTAACACACACATGTGGGTGGATTACAATCTGTATGACAATTTATATGTGAGATTTTTTGCTATCTTTCCATTAGAATTGTACAAGTGGCTGATTGATTATACATCTAAGAAGAATTGGAGGTATTAGACACTTTTTTGGATGTAAGAAGAATTTCAGGCCCTTTATGATGCTGATCTGATTTGGACTCGCGATGTGGATACGTGGTGTTTTGAACAATTATACCTTGGAGTACTCAATTTCCACTTATTCATGCCTAGAGGTAGTTGAATTCCAGTTTTTACGATATCTAAGGGGAACTTACCTATAAGGAATTCCACTGGAGATCAAGATCCTAATGGTAACTTTGAATTTGGAGATTAAACCAATGGCTAACTAAACCCCACCACGCGCAGGGGCAGGAGTAGGTTTGGTGAAAGATGGCAGACCTAGTGGCAGAAAGGAAGATAGAATAAAGGCAACTTAATTATAATGAGGCATGCAAGACAGAGGTAGAGAAGCAGTGAGAGGTTGATGAGAAAATGGCATTGTAGAGATATATAGTTTGGGAATGAGTGGAATTTTAGGAAGAAGACGTGAAACCTGAGCCTGGGGAACTCCTCCATTTGAAAAAACATGACAGGGAACCCTCCTTGTCCTCACATAGAAGTGTGTAAGCATAAAAACTTGGGCCGTGGGCACACATCTAAATCCACCTGGAAACCTTGCCCTTACTCTTGGATTTCCAACATCTAGTACAACAAATAGTTAACAAGAAAATTAAAGCAGTGGGAGAGTAAGAGTGACTCTTATAAGAGGCACCGTGATGGTAGCAAAGACAACTTTGTTGTTATATGTGAGTACCTTTTCAGGTGTATCATCTACAAAAAATTTAGGTGGACAAATTTTTGGACTATCTTTTGGGAGTAGTAATCGTTCAGAGACTGTCGGGGTACAGTTCAATTCTATTATTGGGACACATGGAAGTACATCTTCTAGCCCAACCCTAACTACAATTTTAGGATCAGGAGGTATAGGTGGCTCTAGCTTCAGTGGATCTGGTGGTTCTTCTGGCCAAGGAAACACAGGAGGTTCTGGATCAGGTGGGAAAGGTCTACACCAACCCTAGAATATTTACATGGAGATGTCTCTTCATCTTCAAGAGTATAGGGGCATAGAAGATGCTACTGAACATGTGACTATGTGTGAAATACTATGGCGCACAAAAGGAATCATGGTTTTTGAGCGTAGGGAAATCCAATTTTCTGCTACGTTACAAGGGCGTGCACACAAATGGTACAGAAATTTTGATCCTGATTATACTTGCGTAGACTATACAACTTTAAAAGATGCATTCCTTAAAGAGTTTCACATCCCAAAGTTTGAGCAGAAGAGTATAATTACACTCAAGGATATTAAGCAAGGCACTACTAAAATTGTAATAGAGTATGATGCCAATTTTAAAACACTGTTATCTAGGCTTTCTTCTGACATACATGCAAGCCAACATGCACAATTGTTTGTTGGGGGCCTGGTTACCCCTTTTAGGAGGGCATTATCACATAAGACATACATTGATCCATGCAAAGCACTTGAATAAGCCTTACCCACTGAGGAAGTTGGAACCATAGACACTGGAGTGAGCCCATTTTTAGAAGCATAGATCATAGCTATGGAAAAGCAGTTGGATAAACTATCGTAAAATTCAACACATGAGACATGCAAAGGGATTTGGTGCACAAATTGTGAAGTAGAAGGTCACATAAAGGATAGTTGTCCCCATAAATCAATGCACTTTTTGTTTTTGGATTGTGAGATATGCCATTTAAACCATGATGCTAGCCATTTCCCCTTGCTACAACACACGATAAGGAAGAACGTTTCAAGCTACTATAAAATATATAGGTCCACTACTCATAAAGTGGAAGAATGTCATATGATTGGTCATATCCATGTTGTTATAGATATTGGTGTATGACAGACAAGAGTCTCAGATAACTCTAATGGCAAGAATGAGCATCAGGAATAGGATCACAATCAGGCATGCTATGATCAAAATGAAGGGCACTTTAAAGGCGGTCATGGTAGAGCTCGAGGATACCGTGGTGGATTTGGAGGAAGAGGCCATCGTGGTGGAAGAAGTGAGTTCCCTCATGGAACATGTTATACTTTTGAATCTCCTAACCACTAAAGGCGTGAATTTCCATAGAATATTACATGTTCTTTATGTGGAAAGAGTAATAGCTATGAGGAGTTCCCAGACTTGTATGAGTAACTTAGAAAATAGTAAAAACAAGAAAACAAAGGTGCATGGATGGTTAGGATATGACATGATGTGGAAAATTAGTGATGCCTAAGTTGGAAGTAGATTCTAAGGTGTTGTAAGTAAAGATCATGACCCGCGTTGAGGTGGCACACGCCAGAGAAGCATTGCAGCAGAAGCTTACCATCACTAAGGAGGAGGTTCTTCATGCACGGTACCTTGACCCTTCCCATTAGAAGGAGGTTTATCAGGAAACCATGGAGGTACTCAGGAATCTTTAGGGTGAAATACATTATTTAAAGGAACAATCACGGAAGATGGAGCAAACGAAATCATCGGAAATGGTAAAAACTGATATAGATGACTTGAGATAAGTGTGTGAAATGTTGCGCTAGGAAAATATCATTCCACTATTAGGGAAATGGTCAAAAGGAAATACTCTGCGCACAAGTGTTGAGACTAGATGGCATATCTTACATGTAAATATTCCCCCTCATATCCTAGATTATGACAAGGAAATCACTCTGAATGTTGTTGTGGATGGGTGGCTATTGAGTAATATATTGATTGATATAGGCATGGAAGTCAATGTTATTACTTTAGATGCATGGTTAAAAATGGAAAGAACTCCATTACAGTCATCCTCTAATGTATTGTTCAATGCTAATCGGAACAAGGCCACTCCCATCGGCATTTTGAGAGATGCATCCATTACCATACAAGGATCCAAGTTCACTGAAGATTTTGAGGTTTTAGTGCTGGAAGAGTCAAATAGCTTCCCATCTCTATTGGGGTATCCTTGGTGCTATGAAAATAATGTTGATATTTGGTTCAACAAGGGTTATATCAATTTTGAAAACAAGGAGGAAAGAATTATTATCCCCTTAACAGATGGAAAATTTATGCCCTATGTTGAGCCCTTGAGTGAAGAAGACCTGAATAGGATTTATGTACATGCTATCCGAGATCCATAAGTGCTTGATCCATGTAAAGAAGGAATCATTCAGTGGGAGGATACACAATCTATTAGCGATACTACAAGTGTTTCTTGTGATAATTGGGATCATAACACTTATGAGTTGGTAGGATGGAAAATAAAGAGCATATTTCCTAAAGGAAGCAAATTGTGTTATGTCAGGAGGATAGGTAACAACTTGGTACCTTGTTACACCAGAGAAGGAGATCCTATGGTATTCCTGTGCGCCATGGAGGAATAATGGATAGACCCACTGGAAAGAAGAAATATGCTAGTGCATATACACTACGTGGGACAGCAGCACGCTGGTGGGTGGCCCATAAGGATAATCTTGTAGGATGAAATGAAATTAGGATTTCTCTTACTACTAGGTTCTTCAGGAGCAATGCACCTACTCAAATTTTCACTTATCATGGTAATCAACCTTGTTCAGCACCACGTTTAGAAGTGTGAGAGACTCTAGATAGAGGGGCAGGAAGCTTTACCACCTTCACTATGGGTGCACAAGTTTTATTCCACTTTACAAGGTTGCACGCGTGCTTGGTATGTATATGTAGAAATCCATAGAGAGACTGGAAATTGGTAGGATTTAATTGTAGGAATGGCCCAGACGTTTGACTTCTTCTCTACTAAACCTCCGGTGAAAGAAGCATTAAGAGTCATAAAGTGCTTAACTATGGGGGATAGTGCCGAGGCTAAAGAACTCCTTCAAGAGTTATTGGATGAAGGAGTAATGCATCTTGTTGAAGAGACAGAGGCCGATGTCACACTGCTTCAACATGCTTGCCTTGAGAAAGAAAAAGGAAAAATGGTCTACTTAGTGGATGATGAAGAAGTAGAAAATATGGATGTAAACCATTCAACAAGTAGGCGTGAGGTGTTTGAAGTGTAGATAAGACCACGCATGCCTATCATGAACCCATGAAGACAAAGAAGGTGAATATTGGATCAAATGCTAAGCCTAAGGAAGCCATAATTGGAGACTATTGGTCAGACTCTGAAGTGGAAAAAATCATAGAGTTACTAAGGGATTATCAGGACTTATTCCCTAGGGGGTACCATGAACTTAAAGGTGTGCATGAATCATTAGGGGAGATGAAGATAAAGCTTAAAGAGGGTGTGCACACCTAGTTAGAAAGAGACCCTACAAGATGAACCCCAACTTGTGTGAAAAGGTCAAAGAAGAGATTGAAAAAATGTTGAAGTTTGGGATTATCAAGCCCCTTGATGAGTCAGAATGGGTTAGTCCAATGGTGATCAGTATCAAGAAGGATGGATGGATTAGGATCTATGTGGACTACAGGGAGCTGAATGCTACATGTGTGACTGATCCCTTTCCTATGCCATTCATTGAGGAAATACTAGAAGGCATTGTAGGGCGCAAAATCTATTCATTTACATATGGGTTCTGTTAGTATCAAATCAAGTTAGTATTGCCCAGGATGTTCAGGAAGAATACTAGTTTGGCATATTGAATGGTGTATATTTGCACCTATACTATAATGCCTTTTGGTCTAAAAAATGGGAAAAGAATCTCCAGTTTCACGCAGGCTGGTTCCTTAAAGTCCTCTGATCAAGGAATGTATTCACAACTTGCAAGTTACAGAGGTTTAAACTCAAAATCCTACTCTGGACATTCCAAGGGGACAGAGATGGGGAATGCAAAAGAGATAAAAGTAAGACTAATGAGGTGATACACCAAAGGAGATGGTTGAAAATTATTTACTTATGCAATATCATGAATTTCAGATAATAGACACCATGTAAGAAAACTGTCATGCACAAGCTGATAAAATGTAAGTGAAAGGTCAGAAATGCTTGCAAACAACAGCAAACAGAGGATTGACAACTCATTCACAGATGCTTGCATTGTCATTTCCAATATCAAAACACAGTGCAGGTACACACATTTGAGAGGTCAAATAATAGGTTATAATCTTGGAAGAGGTCTGATTTTCCACAATGATATGCCAACTTTTTCACAGGTTTGAAAAAGGGAGTTACTGCAAAACATAAAAATGTCCAACCCCCCAAAAAAGAGCCAAATTTGGCTTTTATAATGCAAAAAACAAGCCCAGGAGAGAGAAACGCAGGAAAATGTGAGAGGAGCTTCAACCACTAACCAAAATGAAATAAAAAAACATGGGCATCCTTACAGGTCCATTCCTTGACATTTTTCACCATGCTGGGAGAGAATGCGAGCCATTCTTCATTAAAAATGGTGGTTAAAATGTCATTTCTGTTGATTACCCCGTACCAGAGGCATTTTTAAATTTTATCTCTCTAAAATCCATAAAAATAAAAAATTGAGCCCAGAATCATGTAGATAATTTCACCAGCTTTCCATTGATATAAAGAACGTGAAAAACCAAGCTCTGGATCGAAAGTTATGGTCGTTTGAAAATTTAGGGAAAAACAGGGCCAAAACGGGTTGGTGGGCCGGAAATTTGATTTTTTCCCACTTTTTTGCATTTGGGAAAATTTCCCCAAAAAACTCTGCGCTCCACCAATCTGGTGCCATGTGGCATGATTCCATTGGTCGCAGGCTCTTCCTGCTAGCATGTGATCAGGGGATCATTTTTGAAAAATTTCCCTAAACATCCCTAAATGGTGTTAGTGCAGAATATCATCTCGAGAGCTTTCCAACGACTATAAGAATGCGACAAACGGACATCGGGAGCTCTAGTTATGTCCGGTCAAAGTTCGGTCAACGAGAAAGTCAACTCTAGTCAACTGGTCAATAATGGACCAATCGCACTATGACACGTGGCGAAAAGGCAAAAGGGAGTTGTTTAATGGTTTTTGATCACCGGTCTTTGACGAGCGTAAAAAATGGTGCACAGGAACATAAGAGGCTCAACTTTTATTACGAAGGGGAGCCCGGCCGTCGTGTGGACTATGGTATTATCGCCAACATGGTGGGTCCACAAGCCACCATGTGGCTTGCCACCACTCATCGAATTCGCTCGACTTACCTATCGAGAGATGACAAGTGAATTATATGCTAATGACCGAGTCAATTATTTCCATACCACATTACATGGGTCGAAATTATATTTACTTGGTAAGTCCATTTTCCAAATACCACACATATATGCCAAACCGTTATATATTAATGTTTATACATTAGTATCAAAACCCACTTAGTTCTCCTAACCGCCAAATTAACCATGATATTGCTATGTTTCCACGTGAAGATTAAGGTGGGGGCGGTTATGCTCCAAAGTGGTCCTTTGACCACTATGTTGGCGTGGAGGAAGGCTATTTAAAGCCTTAAACAAAATTTCACCCACAAAATGTGGGATTTACCCACTAAACAATGCCGCCAAATATGGGAATTTATCCCATCTCACATGCTAAGCGGCCTATGGGATTTTTATTCCATTTAAAAATACATGCAAACCTTTTTAAATGCATTTAAAATATGGATTAAAACAAAAGAAGTGCCTAAGGAGAAGGAGGAGAAGTGGAGGGGATTGGAACAGCTTACCTCCCAAGCAAAAGTATAGGTGCCTAACCATTGCGCCAGCTGTTTGGAAAAAATATAAAAGGAGCTTTATTGTATTTGAAGAGCATTGGTGCATGTCTGTGTAAAAGCCAGAAGAGGAGGTAGTCTCAGAGAATGCCATTTTTGAAGGCCTTGCACTCAGATTGGGACCTCGGAGTAAAAAGATGAAATGTAGATAATTCTGAGATGATTCCAACCATATAAGATTTGATGTTTTTTTTTGAGTTTTAACCTGTTTTTTGAATCTTTGAATGCATATTTTAACAGGGATCTTCAAGACAGCTAGTTGGAAAACACGAATTTCAATGCACTTCTGGTCTGAATTGTGACTTGGTGTAAACATGAAAAGTGTTCAAAATTTAGATATGATCTCAGAAATATGAATTTTTTTCATATAATTTTTTTAAATCTCCATTTGTAGGTGTTTTTCTAACACAGTTACAGGGAGATCACATTTTGAAAACACTATAGGCGCCACAAATCGTTCTTGGGACAGTTTCTATTATTTTTCAGAGTTCTTGGGACATTGATCAGCTCATTTTCAGGTTTTGATTCATTATTGGTTCTTTTTAAGAGTTATTGTACTTGAATTTCAATATTATTAATGGATCGGTTCAATCTGAACCCGGGGACGTAGGAATTTCCGAACCCCGTAAACAATTTCGTTTGTTATCTGAGTCTTTTCAATTTTCTGATTATTTATTTGCTACACAAGTTTTCTGCACTTATATGGATGCATAATAATCAGAATTCAACCAATTTTTGGAGTTTAGAATACTAAAAATTGGTTAAAAAAATCACGATCTTTGAAAAATTTTAAAAGTGAAAAAAAATACAACACACATTTTCAGATCAGCATGCTAGATACATAGTTATACAAGTTACAAAAAGCACCATTAGAACTAGAGGACATTGTTGTCTTTCTACAAACATGTATGGAACTAGAAGGAATTAAATCCTTGGAGAAGAAACAACTTGCTATACGCGCAACACCCTATAGGTTGATTAGCGGTGACATGTACAAATTAGGCCAGGATGAAGTATTGTGTCGTTGTATATTGAAACATGAGCGTACACATATTATGGAAGAAGATATTGGTGGTATTGCATGTGGAAACTATCTAGGTGATGCCACTGTACATAAGATTCTACTCATTGGATTATGGTGGGAGGCTCTGTACAAAGATTGTAAGGAATTTTGTAAGGCTTGTGATCATTGTCAACGTCTTAAGAAACCAACTCAATAATATGAAATGCCTCTAAGACCTATTACTAGTGCAGAGCCATTTGAGAAATGGGGTATAGATTTTGTGGCTCCTATTTCACCAGTTGCACGTAGAATTGGATCGTGTTATATTATAACTTGTACAGATTATCTGAAAAGTTTGGTAGAAGCATCATCTACAAAGGATTGTACAGTAGCCAAGTTTCTATGGGAAAATATTATTACAAGCTATGGATGTCCTTTAATTTTGACAAATTATAGGGGCACACATTTTCTTAATGAGACAATCATAATTTTTATTGGATGAATTCTTGATTGCACACCATAAGACTACACCCTATCATCCTCAGGAAAATGGAACTATTGATTCTTTCAACAAAATTCTAAGTCAGACATTGACCAAAATCTGTGATGTTGGAAGAAAGGATTGGGATGATAAAGTATTTTAAGTACTTTGGGTATATCAAACAACATATAAAAGGTTGAAAAAATCTACACCATTTCAGTTAGTGTTTAGTGCAAAAGTAGTTCTTCCTATGGAATTCATGTTACCTTCTTTATGTATTACGCATGTTGGAGATCTAGCTAATGAGAAAGCATTAGAAGAATAGATTGCAAAGTTACTTAAAATGGATGAGCAACGAGCCATAACATGTTGGATTCAAAAACAAGAGAAGGACAAACATAAAGCATGGCATGATAGGCACATAAAGGATAAAAAGATTGAGATAGGACAGATGGTGATCCTTTATGATTCTAAAATTTTGCACCATCTAGGAAAACTCAAGGTACATTGGTTGGGCCCGTATGTTATCACTCACATACTCGAATCAGGCACTTGTCAATTAGAGGAACTTGATGGAATATGGTTACCCAGTTACTTCAATGGGAGTAGGCTGAAGCCCTACTATAAATAAGTCTTCTTGGTGTTTTTAATAAGGCAATGTTACCATTTATATTAGGTTTTCAATTCTACATTTACTTAATGTGTTTCCCTCCTTGTCGCTATGCTTTGTTAATTTAGTTGGTGTGTTTGTATAATAAGTGTGTTTACGCACCAGAAGCTAATTAATATTTGAATAATTTCTATGCGCAGAGGACTGCACATACCCTTAGTGTGGGGCAGGTTGTTGATATCTAGGTAAAAGACTGATGAAAATAAGTACACATGAAAGGAACTATCTACGGGTGCTATTCAAGGTTGGAGAATTGAGAAAAAAGAGATTGCTTTTGGACACAAGGACCATAGCTGGAGAGGAATAAAGAAATAAGTATAACATGAGGTAAGTAGAGGCCATGTAGAATACCAATGGAAGGTCCAGTGACAAGGTACTCAGGTGCATAAAAGTGCATTGAAGATAAGTCTGTAGACAAAAGGTAGGAGGGCACACTAGAAGGTGATAGCTTTGGTGCACGAAGATGTACTGCACAGGAAAAAAATGAAAATGGTTGATTAATGAGAGGATTGTTGGTAGGTGGAGGATTAATAAATTTACTAACTTTTTGAAATTCTATATAAGGATGGGAGGTAAGTTCATTTTTACCATTGCAATTGAGATAATTTGAAAAGGGCTCAAGTGTGAACAAGATCCGAGAAATCTTGTTGAGGTGTGAAGAGTGTGAAACTAGACGTGCAGAGAGATGGGTTGTGCATGTAGGAGAAGCTTACGTTCCCATAGGCAAAGGGTTTGATTGAAGTAGTCATGTTATAACCATGAGATAAGGGCACATGATTTCCACTAGGTCACATGGATATTTAAACTAGGGTTTTTGAATTTCTCGATTACAGAGGGAAGAAAAGAGAGATTTTTCATATGGCATCGAAAGAAAGCACCCATATCAGGAGAAAAAGTGAAGAAGAAGGTTGAAGTGGAAGAATAAATTGCTCTCGAGAGTAATTTCTTAGAAATGTAAGTATCCAGAGGGTGTGATTGTGGGACAAGGATGGGATTCCCATATCCATCAATGTAAAATCAATGATTACAAACCATCAAACCTCAGATAATAAGAAGGATCTTGATGCGTTGCTGAGCACAAAAAATAAAGAAGCACGCAATAAAAAGATATGCCAATGTATGATGATGCTGGTCAGAACTTACTGAAGAAGAATGGAGTCTACCAGTTGTATGAGCTACCATACTTTGGAAAGTATGAACCATTGTATCGGTGGTTGATGAACATAGTCCCATGAGGAATTCTTCTACTTCGCAAGACGGAGGGTTAGAATCATAGTTACTTTGATTTTAATGGTGATGGGACTAAGGGCCTCAGGAGCAGGATCTGGATAGCGATTTAACTGATAAGGATGCAATCCTGGAGACAAGGAAGGAGTTAGGGTATACCAAAGGTCCACGTGGCATGGACATTGATAAATTGAAGAAGTACCCCAGTAGTGCAGGACAGCTGCACATCTTATAACAAAGCTGAATGAACAAGGAAGATGGTTTCAGGTAAACACAATGTGGTTGCACGTTGCAAAGAAAATGTCTAAGGGAGTGGTCTATAATATTGAAGATCACATAGCAAAGACAATCATTAAAGAAGCGCATACATGTGATAGAATAGGTTTTGGTGTTGTGTTATTGTATTTAGTGTTTATGGAGATTGGGGTGCCTGATGGACCAAAGGAGAAGATTTGGGAGTACCCCACAGAACATAAGACACCTGTGGAAATATATGGCAAGTACTTGTGTGACGGATCAATGAGTGGACCATTCAAGCAAAGGGCGGTGTTTTACTATTTTCTTTACATTTTTAAATGATGAAACAAATAATGGTAAGGGTTGAGCAGGAATACTTGTTATTACTAATCGATTGATGGTTGTTACACACATTCTGACTTCTTGACCCAATGTTGATTTCTAGTTTGACATCTTGGACATCCAGTGTGATTGCACAACATTGAATCCTCTCCCCAAGTGTGGGACTTGTAAAAATGGGAGAGGAATCTCCAGATTAGAGGCTGGTTCCTCAACTCCTCTGATCAGATGTATTACTTGCAAGCTATACAGAGGTTTCAAACTCAAAATCCTACTCTAAATTCCAAAGTAGACAGAGATAGAGAATGCAAAAAAACTGAAACTAGTGCTAATAAGGTGATACACCAAAGGAGTGGTGAGCATTTTTTACTTCTACAAATTGACACAGTTCATAAAAATGTAACAAAAACTTCATGCACAAACTAATAACTGTAATGGAGGGTTAGAAATGAATCAAACAACACAAACAAAGGATTAAAACTCATTCACAGAGCCTGTATTGTCATTTTTACATCAAAAAACCACTTGCATTACAACACCTGAGAGGAAAAATAGGTTACAGTCTTGGAAAAGGTCTGGTTTTCCACAAAATCACTTTTTAAAGTGACAGAGGGAGCCTGTAATACATGAAAAATGTTCAACCTTTGAAAAAATGAGCCAAATCTGGCTTTTACAGTGCAAGCCACGAGCCCAGGAGAGAGAAACGTGGGAAAATGTGGGAGAGCTTCAACCACCAACAAAAAATATAGTAAAATAGCATGGGCATCCTTACAGGCCCATCCCCTGACATTTTTCTCCATGCTGGGAGAGAATGCGAGCCATTCTTCATTAAAAATGGTGGTTGAAATGTTATTTTTGTCCATGACCACGTGCCAGAGGTGTTTTTCATTTTTCTCTCTCTAAAATCCATAAAAATTCAAAAATTACCCTAGAATCTTGTAGATAATTTCACCAGCTTTCCATTGATATAAAGAACGTGAAAAACCGAGCTCTGGATCGAAAGATATGGCCGTTTGAAATTTTAGGGCAAAACAGGGCCAAATCGGATTGGCGGGCAAAAAATTTTAAATTTTTTCACTTTTTGGTCATTTGGAAAATTTTCCCAAAAATCCCCATGCTCCACCACTTCAGGAGCCATGTGGCATGTTCTAATTGGATACAGGCCCTCTACACTTCATTTCCCTTTGTTTTTTGCCATTGAAATTTTTTCCAAAATTCCCTGCCGGGCTGATGACCTGAGGACACGTGGCATCATTGGGCGCAGACCTTTCCTTCCTGAATTATTGGTTGGTGGGCAAAACCTGGTATTTTTAAGCGGGCCAAAAATTCCATTGGTTCCTCGGGGGGGTGAGTTTTCCTTCGAAATTTCTTCTTTTTCCTTTGGGAAAATTTTCCAAAAACACTGGGACACGTGGTGCAAAAATTTCATTAGCAAAACATTTTTCCTTTTCATTTTAGCTTTTGGGAAAAAATCCCAATCTCCTCCCGCGCTCCGCCGGTGCCCATGGACACGTGGCACATTCGTCGGCGGGGGTAGTGGGCCAAAACTTTCCTCCATTCCCTTTTTGCCAAAACATTTCGCCAAAATTATAATTTCATTCCCCCTCTGCATTTTTCCGGCCTCCGGTGACATGTGGCAAAATGTGATTGAGGGGGCCCTTCCCCTAAAATTTCTCCATAACACTTAGTCTTTTTTTCAAAAAAATTCTCCATGGACACGTGGTGCCATTCTGATTCGCCAGCGGGCCTGCGGGGAAAATCTTCCTTTGTAAAAACTTTACCAAACACTTGGTAAAAAAACCAAGTTTTCCTCTGACCCCCGCCACTTCCTTGGACATGTGGCACCATCTCATTGGCTACGGGCCTTTCAGGGGAAAATTTCCCACAAAAACTCCGCCGAGCCATAACTTCAAAATTACATGGAGTTAGGAGGAAAACTTTACCTTTCTGGAAAGATGAGAAATATATCTCTATCCAATGGTGCCATTTCCAGAAAGTTTTGAGTGCCTGAAAAGAAAAAAATTATGACTGAGGCACAAGAGAGGGAAGAATGAAAGGAGTTAGCCATAAAAATGAGCAAGGGGTACATTTTGGATAACAATTTTGGCGACTCAGAGGGGTCATCTGCCTACTGGATGAAGTTACCAGTTGTTTGAAGCAATCCATTGGGTATGGAGTCATCAAATTCTTTGTTTGGTACCCCAACTGACTAGAACACTGCAAGGAGGAAGATGGAGGGTGGGACATCATCTGATTGGAGCAAGGCCTGTAACACACATTCCAGGAACAGCAAGCTTGTGCCAAAGCACTTAGGGAAAGAAAAACTTATCTACAGCAAAACAATGTGCACAAGCACTTGGAGGAATGGAAATCTAAGCTAATATGTACAAGGTGGAGAGTTCCTTTCAATAGCAATGCTTTAGATGGATTCCATTGACTGGAATCTACAGTTCTTCACCATCCAATGAAGACAATTGGAAAGCATTGTTGTCCTTACACTTTGTGACCATGTATGGGCCACTCCAAATGGCATCAAATTTTGAATGCCTTCCTGGTTTTTCTCTGTCTGCATCCCACTTTAACACTAGATCTCCAACTTGGAAGGATCTATCCTTGGCCTTCTTATCAAAGGTCTTCTTGATCAAATCTTGATCCTTCTCCATTGCTCGAGATGCTTGATTTCTGATTTCTTGGAGCTCCATCAATTCTACATATCTAACCTCCATGGGCTCAAACTCCAACAACTCCAACTGTTTCATGAGTTCCAATGTTGGCAACTCAAGTGACATGGGCAAAATTGCCTCTCTCCCATAAACAAGCTTAAATGGAGAGTTACCTGTAGATCTTTTAGGAGTTATCCTATCATCCCATAAGGCTGATTTCAACTTAGTATGCCAAGACCTCTGATTTTCATCAAGAGTCCTCCTAATGATCCTTAACAAGTTCTTGTTTGTAGATTCAGCCTAGCCATTACCCGAGGGTAATAATTTGATGAAGTGCTTAGGTAGATCCCATTCTTGACAGCCCACTCAGTCACCTTGGACCCAATGAATGCCAATGCATTATCTGATATTATTGTAGCAGGTATGCCAAATCTGGTTGCTATTCCCTCATAGAAATCTAGGATGCTAGATTCATTTGCTTCCTTGAGTGCTACTGCTTCAGTCCACTTGGTGAAATAATCTGTTGCTGTTAGAATCCATTTGTGCCCTTGGCTTGAATTGGGATTAATGACTCCAATGAAGTCTAAACCCCATTGCATGAATGGCTAGTCAACTGAAATTAGATGCAATGGAAGGGCAGCTAGCCTCTCTTTACCTGTGAAGAACGCACAATTCTTGCACCTCTTGATCCATGCATAACAATCACTGAAAATCTTGGGCCAATAATAGCTAGCCCTCATGATCTTTAGGGCTGTCACTCTTGGTGCAAAATGACCACTAGCTGGTCCACCATGGAACTCTTCCAACACCCTATGAATCTAATTTGTACCAATGCATCTCAACAACACTCCATTCACGTCCTTTTTGAACAAAACGCTGTCAACAAGGGCATATGGGACAACCTGCAATCTGAAGTGTCTTCTTTGGGTCTTGTTCATCTTTTGAGGGCATAGACTTGTGCTTAGGAAGTGCATTATGTCTTGGGTCCAGCAAGGAGTGAGGACACCATCATTCTCCTCTTGAGTGTTTCCTTTCTCATGGCTGTCTTGCAACACCAAAACAACCTCCTTCCCATTACATGCTTCCTTTTGTTTGCTCAAAATCAGCTACTCACACAATCCTTTTCCTCTGACCAACTTGGTGAATTTGATCTCAATGTCATACTCCATGACACGAGTAATCCAACCTGCTCTCTTTTCATTCAGGTCTTTGTTGAGGAGGAAGTCTTTAACTCCCACATGAGAAACCAACAACTGAACCTTGTTGTTTGAAACTAGATGCTTGAATTTCTTCAAGCTCCTGATTACTGCAAGAACATGCTTCTCAATGAAAGAATATCTCACCTCATAGTCCTCCAGGCTTTGGCTGAAGAAAGCAATTGGATGCTCCTCATTGTCTTTATTCTGTTGTACTAAAATTGTAGAAATAGTATCATCACCCCCAAATGCATAGAGGATGAAATCCTTGGAGAAATCTGGGTTGATGAGAGTTGGGGCTTGAGAGATGGCTTCTTTTATTGCTTCAAAACTTTCCTTGCCTTCTGCTGTCCATTTGAAAGCCATGATTTTCTTTAACATCTTGGTGATAGGCTTGACAAGGGCTGCAAAATTTGGGACAAACCTCCAAACAAAATTTATTCTCCCCAAGAAACTCTGAAGGGCCTTCTTGTGGCTTGGCAGTGGTAGTGCTCTTATGGCTTCAACTCTTTCTGGATCAATTGCTAATCCTTCTTTGGAGACAATGTGGCCAAGGAGTTTTCCTTCATGGGCTAGAAAAATACACTTTTTAGGATTCAAGGATACTCCAAATCTTCTGCACCTTTGGAACACTTGTCTCAAATGAAAGAGGTGGTCTGCTGCATTTTTTGAAAAAACAGTGATATCATCAAGATATATCAGCACAATGTTGTTAATCAAACCCTTGAACGCCATGTCCATTGCTCTTTGGAAGGTAGCTCCAGCGTTGGACAGTGGCATTTTCCTGTATGCATAAGTTCCCCATTTGGTTGTAAAGGCTGTCTTGAACTGATCTTCTTCTTTCACCATAATCTGATTGTACCCCGAATAGCCATCAAGTAATGAAAACCTCTCAGAGCCAACAACTACTTGTAAAATCTGCTCCATGGAAGGAAGTGGATAATGATCCTTGAGAGATGCTCTATTCAAATCTCTGAAGTCAACACACAATCTGATTTCCCCACTCTTCTTTCTAACTGGGACCAAGTTGGCCACCCAACTAGAATGCTTGATAGGGAATATGATTCTTGATTCTATCAACTTATTCAATTCCTTTCTCATGAGAGGCTCCATGTGTGGATTGACTGGCCTTTGTTTTTGTCTGATGGGTTTAGTACTTGGATCCAATTCAATGGTGTGTTGAGCTAACTTGGGATTGAAACCTTTCAAATCTTCATAGCCCCAAGCAAACACATTAGGGAATTCTTGACAAAGTTGTATGAACTCATACCTTTCTCACTCAGTTGTCACCTTACCAACTTGGAGTGATTTGCCTTCTTCCACCAAGATGGACACTGAATCTTCTCCCTTGACTTGGATGTTTGCTTTCTCCTTCCTAAACTGATCATTAGGATTAAAATGGACTCCAAAGTAATAAGTCCCTTTGGTAGTTTGTTGGTTCTCAGCTGTACCACTTGGTCACCATACTGCTGCTCCAACTTTTCCTGATTTTTAGCTAAGAACTCAATCTCTTCTTGCAAGAAATGGATGATTTGCTGATCATTTTCAAACACTTGCCAACTTACATTGTTGTCTGGTACTGAAGGCCTCACAATCACATGGATGTTTGGTTGTACCTTGTCTTTTTGGATGCTTTCAACAACGTCAAAGGCTGCCCCAACTGCTGCAAGCCTGTCAGCAGCTTGGTTCTCTTTTCTAGGAATGGATTTTATGCCAAAGCCCTCAAAATATTCAATGAGGTCCCACACCCTGTTTTTGTAGCACTTGAGTAGATCATTCTTGACAGCATGCTGCCCCTTAACTTGGTTGACAATCAACTCACTGTCACCAAAGACTTGCAAGTTCTTTATCCCTCTCTTGATTGACCAATGCAATCCTTGTATCAAAGCTTCGTATTCAGTAGTGTTATTAGAGCATGCAAACTAAAATCTAAAAGCTGAATAGTACTTAACTCCTTGAGGTGAAACAAGCATAGCTCCCCCTCCTGCACCTTGTCTACTCCTTGATCCATCAAAAAACAACTGCCATACCTCATTGTCATCCTTGTGGTTTGGCTTGGTGATGCTAGGAATAGGCTGATTTTCTTCATGCATGCAATAGACTCCTAGCTTAGATTCTTCTATTTCTTGATAAGGGTCAAAAGCATGCACCTTATTTGCCCATTCATCAAGAGTTAGGTCTGGGATGCTTCCTACCTTGGTGTCAGTTTCATCAGTGCTTGGATAATCCTCTTGATCAAATGCTAAACAATTGGTATTGATCTGACTTGGAGTGTGAGGCTCAATGTGAAAGTTTGCAATAGGCTCAGATCTGATTGTGGCTTTAGTTCCATATCTTGTTCTGAACAACATGTGTGACCAATCAGCAGATAAGTAACCTCCAATCTTGGCTGTGAAATCCCTTGACAAACATAGGGCAAAGAGTGGTGGAAGATCTATTACTGAGACATCTTGTAAAACAACAACATTGGGGCATGCATGCAAAGTAAGACTCAAGTCCTTTATCACTCCAACTGTTGTTACTGCTGTCCCATCCAATTGCACTACCCCTTTGGATATGACTTCATACTGAATTCCCAACTGATCAGCTATTTGCTTGGGCATTACTGAACTACTTGCTCCGGAATCAATCATGCAGTTGTGTACTAATTGGTTTCCAATGATCAATGAAACATAGAATGGAGGGGGCTTCAACACTTTACCTTGCTGTCCTCCATGATTCCCTTCAGGCTGGGCAGCATTTGTGAGCACCTTTTCTTGCATTTGGACTTGCTGATTTGAAGTTGACCAGTCCTTCATGGCAGCTTGTAGCAAATCTCTTTGGCCTGGGATAGATAGTGATTCCCACATTGATATGTTTACATTTGTCTTCTTCATCTGATCAATGATGTTGAATGGAGATGAAGCATCTCTCTGCTGTCCCTTGGCCTGCACATTCATTCCTTGCATATGGGCAGCAACAACTGGCATTTGAGTTGGCCTAGGAGCTGTCTTAGGCAGTCCCTTGTGTGTTTGGAACTGAATTTTGTTTGCCAATAATTTGTGGAGTAGTAGGAGGTTGTGGATTACTTGGAGCCAATGGTTGTTCTTCACCCAAATTTCTCCTTTTTGACCTTGTGTTGGCTGCAACACTTTGGGAAACCATTTGATTCATGCCACAAAAATATTCTACCTGCCAGTTTACAAGTGTGGTATCATTTGGAGCTGATTGCTGCTGGAATGTTTCTTGTTGCTGGTTATTTCTTTGACTACCTTCACCCTCCACACCAGTTGTTGTCACCATTAATGCTTGATTTAAGGCACCGTTGAAACACATAGACTGGTTGTGAGGTTCATTGCATGGGAAACACCAATCATACTCTTGAGCTATGTTGTTTTGCACTGGCACTAATGCCTTAGAAGCAGATATAGCATTGAGATTATAGGGCTGAAATGGTCTATCGGCAGGAGGTCTTACTTGATTTAAATTTGCAGCTGGATTGGGTGGTCTTTGAGGTTGGTATGGCTGCCTGTTAGGCAGAGCTTGAGGCTGGAAGGGAGGTCTAAAACCTTGGGCTTGCTGTCTCTTGAGTGTAACTAGCTCATTACCTAAATTTTGCAATTGTTTCATGACTTCTTGAAGTTAATTTGAGGCACTAGAAGATGAAGTAGAAGCTTCACTTGAGTTCTGAATTCTAGGAGTGGGAATAGGAGCTAAAACAGGCACTTGACTAGTACTTGGGCTCTCTAAACTTGGATATAATGGCATTGGAGGCCTAGGAGCTAGCTTGCCAGCTTGAATCAAATAGTTTTCAGCTCTAATGGCAATGCTATAAGCAACAAGGATAGTTGTGCCTCCCATGGATTGAATTAACATAGAAATATCAGAATTTAAAGCTTTAAGGTAATATAGAAAAGCACCTTCCGCTGCTGGCCTTACTGCCACTGGAATTCTCTCCCAAGTCATTTGAAATCTGAAGTTAAAGTCAGTCAGCTGCTCATTGGGAGCTCTCTTGATGGTTGTCAGCTGCTCCAAAAGGGACAAGTTATCTCCCTTTTCTCCAAACTGCTCATGGAGGGCTATACATAGCTGGTTCCAATTTTGGATAGAACCTGAGGCAAGACTCCTGAACCATTGCAAAGCTTTCCCTTTGAATGAAGATGCTAGCAGTTTGACAGCAACTTGCATCTCATTGATCTCATGGATTGCACAAATATTAGCAATATCCTTAACATGATCACCAGGAGTGGTCTGATTCTCTCCAGTAAAGTATGGGATGTTCTTCAATGCTACAACTGGGATTGGATTTTGTGCATTGAGAGCAAGTGGGCTGCTGCCAGTGAAATTGACATAGGGGTTGTTTTGTGCCATTCTGATTGGCCTTAGAACCCTTGTTGCTTGAATGAAAGGCCTACCAGGTGGAGGAGTTGAGAGAGTTCTGTTTGGTGGAGATGGAGACCTCTGAATTCTCCTCCCTCTTTGCCTTCTTCTTGGAGATAACTACAGATACTCAAACAACACCTCTTCTTCTCCAATTCTTGACCTTGTGTTGATTCTTCTCATGAGTTTTCAGGTCTGCACTGCTAAAACCAGCTAATTCTTCTTCCTTGGAGTCGCCAGATGTGTAATTTAGGGCTCTTTTAAGAAAGAAACTTGCAACAAATGCACATCAATTTGTTGCCATGAAGATGAAGACCTCTAAGGTCCCACCGGGCATGCCAAAACTGTTGTTGCAAATCAGCAGCACCCCTGGATGTTGATCAGGCTTCTAGTTTGACATCTTGGACATCCAGTGTGATTGCACAACATTGAATCCTCTCCCCAAGTGTGGGACTTGTAAAAATGGGAGAGGAATCTCCAGATTAGAGGCTAGTTCCTCAACTCCTCTGATCAGATGTATTACTTGCAAGCTATACAGAGGTTTCAAACTCAAAATCCTACTCTAAATTCCAAAGTAGACAGAGATAGAGAATGTAAAAAAACTGAAAACTAGTGCTAATAAGGTGATACACCAAAGGAGTGGTGAGCATTTTTTACTTCTGCAAATTGACACAGTTCATAAAAATGCAACAAAACTTCATGCACAAACTGATAACTATAATGGAGGGTTAGAAATGAATCAAACAACACAAACAGAGGATTAAAACTCATTCACAGAGCCTGTATTGTCATTTTTACATCAAAAACCACTTGCATTACAACACCTGAGAGGAAAAATAGGTTGCAGTCTTGGAAAAGGTCTGGTTTTCCACAAAAATCACTTTTTAAGTGACAGAGGGAGCCTGCAATACATGAAAAATGAGCCAAATCTGGCTTTTACAGTGCAAACCACGACCCCAGGAGAGAGAAACGTGGGAAAATGTGGGAGAGCTTCAACCACCAACCAAAAATGTAGTAAAATAGCATGGGCATCCTTACAGGCCCATCCCCTGACATTTTTCATGCCATGCTGGGAGAGAATGCGAGCCATTCTTCATTAAAAATGGTGGTTGAAACGTCATTTCTGTCCATGACCACGTGTCAGAGGTGTTTTTCATTTTTCTCTCTCCAAATTCCATCAAAATGAAAAATGACCCTAGAATCTTGTAGATAATTTCACCATCTTTCCATTGATATAAAGAACGTGAAAAACCGAGCTCTGGATCGAAAGATATGGCCGTTTGAAATTTTAGGGCAAAACAGGGCCAAATCGGATTGGCAGGCAAAATTTTTACAAATTTTCACTTTTTGGTCATTTGGAAAATTTTCCAAAAATCCCCGCGCTCTGCCACTTCGGGATCCACGTGGCCTATTTTTATTGGATGTGGGCCCTCTGCACTTCATTTCCCTTTGTTTTTTCCATTGGAAAATTTTCCAAAAATTTCACACCGAGCCGATGACCTGAGGACACGTGGCACATGCTGATTGGGCGTGGGCCTATCCTCCTAAAATGTCTATCGTTGTTTGATCAAATTTCTTGAATTGGACACATGGCAAAACCTCATTCGTTGCGGGCCTTTCCCTTTGAATTTTCCATGTGGTCTTGTCTTGAGTTTTTTGGCACCACCTGACGCGTGGCGAGATTCCATTGGTTCGTGCTCCAGGGGGTGATTTTTCCTTTGAAATTTCCTTCTTTTTCCCTTGGGAAAATTTCCCAAAATCTTCCCGCCTTCCATCGGTCTGGGACACATGGCACAATTTCATTAGCCACGGGCCCTCTGCAAATATTTTTCCTTTTCATTTTAGCTTTTGGGAAAAAATCCCAATCTCCTCCCGCGCTTCGCCTGCCCGCGTGCCCATGGACACATGGCATAATATGATTGGTTAGCGGGGCCGCGGGCCAAGACTTTCCTCATTACCTTTTACCAAAACACTTCGCCAAAATTCTAAGTTCACCTCCACTTTTCCAGCCTCCTGTGACACGTGGCAAAATGTGATTGGGCGCGGGCCCTTCCCCTAAAATTTCTCCATGGCGCCAACACTTAGTCATTTTTCAATTTTTTCCCCATGGACACGTGGCATAATCTAATTCTTTGGTGGGCCCATGGGGAAAAATATCCCTTTTGAAAACTTTTCCAAACACTTGGTAAAAAACCAAGTTTTCCTCCGACCCCCGCCACTTCCTTGGACACGTGGCGCCATCTCATTGGCTGTGGGCCTTTCAAGGGAAAATTTCCCACAAAAACTCCACCGAGCCATAACTTCAAAAATACATGGAGTTAGGAGGAAAACTTTACCTTTCTGGAAAGTTGAGAAAGAGCTCTATCCAATGGTGCCATTTCCAGAAAGTTTTGAGTGCCTGAAAAGCAAAAAATTATGACTGAGGCACAAGAGAGGGAAGAATGAAAGGAGTTAGCCACAAAATGAGCAAGGGGTACATTTTGGATAACAGGTATCTCATTCAATTACAATAAGAAAATCCAATCACAACAGGCTAGGCTATAGTTGGATCTAAAGGATGAGGTGATTATCAAGGTACTGGGACTGGTCAGGCTATGATTCTAGGTTGTTTAGGTCAATTGGTAGGAGGTTGTTTGGCTCTATTCTTGGGCAGGATATAAAACATAGAGACTGACATCGGTTTGGTATGAGTGGTGACAGTGTATGCAGAATTGATGTCGGTTATGGGTAAACAGTGTCAATAAGGTCGAGGTGTACAAAAATCAAAGAGATTTTATTGCAAGGTTTGATCTAGGATTTGATGGAGATAATGGGGTGGATAAGGATGTTTATAGAAGTTTCAAGTGTATTCACGGATGAACAACATGTGAGGATGGGTGATTTGGTAGTGTGAGTAAGGAAATGGTTGGGTTACATGTTGTTAAGGGATACGAGAATGAGCATGCAAAGTGTAGATTAATAACAGAAGTAAAAAAGTATACTAACTAAAATAACAATGATATTTAGGGATATACTTACTATGATGCAGGTCCAATGGCTGGATGGAGGTGATGGTTGATCTGAGGAATAGTGTTTGGTGTTGTGGAAGTGCTTCCCAGAATACTACCATGAGTGCAATGCTTCTATCTCTATCTAGATGATTGTTATGGATGCCTGGATGCATGAAAAAGAATCTTGTTCTACTTGTATGCATCCCCTCTTTCTCTTTCTTGATCTCAAAATGTGCCAACCTCTCAAACAAGGTTGCTAAGGTGAATAAATGGTAACTAACGATGGTTTCCTCTTGACCAGTGTCAGTTTAGGTCTGACAGGTGTTGGTTAAGCTGGGATTCCCCAGTTTTACTAAAATGGGTAGATCTTTCTAATTTCTTGGGCCAAGTTTGTTTGTTTTCATGGATCATAACGGAAGCTTCCCTTCTAATGAGTGGGAATGTGGTTAGAGAAATCTTAGGCATGTGATTTTAGGGTTAGAACAAATCTTAGCTCATTAAGGCAAGTAAGACTTAGTTGTAGTTAGTTATGGGAGCATGCCAATAATAGGTCTAGGGTGAGATGGTTGGGTGAGGTGTCTAGGTGAGGTGGGAACTAGGTCAATTAACAAAATTAAATGATGAAATTTTTGAGGATGAAGATTAATTTAATTAAAATAATTAAATTAATATTAATGTGGAGTGAAAGGGGCCATGGTTAGGTGCCTATGTTTAAGTTGGTTATTCGATCAGGGGCTAAGGGGAATGTGACCAAATTTAGGTGTCTAAATTTGTCCCTGTTTGTCATCTTTCTTGTATTGGTAAGCGATGCTGACAAAAATTTGAAGTGGGTGCCCTGTGTGTGGGTGAAGGTGATCCCCCTCAAACTAGGAACTAGTGAGGTAGAAGAAGGAAGTGGTGAGTGGTTTGATAAAAGGTGGATGTGTTGAAAAGGAGCATAGATGTGGGAAAATGTGGGAAAGGGTAGAGGTCAAAAATAGGTAAATGGGATAGGGTCAAAGGTAGTGGTAGTCAAACGCATGCACATGTTATTAACTACGACATGGTTCTAGGTTGAAGAGCCTGCAAACTCGACATAATCCAAGGTCGATAGGTTTATCCAAATAAGGTTGAGGTGATTCTAGTATCCAAGGTAGAGGATATGGTGTGGAAACATGATGTAGATTAGGTGCAGGAATGTTTAGGTATGTTCCGGTACACCAAAGGTAGGGTTGGGATAAACGTCATGACAATAGGAAAAGTAAGGTCACTAGGCAAACCAACAGGGAATAACATCGCAAGGTATAGCAAGCGCAGGGGTTCAAAGGTCACAAACAGTGTTCTGGGTCTAGGCATATAGGTCATGACATAGGGAAGGAAGAGGTATGGTTAAAATAACAGGTCCCTAAACACAAGTAAGGATAGGTTAGGTAATGTGGGCTGGTAGGTATGTGGCTATAAGGATGGGTAAGGTCAAAAAGGGGGTGGGAAGGGTAAATGTGGGTCAAAAATGGGCAAAAGATACTAAAAGGAGTCTAATAGGTAAATGATCCTGATTAAGTGATGAATGACATCGGTTGGCTAGGGCATGACTTGAATGATGTCAGTCATGTTGATTTAGGTATAAAAAAGAAAAATCCGTATAATACAGATTCATTTTTACGGTTTGACTTTTGGGAAAATGACATAGCACTGAATGAGTTGTGATTTTTTGAGAGGAAAGGATGAGGGATGATATCCTACTACGGTGGAGAGTTTTGGTTGGTTAGAGGAGCCAAGTAGAAAGGTCCACGAGATTGGGTAGAGTGAGATGATTGGTGGAGAGGAGTGAGGTAGATATTTGACATGGAGGAGGCAAGAGAAGGTTCAGGTGGACCACCAACACATTGGCCAGACGTGCCACCACGGAGGCGACGCTGAAACGAGGTAAGGTCAAATTCCTTTGTTGTTTTTGTTATATGTAGAAGGGAACATGAGTCAGGGGGTCTGGGTAGGGTAGAGAATTTGAAATTTGTGGGGAAAAGGGACGTAATGAGGTATGTTAGGGGACAAGGGTAAAGAATGTTGGAGAGGGATTTATATTAGGTGTGGGTAGGGGTAGGTGGGTAGGTAGGTGGATTGGAGAGAATTTAGAGAAATAAAATTGGGGTTTTTCGGGTGTGGACACAACGAAAGTGACCAACGCCAGTCAAGGTATGGCTGACGTCGGTCTGTATATACCGACATCGGTTATATATGGGGGAACTGATGTCAGTTATAATGAAATAGTGCAGTTAGGGGTGACCGATGCCAGTTAGAGGTAAAATGATAGAGGTCTAGGAAGGATAAAGGAGAAGGATGGGTAAAGTGGGTCAAATAGATAGCCGGGGAGGGCTCAGTAAGAAGGGAGGGTTAAGGTCAATGTTGGGTAAAATCAAGCTTGAATAATGGTTGTTTTTTGTTGAATCCAGGCCAAAGAGCAATTATAGATGAGAGACCGAGTACCACCCATGTTGTTGTTGGTATGATCAAGTGTCACCACCGATGAGTGGGGGAAAGTGATGGACATCAGATTTATAGGAGTGATATGTTATAGGCACATAGTCTAGGAGCCGAGTTTGATGGTCACCCTCATCGACAGATGGGACTCAGCAACGAATACCTTCCATCTACATATGGGTGAGATCACAATCACCCTGGAGGATGTGTACAGGATCTTGTGGTTACTGATAGTGGGGACGCAAGTTTATTTGATCTCCTCAAAGGCATCTAAGGATTTGATTTTGTCCGTGTTTGGTGAGGGGATGGCAGAGATGAGATTCCATAGCGCAAGTCTTAGCTATGGGCAGATGTATGTAGCCCATCCTGAGGAGATGAGGCTAGTTGTTCTTATTATGGAGGTAGTGTGATTTTTTGCACTACCATATGTAGAGGGTGGGATATTCCCATGGGAACTGATGGGGGTCCTCCATGACATGATGGAGGAGAGGACCCGCTTTGCTTGGGAACTTGCATAGTTTGTGCATTTTTACAGGGAGTTATGGGCATACAAGAGATTGCGGTGGTTCAGCCTATGTTGCACCTTTCTTCTCCACTACTGGGCATATGAGCACATTGTATGTGTGAGGCCGCTTGGTATGCCTTGGCCTGATGCATTTGACACCGGCTTGGTTCGAGTGTGTTATAGGCAATAGGTAACGGTTACTGGAGTGCACAGAGTTATTGGGGTTACACATGATATAGCCTATTACAGGCACATATTTGAGGGCTTATCTAGATTCGACATTATTTGGAGGCCATATGTGGGCTTCCCCTCATACATGCACATGGCCGTGGAGTTTGATGAGTTATAGTTGGCTCGATGGATAGAGGGGTGTCATACAGGAGAGCTTAAGTTGATACCTGCAAATAGGGTCAGATGGTAGTTTGGGCTGTTGTAGGATGTACCACCTCCTATCCCACAGTATAGGAGGGATGATGTGGAGAGACCTATGTCTCTACCACGACCTACTATGCTGACCAGGTAGGAAGAGCCACCAGTGGACTGGCAGATTGATGATGTTGGTTGTATAAATAGTGGTGGGCAACACAACTACGAGCAGCACTACCCTAGCCAAGGTAGCCAAATGTGGTGACCCTCACAATCCAGAGGGATAGTTGGCCACATTACAAGCCCAGGTCTACAGGGATAGCTGATGGGGTCACATGTAGAGGTGGCCATGTTACAAGTGCAGGTGGTGGCCTTTCAAGCCCAGATCATAGGTTTATAGGGGCAGGCACCTACACAGGGTGGAGCCAGAGATGGGGGCAGGTAGCCACCCTACAGGTGAAATTCATAGGGTTGCAGGGATATTTTTCCACTGCTCAAGCCAAAATTATGGCCTTACAGGCTCATATTGTAGTACAGGCACTGGCGCAGGCACTGGTATAGGCTCAAGAATAGGATCCCATGGTACAGGTTCCATCACAGAGGCATATATTAGCAGAGCCGAGCACACAGGTCATGGTGAGACCCATGTCACATCCTTAGATAGTACCTATGGCAAGATTCAAGGACACCATAGGTGATGTGAGGTATTATCAGGATCATTTGGTAGCGGTAGGGATAGATGTCCCTTCATATGCAGAGTACCGAGCACAACAGTCCTTGAGTGAGAGGACATAATCCCACACTTACAATTTGGAGAGCACAGGGGGTTGGTGAGCCCATATACATGAGTAGGGATAGGCTACCATTATATGGATACCAACTCTAGGTGAGGGGCCATCAGTGGTTAGACCGAGGCACACAGTAGGAGGGGAGGTGGTTGGTGGGCACCACACATGAGCAGCATAGGATTCGAGAGAGACCAACTTAGATATTCAAGGGGGAGACGAGGGATATCATTATTTTGGATAGTATTGTGATTTTTTTTATATGTACCGTCCTGCACGCCGATGATAGTGAGGTTGTTTGTGAGAGATTTTTTAATTTTTTGTATACGTGATACCGTCCTGTGTGCTAAAGATTTTGAGACCTTTATATTAGTTATATGGTAGATGAGATATATTTGTATAGATTTTGCAGTCAAGTCTATATGTATGGACACTCAATTTTGGATGATATATATAGAGATGATGATTTTTTACGGTATGATGTGTATGAGTATATGTAACTTTGATGATGATTTTGTACATGTGATGGAAACTAGGTAAGTTAGGCATGATAGAGTCAGGTTGGTGTAGGTATGGATTGAGTTAGGTTGGTTTAGGCATGGATTGAGTCAAGTCATAAGTATGGATTAAGTTAGGTTAGTTTAGGCATGGTGGAGTCAGGCTGGTTTAGGCATGGATTGAGTTAGGTCATAGGTATGGATTGAGTCAGGTCATAGGTTTTGATCTAAGTTCCAAGGTATTAGGAACAAAGGAAACAAATGGTGATGTAAATGTATGTGATGGTTGAAATTTTCAAATATTTGTTATTTATGGAAATGTGAAATAGTAAAGTGGTGCATGTTACGATGCTATGTGAAAAATGTGTAGCAGTTATGCTTTTGAATGTCTGTATGTGTGGTTTGTTTTATTTCCAGTTGTTGGTATAAACAAGAAACCAAAGTAGAATGTGAAATAGGAAAAATGGGGGGGTGTGGTTAGGGTAAATAGTGTCCAAGCTAACCTTCAAGGGCCCCATGCCCTCGAAGTGTTTCCTACATAGTCCCGGCGAAAAAGGACCTCAGACCCAGGGAAAATTTCAGTGGCGAGTTTTCGTAAACTCACGAATATTAGGGATTTTGGAAATTAGAAATAGCTAATTTTCAGCAGTCGGCTGCAGTCCAATTCACCTAGAATTTCCACAGATAATTCATTTATATGGGTGAATTCGCCTACTATTTATATGTTAAATTAACTTATGAATTTATTTCACCAATGTTTCTTATCATTGTACCTCAGAAAATCAGCTTTACAATGAAACATTTTTTAGAAATTCTCCATCAATTCGAAAATCAAATTTAGAAATTCTCCACCCATTCTAAACTAATTTTTCAGAAGGAGAGTCTTAAAACGAACCCTGCTTGGGCCGATGTAGTTCTCCCATAAGCTATGGAATATTAGAATGAAGTAGAAGAATGGGTTGGTAAGTGTTAGGCATTGTTGAATGTAGGTCACAGGAATGATTGAGTGTAGCTCACAAGCATGGTTGAGTTTAGGTCATAGGCATGGTTGAGTTTAGGTGACAGGCATGGTTGAGTTTAGGTCACAAGCATGGTTGAGTTTAGGTCACATGCATAGTTGATTGGTTTTTTAAATATAAGTGTCGATAATCTAGTCCTATATCGGATAATCAATAAGTAATGAGGAAGGTGAATGGTAAGATCTAGTAAAATAACCACTTAATTGACAAGAACCCTAAGGACTCAACCATACCTAAGAGGGGCTTATGAATGTAAGACCCTAAAGGCATTGCGTAATGGACCATTCTAAGGGTGAAGAAAGTTGCATAATCACAAAATGTCACATTTGCGGAAAGTCCCTTAAGTAACAAGGGAATTAGGCTAAAAAGGCAAGGAGGTGAGAATAGGTGGTTTAACGTAACTTAGTGTATGATAGCGTGTCTTTCGGAACAAGAAACCCAGGATCAAGAATAAGGAAGTCTATGACGAAAATTTCATCTTTTTCTTCATTTTTTTTGTTTTTAATAGACTCATCAATGTGGCAACTCTATATGGGATGAGTATATTATGTCCTTGAGGTCTTCGTGAAGCTGATTGATGTAGGAAGCTTCTAGATATTTTTATTGAATTTGTGAAATAATTATGATATAGTTTTCCTTCAAGGGAGAATTCTATTTATAGTGGTGGAATTAGAGTGAAGAGATGTCCCTTTTGATGGAGTCATCTTTTGCTGGAAGTTTGACTCAAGTTGTTGTATCCCTTTTTAGTTTTGGATGTTTAAGTCATGGACAAGACTATAGAGGAAGGGTAAGTTTATTTTCAGATGACAAAACCATGGTACACATGAGTTAATTATGAAAGGGGGTGGTTTTGAGTGTTGAACGACCATGGGATTCCATCTGGGAGAAGACAAAAAGTATTCATGAGAATCATGCTATTACTAGAGCCATGGTACTCATATTGAAGACAAGGCTAAAATGGTGATGGGTAATCACATGATTCTTGTTTAGTCATGGATCCTCAAAATGGGTAATATGGAAGGTGAAAAGTGCTCAAGGGATGAGCGATCAACTGACAAAAAGTTATATAGGACTTTAAATCAACAATAGAATGGTCGAAGATGTAAGGCATTAAGGGGCTCATGTTTGGGTTTACCTTCGATTGAAGACAAACAATAATCACTTGATCTATAGGCATGGGTAACGATATAGGGTCCAAGCCAATTAGGAGAAACTTTTCCCCGTTTACTTTTCTCCTCTTTGGTTTTGTGTTGATTTTATTTCAGGATGAGGTCACCGACTTGGAATTTTCATTCGTGAACGCAAATTTCATATGCACATTTGATACGTTTTTGGTAAATTTTTAGATGGTCAAGAACATTGAGATGACATTCATCAAATAACTCAAGTTGCGCCAAATTGTCTTGGTGAAAGTCATCATTGTTGAGCATGTCTTGTAGTGAGATGTAGAGAGCTGGAATCTGGAATTCGAGAGGTAAGATAGCCTCGGTATCGTGGACTAGAGAAAAGGGTGTGGAAACATTCGAAGTGCAAATACTAGTATGATAAGCCCACAAGGTGAAAGGAATGTGCGTATGCCAATCTTTCCCAGTATCGTTGACTACCTTCATAAGATTTTTTTTCAAGATTTTATTGGTTGATTCGGCTTGACCATTGGTTTGTGGGTAATAATGTGATGAGAAATTGAGTTAGATTCTAAAAGTGTCACACAGTTTGCGTAGGGTTTTTTTTTTGAATTGTTTTCCCTTATTAGTGATGAGGCAGTGAGGAACACCAAAATGAAAAATGATGTGATGGTTGATGAATTCACATATTTTCTCAGCTTTTGTAGAAATGATAGAATGGCCTCTACCCATTTAGTGCAATATTCAGTAGCGGTTATGATTCATTGGTGGCATTATGAAGAATGGGGGTTAATCTCATTGACAAGATCCAAACCCCAGTGAGAGAAAGGCCAAAGGTATCGTGAAACCTATAAGGCATTACTAGGTGTGTGGTGGAGATTAGCATTTTGTTGGCATTTCACGTAATGTTTGACATAATCACAATAGTTGTGGTCTAGGGTTGGAAAATAATAGCCTAGGCGAAGATTGCATTTTGCGACTGCTAAACCACTAAAATGACCTCCATAAATTCCATCTTGAACTTCCTTAATGGTGTAAGGAATTTCAAAACTTTTAAGGCATCGTAAGAGAATGTCGTTGAAGCCACACTTGTAAAGGATACCATCCATGAGGACATAATGGGAGACACTTTTAAGAAAGTATCGTTGTCCATTACAAGTGAGATCGGCCGGTAGAATGGAAAGGGAAAGATAGTATGCATATTACTTATACCAAAGGTCACGTGGGTTAGGGGCAATGATTCCAATGGAGTAAACTTCACAAGGTAAATAAGAGGGTGATTGTAGCCTTTGCATGGTGACAAATATTTTAGATTCAGTGGGAAAAACAGGTATCTGAGAAGCCAAGAAGGCCATGTTATCCACAAATTTATTAGTAGAATGTGAGGTGGTTTAAAGTGTATAATGGTCAAAGGTGGTCAAAAGTATGTCTATGTGCTACTTATACTTTTTAAGGATCTCATTATGACACTGGTATATACCATTGAATTTGTTTATGACCAACTGAGAATCACCAAAGATATTGATTTTTGTAATATTTAAGGCATAGGCATCCTAGAGACCCAATACGAGTGCCTCGTATTTAGAAATATTGTTTGTACAATCAAATTTTAGTTTGAAAGACAAAGGCATAGGTTCACCATCAAGAGGAATGAGGATAACAGCAGCCCCACCCCCATGCTAACACTCAGAACCATTGAAGAAGAGTTTCATTTGGTAAGTGGGTTCGTATAGGGAAAGGGTAGCTATAGACTCATCTGGGAAATCAAAGTTAGATGGATGATTCTCGGAAATAGGTGCTATAGACACCTAAAATTGGTTACCCAATTTAGTGTCCCTCGCATGCGTTTTCCTTCTCGGGTAACCTGGAGCACGTTTATATCACCACTTCTCCCTTAGGGTATTATTTAATATTTGATTTAAACATCTATCCTAAGTTTATTTCACCCCATTATGTTTTACCCATAGATAATTAAATATTAACTATTTAATTACACTTTTTACATATATCTTAACTGCTTATCTACCCCATATCAATTCCTAACCTCTCATATCAATTTTATCCATCTATCCCCCCTATTTATCCTCCCCCCAAACCATGCAACGGGATATTTCCCGTATTTGAGTCAGAGGGATCACTTGCATCCTTCCAAAATCATCCTTTTTGGCCAATTCGGGAATCTATTCCCTGATCGGCGTCGACCGGTACTAGATCGATGCCGATTTTTCAGAGTGGTGCTGATTACTTCTTGGTCGGTGCTGATTACAAATACAGGGCTGGAATTCAGTTTTGGTTAGACAGAAAGAACGACAGAGAGTTTTGAGCATCAAGTCTGAGCATTATCTATCAATGTCTCAGAGGAGTACCGTTACTCTGCTCCTACCACATTGACATCGTGACCCTCCATCGATCACATGGTGACTCTGTTCCTGCATCCAGTGAAGATGGAGCTTTGTCAGTATCCCTACGGCTCCTACAGATCCAACGGAGATCGACAATCTAGCTTTCATTGTCCGTTTCTCAATCTTCCTACAATTTTCCCCTAGTTGGCACCAATCAATCCCAGTTGACGCCAACTTTCTCTAATCGATGCCGACCTATCCCAGTCGACGCTAATTTTTCTAATCAATGCCAATTCTCCCAAACAATGCCGATTGGCCTGCAGACAGATAAAGAATTCAGGTAACACAAATCCAACATTGTTTTCATACTTTCCTGTTTTATGTTGCTTTCTGTCTGCTATATACATTCTGTCTGTCACTTTTAATCAAAAAATCTAGACATTTATTTACATTCTTTTATCATGTATGCTTCTTCTTCTAATTGAAAATGTGGACTAACATCCGCCGAGGGAGCTTATCACTTTTTGGACCCGCTTTTCGGGCAGTCCACCCAAATATCTTTTAATGTTGTCTTTTTCTGTCAAGTACCTGTGTCTCGCAGGTTTCTCAGATCTTCCTTATAGGATTGCTCATGTGCACCCATCTTGTCTACATCGGCTTTCCTTTCTATCTACATCTTCAGATCTTGTCTTATCTATCAGGTATCGATTTCATTTGAGTTTTTTCAGGGTTTTTGTGCTTAGTTTGGTACATTAACTTGGACAGGTAATAAGCACAGAAATTATTGATCTACATTTTGGCACACCCGGTGGGACCCAACCAAAGTCCCTTATTGGTAAGTTCATTTCTTTTTCAGTTTTGAGCTTTTGTTCTGTTTCTTCACTGCTTTTCATCAGTTCTCCTTAAGCATTTCCTTCCTTCATTTTGGTCTTGCTTCTTTCACTTATAATTTGCAAAGTTAAAGTTTCTTCTTTCTTGCAAAACTAAATTCCAATTCCTATTTTGAAGATCAATAAATCTTTCATTTGATTTCAAAATTGCATTTTTTGATCCGTCTCTTTTTGCAAAATTGTTATTTTCTTGAAAGTTTTCTAGTTCCTTAAATAGAAATTTTCATTCTACTATTATCTGGATATATCTTTCTGGATTTGTTGTGTTTTTGCTTAACCTTTTCTTGTGGAGGACTTTTCTTGTTCGTGGGATTGTTTGATGGGAAGAGCTCAACAACGTGCTTTCTGAAGTCCACACACCTTGGAGAGCTAAATCTACAGGTATTTTTCTTTTACGGTGTTTTCTCCTTTTTAAGAACTTAAAGAGAACTTGTTTGTTTATTTCTATCACATTAAAACATTTTTATTTTGGTGCTTAAAAATAATTTAATCACATTTGGGAAAGAATTTGTTTGACTTGTCTTCATCGAAATCCAACACTTCGTTCTTAGTGCTTAAAAATAACTTTTCCTTTTTCATTTTTGCTATATGTTATTCATCTAGTTTTCTAAAATAGGTGGGAAAAATTGATCAAAATCGGTAATGAAACTATTTGGTTTTTATTTTTCACACTTGCGCACAAATCCAAAATCACTAGGTATAAAGCATCTAAACAAAAATTCCTCCCCTGGCCTCGCCTACTTGGAAGTGACATCCAAGAAGAAGAGCCTACGCGGTACTCGGGCCGTGCTATAAATTCATGGAAGTTCTGGTATATATTGGCAAAGCACCTGACTCCCTTATTACAGCGATGTGTGAAGTCCGGGGGTAGGCCCCTATATCAAGCCACATACTGGTCTTTTACTTAAGTTCCTTTGAGACTCCTCACTAAAACATTCCCCAAACCATCCTTAGTCTGGCTATCTGAGTAGTTCCTGTTCTAAAAATCCTTCCCTAATATTTTATTTCTAAAAAGCATGAAAACTTAAAAGAGATAATCACCTACGCTGCTTGAATTATCTGTGCATTAGTTAGGTCAATATTTATTTTCTATATTTTTTCTTGTTTATGACAATCATCACTCGGTTACAATCTAGGAAAATGGCTCAACTGGCCCCTTCTTCCTCCGAGATCACCACTAATGTGGATGTTTTGGCATCCCCCAGGTCTTCCTCTAGAACGCTGTTAGTTGGTTCCCCATCTTAGTCATATAATCCTTTCTATCAACCTAAAGAAATCCCATCACATCCAGCTTCCCCCAGTCCTTCAGAAATATCATTTGCTTCTGATATAGAGTATGTTCCTCACGGGGATCCTGAATTTTAGGTGCTCCTTGATCACAATCTGGTAGCCCTTATGGACTATCTAGTACATAATTTTGTTTGAATATCTGATCAGGGACCACCAATCCAGCAAGTTTATGATTATCCTCATGAACCATCCCAGGATTTTATAGAACAGTTAGCATGATTTTTCTTGCCTCAAACCATGGAAGAGGGTGGCACACATGTGCCTCCTTTTTCTCTTCCACCGACCATGTTGACTAGTTCTCAAATAGTCTTGCCTATTCCTAGTGTCGTGGCTACCTCAGCTACTCCGCAGCCTACTTCTGAGAAGTGCTATTCTTTAGCTATAATGGGCGTATTTGTGCACCCACAGGTTGTTGTTAATTCTTCTATGTCATCCATTGCATCCCAGGGTCAGTACCTCTTTATGAATCAACCCCCTTCTACGATTTAGTTGGTTCCTGCTTCTCGTCCTCCAGTTGGTCTTTCTTCCAATGCTCTAGCGAAAATGTCCTTTACCCATCCTCTGGCATCATCACCCTTAATAACCAATATGGAAGTCAAAAGCCTCATTCATACTTTGTTCCCCACCATGTCTAATCAAATCAACACCTATATTCCTCAATCCATTCTGATTCAATAGAAAAGTGTAGTAGCCTAACAATCATAGGCTCTGTCTTTCATCCAACCACCTTTTTCTCAACCACTTATCATTTCACAACCTGTTCATACACAGGCTCCTTCACAACAAATACCTCACTAGGCATCACCTAGAACACGTGGTTATTCCTCTTATCATCTTGTTAATCAGCAGATGAATCCCCCGTTAACACCTCAACAAAATCCACCATTCACTTCTTATACAGGACATACTAACATACCTCCTCCTCAATCTGACGTTTTCCAAGTTCTTTTCAAGAAAATTGTAGACCTAGAAGCCTCCACCAAAGGGGTTCTCCCTTCATACTCTTTTGAAGAATTGTGTAATGAACCCATTCATCCATGAGTGGATTTTAAGCCTTATCCTCCCCAATGGGAACTTCCTAAGTTCTCAAAATTTCATAGTCAGGAGGATCCTCAATAGCACCTACGAGCATTCAAAACACTTGTTACCTGATAGTCTAGGATCAGGAGCTTATGCTCCATACTTTCCCTATGTCTCTAGCATGGCCTGCTTTAGACTGGTATAATAATATTCCCCAACATTCCCTATTTTCTTTCTCTCAATTGGCCCAGATATTTGTTGAAAAATTTTCAATAAATATCACACATAAGATCTCAATAACAGATATTTATAACATTCGTCAATTCGATGATGATTCTATTGCAGACTTTATCGCTCATTGGAGAGGTATAATAAATCAATTATCTTTCTCCCTCCCTCAATCTCAACAGATTGAGTTGTTTACTCGATCTTGTGCTAATCATATTTCTTCCACTTCAAGGATCCAAACCTTTCATACATTTGAATAATCCTTTACGATGGCATGCAAACTTGAATCCCGCGCCATTGAACAAGAGAAGTTAAAACTTCACTCTAAATCTAAACCATAATTTTCTCAGTTTACCAAAAAAAACCCTTCCGCTTCTAACAAAGACAAGAATCAGGGGTCTACCAACACTATCGTATTAAAAACATCATGAGCTGATAACACTTTTAATCAAACACCTCGGAGAGACTCCTCATCTTCTTGAAAAGGATCATCGTCAACTCGATCTTTCACTTCGTTGGGGGAATCATATGTGTCCATCTTAGAAAAAATGTTGGAATTTCACATGATTGAACTTCCCCCTATTATAAATTTTGATGAAAGCCAAGAACGATCATTTTGGTATAGGGAAAATGACTTTTGCCGTTATCATAGAACCAAAGGCCATGACATTGAACAATGTCAGACCTTCAAAAATCTTGTCCAAAAATTCATTGATAAAGGCAAGCTCATTCTGGATAACCCAAATGCTCCCCCAAATCAGACACTTGATGTTTTTAAACAACCTTTTCCCAATCATTCCCCAAACAATGACGCTTCAGAGTCTCAAAAACCAAACACTCATACTATCAGCTTCATTTCTACTGAAGAATATTCTTCTAAACCTAAGCTATTTGCGAACACATCGACCAAATCAGAACCTCCTTCCACTCCGCTAATCGCTGGGATTCCACCATCTTCAAATAGTCCGTCTTTGAATATTCCCACATTGTTAGAGATGGATTCATCTCTCTCTACCTCTTTATCTGATCTTCCGTCCATGCCTGAGACAGTGTTATCCTCATCTGTCTCATCATCAGATATTATTTTGATGCTCGAGGCATTTACATCCCTTTGAGTTTCCACCGTGAATACATCTACTTCTGTTTCTCCCATTTTTGTCATGACCATGCCATTGGTAAACATACCTATAGTTGTACCAACTTCAACAGAAGCATCTTCAATTTTGAATCTTCCCATTTCCTTTCCTACAGTAGTTACACCCACAATTACTGTACCAGAAGTATCTCCCTCATAAGGAACTACTTCTTCATCATCCACTTCTTCCATCACCGATACTATTTTTCCTATTAAGGGAAAATCTAAAGAAATAACACCGGTACCTACAATCTCGGTTCTTGAACTTAAACTAAGAAAACTAAATTCTAATGTCACATCATCGGTACCTCCTCATCTCCTTCCCCCGAAAAGGTTACAATCACCTTATGCAGTTGAAGTTGTCACCATCCCTGAAAAAGGAAAACCCATATTTCGAACTATTAATACTCTTGGTGTTTTTCCTCAAAAATATCTCTCTACGCCTCATAAAAGATTAGATTTATCAACTAGGAAGGTGTCTTCTTCTACAATACCATCAGAACCATCATCTTCTTCTTCTACAACACCTTCTTCGTTGGTGCCTTGTAAAGTGAATTTACCCACTAGAAAGGCATCACCTCTTTTATCAGGACCATCATCTTTGTCACCAAAAGCCAAGGCACCCTCTGTTCCTCCGATCAGACCTATTTTGGGAGCTCCTCCCTTATCTAAATCAGCATTATCTAAATCATCATTTGTTTCGACCAAGTAGCCTTCTTTATCTCTGAAGACCACAACACTTGTCACATCTTCATCATCTGTAAAATCTATCTTAGGAGCTCCTCCTCCACAGAAATCAATCCTACCTCACTTAATTCCATATCAAGTGCCCTAGTATTCTCCTCCCGATGTCTAAAAAATTAAAACGATCCCTAAAAATACTGTCAAACTAGACATGCAGGTTCTTTTACCTCAGCAGTCTATTGAGGCAAAAGAGGCCCCTTCGTCATCTCTATCCTCATCTTTGTCTACCAGATTCTATACTGAAATTCTTCACCAACTTATCCAATCTTCATCCATATCCCTTCCTTTGATCAAACCCTATAATCCTAAAGGAGTAAAACCTTCTTGGTTCAACTCTAATTTGATTTGTGCTTACCACCGCACTCTAGGACATGACACTGAGGGATGTAAAGACCTTCAATCTATTGTTAACATTCTTTTAGAAGAAATTGATCTTCTGCTGGAAGAAGAGGAGGAACAAGTATCTCCTGTCATCTCAATAACATCTGAGCCTCAATGATCTACTCATGCCTCTAGTTCTATTAATTCCACTCCGGATGGTCTTCCACCTTCTCAAATCGACACGATTCATATCAATACTAGAACAAAACAATATGATAATCTATCATCATCTACATCTTGGCCATGGGTTGTCATTTCTGCAACCCCTGAAGGAATTCCTTCTTCCACATCAGCCTCGAGACCTAGGGTCTCTATTCGTGCTTCACCTCAGGCTCAGATTCCCGTGTTAGTAGAGGAGAGTTTTATGAATCAACTTACCCATGCTCCGGTCAAAATGTCTCTTTTCGACCTCATTCAATCATCTCCACAGTATTTCCAGGATTTGATTGATAATCTATGCCATATTGCAGTGAATTCAGATGAGCCCCAACCTGTTGAGATGATTGTTGGATTGAATAAATTGTCAACCACCATTTCCTTTGAAGATTTAGAAATTCCTTCCCTTTCTTCCGAGGATTTGGAAGCTCCCCTCTTTATCACAGTTCAAATCAACAACACTACGTTAAAACACACTATGATTGATAGTGGTGCTAAACTCAACATCATTTCCTTGTACACATTCGAGCAACTTAAGTTACCAAAGAACGTAGTGTCACCACCGCCTTTCGGCCTTCGATCATTTAACGATCAGTTGGCAGTTACTTTAGGAACTGTGGTCCTGCTCATTTGAGTAGGTAAGAAACTACTTCACGAGCTCTTTTACATTGTTGAAGGGAAATTCCACTATAATATGATCCTCAGACGCTCTTGGATTCATACAATGCATTGCGTCCCATCAACCCTCCATCGATGCTTAAAATATCAGTATGAGGGAAAAATCTATACTCATCTAGGAGATCCTTTTCCTTTTGCACAATGTGACATGACCACAGGGTCTACCCCTCTAAAGGATAATGCTTGTTCTCTTGAAGAGGCTTCATCCTCTTCCATACCTGTAACAAAACTACCAAATTTACAAAATCTAGAAGAGACGTTGCAGCATTTTTCACTAGGATATCTTCCTCTTCTCTCTTTTGACGTC
The DNA here is from genome assembly GCA_019776745.2 of Taxus chinensis. NCBI lineage: Eukaryota > Viridiplantae > Streptophyta > Pinopsida > Cupressales > Taxaceae > Taxus > Taxus chinensis. The sequence continues at coordinate 164,348,290 of CM034146.1, read as the reverse complement.
CATCTCAAACCTAATGGGTATGGTAGACCAGACAAACAACCTGAATATCAGCTAGGTCTCGGTCACATCATCAACATTGGTCTGCCCAATCAACGAACTAACTTCATTTATGGTGGTCTTGATACACCTCACTATTTCCTGGATTCTCCTCCTAGGGCCAAACCTTATTCAGCAAGGTTTGATTGTCTACAAAATCCCACGTTTGCAAAAAATTATTTATATCGATGTGTGTGGAAGGGTTTTGGCCTAGGAAAATATGAACAAGGTGTGCATGACCTCACATCCATTCCAACTCTCAAACCACACCAAAATTTTGGTTTAGGATTTAAACCTCTTTCAAAAGCCACCATCACTATTCTCGATGAGCCTCTTTCCATTGAGGAACCATCTTCTCCCACCAAGTCAAAAGAATCATTTGATGTGGATGACTCCATTTCCATCCCGTATAATTTTTTTTTAGTCAATACCATTTCCTTAGGGCCGCTAACCTATAAAACTAATGAAAAATCCACTTCCATACCATTAGTCTTCCCTGAAATAGTTGGAGACGACTCTCCTACTATCAACACTATCCACTGTGTGGATGATGACTCTGTCCTCACCTATCTGGGGGTAGAGGATTCCTATCTTCCTAAAACCATCCCTTCTGATACGTCTACACTTCTCAACGAAGCCACTGTCAACCTTAATATAGGGACTTCTAAAGACCCTCACATCATTAAGGTCAGCCAATCTCTTAATCCACAGGAGTTAGGATACTTCACCACTTTTCTTTCCAATCATCGTCAAGCCTTTGTTTGGTCATATAAGGATATGCCAGGACTCGATCCCGATATCGTGGTCCACAATATTGTTACTCTTCCAGACATCAAATCGATTAAACAAAAATTACGTAAAATGCACCCTCGTATAGCCCTTCTTGTTAAAGAAGAGTTACAGCGCCTACTTTCTGCTAACTTTATGAAACCTATTGACTATCCACAATGGGTTTCAAATGTCGTACCAGTAACCAAAGCTACTGGGAAAATTTGAATTTGTACCGAATTTCAGGATCTTAATCTCACATGTCCAAAAGATGATTTTCCTCTACCTAATATCAATCAACTCATGGATTTAATTGTGGGTCACAAGATGCTTTGTCTTATGGATGATTTCTCTAGATATAATCAAATTCTTATCGCACCAGAGGACTAGCATAAGACTTCCTTCATAACCCCTTGGGGGAATTTTTATTATCGTGTCATGCCTTTTGGTCTTAAGAACATGGGAGTAACCTATCAATGAGCCATGACCTACATCTTCCATGATCTCTTACACAAAACGGTGGAGGATTATTTCGATGATCTCCTCGATAAATCCAAACACCATTAGGATCATCTTTTCATTCTCGCACCTCTCTTTGAGAGGCTCATTCATTTTTGTCTTCACCTAAATCCATCTAAATGCGTGTTTGGCATTCTCACTAGTAAACTCCTAGGTTTTATCATTTCTATTAGGGGCATTGAAGTTGATCCCACAAAAATAAAGGATATCCTTGAGATGCCTCCCCCTTCTAACTTAAAGCAGCTCCATGGTCTTCAAGGATGCCTTCAATTAGTGCATCGTTTTATCTCGTAACTATTGGACCGTTGTCAACCTTTTCATCATCTCCTCTGTAAGAATGTTCATTTTGAATGGGATGAGCATTGCCAAAAGGCCTTTGATGATCTCAAAGATTATCTTCTTTCTCCACCTGTGCTTACACCTCCACGCGAGGGTGAGCCATTCTATCTTTATATTTTTGTAACTGACCATGCTCTGGGAGCCATGATCTTGCATTGGGACGCTAACGGTAAAGAAAAAGTCATATATTACATCAGTCACACTCTTCATGAGTATGAAACACGCTATTCTGAAGCTGAAAAACTGTATTGTGCTCTCTTCTTCGCAACTTCTAAGCTTCATCATTACCTCCTTAATCACAAAACTTACATTGTCACAAGTATCAATCCACTCAAGACAATGCATGCAAAGCCTTATCACAATGATCATGTTACTCATTGGCTCATGCTCATGACATAATTTGATCTCGAGTTTATCCAGCAAAAATCTATCAAGGGTCAGGTCATTGTAGATCAATTAGCTGATACTCTTCTTCCAGATACCCAAATCCCCCTCGCTCAATTCTCCGATGAGTATATCCAACAAATTGATTTCGTTCTTTCTCCATTTAAAGTAAAACTCTTCTTTGATGGATCCAAATGTCAGCAAGGGGGAGGTTCATACTTCAGCATGATTCCTTCTTGGGGTGCACCTATCCCTGTCACACACAAACTTAACTTTTAGTGTACCAATAATATGGCCGAATATAAAGCTCTTGTTTTAGGTCTTCAAAATGCCATTAATCTTGGCACTCACCATATCAACATCTTTGGTGATTCTGAGCTCATTGTTAATCAAGTCACTGGTGTCTATCAATGCAAAAATGATATCCTTCAAAAATATCGCTATATTGTGCTCTTTCAGTTTCAATATTTTGATAAATTTACTATCCAACCTATTCCTCACACTGCAAATTGATTTGCAGATACAATGGCTTCTTTAGCCTCACTTATTCTATCTTTTACTGAAGACTCGTGACTTTCTGTGGTTGTGCAGCGTTTAGATCAGCCATCTCATCTTAAGCAGTTGACTTCAATTAACGTCATCGCAACCAACACTCAAGATGAGTGGTATCATCACATCGTTGATTATCTATCCCATTCAGTGATTCCTCTAGATCTGACTTCTAATGGTAGAAGATATTTTATCCTACGTGCTAATCGCTATACTATTCTAGGTGGAATCCTCTACAAACGTGGTTTTGATGGTATTTTACTTCGGTGCCTCAAAACCCCTGAATCATCTAAATATATCTAGGAGGTCCATGATGGTATTTGTGGTGGACATTTTAGTGGCTTGGTTGTAGCTAAACGCATCTTACGTTTAGGGTATTATTTTCCTTCTCTTAATCAATATTATTGTGAATACACTAAGAAATGTGTCAAGTGTCAACAACAGTCTAATCTTACACATATCCCTAGCCAGGCCTTGCAACCTATAGTAGATTTGTGGCCTTTCTCACAATGGGGTCTTGATGTCATCGATCTCATCAGTCCCCACTCTTCACAACATCATCATTCCATCATTACTGCCATAAAATACTTTACTAAGTGGGTGGAATTTATTCCTCTTTCTTTAACCAAAGCTAAACCCATTGTTGATTTTGTCTATCATCACAAACAATGGTAAATCTTTCAAAACCATTGATTTGTAGAACCTCTATGATGCTTTCAATATCAAACTCAGATTTTCTTCTCTATACTATCCCCAAGCTAACGGCCAGGCCGAGGCTTCGAATAAAACTTTGCGTAATATCCTCGCAAAGGTAATAAGTCGAGATGGTAGGGATTGGCATTTACATATCCCTTTTTCTCTTTGGGATTATCAGACCAGCATTCATACTCCTACTAGTGCTACTCCCTTCTCTCTCATCTATGGTTCTGAGGTTTTTCTTCCTTTGGAAGTCCATATCCCATCTCTTTGTGTCTCTCTCAGAGAATTTGTCTCCAATGAGGACTATCGTCAAAATCATCTAGCACAGCTTGAATTGCTCGATGAGCGGCATCTCAATTCTGCTGAGCATCATCAAGTCTATCTTGAGCATGTCAAATGTGCTTATAACAAGCACTTGCAGCATCGTGACTTCAAATTTGGTGATCTTTTTCTTAAGGAAAACCCAAATGTCACTACACTAGAAAGGAGTTAGCGTGGTAAGTTCACTCCTAACTGGATGGGTTCGTATGTAATCACTCATAAATATGAGTCTGGGGCTTATCATCTATCTTCCATGGATGTTGTACCTGAAATGGAACCTCTTAATGCCTTGCATCTAAGGCCCTTTTACTGTTAAAGTCTATCTTACACGATCTTAGTTGCAAAAAAGATCTATCATCCATCTACAACCAGTCATATATTTTTGTAGTGATTCGGAACTATGGGGTTCTCCACGTTATGTCTTTTCTACCTTAAAATATGAGTATCACAGCTCTACTCATGGCATTTTTCTTATGGATATGTTCCTCCTCATGGTAGGAACATCGTAGTCACTAGTTCATCTATCCTAAGTTTCTATCTTAATCGGATCTACTTAGGGCAGGACTACGTGTTTGTATACGTTTTCTTCCTCTCTCTCTGATCTATCTAGGTCTAAACTCAGCTTCTTTTAAAAGCTCAACAGAAAAAAGGAAGCAGAAGATGGTACCCAAAATTCCAAAAGATAGATTGATCCCTCGAAGGACAGCTATTCATGCATTATCAAAAATTAAAAAGTATAGACCATTCCCTTGAAGGATGGCTATCATCAAATTAAAAATACATACTACTCCCTTGAAGGACGGATGTTTATTTCATGGAATTTCAAGGCTTCTCATATCCATCAGCCTTTGTAGTAATAGACTTCCTCTTTAGCTAGTTTTTTCAATTTTTAGCATCATTGAAAGACTTCTCGTATCGATCAGTCTTTCTCTAGCAAACTTCGCGCATTGATCAGTTTTCTCTCCTATCAAAATAAATCATGAAGCTGAGATATTAGACCTTTTTCGATCATATGGAGACCCTATTTTCCCAATATGATCATGTATTATGTCCTTCATATGTTTTTGATGGGATACATACATACTTCTCATTCCATTTACCTCCTCGATCTGGTTTGCGACTCGTTTGTGTTAGGTTTATTTTAACCTCATACATGGCCTTGTATGCATCGTATGTTGGTGTTCTATCAAATTCTCTATGTATGGTCAGCTAGGAGCCTAACTTATAATTATTTTTCCTTTTTCTATCTAAGTGTATTGCTTTTTATCTTCTAAACTAAGATAATATCATTACATCCTTTGTTGTCACAAAAAACATTTCCACTTAACATGTTAATTTAGTCAAAAATATACCATCTTTCTATACTCATCTCATCTACTTTTTCTAAATTCACATCCATCTATATCTATTTCATCAAAATTAAGTTATCTTCCCAAACATATCAGATTTAATCAATCACATCAAACCACATCACATCTATCTATCCTCTATTAGCACATGTCTATGACCATCAAACTTACACTACATCTATCTATATCTATTTTCATCAAAATTAAATTAACATCTTAAAACATATCAATCACATCAAATCACATCACATTTATCTATTCTCTATGTCTATGCCCATCAAATCACATATATTTATCCTCTATCAGCATATGTTTGTATCCATCACAATTACGCTACATCTATCCATATCTATCAAAATTAAATACATGAGTACAATCACATAACATAGAAAATGATGAATATATATATATATATATATATATATACATGAGTGTCTGTACAACAAAGAATGGATGTCTTTTGATCAAGCCATCTATATCATACAGTAAAAATGCCTTCAAATCAAGGCTACATCAATATATCGATACAAAAATATAACATATCTATATCGTGAAATCCGATAGGTGGAAGAAACTATCTCCTCCACCCTCCTCTGGTCTAGGCTATCTCTCCTGGCCACTGCCTATTGAGCTAGAAGCACCTCCTGCTGGGGGCCTTCCGCCACCTCAATCTCTCCTGGTGCTCCCTCCCTCTGATGCACCACTAGCTGCGACTATTGCTAATATCTTCCTCACACCGTAACGAGGCACATCAGGGGCATGTTGTGCTAGGGCGTCCTCATAGAATCTCACCTCAACAAAGAGAGACTGATAAGTGCTCAGGCTCACCATACTATGTGCTCATAATGGCGTTGTTGGTGCTGCTGGTGGTGGCCCTCCTAATGTCACACCCTGTGACCTAGACTCTAAAATAGTTCTTGTATCACCGTATTTGGCCCTGAGGGCCTCCCTATGTCTATGGTAGCGATCCCTCTACTGGATCGTTGTATCTCACTCATGACGTGTTGTTTCTCTCTCTAGTATCAGTGCATCCCTCTCCTCCGTCAGAGCTCTAATATTCTCAAGGGAAATCTGGTGTGTCTACACCAGGGTAGCATGTTCTCCCTCTAGCCTCTCCAACACTGCGGCTATGTCCTCCTCATCTACGTCTATAGATGCTGGTAGGTGTTGCGATTGCTCTATAGAATACAATGCCACATAACAGTCATCTACCCTGGCATCGTCATCACTATCTGTGGAAGGTGGGGCCTCCCGCAATGGATCTGCTGGGATCAAAATCGGTAGATCGGTCTCTCTGCTATCCTGTCTATATGGCCTGTAATTGGTCGGAACTATCTGAACTAGGAGGAACTGCCTCAATACCCGTATAAATGGGACACACTCCCACATATCTAGCCTGTGGCCCTTAATCACCCTGATCCATCTCAGCCCCACCAGGTGAGCCTCCTGACCGGCCCATGTCAGATAGACCTGATATGGTCTCCAAATCACCTACTCTGGTGTCAGTGTCCCGAAACACTCAACATACCACTCTGTAGATCTCCCTGTATCTCCCGGGGCCATGTTGGTTTGCCATCGTTGGAATCCATAATCAAGGGCCCCCACTGATGTCGGCATCCATGGAAGCCCAGATAGCCTGATCATTGTTATGTGCTCATATGCCCAGAAATGGAGCACAAAGCTAACATCGATACCTATCCATCTACCGGTGGCGTACATCCATAACTCATAGTATATCTGAGCTATCATGGCATCGGTAAATGTGAACACCTATCTAAACTGTAGGATGTCACACACATAGTCTAGTAACAACAATAGAAATCTCCCACCTCCTGAATATGGCAGAGTAAAATAGGAGATCGCCATCTGAATCAGCGCTATTCATCTACTCTTGACATCACCTTGTCTATAATGTGAGGCTATCCTCACCACCCCAGACACTATCCCTGAATCATCTTCCCTATCTCCATACAATCATCCTAGGGCCCTCTGCTACTGCTCTCGTGGAGTAATCTCAATCGGGTCCCCGGTGATCAGCAGCCTCAGGATCCTATATATATCCTCGTGGGTGATGGTCATCTCACCCGTCCTGAACTAGAAAGTGCACGTCCTACTATCGCATCATCTCTACATCTCGAGGCACCCGTCAGTAGTACCAAAAGCCCCCGATCCCGGCTAACTCTAGGTGGCGCCAATCTATATCAGTCACATCAGGGAGAATGGTCTCCAAAAGCTCAGGAATAGCATCCCGCATGTGTAATGCCTCTCGTGCCTGCATCCACGACATCAAGAGCAATTTTAGCTTCCCATTTATCAAAATCAGAACATCAAAAAACACATTCTATCATCTTATCAGTCTATTCGGTCTAATTGGCATCAATTTAGTTAAATCGGCGTTGATCCAACCTAGTCGACATCGATTGAAGTTAATCGGCACTGATTTCATCTAATCGGCATCAATTTTTCCAATCGACGCCGATTGGGAGGCAAAGTGTCAAAAACACTCTTGCTTCCCACTTATTCCCTTTTTCTCTAAACACTGGCATTCTAGTGTGTTATTTAACGATAAAAATGTACATGAGATTAAGTAGGATCCACTCACCCTAGGTCATGTCCTCTGCCACTTCTGACTGCTCCTAGGGGCTTCCATGTTGCTCAAAATCATTTTTTGACTCTCTCTAAATCAATCATCGCGGTCTACATAAATTGTTCACATTTTCCTTTCACATATTTATATGGGCTCGGTATGGTCGGCACCAATTTTTATGGATGGGGCCAATTTGTGTGGTCGTCACTGATTTATTTAGTCAACGTTGACTTTAGCTTGATTGACGTTGATTTAGGCCTATCATTGCCGATTGGTTGCACTTTTGCTTCTTCACCTCGCTTTCTTCCATCTCCTAATCTTTTTTCCATAGTGTTGATGCTTGGCTTATTTATCTGGTCATTATTATGCCCTGAGTGTTGCCTTTTGGCACATCCTTTCGATATTCTCACCCATTTCGAGTTTGTTCCATGTACACGAGGCACTCACATTTGTGGTAACTTAAAGATAACGGGTCTGTAGGCACTAACATCGTCTGCTTCGCAGACCATCTGGTTACCCCTACCAATGTGTCTCTCTTTAGGTGCTACTATTTTGCAGCCCTCCTTACACTCACGGGTCTGTAGGTACTAACGTCGTCTCATGTGGAGATAGTCTAGACTACCCTACCAATGTGAGTTCCTAGGTTGCTGCCTTTTTATTATTTTTGTGCATCATTAATGATCAGATCTACTCCAAGCATCTAGCTGGGGCATCCTGCGTTTTCATCTACCTTTTTCAAACTTGGGATCGGTTGCTCTTTCAAGGCCCATCCCATCCCTAGTTTGAGGGGGATCACATCATCACTTTTTCTTCCTTTCTTCCAACTCCTTGTTTTTGTCTTGCAACTTTTCTTATCGCAAGTTACTCGACAAAAGGGGGCAAAATGTAGACACCTAAAATTGGTTACCCAATTTAGTGTCCCCCGCGTGCATTTTCCTTCTCGGGTAACCTGGAGCACATTTATATCACCACTTCTCCCTTAGGGTATTATTTAATATTTGATTTAAACATCTATCCTAATTTTATTTCACCCCATTATGTTTTACCCATAGATAATTAAATATTAACTATTTAATTACACTTTTTACATATATCTTAACCGCTTATCTACCCCATATCAATTCCTAACCTCCCATATCAATTTTATCCATCTATAACCCCTATTTCTCCTCCCCCCAAAACATGCAATGGGATATTTCCCGTATTTGAGTCAGAGGGATCACTTGCATCCTTCCAAAATCATCCTTTTTGGCCATTTCGGGAATCTGTTCCCTGATCGGCGCCGACCGGTACTCGGTCGACACTGATTTCTCAGAGCGGCACTGATTGCATCTCGGTCAGTGCTAATTACAAATACAGGGCTAGAATTCAGTTTTGGTTAGATAGAAATAATGAAAGAGAGTTTTGAGCATCAAGTCTGAGAATTATCTATCACACAAAACTGAATTCTATCCAAATCAATCCCTGAGAGGAGTACCGTTACTCTGCTCCTACCACATCGACATCGTGAGCCTCCATCAATCACTTGGTGACTCTATTCCTGCATCCAGTGAAGGTGGAGCTTTTTCAGTATCCCTAAGGCTCCTGCAGATCCAACGGAGGTCAACGATCTAGCTTTCATTGTCTGTTTCTCAATCTTCCTGCAATTTTCCCCTAGTCGACGCTGACCGATCCCAGTCGACACCGACTTTCTCTAATCGACGCCGACCTATCCCAGTCGATGCAAATTTTTCTAATCAACACTGATTCTCCCAAATGACGTTGATCGGCCTACAGATAGGTAAATAATTCAGGTAACAAAAATCCAACATTGTTTTCACAGTTTCCTATTTTTTGTTGCTTTCTATCCGCTATATACATTCTGTCTGTCACTTTTAATCAGAAAATATAGACATTTATTTACATTATTTTATCATGTATGCTTCTTCTTCTAATTGAAAATGTGGAGTGACATCTGCTGAGGGAGATTATCGCTTCTCGGACCCACTTTTTAGGCAGTCCACCCAAATATCTTTTAATGTTGTCTTTTTCTGTCAAGTACTTGTGTCTCGTAGGTTTCTCGGATCTACCTTACAGGATCACTCGTGTGCACCCGTCTTGTCTACATCAACTTTCCTTTCTATCTACATCTTTGGATCTTGTCTTATCTATCAAGTATCAATTTCATTTGAGTTTTTTCATGGTTTTTGTGCTTAGTTTTGTACATTAACTTGGACAGGTAACAAGCACGGAAATTCTTGATCTACAGGTGCATCGGCTAGTTAGTCAGTGATAGCTTGGCCCTTGATGGAATTTTTATGAAATAATTTGAGGTTGAGGTCGACAAGAAGTATAAGCCAATGTCCAGCATGTTGATGTTGATAGGGTTTGGCATACATATAGTGTAATTGGTCAGTATTAGTGATGACGAAGGTTTTGTGATTGAGTTGGTAATTGCGGAGTTTGGTGGCAATGAAAAACTAAGTCAAATAAGAATTTTTTGGTGTGGGTATATCTATTTTCATATTCAATAAGGGTACAGGTTATGTAATAAACCAATTTCTTTCTGTGTTGCTCGTCACGATGAGAAAACATGGCACCTAAAGAATGGTCAATGGCAGAAATATATAGGTAAAATGGCTGGTCATCCTTAGAAGGAATGAGCACTAGTGGTTGAAGGAGGTATTTTTTTAATGCCTTAAAGGCTTGATTGAATTCATCATCCCATTTGAATGAAATGTATTTCTAGAGAAGATGATGAAATGGTTGACAACAGTCGGAAAGCTGTGAGATAAAACAACAAATAGATTACAAATTTCCTTATAGGATTCGAAGTTGACATAGATTAGTGGGTGGAGGCATTTCTAGAATAACCTTGAATTTAGCAGGATCGACTTCTATGCCACGTAAAGAAATGATGAAACCTAGGAGTTTTCCAAAAAGTACCGCAAAGACATACTTCTTTCATTGAAGATGCATACAATACTTGATGAGACGGTAAAAGATGACTTTAAGGATGAACAAGTGTTTGGTTCGATGTTTAGATTTGGCCAGAAGATCATCTACATAATATTCCAGTATGCGATGCATGATGTCATGGAAGATGTAAGTCATGGCTTACTGATATGTAGCACCATCATTTTTTAGGCCAAAAGGCATGACTTGATAGTAGAAAGTTCCCAAGGGGTGATGAAAGTAGTCTTGTGTTGATCTTTTGGAGCTAGTAATATTGTATTGTAGCCCAAGAAACTATCCATGAGTGATAACATTTCATGACCAGCGGTGAGATCAACTAGTTGGTCGACGCCCAGTAGGGGGAAATCGTCTTTGGGACAAGTGAGGTTGAGGTCATGGAATTCTGTGAAAATGTGGAGTCCCCCTGTCACCTTTGTGATAGGAAAAATGTTATAAATCTAGTGGGGATAGTCAATGGGTAGAATGAAGGAAACTGAGAGAAGGCGTTGAAGCTCTTCTTTGACTTGAAGAGTAATGCAAGGACGTATTTTTCACAGATTTTTTTATGGGTTTGGCATCAGGAGTGGTTATTATATTATGGACCATGATTTTTGGGTCAATACCAGGCATATATGAATAAGACAAAGAAAATGCATTCATATGGTCCTGAAGGAAAGAGCTGAAGGCTTCTTGTTCAGTAGCGTCTAAGGATTGACTAATATTTAGAATGTGTGGGTTGTCCTGAGTGTTAATTTTGATTTAGATGGTTAATTCATTCAACATGGTTTGCATCTCAGTGGGTAACGAACGATGAATATAAGAGTATTCTACACCAAGGTAGGTGAGGATGGACTCATCATCCTGACATTGAACGACGTTAATAGAAGGAGTATCGTCATTAATGATGTCAGGATACAAGAATGGGAGAGAAGAGGGAGCTTTGTCATCATGTTGATAGGTCAGTGGTCCTAGGGAACTGTTGTTTACGAAAAAAAAAATTAGGAGGAATAGATTCAGGATCTATGGACTCGATGGGTAAAGATGATAATGTGGGTGAATGAGATGGGGAAGATTTCCTATCTTGAATGAGGTCAACATGAACCTTCTTGGAAGGTAGAGTGTTAAAACCAATGCTACTATGGTTATTGTGTTTATGGGAGGTACAGGAAATAATAGTATGGTGGCCATGTTCATAAAATTTGAAGCCAAGTCTTTTCCATACGCACCAGTGGAGGAAAGTGTGAGCAAAGCGGAAATTAGTGAGGGAGTTTAGGTCAGATGAAAATGGTTAGGTTTGGGATGGAGGTTTGGGTTTATATGTGGCCATATCAATTCCCCAATATGTTAGATTAGTGCGAAGGTGGAGAGGACCATAAGGAAATACCTCGCCTATGTGGATGTCATAACTAGGGTGTTGGCATAGGTTCCCATACTCTTGCGGGGTGAGGAAGGTTTCAATATTATATAGGCGGTATTCCCCCAGAGTGAGGGGTTGAAAAACACCTTCTAAGGGATTAGTAGTTGGTATATGGGTAGTGGGGATGGACAGATAGCTAGACGACGGGGAAACAGGTGAGTCAACGATAGAGGCTACAGCTGCAGTGGGGATAGCAATGTTAGATGTAGAAGAGGTAGTGGTAGTTTTGGTGGACGATATTATAGATGAAGGTGAAGTAGGGATAGTGGTAGATGTCATGACTGGTACAAGCACATCATTGGGTCGATATAGCATGTTACAAGTCTTGAAAGGTAACGGGTCGGTAGGGATGGTGTAATTATGTCCCTTATGTTCAAATTTGAGGAAATAGTGTAAAGTGGAAGGGACACAACTCAGGACATGGATCCAAGGTTGTTCGAGAAATAAGTTATATTGGAACTCCCCTTCTAGGGCATAGAAAATTTTTGGGATAGTGCGGGGACCCACATAGACATGGAGAACAATGGTACCCAGGGTAGAGGTCATGGCGTCATTGAAGGACCACAACATAACTAAGTTACCATGCATGTAATTGGAAGGTGTTCATATTTGGTCATATGCATGTGAGGATATGATGTTAATACTAGCACCACCATCGATCATAATGCGTCATATGCGTATATTATCAATAAAGACTGAGATGAAAAGAGTAGGGTCGAGGTCGTCAGACTTGAAGGGAGCGATCTCTTCATCTAAAAATCTAAGGGTGGCTACTTGGTGAGTAGGTGGTGTAGAGGAAGGCAATGACTTAGTGAGAGAGGAAACTTGGTGAGGGGTAATGATGGAGGCTACAGGTGTGGGTTCATTTGGTAAAACTTCAATACATTAAAGGACCTCCATGAGGGCTTCACGATGTGACTCAGAGGTTTTGACGAGGTCATATAAAGAAATTTTGAGAGGGGATGTATGAATTTGTTTAAGAATTGTGTGATGTGTGACCCCATCAGAAATAGGATATGCAGGACCTTGAATGGTGAGTTTTGGTATGGATGTAGATGATATGTTGGGTACATGGTTAGTTGATGGGCCAGTTGCCTTTTCTTTTCCCTTGTCTTTTTGAGCACGGGTGGTAACATAAACCATGTTAATTAGAGGGGAGGTGGAGGAAGAGGGTGTGTCATGGAAGGTATAGTGGCATGAGGGACAAAACCCTAGTGGGGGATACAATCCTTGTGAAATGAGTAGGGTGCATTGGCATTTGGGTGGTGGTTTGGCTAACTCTCTTATACGGACCATGTTAATCTCAAATCTTGGGGGTGGAGATATTGATCGCTAAGTAGGTAATGGAAGAGTCTCTGGGGAAATTTGTGAAGGTGAAATGGGGTCCTCATCAAGAAGATTGTCATCATCAAAATTTTCTTCGAGAGGACAAAATTGGACAAGAGTGGTTTTTAAATCCTTACAATTTTCTATGTCGTGTCCTGGTACATGATGGTAGGCGCAGATTTTAGTTTTGTTAAACCCTTTTGGTTTGGGTTTTAGCGGGTCGTAAGGTATAAGAGGTGGTAATATGATGACATAAGTTTCGAGGAGATTGGTTAAGATTTTGGCGTAGGATCTTTCCAATGGATCACAATGGGAGGTGAATGTGGGTTTGGGTATAGGTATGGCTGATTGTGGAGGAAGAGGCTTTAAGGGAGGGGGAATCATTTGGTCTACTAGTCTGGTTTGTGGAGTGGTCTTAGGTCTAGCAGGCATCTATTTAGGAACGAGCATGGTAGAAGAGCTAGCAATGAAAGGTTTGGTTGATTTAACTACCTTATTGAAGGGTAACGGATTCTTAGCTTTAGGTTACACCATTTTAGGAAAAGGTGACATGGGTGTACGAGATGTGGAAGGAAAAGCAGATAGTTGAAGAGGACGGGTGACCCTCGGGGGTAACTGTGGTGTTGCGGATGTGGTCAATAGAGGTTGGGTATAAGGTGTGAGTGAAAGAGAAGGAAGTTTCATGGGTAGTGAAGAATTTATGGACAGTAGTGGAAGTATGGGTGGTAAGAAGGCTACGGATGAGGGCATAAGTTATGTGGATCGCTTGGGTATATTAGAGGTCTGTGATGTAGAGATGGGTTGTTGCACTCTTGGTTTGTCGGTGAAAGGAGGTTGCTTAGCCAGGGTCGAGGGGTGAGGTCCTAGGATGGATGGAAGAGATGAAGGTGATAATGGTGTGGTAGGCAAGGTTTACATATGAGGCCTAGGAGGTTGGGTCTCCTTTTTGGGGGCCAGGGTAATTTTAATGTTAGTTTTGGAAGATGTGGCTAAATCTAATTTTATGGGTGGGTGATTAAGGCTAGCTATCGGTATGACCCCTAAGGTGGTAATAGGTTTAGGTGAGGGAGATGATATAGGTGGGTAGGTTTTTAAGTGTAAATGTATGTTGGGTTATGGGAAGATGTGTGAGTTGGGCCATGGGTGGTAACATGGAAGGTGTTGCAATAGTAATGGTTGTGTTTATTTTGGTTACTCGAAACACTTTTAGGTAGATAGTGGAGGTGTCGGTGAGTGACAACTACATTTTTGTTGACACAAGAAGTAGAAAGCATCCCCAAAGTAAGGCTCTATCAACATAGTCCAAGAAATTGTCCAAGCATGAAAATGGTATTGTTGTAAGCGAAGCCGATGTGGATTGCGTAGCAATTCCCGTAAAATTTGTTTGAGACACAGGGAAATGGCTAGCCTTGGACTCTGTGGGTAAGAGAGTCAAAATCAGATCAGCAGGATCTTGAAGGTCCAATGGTGAATGGTCATCTACAAAAAATGGTATTTCTATAGGATCCTCCATGGGTAGAGGAGAGGATGGGCCAGACAAGGTTGACTCTCCTTGTGATGATGTAGGTTGTGGATATGTACCTCCTATGAGTAGGAGAGGTGCCACTGACGACTACATGGAAATTTGAGGGGTCAAAGTTAGTGTGATGATTATAGGCTCTTTCATGGGTGAAGGAGAAAATGGAGGGGGTTCCTTTGTGGGTGGAGGAGTATATGAAATAGGTTCTTGTGCAGGTAAGGGATCTCGGGCTAGGATTTTATTTATGGAAGGAACATGAGGCAATTGGGATAACATGGACCTCACAGACATTGCTATCATTATTTGAGGTGTCACTAGCCTGGTTGGAAGATGGGGCATGATTAGGGAATGGATTCTTGAAGATATATATGTTTTAGTTAGTGGGTGCATTCGGACTATCTCAGACTAGATCTCTGTTGTCTAACATTTCTTGGATGATATTCTTGAAGGTGATGTAGTTATTGTCATTATGACCTTTGACACAATAATAGTTACAAAATTCATGTTCCTTATACCATGTGGGCATAGGTCGCTCAGGGTCAAAACCAGTATGTGGTTTTATAGGTGGAAGGGTAATGACACCAACCTTAACAAGATTTTCTAAAGTAGAAGAATAAGATTCTCCTATCAAAGTGTACTTTTGTTGTTCTTGTCTGAACTGGAAAGCTTGGATGGGAGAGAGATTAGAGGAAGGTTTGGTTGGGTTTGATTGATGAGGGGGGGCATCCTTGAGAACTATGGCATTGGCAGATCCTTTGGATTTTGAATAGTTGTATTGGGGTTTCGAAGATGAAGAAGAATCATTTGATTTTAATGTGATGTTCTTGTTACGAAGTTGAATTTTCTTTTCCTCAATAGCACAAATTTCCAATTTCCATGCCATGGTGAATGCCTCATCAAAAGTTTGAAAGGTATGCACCTACAAGGTCGGTGAGATGTTTCTTTCACAAGCCCGAGTAAACAACTCTATGAGTTCAGTTAATGGTAATTGAAATGTGAGTTGGTTAAGTAGGTTACGCCAGTGAGCAAAAAAGTCAGCGATATACTCATCTTCATTCTGTCATGTGGAATAAATATCAATCATGGTAACCTTCTTAACAATGTTGATGGAGAAGTGATCTAAGAAGGCTTGGGCTACTTGATTAAACGAGTAGATGGAGTGTCTTGGTAACCCACTATACCAGTCCAATGTATGTCATGTCAGGGACATTGGGAAGGTTTTGTAGGAGTAAAGTGTCATCATGGGCGATCAGGTAACACCCATGTTTGAAAGACCACAAATGTTGTTGTGGGTCTTCTTTACTATTGAAACGGTTGAATTTTGGAATTTCCCAATGTACATGGTATGGGTGAATAGGGATGGATGGATGCATGGGCTCATTACAAATTTCATCATAGGTGAGAGAATTCCACGAGCCCAAAATTGATGCTTCCATTATCTACATCCTTTCCATCATCAATTTGATGAGGTCATTAGTAGGTTGTGATGGAAGGGCACCTCCTGTGGCATAAGGGGGCTGGTATTGAACCTATGATGTGGGTGGCATTCCATTGTATGGTGATGTTGAATAGGGAGGTTGAGAATAGGGGACCAACATAAAGGGCATGTATCTAGAATGGGTGAAAGATGAGATAGGGGGTTGTTGATAGTATTTGTATGTAGGTGGGACAGTTGTAGCGACTCTAGTAGCGATTGGGGGTAGTGTTTGTGGGATGGAGAGGAAAATATTCTGGAATGGAGTAGGGGTTATTGACACCATGGGCGGTTGTGTTGTAATGGGTATTTGTGAGACAACAGGTGCATATGGGGTTATGGTCTCGTTGGTCAATAAGGGACAACAGATACTACATGTGCGACTGATATTGCATACATAGCGGTCATAGTAGGTATGGGTCCTAGCTTTAAAACCACTAGGGGTGAAGCAGGTGAACGTAACGCCGCATTACTAGGGGCTATTGCAGAAGTGGGAATAAGGGAAGGAGATATGGATACATGCATGCCATATATCAACTAACCCGAGGAGTCTTGGGTAGAAGAGTGGGAAAGGTAGAATTGTAATGATGTGGGATTCTGATCAAGGAGTCATGAAATATCCTCATCTCCTACGGAAATGGTTGTAGGTAGGGTTGGATCCATGGGTGACACGATAGAGGGTGATGAAGGAATAGGCGGGAGTGGTTGACAACTTTCATGAAATGTAAGAGCATTAGCTTGATTACGAGTCAACACCATGTGAATGAATGTATATCAGGTGATGTTTTATCCTACAGGTGACATAAGGAGTAGTGAGAATGAAGAAAACAGGTGTCTATAGGTGGATTTGGGTAATATATCAGTTGATATTCATTACAGGGTAACCGACACCAATTAAGGATGACTGATGTCGATTCAGCGGTATCCGAGGTCAGTTACTATGAGACAAGAATAGTTTTACCAAATGAGGTAATGACAGGTAACATTCAGATGAACAAGTTGTATGATGACAGTTTACCAAATCCTAGAGAGTAAAGATACTCACCGCAACTCTAAAAGCAAAGAAAATGAAATAATGGTTCTTTAGGAAATGTAACCCAAAAGAACAGAAAACTAATGCCAGTTAAGAAAAATTGATGCCGGTTAGGGGTAACTGTACGATGGAAAAGTGACAAGCGAGCGTGGGAATCTAAAATAAACTCTTCCTCACACCCGACCTCTCGAGGTCATGCCGAGACAGCCAGTGGGGATGGATTATGCATAGGGTATGGGTAAACTAGTTAGGAAATCTTATATCTTTGACACACACTAATGGAATCTGTGAATCTAAGGCAAAGAAGGCCCTCCTAACCTGAACTGGTGTGATAGATCGGTCGGTAAGGATGACTGATCGAAGGCTCCAATCAATATCGAACTCTGGCGTGATCTGATCTATAGGTTGTGGGATATGTGGAAAATGACCTGGGATGGTTTCGTGTATGTCTCCAGATAGGGTCATATGACGGATAATGGATATATAGCGGATTCTATGGTCGATTCTCTGATCTAGTCCAGAAATCTTTATCTTTGTTGCTTGCTATGTCTAACAAGGATAACTATGCGATGATGATAGGTGGAAGTGGAGTGGATCTAAATATTGATGTGTGTAAGCCAGCATCAACGTTAGATTGACCTGTAGGCTTGTTGGGTTATGGGATTTGTGGGTCACAACCGTAGATTCGTGGTTGGTGTGGACCTACTATGGTCATGTGCACAATCAGTCCTTAATTCCTAGTATCTAATATTCGTATGCCTTTTTGGCCTCTACGTTCAGAATTAACAGTTGTGCAATCTTTACTGAGTATCTTATAGGCAATCTTGCAATCTGAATCCTTAAGCTAGTATCTATGTCTGTGAGAGTGTCTCCTGTATCTGGCTATGGGACCAAAGGGTCACAACCAAACATTTTCTCTCTTTCAAGTCCTTCTACAATCATGCGGATATTTATCTAGAGTAATCTATAGTTTGGCTGATTTGACCAAACTGTGTGCGCTTGGTCATCTTCTATATTTAACCCGCTTAACTATGAGCTGATCTGTTGTAAGTCTGTTATTGTTTAGAAGACTTGGATTCTAAGGTTCTGATCTATATCAGTTATTGCCATAATAATATTGGGTTGAGGCATGATTGGCTTGAATACGTATTCTCTGGGCTCTCTAGGTCCTGTGATTGTCATACAAAAGGAAATGATACAAATCTAGCTAATGACAAAATAATTTAACTTTGTAAGATATGTCTATGTATATTCCTAAATCTGATAGTTATTGATAAGCTACTGAACAGAATTTAAAGAGAAATCATGTAATATATCTGAAATTGACAACTAAACTAATAACGCATTTAAAAAAAACAAAGCAACCGAGTATAGCTACTTGTCTGTGCAGTTTTTAGATCTATTCTAAATAATTTGATAACTGATCTACTCTATTTGAAAGACTCTCGATCCTACCTCAGAAGTGAGGAGTGAATCATAGTTTCTCAAAAACTATCAATCCCCATAGCTTCCCCAATAATATCGAAAGTAAAATTTAACTGAAATGAAGTGATTATCTACTCTATTTGATATGATTTTAACTAGAACTTTGAAAGCTAGAACCTGGATTCTGCAGAACAGTGGTGAATCTGATGGTGTGTGACCTTGTCCCCTCAGTGTGATCTCCTCATTCTTTCATGCTCACGTGGATCCAGAAAATCATGTAATGCTAGCATCAACAAAATTAGATATTGGAACAAAGACATCTTAGGATGCAAACTGAATACAATGTGAGTAGGAAAGGGATAGCACAAGAGTACAGAGCTTGGCTTATGCAATTCCTAGTGGGATTTATTATGAGTCGCGCAACATAAAATGTCCAGCACTTGAAACTATCCTGTTTGATGAACAAAACCTATAGCTTTAATGGCTTCCTATTGAAATGAAACTATCCTACTCCAATTGATTTGGATGAAATGACAACAGCACTTTGCACAAGGAGAAAATGTGGCTTTCTGATAGCTAAACAATGCTAACTATGGATCTAACAAATGAAACTATGAATCCTAAACAAAATGAAAGGCTAAACTATTGGAATGAAAACTTCAGAGGAAAATTTGAGGGGCCTTTTACTTGAGCACAAGCCAACTATTTATTTCATTTCCAATTACCCAAAGGTAAAAACCAAATTAATCTCTTAAACCATAAACAATGCCAAGACACTATTCTAGGGAACTAGAATCATTAATGCAAGCCAAAGGCGGTGAAAAAAAGCTGGTAAACGTTGAAATTTACATGATTCACGTTAAAATAGCATTCTGGAAAATGCGTGAAGGACCGCCACCCTAAGCAGGGTAGCATTTTTGTAACTGAAGAACAAAATGCAAAGAAAAGAGGGGAAAAGAGAACAACAAAGCATGCAGGGGCTAAGTGGGGCATGTGGGATGTTAACGCATACTTGGGGAGCTTTTCCAAATCCTGAACACCTTGTGAGGAGACCTATATCATCATTGGGGCATGTGTTATGTTATTCCGTTGGTGCAGTACCTTACAATTTTGGGTATGTACAGTAACTGATGTCGGTTACTGTGAAAATTGGAAAATGTAGAAAATGGATTGTTGTGAATTTTAGTGAGATAAATAATCAACCTAGAGGTCTAGAGATGATGTAATTAAATCCTGACACACTCTTAAGATGTCAGAATACTCCAACTATGATAGTGGAGTGTTTAAGGCAACAGAATGTAAAAAATGGAGAAGCGTATCATCATACCTCAAAATACACGTCAATCAAACACTAAAAGCATGCACCTAACAAGTGATTTTTAATGTTTTGATCTTATGCTATTTAGAAGACTGACTCATGAATTTAGAATAGATGTTTTGGTGAGGAAGGCTTCCTATGAAGAAAGATATCTAAAAGGAGAGGTTTCAGGTATGTTATGGCGGGGTTGGGTCATCTTCTAAGGTAATGACTTGATAGAAGAAATGATATGGGGAGTACCTACCTATCGGATCGTGTGATCACTGACAGGTGTTCCTAGGTAAGATGTTGTTTAAGAAAAATGTGTATATTTCAATTTTGTGCAGTTTGGTAAGGCACGGAGAGAGAGAGAGAGAGAGAATGTGCTTTCTACGATTATTTGTGTCAACCATCAGCTAGGCATGACTTCCAGTATATAGGTTTCCCTCATTTTAATGTGAGATAAATGCAACAAATCAGAATGTAATTTAACCAATTTTAATCCTAAATCAAAAATATTACGTTCGATGAAGCAAATGATGAATAGGAGAGGGTATGCTCTTTTACTAAATGCAGAAAGCAATAAAGAATAATGATTCCTTTTAAATGCACCAAGAGAAATGTTTGTTTTAGATAAATTTAAAAGAAGAGATGATTACTAGGGAATAAAATTACTATGTAAAAATTTTACAGGGAAACAAATGCACAAACTTTTCCTAGAAATGAATAAAATGCAATAGAGCCCCTGATGGGTCCCATTGGGCGTGCTAAAATGTTTCACTGTTTTCTTTACATTTTTTAATGAGGAAAAAAGATAAGGGTAAGGGCTAAGGAGGAATACCTATTATTGCTGATTGGTTGATGGTTGTTACATAGATTCTGACTTCTTGACCCAATGTTGATTGTGAGAGCTTCCTTTTAGCTAGGAGGAACTACCTGTAATAGAAAACAAGACCACAAAAGAGAAGTTAAATGATAGATGACATTGGACTTCCTAGCATATACTAGTTCTGGGAAGTGTGATACTTCCTATATGGATGTCAATCCACTGTTTAAAACAAATTAATGTGAGAAATAAGTAAATTCCTATTGTAGCTGATATGATTTAGGTATCTCATTTAAGTACAATAAGTAAATCCAATCACAACATGCTAGGCTATAATTTGATCTAAAGGATGAGGTGATTGTCAAGGTACTGGGACTAGTCATGGTCTGATTCTGGGTGGTTTAGGTCAATTGGTAGGAGGTTGTTTGGCTCTGTTCTTTGACAGGGTATAAAACATAGAGACTGATGTCAGTCTCGTATGACCGCTGATGGTTTATGTAGAACCGACTATGGTTATGGGTAATCAGTGTCAGTAAGATTGGGGTGTATGAAACTCAAAGAGATTTGATTACAAGGTTTGATCTGGGATTTGATGGAGATGGTGGGGTGGATAAGGAGGCTTATAGAATTCTTAGGTGTATTCAGGGATGAAAAATAGGTGAGGATGGGTGATTTAGTAGTGTGGGTAAGGAAATGGTTGGGTTACATGTTGGTAAGGGATAGGAGAATGAGCATGCAAAGTGTAGATTAATAAGAGGAGTAACAAAAGAAACTAAATGAAATAACAATGTTGGTTAGGGATGCACTTACTGTGATGTAGGTTCAATGGCTGGATGGAGGTGACAGTTGATCGGAGGAATAGTGTTTGGTGCCGCGGAAGTGCTTCCTGGAATGCTACCATGAGTGAAATGCTTCTAGATATGTCTGGATGGTGGTTGTGGATGCCTAGATGCATGAAAAGACTCTTGTTCTGCTTACATACAGGCCCTCTTTCTCTTTCTTGATCTCAGAATGTGCCAACCTCTCAAACAAGGTTGCTAAGGTGAATAAATGGTAACCGATGATGGTTCCATCTTGACCAGCATCGGTTTAGGTATGATCAGCGTTGGTTAAGGCATGATTCCTTAGGTTTACTAAATTGGGTAGATCTTTCTAATTTCTTGGGCCAAGTTGGTTTTTTCTCACGGATCAGAATGGAAGCTTCCCTTCTAATGAGTGGGAATGTGGTTAGAGAAATCTTAGGCATGTGCTTTTAGGGTTAGACCAAATCTTAGCTCATTAAGGCAAGTAAGAATTAGTTGTAGTTAGTTATGGGAAAATGCCAAGAATAGGTCTAGGGTGAAATGGTTGGGTGAGGTGTCTAGGTGAGGTGGGAACTAGGTCAATTAAGACAATTAAATGATGAAAGTTGTGAGGATGAGGATTAATTTAAATAAAAAAATTAAATTAATATTAATGTGAGGTAAAAGGGGAAATGGTTAGGTTCCCATGTTTAAGTTGGTTATCCAATCAAGGGCTAAGGGGAATGTGAAAAATTTTAGGTTTCTACAGGCAGTGATGTGGTATGATAGACTTCGTGTGACATTCAAAGAAGAGTGGCACATACCCAAGGAGTTTCCTTCAGTGGTGGGTAAGGTAGTTTAGTTTGCAGTCTACCAAAATTTTTGCATCACATGATTTTTGATAAAGGACAGAGCTTAGAGCCCATGGTGCAAACTGCCATATGCCTTCACAAAAAGATATTTCCTTGCATCAGTTCACCATTTTTCATATGCACATCACCTAACCTTCAATGCAGACAAGGTAGATTACGGCTACCACACTCTGAGAAAAAAATATGTATATCCGGGGTGGAATGCCTACATTGAGAGGCTTATCTCAGATATTATAAGCATGAATCCTATAAGCTTGGGAGTATGGGACAGCAGAGTAGCGCTTGTGTACCTGTAACTCAAACCCAAGCTGGAGAACACTAAGTATGTGGAGAAGGATTTCACACTCACAGGGCCACCAAAAGGTAAGCATACAATGGAAAATGTTCTAGTGCCTAAGCCCACAGAAACAATTCAAGTAGATGATGAAGAAGAAGAGCATGAAGATAGTGGTTGTTTGGAGCACAGAGGAAGAAGACAACCTCTAAATAAGGAAGAAGTTGAGCATGTGACTAAACCAACTCAGCCATAAGAGGGAGGTGATGAGGACTTGGATGTAGTCCAAGGAGAGTGCCATTTTAAAAGAGTATTAAGGAGATCAAGGACCCAAGGTGATACTCCAAAATTAGTGTGCAGATCGCCTCGAATCTCTCCACAGAAGGAGACAACTAAGAAAATAAGAAGGAAATTGAAGCTGAATGAGGAAGTGGAAGAGTATAAGGAAAGAATTTCCAAATCCCCTACACCTCCAAAGAACAAGGACAAACCAAAAGATGAAGATATGAAGGATGGAGAGGAAGGAGGAAAGGAGGCAGATGAGACAGTAATTAAGACTTCTCAGGACATAGCAGCACAAGTTCCAAACCTTGAAGACCAAGATCCTAAGAAGCGTAGATCAAAAAAAACAATTGATGAATATCTTCCACCAGTTATGGGCTATGCCGAGGACACAGGTAAAAATTTTTGCGTTCATTTCCAAAGCACAATGACACAAAATAATTTGTATGGTTAGGAGTTGATGGATGAAGATATGGAAACCGTGTGCACAAGTAAGCAACTGTCATGGTCGATACACACGCAAATGGATGAACTAGAATTTGATGTGTGTGAGGATTCATGCCTATAAAGGAGGTTGAAGAAGACACCTCAGACTAAACACATAACATTCAAGCCTACTATTATGTTAGATGAAAATGTGAGCAATGCTTTGGTGAAAGTCTCAACGAAAGTGGCACGACATAATATGGATAAAGCTACAACAATTAGGGTGCTATGAGAGGAAATCAAGACTAAGGATGTAGAAATAGCATGCCTAAAGTAAGAGAAAGACTTGGCACAAAAGAAGAATGTTGTTTTCATCAGCATGGCAAAGGAAGTTGGGGACAATATCATGAAATCAAAGCCACATTTAGAGCCAAAGGTACCAAAAATATTTCCTTCAACAATGCATTATGTAAGTACCTTAGTGGACTTAGTACTTGAAGATGAACCTCTATGCATGCCAGTGCCAAAGGATCCAGTGTAGGAAGC
Organism: Taxus chinensis; assembly: GCA_019776745.2. Lineage (NCBI taxonomy): Eukaryota > Viridiplantae > Streptophyta > Pinopsida > Cupressales > Taxaceae > Taxus > Taxus chinensis. Next base: position 164,324,306 of record CM034146.1, on the reverse strand, counting down.
AGAGTGGGAAAAGGATTCAATGATTCGGAAGATTACATCATATGAGGGGTTGCTTCAGAACTTGTAGGAGGAACTAAAGAAGGCAGATCAAGCACTAAATATCTGTACAATGCCAGAAGCCGTTATAAGAACCAAGACCATTTTAGAAGACAGTGAATTCTTGAAGGCCATGAAAGATGAAACATTAGGCCACGCAGAAAGATTAGCGCTTGTCATATATAATTGTTTTTTTGGGGTCCTTAAAATAGTTCTAGAACTCACTTTACATGGATATGTATAAGATCAGCTTACAGGGAGGGACTCATGGCGCATTAAGCCCTTGCACTTTTCTTTAGATATTGACATGGGAGCATATTGATGTCAGAGCGATTTTGTCCGTGTTACAGAATGAGATACAGGAGATATTGCAAATGGGCCTATTTTTTATGGATGGGTGAACTGTGATTTGGATATTCCTTAGAAGGCAGAGGCCACGCTCAGGTGACTTAGCAGTCTACTATAGGTAGAAGGATGGATGAGTTGTAGGATAATCATATTAAATGGCCTTCTTATGAGTTTTGAATCAGAAGATAACTGTAGGGTAGATGACTATTATTTAACTATGTGATGAGAATCGGGTTATATTGTTCTACCCAACATTCATTGATTCAGGTTAGAGAGATACCATTGCTGGGGCATCAATAGCAGTACTACTGTGGTGTAGTGTTGGCCATTCATAATCTGGATGTCCCTAGCAGAGGGCCCACATATTGTTTGCTCAAGGGTGATCCAATAGAGGAAAACTTGGGCCTAAATGCATGGAAGTATCAAGAAGTTATCGCACACTTCTTATAGAAATAGGATCGGGACTAGTAGACATTTTCATGATTATCCAGCTACATTTGGCATAATAGCATGTCGAGGAACAACAACAACAGTTGGATGACTTGGTACAACACGCATATGGCTATTAGTGAGATTAATGAGGCCAATATAGCGCTTTGCATGGGTACATGCTGAGAATAGGTGCTACTGTTCAGTCAGATGTAACTATTTTTAGTCTGAGAGTTAGGCTTCGAGTTAGTTATGTGTAGGCTCATGTTTGGATACGTGCACATGGTAATACCTAGCATTAACAACCTAGTATTGGGACATACATTTGCGGTGCATGGTTCATTAGACCCCACCATGGGAAAAATATGTAGGGGTTCCAAGTAGTACAGGGATAGTGTGTCTACAGAACCATGTTATAGTGAGATTTACATGCTAACAAATAGGATACATGCATGAGCATATACTATGGTTTAGGTGATACCAGGAACCACATGTGTATTAATAATTATAATATACATGGAAAAATAGGTGGAGATGTAATCTAGGGGTTATCATAGTTATTGGGGTAGATGTTGCCATCCTTTATGTGAGATCAATGGAGATATTTTAGTTATGTGATTATCCAAATCTAGAGTAAGAGATCAATGTACTGAATAATAGAGATTTCTTGATTCATAGATCTCGACATGACCCAAAGTGCGGTGTCATCATAGTGAAATTATCTTTACAGGTGCAACAATTATCAACATAGGTTAATGGTACCATGGACAAGCTTTACGCGATCAATTAGTCTATGCTGAGAGATGTGCTAGTGTGATTGGGCTAGTATTGAAAAATTCAACGATGTATCACAGGGAGGGACTTAGTTCCACATAGAGTGGGGCTCAACCATGTAAAGAGAGGGATCAATTTAATCTATTGCTGCAGGAGGGGACTTCGGGATTATGATGATTGGTCCATTCATCAGATGTTGATGATCAGATTTTATGACATTTATTATATGAGTCATTCTTTATTCCTCGAACGATACCCAGAGGGATTTGACATGGATTTGACAGAACTGAACAGAAGACCACTTTGTTCAAGTATATTGGATCTCTCATTATCAGTCAGGCCTGAGAGGACCACCTATACTAAGCCACAAGGTCCTTGACCAACCTCTTGATGATATTGGGAGTCAAGTGGGGTAGGAGATATGCATATAGGATGAGATTTTGCATGATGTGCATGTCTGATTATATGGGTACCAATTCCTATATATCCATGTATATATTAAGACACATGATTTTTGTATGACACTATTCCCAAACCATTGGACTTGTTGATACCCTTCCTGATGTATATCCCTGATGGACATTCCCACTGGACTCTATAGTAATGCATGATGGGAATTGATGACCTGTCTTGTATATATGACTACATGTTTTAGTGGTTATTGTCAGTCTTGCTGATTCATGGATGATGAATTATTTTTATTGTAGACACTCATTTTTGTAATTCATGTGTTGCAAGAACACAAATTGTAACGCTTTTTGCACTAGTCTACACTTGTCCATCTTGGTCAATCTTGCATATCCCTATCTATATCCCATTCATTATTTCTTGTATACACTAACCTCATTTGTATGCACAACAATGGTCATATTAGTTCATTGAATCAAGCTAAACCCTCACATAATATGAATCCATAGTTTTCAAAGCAGCTCACACATGTGTTCTGGGACCAAAGCACCTATGGGGATGTGCCATAACACCCATATCTTATGCTGGACGGACCTTCCCATATGCTTTGGTCCATCTTTCTTCCAAATGAAACTTTTCTATAATTCAAATTCCTTTGGGTACACTTCTAGTCAAACTTATTTGCAATATTTCTAGAATCCATAACACATATATCTAAGAAATTTATTCATCCATTATCAAGGAGGGGATCATACATACTTGACACCCAAAGAATCCTCATGAGCATACACTAAGAGAAATCATAGAAAAAAGTCCATTCCAAGAATCCCTTAGAGCTCCATATAATCTACATACTAATTTTAGGGAAATCATCTACTCAATTATATAAATTCAAGGAACATGTCATCATTCCAAGATAGGTTAGGGAAAAGGTGTAAATACAATCCCATTATTTCAAGATCATGATTTTCTACTTGGTTTCATGCATTCTAGAAATCACATGCTAGCAGAGAATAACATGAGGTTTGATCCCTCTTTAGAGTAATGACGACGTCAATAATGCAGAAGGATTCCCACAACCTACATAATGTTTTTAAAAGTATTTCTTGGTTATCTATGGTTTTGAAGGATCGATCAGTTACATAAAAAAGCATCACATATTTTCAAAAATCTATATTTTAGATAGGATAAGATCAGAAGAAAAGACATATACATATAAAATATCATGAGTAGAGGATATGAAGGGACATTATTATATAGAAAGGGCCATAATAGGATACACTTTTTCCTATGACATCTGCTTTGGTCCATGTAGTAGTTTAACACACAATTTTAACAATGATGGTTTTTCAGGTGATTTCCAACTTGTTTATTCATCAAACCAACGCATATCATCACACAGTGTAGGGGATAATCTAATTCATATTCTCTTTCATTGCAAGTGATTTATCTATTGTTTTTCATCATTATTTATCATTTCTTAATGGTTATTCTTAATATTTATTCAATGAGCCCTAGAAACTAATTGATTGGGATATTCTACCATTGGTTGACTACCCCCTTGATATATTAACCAATTTAGGTTAAATCATTTAGTGAACCCTTGTATTGAATCATGTGCATTGGAATTAATCTATTCTATTATTCTAATTCATTCTTCCAAACCCTATCAGTTTTCTATCTTGCATTTCATGCTTAATATTATATGTAGCAATCATTTTGGTTCTCCGTAATACCTTGAGCTTCCATTTCCTACTCAAAAGAATTATAAATTCATGGTCTCTTCTATATCTATAAATTACAACCCCCTATTAAATGTTATTCACATACCCTTAGATGATGTAGAGACTTCTGAAAATTAGAATTTTGATGATGAAGATAATAACGTTGACCATGACCAATTTTGTGGTCTAGCAAATTTGTGTGCTCAATTGTATAATAACCCAAGCCATGTGCAATCGGTCCTTGATGTTCTTTTAGCTGTAAAAATTTCTTGTGACAAGTTTTCTCATGAAATAATTTTTCACACTTTAGGATATTCCTCTATACATACATCATGTTTATATCTATTAGTCTCATTTCTACTCATATCCCCTCCATAGTACCTACATATTTATTCTCCTCACACCTCCATGGGGCATCTTGTCTCATTGTTTCCATTATTATTAGCACCACTCATTTTTCATCTCCTCTTATCTCTAATATTCTACCTAGTTCATTTTTTGCACCCATGCCTTAGATTCCTTTTTATGTAACCTATGAGCCCAATTTATTTAATTATAATAAGGTATCACCATCACTTCTTCTTTTACATATTCTTCACTTATTATGCATAGTCCTCTTGTACCTAAGGATGCTTCGTATCCTCTTCCCCCTAGTTTGGTTTCACCTAAGCTTCCTCCTTACACTAGTAAATAAGATCCAAAAGATCATCTTAGATCATTTCATGTTGATTTCTTAGATTATGCTTTCATGATACATTGTTAATAAAATTGTTTCGTAAAATGCTACAATATTATGCATTGTAATGGTTCTATGATTTTCCTATTCATTCTATATGATATTTTACTCCATTAGAAAATCAGTTTTTAGCACATTTTTCTTTTAATATTAGAACTAGAATATCTTATGCACAAATGGCTAAAATGAAACAAGGCCCCAGTGATCACCTTAGTGACTATGTTCTATGTTATAAGACTAATCTTACTAAAATGAAAAATATCGTAGCTGATTCTAAAGTGTGAGGTTTATTTATATAAATTATTTTGCCTCATAGTCAATATTTTTTCATCTTCGATACATTTCATTCATTTGATCACTTATTTCATATCCTCATACAATGAAGGAAATATAATTTTCATGGGTAAAATAAAATATCATGATTGTGCTTCTAGTCAATCTAATGCCAAATTCCCAAGTAAAAATACTTTCAAGAGTAAGCCTAATGAGCACCAAGATGAGGCCAAATACACTATTAATGCAATGTACCAACAACCAAAGATCTAAATATAACCACCTTGATTATTTTATACTAAATTAATAATCCCATTTCAAGTGGTGTTGCAACATGTCCTTTATAGCAACCTTATCTCTCTTCCTTCACCTCTCGATTTGGATTCTAGTCATCCATAAGAAAATAACTTTGATGAAAATGCATATTGTGATTATCACCATAGAAATGAAGACTACACCAATTGATGCTTTAAGAGTAAATGTGTGATCTGAGAATTAAATAATTTTGATGAAATTTAATGGGATGAGCCTCCTATATCCAAACCTACTAATCATAATGATAAGCTCAAGATATTCAATGCCCCACTTCTTCAGCACGAAAAATTCTACATCTAAAGAAATTGTTAATATTGTTTACCATACAGTTCCACCTCCACAATCTACTTATAACCCTCTTGAATTTATTTTATTTACTACTGCTCTACTACCATCCTTTTTTACTGTGTTTTTGCAAGGGAAAAATCCAGTGTTGAAAGATGACAACTATACCCTAGTGTCAAATGTTTTGCTTGTAAACCCTCCTGAGCACTTATCTGGATTAGCTTTCCCTTTGTACCATGCATATCCCAATACTCTAAGTGATCATATGTGTTCTAATAACATTTCCTAATTGTTTTAAATATGAAAAAAAGTTCATGAAGTTCTTCCAATGTAGTCCTTCTCAAGGAAGATTCTCGAGTAAACTTAGAAATGGTTATTTGTTGCCTTTTTGACACAAATGTGCACCCTCAGGGACAGATTTGAAGGCCCAAATTCATCAAGAAGTGGTATTGAGGATTCAAGAACATATTTAAAGTGATTTATGAAATTTTATGGAATATTTGAATGTTTAGGGTCAAGTTCAATGAAAGAGGGTTTTTCAAGGTGAAGGAGCTTCCAGTTCAAAATAATTCATGTGGTTCAGAGGATGATTCCAAGAGCTCCATAAAGAGTTATAGGTCAAAAAATATACCATTGGAAATTTTATTTAATTTTATAAATGACAGTTTGTTCATATTTTTCACAAGACCAAAGAGAATTTTTTCACAATTTATTTTTGGCAAGCACACCCTGCAATCCTAAGGAAAAAGACTAGTTTTTAGGGATTTACAGGCATAATCAGATGATGCGACACATATAATTCTTCTCAAAAGGATTTTGGAGTCAGTTTCATATAGATAAGTTCCCAAAAAGTCTTCTTGAATCTCTGTAAACTTCATCTTCATGGATCTACTCAATGTAAGATTCCAAGACTTAGTCAATTTCACAGGTGGACAGATGTCACTTCCAAAATATGGCACAATTTTCTATCTCATTTTTCCTATCCCCTTAGGATATTTGGTAAAAAAATATTATCCCATGCCCATTTGAACCCCTTGGTCCATCACATGACCTTGATGAAGCCTGATGAGCTCAATTAAGCCCCTTCTCACCTAATCCTAGCACTTCCCGTCGTACAACCACAAAGTGACACTTGTCATGCTCGGGTGAGGGGGAAAAAAAATTAACCATACCCTTGGGATAGTTTGGGCACAAAAATGTGACCCATTCCCATTTTATCCATTGACTCATCATGCGACCCTGGGAAGGATCTGTAGGCCATTTTTCATCCCATTCTCCTCTAGGCCTCGTCAAATCACATTCTTTCACTTGTCACTCCCATATGAGGGTGAATTTTCTACCCCATATATCCAATACCCTTGGGAAATTTTTGACACAAAAATTTTTCCATGTCCAACCCTTTCCCAGGTTCCTCATGTGACCCAGTCTTAGCCCCTGGGTGCTTTTGCTTGCTTTCTCTCTCTCCCCAACCAAACAATCGTCGTGCAACACTTGTCATGGTTAGGTGAAGGTGAATTTTTCTACCCCATCTATCTCATCCCTTCAAGAGATTTGGGAAAAAAAATTCTCACTCCCAAGAATATTTTAAAAAATAAATTATAATTGTCATTGTTCCTTCCTTCATGTGTGTTTGTGAGAGGTGTTGCTAGAATTTTTTTTTTAATTACAAATCATCTCCATTCCATTTTTCTTCCATGACCCCATGAACACATATGAAAAATACCCAAGAAACTTGCATTTTTTCAGACAGCATGCCAAATATTTTCCAGAATTACTCCATGACCAAAAATGAGAAAAATTCATATCTCCCAATCTGATGAATGAAATCGAACAAAATTTTCAGTCTCCCTCTTTCCCATGCACATTTCAGAAGAAAGTGAAATCAAACTTAGAGTTTCCCTAAATTTTAATGGTATAAAAACCTATTTTTCTTCCCTAATTTATGTTTTTTTAGTTTCCCATCATTTTGGCGGATGGATCCGGCTAGAATTTTAAACATAAAGTCTAGAAGGAAAATAATAAATTTGGATCAGCTTGACACAGTCAATAATAAATAAAACTCTCACTATATTAAATCAACTGGTGCATGTGGATATTATATAGCCATTACACTAGAAAATAGCTTCCTACTAAATAGGAAGAAATAATAATGATTATCCCATTAATAGATCTACGAGTATAACAAACATATTGGTTTGTCACATAAAATAATATGATCTAAGTACGTAATATAACAATATTACTAACCACCAGAACTATAATGTGAACATTAATATTAATTTCCTACCATTCCTCCCCTTAATGTTTACATGGTAGTAAAAGATTTTTCACACTTCCTTTGCATCCTGCTACCTCTGCATGCTTATGATCTTGGCACACACTCGAACTAAAGGTAGAAGAAGGAACAAATCAGCTTCTTATTGACCATGCACTTTCAGGAACACATATAACCAATGAGGATGGGAACATGCTCAAGAATCATCTATTTATCATCTAGTCACTCTAGGGAACACATCTTACCTAGTAATGTGGGAACTCAAGCAAGAACACATCTGAAAAACCTTCAATAGTTTTAAGGAGGCTAACCACAAACATAGGTATGGACATGAACACATCTAACAATTCAACCTCTTCAAGACTCATTATGTTGCATTTCTTTGTGCTATTTATTCTTCACTATGTTATTGCAGTGGGGAATTATGTCAGAATAGCCACACACACGTGAACAAGAATGAACATTTTCTCTTATTTTTCAATTCACACTAAAAACCACACCAAACTGAAATGTTGAAATCAAACATGTTGCATGCTGAAATAAGGTGCACCAATCCAAAGCAAAAACACACACTTGCCACCAAATCAGTGAAGCATCCATATTGTTGGTGATTGACGAGAGGCCGTTGGTTGTCCTCCAACCTCCAGTGCCTCCATCCTCCAATAGACAATGTTGCTTACTCAGCAAATATGTTCATGTAGCTCAAGAGTTTCCACATTGCATTTAATTGTATAGTATTCCTCCCACAATGTGAAATAACTTGTTTTTTGGACGTCGGGTAACACCGAAAATGCGTTTGTGAGGAAAGTTTTAAAAAATATATTTTTACAAACTTTTTACAATGACAAATTATTTGATGACACTAAAAAATAAACAAATATCCTAAAATAACCTATTTAATTTTTACAACACTTAACTTTGACGATAACAATATACTTTGACAATATGAGACAACACGAGTAGAAAAAAAAGACTCTTTAACAACATAACAAATGACAATTGAATCTTAAGTTTAACAATCAGACTATTTGATTACTTTTGATGGGACTCTTGAAAATTATAAAAACATACTTGAGACACAAATTAATGATATTAACACTTATAAATAATGACAATAATGTAATTCTCAACACTTGACTAACACATCATAATAAAACATTTACACATTTTGTATTTGACTACTTAATATGGACATTGGACCACAAATATTAAACTTCACAAAATTTAGGTAAATCAACTTTGATTTATTAGACACCAATATATACTATGGAAATATTATCCGACTCAAACAAGAAATAAACATGCAACCTAAAAACACAAATGGCCACTAAAACTATTAACAAACTAAATCATGCCTAGATGGATGGAATATATCACCCATTGGGAGACATAATAGGACAGTCTAAATGGGAACCTCTCCCTAAAATGGTGGCAGAGAAACATTCAAGCTTTGAGACTACACATAGGTCTGAGAAACATGAAATGAATGCAATTTGTAAGATCCTTTGTTAACCCTGACCCTGTAGCTAGTAATGAATGCCTCATTTCCCATCCTGACTGCATGCATTCCATGAGGGATGACCACTATCAAATATTTTGGCTTATGTTCCAACGTTATGTATTCTACAATTCCTTTCACTCGCCAATATGGTATTATCACCATCCCTTTCATATTCCATGATTTTGGGCCCATTTCAAAATTTCCATTCGGAAGAAGCCCAATTCTTGTAGTGACAAATCTCCATACAAAAATATGAATGAAAAATATTGTGAGAACAGGAGATATCAACATCTTGATGATCTCGATAAAGTTGTACATGATGAGATCATAGTAATGGAGAGATCATATACCAATCCAATTTGGGAGCAATAATCAGCCTAAACCAAGAGTTGTATGAAGTTGCAATTAGACTCTCTCATGTAACCACCCTAAATGTCATACTATGATGATTTTTACTTTGTAATATATGTGTAGATGTATATGTTCACGTACAATTGAAAAACACAACTTCAAGAAATTTTGAGATGGATGAAAAATTTAAGACAATCACAATTGCATACCATCAAAGAATAAACAATTAACTAGTCTATGTTTGTCTAGAACAAAATATATACAATTCCATTCATAGGGGCGATAGAGGAATATAGTTTCCCCTTAAACAATTAATTATTTCTCCATCCCATGAACAAGAGAAATAATCTTGCTTTGATACTAAATAATAAATTTGGATCAGTTTGACACAGTCAATAATAAATAAAACTCTCACTATATTAAATCAACTAGTACATTTGGCTATTATATATCCATTACAATAGAAAATAGATTCCTACTAAATAGGAAGAATTAATAGCGATTATCCCATTAATAGGTCTATGGGTATAACAAACATATTGGTTTGTTATATACAATAGTATGATCTAAGTATGTAATATTGTGTATAACAATATTACTAACCACCCAAACTATAATGTGAACATTAATATTAATTTCCTAATAGAAAACCTATTCCAGTGAAGCAATTATCATCACAATCCAACATGGGGAAGGGAATTTTCTAAAAAATTTAAGTATTTAGTGCCCTCACTTGTTATAATTATAAAATTTCCCAAAATATCAAAACATTTCAAGATAGTGCTCTCAGTGAATGGTGAAAGTGACAACCTAGGCAATTCGGACCAAAAAGCAAAAAGCAAAGGAAGTTTTCTAAAAATATAAAGTTTCCAAAACTATAAAAGTATCATCAACAAAGTGGAAATAAACATGTCATAGGATTGAGGAGTTCAAATTTGAGAAAAAAGGTGAAATATCTAAAAATAGGAAGTCTTAGATCAACTTACTAAAAATAGAAAGTCTCCATTCCATGTGTAAAAAGTTGTGGTAGGATTAGTTTTCATTCATCTCTCTACTTTACAACATATTAAAAGGGTTCCCAAGTGGTTGGATATCTCAAGAAAGGTAATTCATCCTTCAAAACAGTCCAGAGGCATCATTTTAGTCACAATTATGTAAAAAAGTGAGATAGAATATCACAAGGCACAACAGTTGAAAATAGCTAGCGTTGTGTAGATAGAGGAGATTTGAAAAGATTCAAGATCTCATTTGAAATTAAAACCAAGATATTCATCACAACTTTTCAGTCAAGTTCGATTCATCATCATATTTCCTTGGTGGACTTAGGTGAGCTCAGTGAGTTGTTCAAGGCAAGTTGAATGAGGTTGGAATTACAAGAAAGATCCATCAAGAAAGAGTGATTCATTATAGAGAATCCAAGTATCCAAGCATGTCTAACCCAAATTTGGAACCTCCTCATTATTATTATAAGTTAATTTCACAAAAATATCTTAAAAAATCTCAAGTGACAGACATCATGACCACTCGTAAAGCTCCATTTCCATGGATTCAAGAAATGCTGGAGAATGAGCCAAGGACAATGCAGATTGATATTATTCCTAGTCTTGCAAAAATATCATGAACACTGAATTCCAAGTGAAGAAAGAAATTTCATACAACATTCTACTTCTTCATTGGAACTTTGGGTAATCAGTATGTTGAAATTTTCGGGCCTAAGAATCAAAATACCATTAAGGACATTACTTCGTAAGATTATGAGATGACCCAAATCTCATTGGGTCAAGCTTCACATAAAGGTGAATCTCATTGGGTAAATTTTTTCACAAGCATGACTCTAATTTTTTCAAAGGATCATCTTCTCACATATTTTCTTGGAACAAAGAATATAGGTGAACAATTGTACAAATGGAGGATCATATTAAAGCTCTCAGTTCTTACATTCAACCCTTCGTAGAACTTGACTCAACATCTTCTATTTCTATTGAAAACATTCCTCCAATCAATATTTTTGATCCTAAAGCTGTCAAGAAAGAAAAATGATATATGATGCATGGGAAATCCAATGAGAAGTGGATTGAGAAAATCATTGATCAAGGAAAGGAATTATTTCTCTCAACAAGTATGTTCTTGCAACATTCTCAGAAGTAAACAACAAAAGAGAGGAGTTTAAAAAAGAGGTGATTCACTTGGATGAGATGTTTCCACTATTATCCCAGATGATCTCCTTATACTCTCACACCCTTATGAGTAAGAACGTGTTCACATCCATTGTAAAGAACATGTCTCATGTTTGGATCTGCGTCATGGATATAAAATATGGAATACTCAAGAATGCAATATCTAATTTGGAATCTTATGGGAAAAATGATTTCGAGATCTTAAATAATGTCTAAAATTTTGTTTAAAGACTTTATTTACCTCCACTCATTGAGGACTCATCATCGTAATAACTCATTGTTTCCTTCTATGAGATAGTCAAGAAAGAGCCAGGTGACTCTCTTTACTTCAATGAGGATAACTTAGAGTCCCTGGCCAACATCAAAATTTATGTTGCTACAATTGTAATGGATCACAGAGAATGGATTCATCAATGAAATAATATTATTGATGTCCCTAAAACATGGACCAAGTTACTGAGATGAGTTTTCATTCCAGAGGAAGATAAGTTGACCCCTGCAGTAGCTCAATTGAGCAAGGAATTCAAGGAACATGAAACTGCTCCAAAGACTCATCATCAAGAGGCACGAATCAATAAATTTTTTCATCAGAGGGATCTTATTCATCAAATTTGGTAAATTCTTCCCTCTTCGCTCTTTCTTCCTCTTCCTTCTCTCGCATTTCTAATTCTTCAATGAGCATAATCATTATATTTTTTCTCATTCACTTAAGTGACATTCTAAAGTTCAATTCTAAAATTCTCTTTAATTTATGAAAAGGGGAACTTATTTTCTCATGTCCTATGATGATGAAAAGTCACAAGTGAATAAGATCATGAAGAGTCTTGTGGGGCGGTATGTGAAAGGTCAATTCACATTGCTACAAATTGGGATGGTCTATCCATTCCAAGGGATCCTAAAAAAATTAGTTCCTTATAGCAATGGTGGATTGTGATTTGTGTGTTGAGATTTGCATCACCGACACATGAAATAAAGATACATTTATTTCATTTCCCTTTTCTTATGTGTTCTTTTATTTTCTCTCTTATGCACTTTATAAGCATAGTGATCAAGAAAGATCTTTGTATATTTGATAAAGGAATCTAAAAACTATGTGTCTAGGATTGTTCTTCTCACTAAATGGATTCATTGTTTCTTTCTGCTAATTGAATGTTGAACTAATCTTGTTATTGGGTGTGAATTATTCTTGTGGATACTCACAACAATAATCAACCTTTTTCTAATTTATCTCCTTCACCCCTCATCGCTATAATTTCCTCCCTTGTACCCCATACAAGAACTTTGTCGCAGGTTCAGTGAAGTGTTCCTTTATGATACCCGACCTATTCAACCACCCCACAGTAATAGATAATATTAGATTAGTTTAAATTTAACAATTGGAACCTCCCCATACATAATAATTAGGTGTGTAGTCCCGTGAATGCTAGTGGAAATCACCTAATTTTCCATACAACATATTATTTCACCAACAATTTTTGGTGACTCTACTGGGGAGATATTTTCCCACGTGCACCCACAAATATCTCTAAATTATATATATATATATATATATATATATATATATATATATATATATATATATATATATATATATATATTACGGAAAAAAAAACCTAAAAAATCATATCTCAAAGAAAAATCAATTTTTGAAGGCAACTCCATCAAGGAACGAATTTGTGTCACATTCGTTTCCCCACACGACAATATCAAATTTTACATGTTGGAGTTCGGTACCAATGAGTGATAATGAAGAAGAAGAAGAAGATGACTGCTAAGAAATGTAAATATTTTATCAACCCTCATTTTGGAATGTCTCTTGCAAATCCAAGAAAGCTAGGAGAAATAAGGTTCGTACCATCTCTGCAGTATCCAATAAAAGACTTTTCAGAATGGAGAAAATTAATGTTTGTGAAGACCCTATCATGAATTTGTGGTGGTTGCAGTTCAAGAAGAGTGTTACTAGAGGAAATAAAATAGGAATTGTTACTACAAATGATCATGAATGAATAAGATACACAAGATATATGAGATGTTGTATGAGTGGCATGAGGGTAGAGAATCGATTGAAGGTAACTTTTTGAACTTCTCATAGTTGACTAATAAGTTGATAACATTGTCTTTCATCTCCTTTCCTCTAGATTATTTTCTTGCATACGGGGATGAAGAAATAGATCTTTTAAGAAGAGAGTATGTAAGAATAATTTTGATTGCAGAAGAAGGAAATTATGATCTAGAATCTTTTCATGAAGTTTGGAAGTATGCAATGGCATTACAAAGAAGATATAAACATCTTGAGGAACTTCCTAATGTTGAAGAAGAAGAAACTCAAGAAGATCCTGATGATTATTTTCACTATGAGGTGTTCATCCCCAGAATATTGTTATGCAATTCTAATGAGTGTCATGTCTTTGAACCATCTCAATCAAATCAAATCAAAACCTTGGAAGATGATGAAGAAGACATGAAAGTTGAACTTTCGTTCATCAAATAATTTTGGTTTGGGGCACAACCTTTTGATGAAACAATGAATTCAAGTGAGGAGGATTCATGTTGTACAATAGAAGGCCCAATTTTTGAAGAATACTCCGTCAATAATGAAGATGTATGAGAAATAACTCCTTCATCTTGGACTCAAGATGACAAATTCAAAGTAATCATGGATAAAATCCTTTCCAGTTTTGATTCTTCAAGTGATGTAGAAATGTTGAATGATGAAATGGAGATAGTTGAAGAATAAAATTCTTGTGTTGATTCAATCATGGATGTAAAAATGGAAGAATAAAATTTATTTCTTGAAACTAAGGAGGATGAAAAATTTGATCATGACCTCTCTGAAGATCTGATTTCACTACCCTCATTAAAGGAGCACAATGATGATCATCATAGTAAGTACATAATCTCTCATTTTCCTTGTGATCAAGAAGATGCTACAAGAAATGATCAAGATGAAATTGAAGGTTTTGCTTACCCAACATGGTTCTTCACTCCCCATCATGAATATGATTAAATGGATCTTGAGCTCAAAGGTGTCTCCATTCCCGCATATCCTACATCTCTTCTCCTTGTCAGAGAGTATTGAAAATCAAGTATTCCCATTCTTAAAAGAAGGTCAGCCTCAGTTGATAAGAAATGAAGAGGAGGTGAACAAGGATGTTTAAAATGAATCATGGACATGTATATATAATAATTTTAATCATCTCCTTGAGGCCCAATGGAATGAATCTTCTGATGGAGATGAAAATGAGTGCATTGCAAATTTGAAAGAGCTATCACTACAAGACATTTTGAAGACTGCAGAAGAAACTGAAGATCCTCAACTCAGTCTTTAGATCTTGAATTCAGGTCATTGAAATTGAAAGATAAGACATGAGGAAACTTGTGTTTCTTCCTTCCATGACCAATGTTGATGATGATAGGGAATAGACATATGAGATTGATGTATTCCTCAATGCATTGATGGATGAGAGAAAAAGTGAAGGTAAGTCTTCCTCTTCCTTTTTTGTAAAGAAGATCATAAATGAAAAGGAAAGGATATTCTTGAATCTCTCATGAATATTCTCACTCAAGAAGACAACATCTTTGCCAGGAAGTATGATAGTGAGAAGAATTTTGAGCTAATATGTATTGAAGATAATATTTTAGAAAAAAGTGAAAAGGCGCATAATTTTTGTGAGTGTAGTCAAGGTTAACATGTTTGTCTTACCAATTCAAAGAAAAAATCCATAATGAAATATTCACTCAAGTGTGATGAATTTTTCCATGAGAAAATCAAGAGCAAAAGTTTTTGATATGATGACAAGGTTAATTTTGGGCCATTAGGTATTGACAACAATTATTTTGGGAAACAAATTGTAACTTTCCAATAATTTTGTGAACTGTTTTTGAGTCAAATTACACTCACTTTTTCCAAAGACTCTGTTGGTATTGAACCTATTTCCATGTTATAACATTCTCTTGATGAATATGAATATATTTGTATCATTGAGGCGGCCTCTATTTTTAAAAGAAATTACTCAGAGAAACAAAGTGATTCTTTAGAAAGCTATTAAATAAGAATAATATCAGTTTTTTATCAACTTCTTCTAAGTGCCTCACTGATTCAAAATATGATCTCATCTTGCAATTTAAGGATGATAAATGTTTTCATGATAAATGCAATGTTTCTCACTTTTTAGTACACGATAGGATATGGATGCCTATCATTTTCATAGAGCACCAAGTGGAGAGCTGCAAGATGCAAGAACTCCAAGAAGGTAATAAAGTTGTCCATTTAATGAGAAGAATTTTTTTAGTTCATGGTGAGTATGAAGATGAAATATTAGTGTACTCTCCTTCTTCTCAAGCCATGTAAATACATCATAGTATCATGAGTATCATCACATAGTGATCTTTTGTGCTTCAAAGGTCACATTTTATTTTGTTGTCTCTACATGATGGTATGTACTTCTCCCAACCTATTTCTAGGTATGTGTAAATGTCTTTCCCCGCATATGTAAATTTCTCTCCCATGTAATATAGTATCCCTTTCCAGTTGTATGTTTGTTTCCCCACTTTTGGTGTTTTTCCCTTTCCGTATGTTTTGTACATGTGTGTATGTTTGGCAAGAAATCACTCCATAGGCTCAATGGATAAGGCAACCGGTCCATGTGGTGTATTGAGATTTTAGAAGTTCCATATCTTGATTTGTCCTCTCTATGCTTTGATCTAGAACATACCCCCCGAGCTAGACCCAATTGTTTGATATGTGTTTTTACAAGGAAAAAGTTCAATGTTTACACATGACAAATTTTCGGTAGTGTCAAAATTTTTGAGTGTAAACCCTCCTGAGAAATCCTCTTGGATCATCTTTCCCTCCTATGTGTCATTCCTATCTCCAATCTTATAACTACTCATATGTGAATGTAATAACCTTTCGTCAAGTGTTTGAAATATGAAAAAAAGTTCATGAAGTTCTTTTGATGTAGTGCTTCTCAAGGAATATTCTTCATTTGACCTAAAAATGGCTCTTTCTATCATTTCTCAAGAAAGGTGAGCATCCTCCATTACAACATTTGAAGAAAAAAAATCGTTAGGAAGTGGTATTGAGGAGCCATAGAATATATTGCAATTTGATTTAGGATATTTTAGGGAATATTTAAAGGTTTAGGGATAAGTTAAGTGAAAGTGATGTTTTTAAAGGTGAAGGAGCTTGGAGTTCAAAACAGTGCTTAAGATCTTTAGAAGATGATTCTAAGAAGCTCCGTAAATAGTTAGAGGTCAAAAAATATACCATTGGAAATATAATTTCAATTCTATAAATTAATTGTGCTTTCATGATTTTTGACAATACTAAGGTGCTTCTTTACCACAGCCCTATTTTCAGTAGGCACACCGTGCGATCCTGGGAAAAAAATCTATTTATAAGGGGGTTAATAGGAAGATTTATATCATGAGACTCATACCATTCATCTCATAACAATTGATGTTTAGAGTCAAGTTCATATAAATAAATTACCAAAAAATTACTTCTCGTAGATCCAGAAAAAAATCGTCTTCAAGGCTCTCCTTAAGTTAAGCTTCTCAGGACTTGGTCAATTTCACATAGGTTAGACACATGTCACTCCCAGAATATGGTGCACTTTTTTGTCCCATATATCCCAAGCCTTTAGGACAGTTGGGACAAAAAAATTATTCCAAGCCCATTTAATCCCTCTGGACCATGATGTGACCTTGGCAAAGCTCCAAAGTGCAAGATAAGCTCATTCTCAACTCATTTTAGCCCTCTCGTCATGTAATCACAAAGTGATAGTTGTCATGTTAGGGGTGAGGGTGCTTATTTCTATCTCATTTTTTCCCCTTTGGGACAATTTGGAGACAAAAAACTTTCCCCATGCTTGTCTTGGCTCTTGGATTTCCACATGACCCTAGGGAGGCTTCGCAAGCCATTTCTTAACCCTTTCCCCTCTCTGCCTCGTCAAAGAAACTACTTGCCACTTGTCAATTGTAGATGAGGGCATATTTTTCTACCCCTTATATCTAAAACCTTTGTCGAGACTATTGGGACAAAAAAAGCACCCCATTCTAGCCCTTTTCATGGATCTTCATATGATCCAATCTCAGCCCCCAAGTGTTTTTTGCTTATTTTCTCTCTCTCTCCTCCATTGGGAAATCATTGATCACCACTTGTCATGCTAGGGTGAAGGAAAAAATTTTCTAACCTATCTATCCAAAAACCTTTGGGAAATTTGGAACAAAAAATTCCCCATTCCAAGATGTTTGAAAGACCTAAAAATTACTAAGTTTCTAACCGTTGATTTTTCTTCCTTCCTTGTGCATGTGTGAGAGGTGTTGTTGGAAAATTTTAAAATTCATTATAACTCATCGTCACTCCATTTTTCCTCCATTCCCTCATAAACACGTCTTTAAAAAACCATATAACCTCCATTAAACCTAAAAATTATCCAAAACACCATGCCACAAAATTGCCAGAATGACTACATGCTCGAAAACTAGAAAAATTCATAACTCTTAATTTGGTGGACGAAACTAGATGAATTTTTCATATAATTCCTCTATCCTAAGTTCCTACAAGAATCAAGTAACCATATATCATATGATGCTTTGAATTTTTAATAGAAAATAGCCCTTGTTTTATGGCCTATATTTTGATTTCTTTAATTTCTAAGCATTATGGCAGGTGGATTGAGCTGAAATTCGGACCACGAGATCATAACTAGGAGCCTCCACTTACAAAAAAAATAGTAAATAAACCAAAATAATAAGTCAACCTAGATCAGTTCACTCGGTGAATAGTGTAAATGGTAAACTTGACAATTTCAACCAAAAAAGCACAAAAAAACAAAAAGAAAAAGGTAACTATCTAAAAATATAAAAAATATCATCAACAAAGTTGAAATGAACATTCTAGAGTATTAGGAAGTTCAAATTCGAGCAAAAAAGTGAAATATCTAAAAATATCTGGTCCTAATTCAACCTACTAAAAACATAACGTCTTTGTTCCAAGTGTAGAAAGTTACAATGGGCTCATTTATCATCCATCTCTCTACTTTTCAACATCTTCATAGGGCTCCCAGGGGGTGACATAACTCAAGAAAGGTAATTAATCCTTTGCAAAGGTTTGTGGGAATAATTTTGGATACAATTGTATACAAGAGTGAAGTAGGACATCTGAAAGTTAAAAATAAGAAGTATTGTGCACATAGATGAGAGAGTCAAGATCTCAGTTAAAATTCAAGATAAGGCAGTCATCACAATTTTTCAATCAATTTCAATTCATCATCATATTTCCTCAATGATCTTAGGTGAGCTCAGTGATTTGGAAAAGTTGGTCAAAGTGAGTTAATTTTTTTAGTGATCTTAGTGAGTTGTTCAAGGTAATTTGGTTAAGATAAGTATTTCAAGAAATAATAATTCATTGTAGAGAATCCAAGTATTCAATTATGCCAACCCTCAAGGTTGGAACCTCCCCATGATGATCAGGATTTGAGTTCACAACAATCTCTTGAAAATTATCCAGTGATTGGCATCATGACCACTCCTGAAGATCCATTTCCATGAATTCAAGAAATTATCAAAAAATAAGACAAGAATAATGTATCTTGATATCATATCCAATCACATAGAAATCTTAGGGGCATTGAATTACAAGTGAAGAAATAAATCTCAGTCAACATCCTGCTTCTTCAGTGGCACTTAGGGTAAGTAATATGTTGAAATGGTCAGGCCTAAGAATGAAAATCCCATTGAGGACATGAATCTATTAGATTATGATTTGACCCGCATCTCATTTGGTTAAGCCTTGCATGAGGGTGAATCTTGTATGTTCAAGGAATATTGTTCTCACCTCCTTACTCAGAATGAAGAATACAGGTGAAAAACTATAAAAAAAAATGGAGGACCAGATGAAAGATCTCAGTGCTTAAATTCAACTTTTCTTGGAACCTGACTCAGCATCTTCTCTTCCGGTTGAAGAAATTCCTTCAATCAATAGTGTTAATCCTAAATAATTTAAGAAATCACAAGGTTATATGATTTAGGGGAAGGCCAATGAGAAGTGGATTCAGAAAATCATTGAGCATGACAAAAAATTATTTCTGGATATTTTTCTCTCATAAAGTATGTTCTTAAAAAATTGTCAGAAGAAGCAAAGAAATAAAGGATTTTACCAAAGAGGTGACTCTCTTGGATTATATGTTTCCAATATTATTCAATATTATCTCCTTCAACTCTCACACACTTGTGAGAAATAATGTGTTCACATCCATTGCAAATAACTTTTCTCAAATTTGGATCCGCATCATGGATATGAAATATGAAATAATCAAGAATATAATATATAAGATGGATTCTTGTGAGAAGATTCTTTCATGATCTTAAACGATGTATACATATTTTTTTCAAAGACTTGATTTCCCTCCTCTCATTGGGGACTCATCATCAGAAAAACTCATTATTTCCTTCTAGGAGTTTATCAAGAAAGAGGCAGGTAACTCTCTTTCCTTGAATGAGGACAACTGAGAGTCCCTAAAAAACATCAAAATTTGCATTGTTGTAATTTCAATGGATCGTGAAGAATGGATTCATCAATTCAAGAAGATCAGTGATGTCCCCAAGACATGGACCAAGGTTTTGGGATGCGTTCGCATTCCAGAGGGAGATAAGTTGAAAACTATGGTAGCTCAATTCAATAAAGAATTCAAGGAATAGGAGACCACACCAGATAATTATCATCAAGAGACATAAATTAGAAAATTTCTTCATCATAGGGAGATTATTCATCGAATTTGGAAACTTCTTCCCTCTTCTCTCTTTCTCTCTCTTCCTTATCTCCCCTTTCTAATTCTTCATTGAGTATAATCATTATATTTTTCCTCATTCACTTAAGTGCCTTTCTAAAGTTGAATTGTAAAAATACCTTTAATTTATAAAAAGGGAATTTGTTTTCTCATTGTTACCAAATCACAGCACCCTCCTATATTTCAAGTGTGTGTGCTTGA
The DNA here is from genome assembly GCA_019776745.2 of Taxus chinensis. Classification (NCBI taxonomy): domain Eukaryota; kingdom Viridiplantae; phylum Streptophyta; class Pinopsida; order Cupressales; family Taxaceae; genus Taxus; species Taxus chinensis. Next base: position 164,303,678 of record CM034146.1, on the reverse strand, counting down.
GCTACTAGTGTGACTAGGTAACATGGGTACCATATCTGAAGTGTGGGACCTACAAACCTGAGATGGACCTCCGGAGAAGGCTGAATTCCTCTTCCTAATCCTACTGCTACAACTACTCCTAAAGAAATAAAAATACCTAACTACACCTATCCTAAAAATTCCGAGTCAGGGAGAGAGAGAGAGAGAGAGTGCATGAAAAGGGAAATACTTCACTAAGGGGTGGTAATAACACTAAGAAAAGTGGTTTTTGGATAAGCCTTGGTGCCTTGGAGAGGATGGAAAAATATCATAGACCAATGAATTACACACAAGACACCATTTTCAAGTAAGCACAACCAAACCTAATCATGTAATTAGAAAAATATATGTACACTCACCTACAAGCATGAAGAACAGCAAGAAAAAACAATCAAACTAATGGAAGGATAGAGTAGTCACAACACATCAAATTTATTGCTCCAAGAGTATGCCCAATACACCATTACAGTAGAGAGAGGAAATATTCATCATTAAAAATCCCAAATATGGAGGCTTGAAGTTCCAAAATATTCTTGTAGATAAGAAGAAGGGAGGGCAGCACCAAAAAAATATCCAACCTTTTACAAAAGTGCCTCCCTTTACAAGTCATAGAAATGTGAGGAGAAGAGAGAGAAACTAAGAAACCCGAATGCATGACTTTATTTATACTTAAAACGAGATTATTGATGTGAAGGTAGCATGGGACACTTGCGAAGCCCATATCTCTCATACTCTTTCTTGTGGGAGAAGGAATTGACCCCCATGCTTCATAAGTGGTGGTAGTTGGCTATAACTGTGCATTAGATTATAGAAATATTTTTTTCATTTTTGACCACCTTTACCTCACCAAAACTGAAAATTTAAGTTTTTGATGCATATAGGGCTCCGATACTTTTCTGGAAAGTCCAATTTTGTGAAAAACGGAGCTCCCAGCTAAAAGTTATGGCCATTAGAAGTTTTTTGTTTTGCAAGAAACTAGGGGGTCACTACTTGGTCATCGGGCTTCTAAGACCACTTTACTTCATGTTTTAAATAAATAAAGTACTTACAATTTACCGCACTACTTCATTTTTCATTTTCCCCTTTTTGCGGTGTTTGGATTTATTTCTAATTTCTTGGTGGTGGACCAACTCGCCCCTTAGCTCACTGATAAACTTCACGCATATCTTGTTTCATCTTGTATCAGGCTTTGCATTGGCTTTAACTTGAATTTTTCATTTACTTATGATTCAAAAATTACCACCCTCCTTATGTAATACTTCACCCTTGAATTCACTAATTTGCATCATTTTTGACTTGTCGAGTCGCTTCATTGCAACCTTTAGACTTGTTTTTGATTCTTTTGTGTCAAACGAGCTACCCAAGTTTTTTCCAATCCAAACACCACATTTCATTCCACTTTAACCTCGGCCGCTCAACATTTATCTAGTTTTGCATTTCCTTATGCTTGTCTCTGGATTTTTGTATCATAAGACTTCCCCTCACCAAACATCGCTTAACAGGTCTTGACCAACTCGATAGTTTGTCGGTGTTTGAATTTACTTCGACTTGCATTGTATCTGAATCCTTTTACTTTAATTCACTTCCGTGCCAAACACCGAGTCCCCCTTTTGTGGTGATTTAAATATATTTTACTTACGTTACATGCCGCTTTGGCAAGACTTAGCTCACCCATCCACCACAACTCCTGTGTCAAGCTTCCAGCTCGCCGTGTTTTGCGACTCTCTTGGATGCTTTTACTTCGGTAATCAGGTGGCCATTACTTGTAATAATCCCCCCGTGGATTACCGAAACTCACCCTATATCATTCAACTTGGTCCATCTGAGTTAATCTTCTCTATGACAAACATCTGCTACGACTTTCCCTAGCTTGGTCGAGACACTCGTCGAGATTCCCCCTTCATGAAAATCAACCCCATCCTTTTCACCCCACCAAGTTTGGGGAGCTAGGCCCTAATCACGTTGAAAATTATACCATCTCACCCAGGTTCGAATCACCCATCCTCAAGCTCAACTCGCACATTTTCACACAAGCCACTCACCTGACATGTGGGTCTTCATCCACCTCAGCCTCCATTTACTCATTGTATCCTTGTTCCCCTAAGTCGTGTTGTTAAGTCACCCATTCGGCTTCCCCGCATCACCCACTGATTCCTTCCATATCACCGAGCTTGGGGATTTTGGCCTTCACTTTCACTAGCCCACCTCGACGCTTAGCTCGCTCGAGCTAATTCTTAGGCTCTTTGGTGATGACTCACACTCCTTCCATGGTGCTGACCTGGTACCTTCATCGGACCAACTCGATGAGAAATGTGACAAGTATCTCAACCCTAACTCTCCCATCTTGCTAATGTGTTCCCCACAAGTTAGCTCACCCATCCAATGTTGCCTCATAACCAGGCTCCAATGACCAACTCTGCTCGCCGAGCCATTTTTTTAGCTTGATGGCCTCCTTGACCCCTTTTGTAATTATTTTTGCATTTTTTGGATTTTTTAATGACTTTCTTGTACTCCAGGGAGCAAATGGATATTAGTAGTGCACTCGAAGATGTCATTTTCCAAATTTTCCCATTTTTCCTATTTTTGGATGCATGTGGGCCCCGCCAGAGGCTACTTCTCTTTCTAACTAAGCTCTAAGGCTTTGAAACTCAGATGAGGAAAAAATTATTTTATGGCCCAAGTCTCTTGATAACGTTTAATGTGCTCACGAAACCCAAGAAACTATCTGTAACTCAAGTAAATGCCCTTGGTGGCCTGGCAAGTGCTCTAGTTAAGTCCTCCTAGTTATCCATTTCACCCTGGGGGTGAAAATGGATAACAATTTGGTGACTCACGGGGCCATCTGCCTACTAGATGGGGTAGACCATCTACCTTGAAGTATCCATTGGGCATGAAGTCTTCTAAAGTAACTTGGAACTGATTTGCAACCTTCAAATTTTGACCTTAGAACCTGCTTGGAACATTATTGCACATATGTTGATCTGATTATGCTTTCACTTATAAAATTTTATAAGAAACTCTTAATATTTTCATGAGAGGAAAATTATTTTGATCTTGAAAATTCTTTTTCTTTTACAGATTGTTCTATTTGAGATGGTGGATAAAAATACCTGGAACCATCCCAAAATTTGATTTCCTTACCAAGAAAGAAGCACCGAACGAAAGATATATTGGCATGGATAAACATTACAGAGCTTCAAAACATGAACTAATTTGGAATGCTAGGTACAGATGTTAAAATTTAACTCTTTCCTTTCCATAGGCTACTTGGAACACTACTGGGGTGGAGCTTCTCTAAACTAAATTTTGGGAAGGTTGCCATGGGACTTGTCATTTGAGTACATAATGCTGCCCCTCGAAGTTTATTTTTTGGTTCTTGTAAGGGATGCTAGAATCTTAGTTGTTGATCTAAAGGAGCAAAGGAGTGAAAACACTGAAAATTATCCCTTATCCAATTTTAGTTTCTCTGCATTTTAATTTCCTTGAAGACTGTAACTATGTCCTTCAACTATGAGCTTCTTGTTGTAATACTTTCTGAGAAGCATGATGCACTATGCTTGGAGCAACAATGAAAAAGAGTTATATACAAAGAGACAAATCATACATGCCTTAATTAAGACATGCAAAGTGTGCACAAGCCCTTCTTCTGCTGAAATCAAACCTACTTTTACCATAATCTAAGTGGGACAAGGAATACTTCAAACAAAACCCACAACTGGTGATGAGAAGTAGCCTCCCTTTCTTGCAATTGGAATCCATGTAGATTATTTTGCACTAGACACAACTATGGTGAAGAGTGAAAAACTGATTACAAGCTGATTTTCCACTCCACTCATCGAGATATCAAATAAAAACAAGACAAATACCTCATTTAGTTGTTCTTCATTTGATTCTGAGAGGCATTGCAGCTAATCCTTGGCACTCTGAAACTCATCCTCATGCTCAAAAATAATCATGACCAATTGTGGCTCCTCCCTTGGCTCCAATGAAGCCAAGTACCTGATTGGGAAAGATCTAATCTGCTGGATTTTCCCATTGCTCTAAGTTCCTACTTTAATAAGGAATTCTTCATGTAGACATTCCTAGAGAAGGTGATTGTATGTGATTTGATCTCCTTGTGGCTCATCTATAGACAACTGATGTTCTACATTGATGATTTTTATGAAAATGGTTTCATCCTTACTTCCTTCTCCTTCCTTCACAACATGGAACTCCTCTTTAGCATGCAACTTCTTAGGATGGATTGCAACATCTAATGGGATCATTTGTGGATCACTTCAATCAGCTGAAACATGTTGTGCATTGGGGATTTCCTCCCCCTCCACTTGAAGACCATACTTATCTTAACTGATTTCCTCATCTAATATGAATTTTGATAAATCCAACTCATCCATATGTTGCTCATGAGGATTATTATGGGAAATAAGGTCTTCTTGGATGTCCTCCTCCATCATGGATTCATCAACCAAATCAAATTATCCAAATGAAAGAAAAAATATCTCAATAATGTTGTCCTCATTCAATATATCCAAAATTTATTTTTTCTCCTCTGTGTGCTCCTATTCAATGGGACTTGGAGCTAATTCTTTCTCTTCCTCCTTGAATAATTCTGTAGTTGGTGGTGGATCAGCAACCTGTGAAAATATAGTGCCATCATGTACACTAAACTATGAGAAAATTGACTGTTGATAATCACTTTCTTGATCTTGTTCTGCTGCTACAAAATCATCTTTCACCTCTTGCTATTGAATCACAACTTCTTAAAGAGGATTAGTAATTGATGACATCTGCTTGATGTTTAACTTGGCAGTCCATTCTTTCAATTTTTTCACCAGTTATTCCTTGTTGACCTCTTCAATCTTCTCCTCCCCTTGACTGATTTGTATTTTTACTCCTCCCAAAATGGGTTTGGGACTACAAGAGGAGGGGTGGGTTGGGATTCAAATGGTTTTTCTATTGATTGAAGTGGAGGGAGAAATGTAACTTCTTGTGTTTATGGAGGGGAAGGGTTCTTGGAAGGGAAAAAGGAAAAAAGTGAGATGTAAGACTATAATATGGAGAAGGGGATTCCACACTAGTGGCAGGTTATAAGAAACTAGAGTCTTCACACTAGGGATAATTTGATGTAGATGGGAAAGGAGAAAATGAAATACTATGAGTTGGTGGTGTAGGACTTACCCGTCGACAAGGTTCCCCTGAACTGAGCTCATAAGCTTCTATCTCCTCAATCCACTTTGTAAGTGGTGGAAACATCTCAACCATGATGTTAAGCTTCTGATGTGGGCTATAATGCATTGGAATAGGGTCCACCCTTGGAAAAGGTGTCCCAAAACCAATCCTAAATGTTCTCATTTGATTTGTATCCCTTTTATGTGCCATATTAACCTCTATTCCTTGAACCTTCTCCTGCAAATTAGTATTCTCCATAGAATGATCATCATTACCTGCATACCCCTATTCTTGATAAGATCCATAGCCAAATTAATTTTGATATTTCTCATAGGGATAGGCATAATGGCTTTGGATCTGATTATAACACTGATCTAGAGGTGTCTTGAAACAAACTGGAGGTGGATTTAACTGGCATTGTTGCTACAAGTGTGAATTACATGAGGGAAATGAATTCATGATTTCACAACTTCATGAATGGAAGAAAGTGGAAAGATAAGGAAAGAAAAATGGATGGGAATGGATGGAAAGAAATTATGTAACTTAGAGAATGGGTTTATTGGATCAATGGAGTCTCTAGATGTGTTTCAGGTTTTAGAGCCTCGATTACTTAAGTCTTTCAATCTATTGCAGTTTGAAACAAGTCTGCAACTTGAATTAATCAACACTAGAAGTAACAACTCAACTTGGAGTAATTAATCAACTTGAAGTAATCAACATACTTGATCTTCTTTGTTTATTAGAGTTTTGAGATGTAATTATTTAAATCTTACAACTTGACCTCTTTTAAAGTAAGTCTTCCAACTTGAAGTAATAAAAAAACTTACTTCTTCTTCTTGCTCTTATCAGTGTTTGGAGATGCATTTACTTACTCCTTATTTATTCATTACTTGGACTGCTTACTACTCAGTACTCAGACTACTGATTACTTCCTCTTTTTATCATATCTTGGACTTCTGATTACTTAGCAGTAATGCTAAGTTAAAATAGTGATTACTCCTCCTTCCTTGGATCTTACTTAAAGTTTTCTTCTTTGTTGTCAGGCTTCCAAAACTCCAAATTTTTCCAAGAACACATCAACTCAGCAAAACTAAAAATATTTTACCTCTTTCGTCCCACCAGGTGTGCCATAATTGTTAGTGTCAGTAGCATGGTGGCTAATATATTGCAATGGAATACCTGTGAAATGTATACATTTACCCTTCATATCCCACCGAGCGTGCCATAAATATTATCAAAATATCACAACACCCTCCAATCTATCAAGTGTGTGTGCTTGAGCTACCAGTGTAACTAGGTAACATGGGTACCATCTCTCAAGTGTGGGACCTACAAACCTGATAGGGACCTCCGAAGAAGGCCAAATTGCTCTTCTTAATCCTACTACTAAAACTACTCCTAATGCAATAAAAACACTTTATTACACCTATCCTAACAATTCTAAGGAGATAAGGAGAGAGAGTACACGAAAATGGAAATCCTACATTAAGAAGTGGTGATAACACCAAGAAAAGGGGTTGCTTGATAATCCATGATGCCTAAAAATAGAGAAAGGTGAGCATGGAGAGGATGGAAAAGCATCAAAAACCAAGGAAGTACACACAATACACCATTTTCAAGTAAGTAAACCAAATATAAGCATGCAATGAGAACAAGATATGCACAGTCACCTGCAAGCAGGAAGAAAGGCAACAAAAGACAACAAAACTAATGGAAGGATAGAGAAGTAGTCACAACACATCAAATTTATTGCTCCAAGGGTATCCACAATGCACCATTATAGAAGAGAGGAAAGATTCATCATTACAGAGAAAAAATATGGAGGCTTTCTCCACAACATTCTTGCAAAGAAGAAGGGAGGGCAGCACCAAAATAATATCCAACCTTTTATAAATGTGCCTCCCTTTACAATTTATAGAAATGTGAGGAGAACAGAGATAAAATAATCAACTTGAATGCATGCCTTGATTTACACTTAAAATGTAATTATTGATGTGATGGCAACATGGGACACCTACAAAGCCCATATCTCTCATACTCTGGCTTGCAGGATAAGAAATTGGCCCCTCTGCTTCATTGGTAGTTGGTTGTAACTGTGTATTGGATTACAGAAAGAGTTTTGCCATTTTTACCACCTTCCCCTCACCAAAACTGAAAATTGAAGTTTTTAGTGCGTAAAGGGCTCCAATACCTTTCTAGAAAGTCAATTTTGTGAAAAATGGAGTTGCCAGCTAAAAGTTATGGTCATTTGAAGTTTTGTAATTTTGTGGGAAACTAGAGGGTCACTGCTTGGTCATCATGCTTTTTAGATTGCTTTACTTCATGTTTTAAAGAAGTAAAGTACTTTCAGTTTAACACACTACTTCATTTTTCATTTGTCCCTTTTTGCGGTTTTTGGATGCCTTGATACTTTCCTGGTGGTGGGCCAAATCACCCCTTAGATCACTAGTAAATTTGTCACATAGCTCATTTCATCTTGCACTGGGATTTGCATTAGCTTCAACTCAGCTTTCCCTCTTACTTTTGCTTCAAAAAGCACCTTCTTCCTTATGCAAGACTTCACCCTTGCATTCACCAATTTGCATCGTTTTTAACTTGTTTTCTCACTTCATTGCAGCCTTTAGACTTGTTTTTTCTTCTTTTGCATCAAACGAGCTACCCAAGTTTTGTTTGGGCCAAACACTGCATTACATTCCAATTTTAGCTCAACCGCCCAACATTTATTGGGTTTTTCATTACCTTGTGTTTGGCTTAGAATTTTTCATCATGAGACTTCTCCTCATCAAAAAACACTTAACATGTCTTGACCAGTTTGGTAGTTTTTCGGTGTTTTAATTTACTTTGATTTGTGTTGAATGTTGTCCATTTTTCTCTAAGTCACCACCACACTGAACACCAAGTCCCTCTTTTGCAGTGATTTCAATATCTTTTGTTTATGTTTCATGCAGCTTTGGCAAGACTTAGCTCACCCATCCACCACAACTCCTGGGTCAAGATTCCATCTTGCCGCATTTTGCAGATCTCTCAAATGCTCTTACTTTGGTAATCCAAGGGAGCATTACTTGCAGTAATTCCCCCGTGGATTACCACAAATCACCCTCTATCATTTAACTCAGTCTATCTGAGTTACTCTTCACTGTGATAAACATCCGATGTGACTTGGCCCTAGCTCACTGACTGAGCTATTCGTCAGGATTCCCCCTTTATATGGTCTACCTCATTCTTTGCACCCCACCAAGCTTGGGGAGCTCGTCTCTACTCACCCCAATGCTTCTACCTTACCTCCTGGGCTCAACTCACCCATCATTGAGCTCACCTCGCACATTTGAATGCGGGCCACTTGCCTTACCTACGTGTCTTCATCAGCCTCGGCCTCCATCTACTCATTTCATCCTCACTCCCTCGAATTGTGTTGTTGAGTCACCAAGTTAGCTTCCCCACATCATCCATTGTTTCCTTCCATATCGCCAAGCTCGAGGAGCTTGGTCTCCACTTGCACTAACCCACCTCAATGCTTAGCTCACTCAAGATAACCCTCGGGCTCCCTGGTGATGACTCACACTCCTTCTGTGGTGTTGACCTAGTACTTTCATTGAGCCAATTCGTTGAGAAAGTCAAGGAGCTTCTCGGTCCCAACTCACTAATCCTGCCAATGTGTTCCCCACAAGTTAGCTCACCCATCCAATGTCATTTCACAACCTGGCTCCGATGACCAACTCAGCTCATTGAGCTGCTTTCCGAGTAGCTCAGTGAGCTATTTTTAGCTCGATGGCCTCCATGACCCCTTTTGTAATTTTTTTTACATTTTTTTGAATTTTTTAATGAATTTCTCATACCCCAGGGAGCCAATGGAGACCAATAGTGCACTCAAAGACACCATTTGCCAATTTTTCCCATTTTTCTTATTTTTGGCTATATGTGGGCCTCTTCAAGGCCTTCTTCACTTTCCAACTGAGCTCTAAGGATTTGAAACCAAGAAGAGGAAAAAATTCTTTTATGACCCCAAGTCTCCTAAAAATGATGAATTTGCTCCTAAAACCCAGGAAACTACCTGTAACTTAGGTGAATGGCCTTGGTGGCCTGATAAGTGCTCAAGTTAAGGCCTCCTAGTTGTTTATTTCATCATGGGGGTGAAAATGGATAACACTCATTTCCTAGGAAGATGAAAATCAAAAGTGAATAAGATCATGAAGAGTCATGTGAGGGAAGGTGAAAGGTCAATTCACATTGCTATAAATTGGGATGGCTTCTCCATTCCAAGTGACCTTAACAACTTTAGTTCCTTATAGCAATGGTGGGTTTTGATTTGGTTCCTGAGATTTGTATCATTGACACATGAAATAAACCTACATTCCTTCCATTTACATTTTCCTATGTGTTCCTCTATTTCTCTCTTATGCACTTTGTAAGCATAGTGATCAAGAAAGAGCTTAGTAACTTTGATAAATGAATCTAAGAACTGTGTTTCTGGGGTTTATTCTTCTCACTAAATGGATTCATTGTTTCTTTCCTCTAATTTAATGTCGAACTACTCCAGTTATTGGGTGTGAATTCTACTTGTTCCTAATCAAAACAATAATCATCCATTTTCTAATTTTTGTCCTTCGACACTCATTGCTGCAATTTCCTCCCTTATACCTTGTATAAGAACTTTACCGCAAGTTTAATGAATTTTTCCTGTGTGATCCGCGGCCTATTCTGCCACCCCATAGTAATATATAGGAGTAGATTAGTTTACATTAAATAATTATGAGATTAAGGTAATTTATAAAATTTAATTTTGTTTTAACTTTTTTGGTAATATGAAAAAAAAACTAGAGGACTAGAAGCATAAATGAGTTCAAAATAATATATTACATTCATCATTCTTCTCCTTACTAACAATTGTTAAGGGAGAGGAGTCGATCTTTGTATAACTTTATGAGTACACATAGAAACATAAACATTGTATAACTGAAAACAAAAAATACCCTTTAATAGATCATGCTCTCCCCATTATAAATATTTCATTTTACAAAAATTAATTATGTGGAAGACACTTTTTTTTAATATTTAAATTTGGTAATTTGAAATACAAAGAAATGTCAAGGTGCACCATTACTTGAGAGTTAAGTCATACATTTTCTTTTACTTATTTTTCATCATTTGATTGGTTAATTAGTTTGATGTGACATATTCTATAGGGTGTATTTTTAAAAATAAAATAAAATGGGAAAGTGACATGTAGTAGCTCCTTTATTTTCATCTACCCTCACATGTATTGGTCCATGCTCAAAGATCGACTCCTCTCCCTTATGATGTGATTCGAACCTCTCGAAACCGTCCTTCAATTTATTAATCGACATCACAATGTCTCTACAATAATCCCTCTTCTTATCCTACTCGTGGTCTTCAATATCCTATGATAAATAATTCTAGTAATGGAGATTAATATTTTCATTCTTCATTTGCAAACATTTAATCTACTTCTACTTGCCATCATTAGAGATGCATTCCCTAGTTCTTTTGGGGGTATCAGTCCCTTTAATGGTTTTACTTGTAAAATATTTATCCACTAGAGCTCTCAACCTTTCCTCTATATGATCCTTGCCAATAAAAGAGGAATTTCAATGTCCACCAATCTTGGGTTATGAATCACTATTCATCGTCTCAAGTTTTCTTTTACATTTGAGACTCTCATCCATTAATATTTTGGCCTTGATGTCACATGAGATTGCACCTTTTGTTGAGGCGAAGATCAAAAAATCAGTGAAACATTGGAGTGTTCCTAAGGTATGGGACCTTGCTTCTTCAGACAGACCTCTAGATAAATTTGGTTCCTTTACCCATCTACTATAATTCTCTAGTGGGAATACATTTGGTAGCAGTTTGGAGACTCACAGGGGATATTTTTCTGCTATATAGATATATCAGTTTCCTGACACATCCATTGGGCATAAATTCCACATAGAACTTGAAAATTTGAGTAGTGTTAACATTAGACAAGATGGGTAGAGGAATGCAACCTTCTCTAAAGGTCTGTCCCAAGGAGAAAGGTCCCAAGCCTTGGGGACATTCCGATGTTTCAATGAGGTGTTGGGCCTAGCCTCAACAAAACGTGGAATCCTAGGCATGACCACAGGGCCATTGTATTAAAGAGTATTTATAGGTTTGAATTTAGAAGGAATTTTAATCAACACTTTAGTGGGCCTACTTTTCTCCTTCATATTTTTCATAGTCCGACTCCTCCCCATATGTGCTTGTTTCCACTAATTTGGGAACTAAGATATAAGTAAAATTTAGGGGTCTAATAACATGATGTAATAACACAGTGAGATTTCATCATTTCATTACATATTTGATTGAATATGTAATTAAGCATTTCTCACTGTATATGTTATTGTTTATAATGTTAAATTTGAAGTAATTAGTGTATTTAAATACATTATTAAAAATGTCATTTAGACAACGATTTCTCATGTAAGTTATCCTAAAATCACTTAAACACATAAATAAAATCCTAAAAAATATAATTAAAATCTTCACTTGTTTAATGAATATTTAAAAAAAAAAAAGGAAAATAGTCTATAAATTGAAAAATTCAAATCCTACAATTACATTTACTATTCCTTTCTCTATTAACAAATAATATAATATTTATTAAATAAATGAGAAATAAGAAAGATAGTGTCACCTTCATTATTCTCGTACTAATAAATATATATATGCTAAGTGGTTTCCTAATAAATCTATATAATAATAGTTTCACATACAAATATATTTTCTTCTATTATTTTTCAAACTCCCGATTTTTTATGGCTGAGTTTATACTCACCACCCATTTTGTAATATATTACCTTTAAATTACATTAGTATACATGTTAATATTCAAAATTTTATGAATAAATCTATTTTATAGTCTTTTGGGCATTTATAAGTATTAATATAATTTATTTATTTGTAATATCTATTTATTTTAAATATTAATATTAATTCCCTAATAAAAGGGTTGGTCTCAAAAGTAACAAGTGCAGTACCTCTACTTGGGTGGCTCCTAATGATGATTACATCAAGCTAAACTTTGACAAAGTTGCTAAGTACAACCCTGGTTGGGCTGGGGGCAGGTGGAATTTTTTAAAACTTATTCGGTTAGCTCTTGGGAAGTGCTCTAACAAATTTTCTGAAGCCAAGGATCTTTGGCATGTTATTTCAATTGCAAAGAAAAAAAATGGGGAAAACGCCTGGTCAAAGCTAATTCATAGGTCATCATTAATGCAGTGCAGAAAGATTTGGTCAATAATTGGAAACTTTCCAAAATTGTGGAGGATTGTTGTGCTCTTTATGAGCCTCTCTTAATCTCTCACACCTTCTGCAACGCTAATAAAGTTGCTGATAAAGTAGCCAACATTGGAGTGGATAAAAGCATTAGGAAGGACCCCCAAAGTTGCATCATATTTCATCCCAATAAATTATTAAATGTGAAGGGAAATTTTATCAATTATGATATTAAGGGCATTCGATAGTGGTGATGGCAGGATAACATAGTTTTCCATCACATTAAATTCTCTTGCACCATGATTAATTGGAATGTTGCCATTTGTGTTGCATGTTGTTCCTCGATGTTTCTCGCATGTGAAATGAGGTTTAAGGGGACTCAGAGCACTTGGTGGAACACAATTAACTGTTACAATAGTGAAATCTTGAGCTCGTTCTACCAAATGGAAAAGGGAAAAGGAATCATTGGTCTGGCTAAGCGCACTGAGCTGAGCTTGGGAAAATCAATTACAAAGAACACAATAAAAGATATGGATGATCAATTTCTTCATCATTTCTCTTTGGATGTTGTGAATTTCTCCTTCTTGGGCTTGGTTAATGACTTGAAGGTGAAGGAGATGTTGAATGTTAGACATTTATTGGATAAAGGTACTCACATCACTGCCAAAGAGGCAATGGATTTTTGACAGAGTACTCTTATTGAGGGATTTGATGACCCCCGACTCCTGTATTGGATGGTGACTAACCTGCTGCGAGCACAACTCTCGACTTGGCTTGGGGAGAATGTAGCAGTGGAGGAAGTTATTAGAGTGATGGGTAATACTAGTCAATCCACCTCTCGGCTAGATACCCTGATGGTTGCACAAATTATTGGTGCTCAAATTGTGCTTCTTGGGGTGAACAACTCATTTTCTCTGCCTGGAAAAATTGAGAAAATAGACTTTGATCTGATTCTTTCCCTAGAGCATATTTAGACCCTATCTAAATCCCAGGCCTTGGAAAGCATCAACCAGGGTCGTAAGCTTGATGTCATCTGTTATGTTTTGGGGATTCCGGCGAACAAGTTTGAAAGCTTGCAATTGCAGGAATCGCTTGTTGCGCTAGTCATGGAAGAGAATGCTCATGCCAAGGAGGATCCCATTGTTGCTTATGAGGTGGTGATTTCCAGCTCCTTTGAGGAGGCTACTTAGTTTCTTGTATATGTCTATATCTCGATAATTATGTAACTTTGATATTATGCAAGCAACACCCTATGGGTTGCTTAACTTTGTAATTGTAACCCGTTCTTAGGTTTTTGATAAATATTAATATAGCTGGACTTCAAGCCCTTTTTTACTTACAAAAAATATTAATATTAATAAATTTACTTATAAGGTTGTATGTTTTATAAATAAAATAGTAATTATAAAAATATTTCAAACATATATTTACAATTTACAATACTTTTAAACAAAAATAGTTAAATAAAAATTATTGACATTTTAATTAAAATTCAAATATATATTAAAATATTTTCTTTATTTTAATAATTTTTTGTTATAATTTAAAGTATTATAATTTTTCTCTAAATATTATTATGGATTCATGTATAAACCTTAACGAAATTGGAAAAAATGAAGCTATACAAATTAAAATTACTTATATTATGATTAATGGTAGATATGTTCAAAATAATTCATAACAAGTAATAAAAAATATTAGAAGAAAAACACTTCTTACATAAATAAAAATAAAAATTAAAGAACAAACAAAAAATTATTATTAAAATAAATTCAAATACTCATTTATTAGAACAATTTTAAATAATATGAAAACTATATATATATATATATATATATATATATATATATATATATATATATATATATATATATATATATATATATATCATAATTTATAGCAATTTTATGTGAACATTGATAACAATTTATTTTTTTCATTTATAAATATTATTATACTTTATTTATTTTTAAAATTTAATTTTATATTATTTACTTTTAAAAATATTAAATGTAATAACATTTTTTATAAAACTTGTAATCTTTAAAATATAATTTTCCAAAATAATATTGAAAATTTGGATGCTTTGAAACAATAATAATCAAATTGAATTTAATGTTCTTATATTAAATTTAAAGATTTACTCCAAAGAATCTTCATTTCCATAAGTTTTGTGAATAACTTGGAGGATATTAGAAGTTTTCTCTTTTATATTTTCAATATTAATATGTATTTACTAATGATTAAAAAAATGGTGAAAATGGAAATATAGAAACTAAAACTGTGCTTTATATGATTGTAGATACCTCAAAGAAAATTATATCAAACGCTCAAAAAATTGTTTTTATATAAATTTATTTGCAATTCGATATAATCTATGATTAAAAGGTAAACATTTTTTTTTCTAGAATTATGAGTCAACATGAGATACAAACAAGGGCCTAGTCCTTATAGCAAGGTAAAAAGAAAAAAATAAGCAAGAAAGCAAGGCACAAGACTAACATACCAAAATGCCACAGTCACTTACAACCAACAGGCAACAAACAATCAACAAGTCAACAATGGCTCAACCTCAAACTTCCCCTTAAAAGGTCATCCACCCACTTATACAATCCATGAAGAGCTATCGACTTGAGGTCTTCCCAAAACAGGGAAGCATTTCCTCAATCGTTCTCTAAGATCCAACGCTTAACGTCATCTCAGCTTCTCATTTCCTTTGTTCTACCTTAAGTCTTTGGCCTCTACTTTTGGTTGTGGCACTTAGTTTCTCCATTGTTAGCTTACATCTTCAACCACAAAGGTCACGACCTTGCAACACCACCCTCCTTGCCTTTTGAAACCTCCCCTTCCGTAAGGAGATTCTCTAAGACGATCTCTCAGCGATCGGGGGTATCACATCTTCTTCACGAGTGTTCTTATGGGGTAGAGAATGGTTGGAAGAGACTCCACTCTTACAAAACTTATCATAATTTCTCCTAATAAATTTGGGATAAAGAGGTTCATCTATTTTCCTTTAGACCCGTTGAGAGGAAAGAAACATTCTACACTTATAAGAGCATGACACAACCCTTTGACAATCCACAATTCAAAATTATGAAATAATAAAAAATATAAAAAAAAATTGTAAAAGAGAACACTTCTTTATCAAATATTATAAAAAAATTAGAGATGCAAGAAAAATTACCTCTAAAACAATTTCAAATACCTCTAAAACAATTTCAAATACCATGACAACTATTGAAACAATTTCATATAATATGGAATTAGATTCTACACACATTTCATAAGCGACAGATTTCATGTGAAAGCTACTAACAATCTAAAAACAAATATTAATCTAAGGACCATTCCTCGACAAAATAAAGAAATAATTCTTACGATATAAATAAATAAAATTCCGACTCAAGCATTTAATTATCTCCTAATCTAACAAATTATAACTCCGAAATTCCTATGTGAAATCTACCAAAGTCCGCCCTCCCAGTTGTTAAAAATCTGAATCCCGTCCAGTTGTTAAAAATCTAAATATATTAATTAAATCTTTAGCAATCTTTAGGTTTCGAAACCCTAATCCAAGATATCCCCTTGCAGTAAGGAAAATAATACTCTATTAAAAAAAAAATACAATTGTTATATGATTGAACTAAATAAACTAAATTTCGAGGAAATCCAATTATAATAAAATAAAAATGACCAACAAAAAAAAAATCTTCTCGACTTAATTTGTTAAATTGTTTAATATTCTTAGAAAAAATATATTTCCTACGCGATCGAACTTATAAAATAATCCTGGAGGAAGTTTCTTTACAGGAAAGCAAAAGATTTGAAGGAAAATTTCAATGATTATAGTTATTTTTCACATTTAACAAATACTCCAATCATTGTCTGTTCATATTTCTGTGTATCAAAATATTTTTGGGCACCCTCAACAGTCTCCGGCGTGCTTTTGTCTATTCATATTTCCTCTTGAGAAAATATCTTTACAATATTATTAAATTCCTAAACCATGTCAGAACGCTGTCTATTCATATTTCTACGGTTAGTCAAAAAAATCACGTCATTCAAGGCTTTTAATTCCCCTCCCCCGCTCTCAGATCTAAAGACGCCATGTTCTTCTTCCCTGTAACCGTTTATTAAAAGAAAAAGCAAAAAAAAAAACCCTATGAGGCTTGAGGCTGTTTCTTCGGAAAACAAATCTGGTTTTGGGAGGGGCCCTGTGTGAAAAAAAGATCCTTGAATGGTGGGCGCAGAAACTAAGAGCGGTATAACACACGCAGGCATCTGTTAGAGAAAGGGCAAAAAAAAAAAAAAGAATACAACGTGCCCTCCTTTGAATTGTTTAATCCCATATTACACCCATTTAAACCCTAGCCAGGCCATTTTCAGACACCATGCAAGCCTATTTGTAGGAGTCATTTAGCATTGAAAAAAAAAAGAGAGAGAAAGAAAGAAAGAAAGAAGAAGAAAATATCTAAGATTTTTGGTTTTTATTTCTGCTCTTTTTGTTTTCCCTCGCCATCTTCTCCTCACGTGCTGTAAGCACTGAAGGGTGACACAAGTTGCCCAGTCCCAAAAAAGGGGAGAAATTATAGCAAGAAATAGCAGAATCTTCGTTCATCATCACAATGTCTGGCGTCTGGGTTTTCAGAAATGGTGTGGCGCGGTTGGTGTCCAATCCTATGGAGGAACCCATCGATGGATCCATGGAGGTCACGAGGTCGAAACGCAAGGTGTTGGTTTATACCCCGACCGACGAGATCATTACTTCCTATGCCGGCCTGGAGAGAAACTTGCTGGCTCTCGGCTGGGAACGATACCATGAAGATTCCGAGATGCTTCAGTATCACAAGACCTGCTCTGTGCATCTCATTTCTCTGCCCAGAGATTTCACCAAGTTTAAGTCAATTCATATGTACGATATTGTTGTTAAGAATCGCAGCGCCTTTGAAGTCAGAGACATGTATATCTAGTCTGGTTTTTATTTTTAAGATCAATTTGCAGTCTCTTGACAGAATTGCAAATCTGTGGCGTAGTCCCTGTTCGAGTCTAAATCTTTTGTCCTTCGACTGCTCTGTAATAATTCGTCTAGCTCTGTAATGGGTACCTTAAATTTCTTATTTCCTCGTGAATGAGAAACCGTTTTTAATTTAATGTTTTCAGCTTTTTGTTTAAAACTTACACGTACTCACTCACTCCTGGGGAACGAGGCGGCCTCGATGTTTCTGCTCCAGAAAAAATATGTTATGTCGGTGGGGTTTTTTTTAGCAGCAGAATCACTATAGTTTCTTTTCTTCTTCTTCTTGTGCTATGTAATCGGTTTAACATATTGATGGAATCTCATAAGGCTGCTTTAATCATTGCATCAGTTTCCGGGCTAATTCATGCTTTTGTGCGTTTTTCTGGCTTTTTGCTCAAGGAAATGCAAAGAATCTTGGCTGCGTTATTGTTTGCAGATGCTAACTTTTCTATGGATTTAATACTAATATTCTTGTCCAGAAGATGAACAAGAATAAATCACACACAGTTTTGTTTATTTGTATAAATACCCTTTTTGTTTTAATCAATGAGACTTCGCGTTTGAGTTGCACCCAAATGTATATATAGGCAATGGTGCTTGAATTTAGGTGATAATTTTGTCAACAATTTTGCAGGAGGCCATTACAGACTCTTTGGGCGTGTATGTTTACTCTTAACGTGTCATGTTTTCAATTATGAGTGTAACGTGTTCATTTTCTGAGAGATAAATTTGGTGGATTTAATGTTTACAGGTGACTAGTTTTTGTTTTTTTATCAAGATTACCACTGCTATAATATAAGGTCAGAAGAAGAATGAACAAAAACGAATTAACGCTGGCAATAACTGCTTTTGTTCTCTTGGTCTTGCTATTAGTATGTTTTTCTGTATTTACAAATGCTTTGTGTTATGATATTCATCTTTAAATTGTTGAACTGTAGCCCTAAATTTTTATTTTTTTTTGAGAATTCACATAAATTTTGGAGCACCCAAAAAGCATAATGCAACAACAGTGTATGTGAATCTTTGTTTGTTGTTATAGTGTAAATTAATATATTTACAAAAGTTTGTGTGTTTATGTTTTCACTGGTTTCTGGAGGAACTGTATAAGGATTTTTGATCTTGACACGTTGTCAGCTAATGAATCATGAATAATGATTCAAAATGAGTAGTTATCAAAAATTCTTACATAGTTTATCTTAAAAGAACCAGTTTATAATGTATTAACATCAAGCCCACAAGCTTTTGAACCAATTTTTTGAACTTCTGAATAATTTAAAATCAACATCTGATTTGCTTCTGCAACATTACACAAATATAATTGACATCCCATAACCACATAGGTTACAGTTTAGTTTACCCACCCATTGAAAATTTAATTAAATAAAATATTGTTTACAAGATCGAAACATAACCCATGAAAGTTAACATTTTGATTGAATAGTCAAAGATGACTGCTTTTGCTCTTGCCTCTTTTCTCTAATACATATTTTCAACTTCACCATACTGGATTGGCTTTGGGCATGCCAATTTTGCCTTAAAATAAACATTTCAGCCATCCGTAATGGAAGGCCTGTAGATTTATAAGGATTACAGTGTCTCTTAATATCTAGCCTATGAAAGAGATAATTTTACAGTTCCAGCAGAATACTGCATACTACTTGTGTAATGTTCAACATTTTTTTGAAATGATTGAGATGTAGAGCTTACTCCATAGTTGTTTTAGCTTATGTAGGTGGGAATCGGGATAGAGTTATAGTTACAGATTTTCATGAAAGAAGGTTAAATATGCCAATTGAGTGGTGAATCAGGAACATAAGCCATGAAAACAATATGTGGCCAATAAAACATTATCTCTGGTGTACTCTGTGTAGCTTCATTGTTATCATTCTTTTTTAAAAATTGAAGATGTTGCATATATTTAAAAATCATAGTATAAGAGTCAAAAATTTCGGAGATCAGGTCTTATTAGATTGTAACAATTCCAATTTGAATAATATAAACAAATATAACACGAGATTTTATGTTTTCACAGTCCATGAGATAAATTGAAAGTTTTGGATAAAACTACGAAATGATGGAAAACATAATTAGTAAAATCCCTAACACAGTTTTCTCCAAAAACTTTAATTTAATACTGTAGCTCTTTGAAGGGATCCTTAATCAATAAGTTTTAAAATTGTATGTAGACCATAGCCCAGCTATATCCTCAGCATTCATTGTTTATTCTTCATATTCCGTTCCGTTCACTGATGTGAGATCTTTTGTTCTTCTGATTCCATTAGCTGTATTATGTACCTAGAAATTACTTGTTTTGGAAAATGATCAGAATCGAGCTTTTTGATGATGTAGATTAATTTACTTTTTCTTTTAGGAGACACGATCTATATAATTAACCATGGAATTATGCTTACTTTCTCTTGATTTTCATATTCCGTGCAGGTTCTTTTTCTTGGTGGATGTGAAGGAGTTGGTGTAACAGTTATTTATTTTCCTGAATACGGTTTGGAATTTAGTAGCTGGAGTTTCAGTCCTTTTAAGTAAAGAGAACTTTTTTTTTTTGATACACATGAAGTGAAGAATCGCAACACATACGAAGGATTCTTCAGACTTCATCCCGATTTGTAGTGAGAATCAGTACAGTCCTTTTTTCTGGCGAGGATGGCCACAGTACCGGTTTGAGTTGAGCATATTAGTAGCCTTCAATGGCTTTTTGCTGTACTTGTTTGTAGGCTAGCTGTGACAAGCCTTATGATTATAAGCTTAAATAATTTGCAATTTCTTTCTTTAAGTTGGAGAGGGGTTCTTAGCAAGGTTATGAATTTGTGAATGTGTAAATCCTATATGAGTAAAAAATGTGGGACGGCAGTGATTTATTAAAGATTTCAAGTTTTAGCATGTTATTGTCATATAAATAGCTTTTTTTTTATAAATGAAAATATTATCGCTATGATTTTAGTGTTAAATTGTTGGACTTATTATCAGTACAAAGTTTTGATCATTATCAATATTTTGTTCTTATGATGAATCATGGATTATGATTGGAAGCACAGTTACAAAATACAGTGGATTTGGAGAATTCTACCGTTTTTTTGGGTTTTTCTCCATCCACCGTATCAAACACGGAATTTTTATAGATTTTATTGTTTAAAAACATAAAAAACAAAAAATCAAAAGCTGCAGTTGGAAATAATAAAAAATCAGCCAAAACAGATTTGGAACTGATATTATATTTATTATATTAGCTGTTTAAGTTAGAATTCTTCTGTTCGCTGCAATAATTTTTTATCTCTTGTATAGTTATGTGTTTAATTATTAAAATTACCATTTTTTTTAATATACGTATTTACCATATTTTTTCTATGGACCCTTTTTTTTTTTCATATTTTGTGACCACAGTTTAATATTGTTTGTAAGAAAGTTGCTACTATCATTGGAAGCATAAATTTTTTTGCATAGTTAATCTTAGAAATCATAGCTCTATTTTAGTGGATTGAAAAAATTAGATACCTTATGTGAAAATATTTTATTTGGGTTTGTTTTTTAGTAATTTAATGAATTAATTTATTTTCAATGTTATGTGAGAAATTTTGAACCGAATCCATTTACTAGATCCATTTTGAAGAGGATCAAATGTTAGCATCGACTTTACTATATCACATATTTCTTAGAATGTGGTAAAAATAATGTTAACATAAGGTTTCCTTGAAAGGAAATGGAACACTTAGATCTAAAATGTCAATGTCAAAACGTTTTACTCAACAATTATAAAATAAAATAAATTCATTTAAATCATATTAATAAAATATAATAGAGTCACTCCTAACATAAGATCTCCTAAAATGGATCTAATTGTTAGATCCGACTCAAAATTTCTCAAATTAATTAAACAGAAGTTAGAAATCATAGGCT
This sequence comes from Taxus chinensis, assembly GCA_019776745.2. Lineage (NCBI taxonomy): Eukaryota > Viridiplantae > Streptophyta > Pinopsida > Cupressales > Taxaceae > Taxus > Taxus chinensis. Next base: position 164,282,311 of record CM034146.1, on the reverse strand, counting down.
ATTTTTATTTTTCTCTGTCTAAGAAAACTTATACTTCAAAACTTTCAGCTATTTAAAAGGGAAATCTATTTATTTTAAAGTTATCCATGAGCAAACGTTTATTTAGGTAGGCAAACGTTTTTATCGAGTGCATAGAGGTGATAGTAATTATGGGTGTTATCAAGTGTATATCTCAAATTCAAGGGTGGATGCCTCATATACTTATCAGTGTATTAGAACATTCCGAGATAACATGACAAATAGATGAAATATCACCGGAACAATAACACATAGTAATCCGTGAATGGTGAAAAATTAAACTTAGAGAATGAATAAATCAACACAAGTGTTGTTCATGAGCATCCCAAAATCAAAATCATAAAACAATGTACTTTAAATAAATGTGCTTTAAAGTAAATTATGAATTTTAATAAATACATTCTCATTTCAACGGAATTATGACATCGTGTGTGATGTGTAGTTTGATTAGACGGATAACATTTCAACTCGGAGGAAAAGAATAGTCTTAGGTGAGGCTCCTTGAGTGTGTGATACATATATAGCAATCTAGTATCCACTTTATCTTTTATCCTTACAACTAATCTATGCCTATTTCAATAAAGCGCAAACAATGAGACGAAATAAAAGCCTCACATACATATATCATACAAATATACAAACTAGTCACCAACTATTCAAATATACATAGCCTATGAAGATGTATCTCTCTCCTCTTTGCACACCATTTTAAGTCGTTGCTGCATTGAAAACATAGAAGGTAAATTTTCCATTTTCCCTATTTAAGGTCAACAAGGCTTACAAGGGAAATTACACGGCTGTGGTCATGGATAGTAGAATTATTTACTAGTCGTTGCTCCGAGGGGAGCAAGATTACGCTGTGGGTTGTAATTCACATTTTTTTATAGTGGTATGTGTTTTTTGTAATTTTAGTATGTGTCGATTGAATGTTTTATAATATCGAATATTTTATCGCCCGCAACACCTATAGTAATTTTTTTGTCTTTTTTGTTTGTTTTGCTTTTTAATAACCTTTCTTGATTAATCAAGTTGTTGTTTCTAAATAAATTATACTCTGTAAAAATTAAAGGGAAGTTTGTGTAGCCAACGATTAACAAGGTTTAATATAACTTGGTAATTGAAGAACATGGCACATGTAATGTTGACCCACAAAAAATATATGAGAAAGTTATATAAACGAGAAAAAAATTTGCTCTGTTTGACAGATAGAAAATGTGTACGTAATTACTTTGCTTGATAGGCAAAACAATGTAAATGTAGTGACATTGTATGTTGATTGTGCTAAAAAAAGTAGTTTATATATTTTTTAGTTATTGTTATATGCATTGTATGTCTGAAACATATTTGAAGTAGTTAAAGAGAGCTTAGTACATGAGCTTTAGAGATTGTGGTTTATACATGCGGAGCTTGGTATGGTCTTACTTTGGTGATTATTTGTTATGGAAGGGGATTATAATATTTTGTGTAGAACTTTTCCCTAAGGATGTGGATGGTGTCTTTGTTGGCAATGCCTGTCTATTGTAGGGCTATTTGTGCTTGTGCTAGTTTTTATTGTGTAAGCAACATTGTGAATATTGCATCGTTATCTACAGGTGTGTCTTCCACGTATTGAATTTGTACTCATTCAGATAGTAGTTGTTATATGCGAGTACAATCTGTTGCAATACGGTCTACTATGGTGTTGAGTGTGGACGTCATGTTTCTGAAGTGCCTGCAAGGAGGTGGGTAGACAATGCATTAGAGACATAGATTGAAAAGATTGAATGGTTTATGTTTGAACTGAAGAAAACATAGTATATAGTATTTAAGGAAATGATCATGAACAATCATGTATTAAAAGTAAACATATATTTTGAAGTTGTATAAAGAGGTTTATGACTAGAAACAATAGGAACATAAACATGTGGGTGTTAGATAAATCCTAAATAACATGTTCTTAAAATATCTCGTTTTTTCTAAAGTTATCAACTTCAAAGTCATTCTAGCATCCATACTTGGATTTTTTTTGTTTGTAAACAAACTTAGAAATAATAATAAAAAACATTATTGCAGCTTTCATAAGTGCCTTAGCAATTGGTATGTGTAATGAACTTCTATAGATTTATATTGGTATGTGTATTGGGCTTCTTGACATTGTATATAAGGTTGAACTATCAATGCTAAAATCAAACAACCTGTAATTTGTATGGATATTTAACTCCAAAATCAAAAAACCGTTTAAATGTTATGCATTTAGGAACAATTTTGAGATGTTTGATTCGAATGCGAGATAGCTAGAAGGTTCCAGACAACTACATAAAATATGAATATCAAAAGCTTGTTTCATGTCTTGTTTTATAGGGTCTTGAATATAATATTCATGGAAGATCTAATATGATTTTCGAAGCAACATATGGAAGATCAATAGAAATATTGGAAGATATTATTTGATAGAATTGAAAAAACAGACTTTAAAGGTTAATGGCCGTGAATTTTAAAAATTATGAGCATGTCATTTCAGGGAAAAACCTACGAAATAGATTTGTTAAGTCGAATTAAGTTTCTAAAGCCTACATGCGTGGAAGTAGACGAAGACATTAAGCAACTCTTCATCTTTTTCTTGCTAAATTTTATGTCCTTAAATCAAAACTTGACAATCTACCTGATCTAAAAGGATTTCTAACTAGAACGTATTACGGAATTAGTTACTAATTGAAGTGGTAGCTGAATATAAACAACGTGAAATTATTGGGATACAATCTTGATTATATATTCTTCCAGATAGTTAAGAGGCCATTAGAGTAAATAAAATGATGGGATGGATATGCACATAAAAAGCAATTTACAGGTGTAAACTCCAACTGCTCAAGTTTAGTGTGTGTTAAAATGGGAGGTTTAGGATAGGGTATGGATATCCATCAAAGCATAATCGTAAATGAATTATATTCAAATATTGGAGTTGCAAATGGCCTGATAGACATGCATGCAAAATGGGGAAGCATATACAAGGCATGTGAACTGTCAAATAAAATGTCTTACATATATGTGGGGTCATAGACATATCAGAAAAAATATGCACATTAGAAGATCCCATAGTTGCAATTGATTAGCACAAGTAAAATGTTGATGCATTCAATCATGGTCTGAAATCTCTGACAGAAGCTTTATTGGGAAGCAATATGGGAATTAATAAGATGTGAACTCCTTGCTCAAAAATTTACCTTTACAAGACAAGGAAAGTAAGAAAGTTCAATTATTAAAGTTTTGATATGGAATGAGAAAAAGGAAAAAGGACTTGAGAAGTTGTCTGGTGAGTCTTAATATCAAGAAATTTGGAAAATCAAAATTTAAATAAATAATTCAACTCTCAATTTTTGAAGTCAAACTGTGGGAATTCAAAGATTTGTAAAAAAAAGAGAAAATTGGTTAAGGCATAAGGTGTTGGGAGGAAATACGATAGTTTGTTTTCAAATATTTTATATGAGAATAAGGAAGACAAACTGAGATACAAATTAATGGTGAAAGGGCATATAAAGTATAACAATGTGAGTAATCAAAATTAGAGTGAATAGTATACCAATGTCATCAACAAAATTGAGTGTAAATAACAATTCATGTGTATAAGTTGTGTATGAAAGTTTTAGTAATTTGGTAGCAAGTTTTAGTACTTTGGTTTCACTTGATAGATGTCTTTGGCTTTTTGTAGTGTTTTCCCCTTTGCAAAAGCAAAATGTGAAATGTTTATTATACATTGAATATGGAATAGTTTTTGTAATGTCTAATATTTAACGGTGTCAGTTGTAATTTACATTTATATGATTTGATGAATATTAAACGTCTAAATCCATATAAATGATTCTATGAAGTAACTACTTATTTCACTAAAATATATAGAGATTTATAAAGGTAGCCTATAAACCAGTCGCAGGAAAACAAAATGTTTGCAGGATATAAATGATAAACATCAGTAAATTGTTAACCATAGACATTAGTTGTATCTATTTGTATATATATATTCTCCCTTAAAAGCTTTTGGTATGTACATTTGAAGGATTCTACATTGGTTCTTGCTAGTTTTTTAGGGGGTGGGGTTATAGTATTGTGTATAGTATTGTTCCTTGAGGATTTGGATGGTATCCTCGCTTGCAATGGTTGCATGTTGCAGTGCCTCCTGTGCTTGTTCTAAATTTATTTATAAGCAACATTTTGTAAACTGTATCTTCATCTACAGTCATGCCTTCTTCATAGTGGTCTTATACGCATTACGATAATAAGTGTTGTATGCAGTTACAATCATTGGTAATATGTATTGTTATGGTGTTGAAATTGATCACCATCTTTACAGTGCCAGGATGGGGACTGAAAGAGTTTGTATATTAGAAGCATACGGTGTTGGGAGAAAAGACGGTAGATTTTTTTAGAAGATTGTATATGAGAACAAGGAAGAAAAACTGAGATATAGGTAAATGGTGAAAGGATAAAGAAAGTATAAAAAATATAAGTAATGAAATTTAGAGAAAATAGTAAACCAATTCCAACAACAAAATTGAGTGTAAATAGCAATTCATGTGCATCAGTTGTGTAAGAAGGTTTTGGTAATTTGGCAGCAAGTTGAAGATTGCAATGCGAGGGAGGGGGTGCTAAAATGGGAAAAATGAATTTAAACAAATTGCATGTTTTAGTTACATTATAGAATAACATGATACCCATTCCCTTTAGTTAAGCAGTTCTCTACTTAAGCATATGACATGACTTCCCTCAATATGATCTGCATTGCAAATTTTCATTAACTCATTAATTCTTTTAAGAATGATCCACAAAAAAAGGAAGAAGTACTAGACACCCAATAATTTCATGGCTTAAGACACCTAGACAACGAAACAACTGTTTGTAATCCAATGAAATCCATTTTATTTTGAAATCAAGGGGACAGACTCAACAAGGTTGTCCCCAAATTATTTTCACATGCTCCTATAAAAATTGAAAACATCTTTTAATACGATACATATTTAAGTGTAGAAATGAAATATTGGGACCTTTTGTATCCATTCTCCTATTAGCTCTTAATATGAGAGCATCTTGATGACAAAGATAGGTACAAAGATATAAGCCTCCAAAATGAGCAAAACCCATAAAGCATGTTTATAGGTTTTGGCTTGGCTACATATATCACATTAGTCAAGAGTATGAACTAAAAAAATCTATAAGGTCATGTTGGATGGTGAATCCAAAGAGTTAGATAACATGGATGGCCTTGGATTTGAGGTCTTGATGAAAATAGCTTTGAAGATCTGACCTTTTAGCTTGAACACCCTAAGAAAAACCCTGAGAACTTGGGGTATGGATAAACATGGAGGATGTTTTAACAACGAATCTAACACCATCTTGTAAAACTCAACCTACAATTGTGAGCCTTACAAATAGAATAAAAGGCCCCAACAACAGTTCTACCAAATATCAGTGACAGTGAATCCTCTGGCCAAGCATTCATAAGGAGTTTGAATAACATATGTGCTTATGTTTTCGCCCTCTTCGTGCAATCACTCTACACAAGTAGTAGTTGTGAAAGAATACCAACTTGTATAGCCTCCTTTTGTGATGTCTTTAATGCACTACATGTTACAAGAAATTCTCTAACTGTACATATTTTTTGGCCCTTCCAAAGACCTTGAGGATGATCTTTACCAAAAAAAGGACAGTTAGAGCATGGTTGCATAGAGCCTAGAATCCTGAATTAGTTCTGCATAGCAATTCCATGGTGCAAGATCCCTTTCTTCTTCACATTTCTCATAACCTACCAGACCTTCAATAACAACACTCACCGCTCCTACTGAGATTGCTTTTTCTCTATTGGATTTAATGAAACAAAGTGGTAGAAGTAATCTAATACCCACATTGAGTGCCTTGGGATAGAGATGGTACTTGAGAATTTGCACCAGGCTAACAATAAACTTATTTTAAGTCGTATGCCTATGAATGTATGATAATTTGGATTGAACGGTTGAGCAGAATGAGTAGTGAGTGTGGGGAAATATAACTATGAAAGGAAGTGATTCAAATTATGGTTAGCATCCACAGTCAATGGATAGAAATATCTTATACATCGTTAATTTCAAAAGTAGAAGGGTATTTATGCACAAATTGTACTGAGTTTAGGTGTCTACTATCTTAAATGGAAAGGTGACATTTTTTTCCTTCTTCCAAATTTTGACTTACTTATTAATTCTATAATACCCATTGGTTATAGAATTTAGAGAATGTGGTGTGAGAAGTAAAATTACATTTACATAAATTACTTAACTCCATCATATCACTATTGATACATCTCACTAAATTGACATGTAATCACTCGTGGGCGGATCTTTATCCAATTAAAACACACACCAAGTCAAAAAATCAACTAAGTGCCCAAGAAAATAGATGAAGGCCCATATGTTTATCACACAACAGTGTAGGCATGGGAAAAAAACATATGAACAAAAGGCACAAAAGTGCAAAACATCTACAAATAAAAATATTGATGCCTTATCTCTTTACGCTGAAGGTATTACCCCTATGGGAAAGGGCTTGGCGGACATTCATAGGACTATGTCAAATTTGATGGCTTTAATGATAGTTTTGTTATTTTTAACAATTTTGCTTTTGTTATTTGTTTTTCTAAAAATTTTGCTTTTCTGATTTTGCATGCTGCTTTGGCTTTACTATTTTTAAATTTTATTTTATAGCTTTTGCATGCTTTAACATTTTCTTTTGCTACTTTTAACAATTTTTCTTTTTTCTTTTCTGATTTTGCATGCTGCTTTGACTTTACTATTTTAAATTTTATTTTATAGCTTTTACATGCATTAACCTTTAAATACTAGTCATTAACACTATAATTTCATTAGGTTGTCCAAGTTCCAGTCAATCCCTTGTATTAAATCAAATTTTTCAGGTATGTATTTAAATTCATAATCAATTGAATGAATTGATTTGATCTCATGCGCCTTAAAGGTGATTGTATATAATTTTGGATACTTAATATATATATTTCTATTTTCTATTATTTTCTTTTGAAACTATCCCTCTCAGATCCAAAATATTGGAGAATTGAGGTCGAAATTAGTGCTTTACTTGTTTGTGAATTAGAGCTTCGATTTAAACTTTTTAAAATGATATTAAGGTCATATTTATAGGTTGTCATTATTAGATTTTGGATCACTAACCTAGGTCTTATCGGCCTTGGTCGTTTGTGCTTTTTTCCACTTATATCGGTCTCTGTATCCATAGACACGATCATACTACCCTAAGGCTCAAGTGTGGGGTAACCTGGATGGAGCACAATTAAGTCCTTGCAATGTTTCAGGCTCTTTGCAAGAGCATACCTCAATTCCTCTACATTTGGAACCACCTGGGTTTTCATATTAGAAACCACGGATGCTGAACCACTCCTTCCTCATTCTTGGGCTTGTACGACAACCAAGCTCCCTGAATTTCCATATCCAATTTTGGGTACAAGAGATAGATTATCTGAAGCCAAGATTTCAACATGCACTAGTCTGGCACCATACTCTATCTGTAGTGTAGGTGAATATTCAGGGACATGCTCTACTTTGGGTATGAATGGTCTGGCACCATAGTCCATCTGTAACTTAGGATCATATTCATGGACATGCTCTATTTTGGGTACATGACTGGTCTAGAACCATACCCTATTTGTTGCTATTTTTTTATGATTGGTTCTTTGGTGGCCTAAAATATTTAGTTATATTTTGAATAACTATGATCTTAGGTCATAGAGTAGAAAGATATTAGCAAGAATATCTACTTTGAACTATCACCGCTATGTTGCTTATTTCAAATCTATTTTTCACCCTTTTTCCCCACTTCAAAAGAAAATTTTTATAGTTCCTTATAAATTGACATAGTATTGTCACTTCCCTCAAAATTGGAAGGCTCCTCTGCAATCAAAAATTAAGATATGAATGCATAATTAAATGTTTTGTACACTCATCTTATTTCCTCTTCCCTTCTTACTCATGAAGTTGTCTCTAAAACAGGCTACAAGTATCATTTTGGTATACTATTCTGTCATGGATTTGCTGCAATCTCCTTATCGCTAGCTCATCATTTTCATCTACAATAGTACTCAGCAAATATGACATGTTATTTTTACATTGAAGTGTTGGACTCTAGCTATTCTGGATGTTATTTTGCCCCTGTATATTATGTTAGCATACAAAAGGCATGTGAACTGTATGATAAAATGCCTCAATGATATGTGATCTCATGGACTTAAATGATTGCAGGATATGCATGAAATGGGTTCAAAATTTTTAGGCGAATGCATTTGACAAGTGCAAGCCCAACCTCCACAACCTTTGTCAGCATACTCCCTTTCTATAACAATATGGGAGCCTTAACACAAGGTATGAACATCCATCAAAGTATAATGGAAAGTGGATTTTTATTTGAAAAATTCCTCAAACAAATGTGGTCTCATGGAATGCCATAATTGTAGGATATGCACAAAATATCTCTAACCATGATGCTCTCAAACTCTTTGAGATAATAAAGCACTCTACAATGTACACTAGCCATTTAAGGTTCATTTATATATGCTTGCATATTTTGTCTCATTTATGCTTCTTGGAGAGCTAATATTTTAAAGCACTGAGTGGTTCTTTAAATCTACTTTGACATCAACACTTCATATTCACTACATTCTCAAGAGTGAGTGTTAGAAAACTTACATGTATCACTTGCATTTGTATTCAATTATTACACAACTAACTATTATTTAACATCCCTTCCAATGTACTTTGCAACATTTTTTTGTCTTTAATAGAAATTCAAAATTGTCAATCATACCCTTTATCCACATTAACTACAAAAGAAATAACTATCCTTCTAAATCAAATAACATATTTCATTCGGTGTTCAAATTACATTGTACACATGTGATTTCTTTATACTTATATCTATTAACTCTTTCTTGATGATGTAATATTAGAAGGAAGCAGTGCATGCCCTAACATCATCTCTAACTCATTGAGGTATAAATGAATCATTAAATGTTCTAACAGTGTCAATACGAATTTTACGATGTGTTTCCAAAGCTCCAGACTAATAAGATTTGGAGAAATATTGTCCAAGATACTAATTTTCATAGCTTGATATTTTTTTTGAATAATTAAGCCTACATATTTGCTCTTATTGAAGGAGGGAAATCATCTTTGAGTTTCATATTTTTTTAAATATTACTATGAATTACCTATTAATAGCAGTGAAAAAATGCAGGATTGAACATCAGAGACCAAGATTAGACATTCAAATTTTCACCTACATGTTTCAATAACAAGTTTCTAAAATGTTGAGATAGTACATTCATAGTTTTGAGTTTAACGATTTACCTTTACACAATAATCTCAGACATCTTTCTTTGTAGCGTGATATTATCATTACTATTAACTCTATTATTCACTTGGATTGACAGTCTAAGGTTGAATGACCTTATGGACGTTGTCTTTCTATACACCCTGTACAATTGAACATCTCATCCATTATTATTTCCCCCTATAATATTAGCATTCCAATAGCAAAATATTCATGTTAAATGGTGGTCAGTAACACTCAAAAAAGTGCTTTGATTACTAAACAATCCATGGTTAACAACTTACTGAATAAGATCTGTAATCATTCATTATCCAATTGGTTTTGTGGCCTTTCAAGGCTCTTCCTTTGTAAAAAACCAGAGTCTTCCTGGGTCAAAGCATACAAGTGTGTCCCACTTTGTGGCCATTAATATTTTAAAATTTGATTAGTAAATAAATAGTTAAAAAATACTATAAAAATTTAAAAAATCAGGTAAATTCTGGATGCCCTGCACCTTGGTATTTATATCCTCTTAAAAATTCATGTTTGGTCATTTTATATGTGTTTGGTCATGTTTTGGTTGTCAGACATAGTTTGCTGAAAGTACAAAAACTACAAAAAAGTGGGACACAGTTATATGCTTTAACCCTCCTGAAACCAATGCGTGATGAAGTATAGTAAGTGCAAACAAGCTTGTCTCTTTTAGTAGTCTTCCAGAAACCTATAGTAGTAATTCTATTGGGCATTCCATCACTATGACCATGGGGTTTAACCAAAATAAAAACATTCCAGGCATCCAGGCATCGCCTATGCAAATTTACAGCCACAGGAGATAGAGGATGATAAGTTAATCTAGCTGGTCCTTAGAACGACTGCTACAAATCCAACAAAAACTAGGTAGAATACGAACAACCCTCACAAGAGTAGAGCATGACACACATGAAGGAAGAAACAGCAGGTGCAGAAAAAGGATGATAAGTACCTTAAGCTGTAGGGTGTCGTCGTGCAGATCAAGTGCATATAAGCCATGCCTCCAGAGTAATTATGGTTTTTTAATTGGATAAATATTTTTGGAATATGGTTTTCTAAAGGGATAAATATTTTTGGAATCTTTATACCTAGAGTTTAAAGTGGTTGTGGAAAAATCATCCATTAGTAAAAGAGAAAAATCATTCCACCTAGGGATTTAGGAGAGTTCTTTTTTTTTTAAGGAAATCATGTTTGGTTTAGGGAGGCGTAGATCTACAAGAATTCTAAGAAGATGAGGAAAATTAAAAATGATAAAATAAAATTGAGATTTGGAGATATCTCTTCCCCTAGAGATGTGTATGATATAATTGAAATCATCAAAATTGATTTGGATTTTTTGGGTTTTATGGAGGGTAAGGATGATACGAATGTATTGCGGAGTCCACTATAAGGTGTGACTTCAAAGGATGGGACAGTGTTGAAACCCTAAATAAAATAAATAAGGATTTTATATGACTTTGTTTCCTTATCTATTTATAGGTGTAAGAATGTTACAGGTAAAATATTATAAATTAATTAATCCACATTAATCATACAAATCAAAATATAGCTATTATCTAGTACATGATGATAGAATCATAGAATGATCACTTAAAACACAAAGAGGGGTGAGTGCTCAGCTCATCAAAGAGGTACAAAAGTGATTTGGGTGTGTAGAGTCAATGCACATCCTTATGAGAATATGGAAGTGCTTTTTATATGGGATTGGAACTATAAACTAATCGACTAAAAAAATGTACTTCTTTTGGGGCATAACAGGTGCAAACACTCAAATTTAGGAATTTACCCTTTGTCATTGTTAATAGTGATTTTTATTCTTGGTTAAAACAAACCACGTCATATCCTCATTCATTACATCTTGTTATCTTATTCCTTGCTTATTATTACAAACTGATATGTGAAAAAATTCTAAATATAAATACATGAGACCAATGCGTAAACTCTATTTTTCGATATGAAAATTCTATATTTTATTCACTGTATCCATATTCAAAACCATATAGATTGGTCATGTTATATAATCTAGTCTTGAATGACAAGTATGGTCCTATCGACACATTTTCCAACTTTGTCTTCGATGCAATAACATTTTTTTGGTTCTTTTAATCTTCTTATGCTAGCCTTGCTATGATAATTTACCATGGGATTCATATACACAAAATTTAACATCATCTCATTTACTAACCTAACACTCTATTGGCACCCCCATTTCGAATACATGCAAAAGGCACTCAAGAATCCCTAATTTTTCCCAAAGTCGATACACATACATTAGGGTAACCACAACCACTATTTTTTAGCACTTAAATAATCAAAGAGTCTAGCTTCCCTCATTTCAAAGCACACCAAGTTCTCCACTTTAAAGTTGTGGCAATAACACAACCCTATCAAGAAAGTTCAAGTTTCCAACTAGCTATATTCATATAGATGTTACATGCTAGGTTGAGAACTACGTGTGATTTGAGGTCTCTTTGCAGTAGTGTTAACATAGGTGGTGTATGGTTTATACTCCAACTCAAACACTAACCTTCTTGCAAGGTCTTCCACCCACAACTATAGTTTTTGTGTATTTCATTTGATTACAAATGGTTTTGTAATCATGCGACAGCTAGGGTTTGACAACGAAATACATTTCTACACCATCGAAGGACCCAAATAGTTATTGTTAGAGTAGGTTGTTTACCTTAGCTCATGTTCACCTAGGTACTTTACTTAGCTTTTATTTTATTCATCCTCACCCACTTATGTGTGGATATTTTTTTTCATCTTATTAAGATGTTAGGATGATATTATCAAGTTGTTAGGTATAATTATTTCCTTGATCTATGGTCTTGATTAGTTATTTGTTGTCTAGTTCTTTCCTTGATCTATGGCTTGATCTATGGCCTTGAATAGTTCGTAGATTGATCTTTCTTGCCTATATAAGAAAGGTCCCTTCTCATTGTATTGTATAAAGTTCCTATTTGGTGAGAATATGATGTTTCTTTTATGAGGTGATTTTCCTTATTTGGATATACATGGATTCCTATGTTTGACCCATGTAATTTTGGAAATCCAGAGGTTGCTATTTTGGGCATGGAAAGTCATTTTTGCCACAGTCTAGAAAATGATTTTTTTTTAGAAAAGGTAAATTGGATGTGACTTTCTTGGGAATAAGCAACACAACCCAAAATAGAAAGAAGTGCACATAAAATTTGTAAGGTGGAGGTCCCATAAAAAATCTTATCCCTTGGTCATATAAGAGCTTAAGCTTGTGATTCCTACTAGTATGTGCTTATGTCCAACCCCCTTAGTTTTTTTGAGTGAAAGGCTAAAGTATTTTATTTTCTATATAATGCCAACTTAAATAAATATTAGAGCAAAACTTAATAAGCTTGTAGCTTTTGTTCATTGAATCGGATTTGATTTCCATTTTCTTCGAAAGTGTTTATTTTTTGTGCTTGTTCCATTGGATATATTTATTTTGAGAAAAAAACTAAAGTTATAGAGTGTCATATTATAACACACACTCAATTATAGAGTGCCAAATATGGGGGATCTTGTTACATTCCTTGATTCTTACATTCTTTTTGGTGATTTTGAGAATGACATCTTTATCTACTTTTGCATTAGATCAAATTGAGCCATTAACAACACATAATTACCACACATGGAAATCAAGAATAAAAATAATCATTAAACACAAAGTATTATGGGATCTAACTTCTGTAGAACAACCAATGTTCCCTGCAGAATATGAGAAATTTCAGTACCAATGTAAATTTGATGAGTGTATGGGTTTGATAGGAACTTATGTAAGTGATAGTCTTTAGATTGATTTGGAAAAATTTGATTCTCTTTTTAAAATATGGGAGAAATTGGAGGTATTATTTGGAAAGTTGGATCACATGAGAGATATGTAACTTATAATTGAGATCACCTATCTTAGCACTGAATATTTTTCATCAATTATAGACTATCTTACTAAGTTCAATAATTTGCTGACACAATTGAAGGGGAGTGGACGAGATAAAAAAGATGAAGAGTGTGTTTACATAATTCTATCCAAGTTGAGAGGTCCATTCAAAATCTTTTCTTATACCTTCTTCTCTAGCATGTATGCCTTAGGTAACAGATTCCAAATGCCTACCTTAGAATTTTTTTGTAAAATACTTACAAAGAAAGAATCAAAATTGTCTAACCTTGAGTCTTCCACCTTTCAAAAGGAATTAGTAGCATTTAATCCTAAGGGAGATGACAAATTAAAAGGTAAATCCAAGTTCACCCCTTCTCCATCTCAAAATGCTCCTAAACCCAAAGAGTCTTCTTAATCCAAGAATAATTATATCCTTTCATGCTCTTTTTGTGGCGGTAGTGGTCATGAAAAACATAAGTGTTACAAGTGAATGAAAGCCTTAGAGGATGCAGTCAAGAAACATAAAATATCTATCTCCACTCCACCTCCTTTGAATGAGCATGACAAAACACTTAACGTTGTCGGGAGATCTCAGTCGACAATTGTAGATAGTTGGGTTATATATTTTGGTTCTTCTCATCACATGACTTCTTTCAAGGAGTCTTTTGTATCTCTAAGTTTGGGTTCTACTTCTGAAATTGTGGTTCGAGATCCTTACTTTATTTTTGTTAAGGGAAAAGGTGTCATGCACCTTGATGGTGGCAGTATCCAAGATGCATTGTATGTTCCTAACATCACTACAAATTTTCTTTCTACATCTAATTTTTTTTCATTTTGGTCAAGGAAAAATAGTGGCTTTTACACAAGGGGCATAAGTATGAACCTTGTTGGAGCCTCATTCACTTGTTGCTCAAAGTATTGTTGATCATGGTTTTATACTATATCACTTTGAGGGTTTTGATGAAACTTTCTCCATAGGGACATGTGATTAGTTTCTCATGCAGATTCAAAGAGTAATGTTTAGCACAAGAGATTTGGACATATCAATTACAAATATTTGAAGGAGTTGATCACTCATGGTATGGTTGATGTTATTCCTAGAGTTTCTTATCTTGAGGGAGTTTTTCCTAGTTGTGCATTAGGAAAATAAGACCAAGATCCATTCCCTAAGATTTTTTCCAAGAGGGCTTCTTTACCTCTTGAGCTTGTGTATAGTTATTTGTTGGTTTTTCATACCCCTCTTTTAATGGAGCTAAGTATGCACTTAGGTTTATTGATAATTTCTTCAGACGTAGTTGGGTTTATTTTCTCAAGAAAAAAAGTGATTTTTTTTCACACTTCAAATACTTTAAGGTTTTGGTAAAAAAACAATCTTCTACTTACCTAAATAACCTTCGCACTAATAATGGGGGGGAGTACTTCAACATAGGGGTAAGTGCACCAAGTTGGGGGGGGAAAAATGAGGTCTTAAGTGGATGCATTTGTCTGAAAATAAAAAAAAATCAACTTTTATGAGTTTTTTGAAATAGTTACACTCAAAATTGGAAGATGTATAAACATGAATTGTAGAATTTTGAGTCTAGTTTCTAAGCTAATAAATTTTATTGAAAAGGGATAAGTTTAAGTGGGTCAAATAACTAAAATACTAACAGGTGCTCCTGTTTTTGTTAAAAAACATAATAGAGTGACTTTCATGCCCCCCACCATATTTTGAGAACCAATTAGTATTTTTGGAAACCCTTTTGTAGAAAGATAGCTAGGAGCATCTAGTTTGCGCTAGAGGTTTTTAAATATTTTTAGCAAGTATTTATTTTTTTTAATGATTTTTCTAATACAAAAATTTTAAGTTTTGAAAAATAATGAAGCTCCAACTGTTCCCCCCTAACTTCCTCAAAAATATAGAAAATTAAATTTTCTTTTAGTATGTAGAGAATAAGGCCTAGTTTGTGCTAGGATATTTTTTTTTTCAATTTTGATGAGCCAAAAAAAGATACATGATGAAAGATAGGCATATTTAAACTTCAAAAAATAGTTATAAAAATACATAGTTAGAAAATAAATAATATGGAAATCTTATATTAGTCAAAAAAATTGAAAAATTATATTTTTAGAAAGAAAAAACTTTCCTCTACGTCGTGGTATAATGTTTTTTAAATGAATCGATCATTTTATTTTGATTTATCATGGTGGAAGTGGAATTTTCACATTTTCCTGCAAAAACATGTTGTTTACTATGTTTTTTCAGGTCCATGCCTCAGGTTTGGGGATCCAAATTGGATCCAAGCCTTGAGGCATGGCTTGGAAAAAGTGAAAACAAAAACCGTGTGTGTTATAACGTGTACGTGTTCTGTATATTATGAACATTATATGTGCTTCTAACATGATTTTATTCACAAAAATAAATGTTCAAGTATAATTTTTTCATTTATTATTATTTATATTTTATTATTTCTTATAATTTATAATTATTTTAATAAATATAAGAAATTAGGGACATTCTGCACCTTATGGAACTAGTCTCACAACTCCATTAGTCACGATTTAGGAGATAGTTTTTTATAGTATAATATGGTCAATACATAGGTAATTTTCAGGATTGCAACATTCATCCTAAAAATTTTAGTGTTTAAATTCTACAATAAAAACCCTAAACCCGAGGCCCTAAACATAAACCCTAAAAACTAAACCATCATCCCTAAACCCTAAACCCTAAACATTAAACGTTCAACTCTTACCCGTGAGCCCTAAACCATGAACCATGAGCCCTAAATGCTAAACCTTAAACCCTAAAAACTAAATCCTAAACCCTAAACCCCAACCCTTAAACCCTAAACCCTAAACAATGAATCCTAAACCCTAAAGCCTAAGCCCTAAATCCTAAACCCTGAACTCTATGACCTAAACCATTAACCCTAAGACCTAAACCCTAAATTATAAACCCTAAACCCTAAAACAAAAATAATAAACCCTCAACCCTAAACACTAAATCCTAAACCCTAAACCCTAAACCCTAAACCCTGAGCCTTAATCCCTAAACCCTAAACACTAAATCTAGAGCCCTCAACTCTAACCCCTAAACCTCAAACTCGTAACTCCGAACCCCAAACCTTGAGCCATAAACCGTAAACCATGAACCCAACACCATAATCCCTAAACCCTAAACCCTAAGCCTTGAGCCCTAAACCCTAAACTTTAAACCCATAACCCTAAACCCTAAATCCAGAGCCCTGAGCTCTAACCCGTAAACCTTAAACCCATAACTTTGAACCCTGAACCATACATCCTAAACCTTAAGCTCTAAACCGTAAGCCTTGAACCCTACACCTTGATACCTGATCCCTAAACCCTAAACCATGATCCCTAAACCCTAAACTATGAGCCTTAAATGGTAAATCCTAAACCATAAACCCTAAACCCTAAACTATGAGCCCTAAATGCTAAACCCTAAACCCTAAAAACTAAACCCTAAACCATAGAATCTAATCCCTAAACCCTAAACCCTTAACCTTAAACCCTAAATCCTGAGCCATAAACACTAAATCCTAGACTATGAACTTTATGACCTAAACCCTTAACTCTCAACCCTTAACCCTTAGACCTAAACCCTAAACCCTAAAACCAAAATAATAAACCCTAAACCCTAAACACTAAATCGAGATCCCTAATCTCTAACCTCTAAACCTCATATATTTCTAGTAGGTCTTATGAGTGAGTTCATCTTTTTGAATATCAATACTAGGACCTTATTTCCTAGTCTTGTTCCTAGAACCACCATTGATACTTCTTGTACAACTACCTTGTTTATGAGAGGTGGGACAAGAAACTAAATGGATATGACATCTACGTCATGCCTTGCAATTCATATTACACATCTATGCCAAACCAATTTCTCCCCGCATATACTTGGTCTTGTGTTCTTGAATGTCAATTTATTTACACTTTAAATTTTTTTTCACATTTCTCATATTTCCATGTATGGTATTATGCAATCCAGGATGACTCATTAGAAGCTAGAAAATATAACCATCACAACACAAAAATTAATCTCAAAGGAAATGGAAGAAACAAAAATAGTATACCAATGCGGAGGTGTAGGATCATAACTGAATTACCTGCAATATCCTCTCCTCTGGAGAAAGAGAAAGCTCTTTTATTACTAGAATGGATAGTACATTTGGCATAACTTCCTGAAGTGTTCAAAATAAGCATAACAACTGGGGAATGGATAAGAACACAAAGGAGTTATCAATCCCCTTGTAAATATTTCTTATTTATTTTTGAATGGGAGTTAACTGGCCTATGACTTAGTGACCTTCCATTCATTGATAATTCCTTCTATGATAAACCCATGGATGCTTTAAAAAAGATAGGGGTAGTCATCAATCCCAATGAATGGTGTGATGTGATTTCCAAACAACTTGAAATTCATACAGATTTAGAGGTCATAATATGAATTACAAATATCTTTATCGTTATAAATAGAATCTAGGTAACAATTTCTCTTTATACCCAAGGATCTAGGACTACTGGAGTCTTTGGCAGGATTGGACATTCGTGAATCATTAAGTGTTTGAATCAGAATTTCATTGCATCTGGAGAAACATTTTCAAACATTGGACTAATGTATCTTGGAAAATAAATTTGAACCTCATAAATCCTCTCAAAATACCAACTTACACAAGCACTAGACATATCAAGCTTTATTATTCAAATGAAACCTTCGATCATGACAAATTGCAACTGAAATAATTATTAAAAAGAGTATCAAAAAAAATTCTTTATACCAAATTTCTCCTAGATATCTGACATTTCCCTCCTTCAAAATATCAACAGATGAAATACACCAAATTGTTAATACTCTCTTTAAATGTTCTTCCTTGGAAGCAGATGAACCCTTTTTAGTTGAATACTCTGTGTTAATACTAATAAGAATGGGTAAGACACAAAACATTATAGTGAGTGAAATAGTTACCATGCGATGGGAAAAAGAAGATAGATGTATTGGGTAACATTTATTTGTACCAAATTTTTCTAGGATATCTGGCATTTCCCTCCTTCAAAATATTAGTTGATGAAAGGCATCAAATTGTGATGAATCCCTTTAAATGTTCTACCTAAAAAGTAGATGAACCATTTTTAGTTGAATAGTCTTTGTCTATACTTATAAGAATGGGTAAGACATAACACATTATAGTAAGTGAATGGGTGAGCCTAAACCTTAAGCCTTAAACCTTGGGCCTTAACCAAGACCCCTAAACCATGAGCCTTAAACCCTAAACCCTATCCCCTAAACCCTCAACCCATACATTTAAACCTTAAACCTTGATCCCTATACCATAAACCATGAGTGCTAAACCCTAATTCATAAACCCTAAGCCCTAAACCTTGAGCCCTAAACCCTAAACCCTAAGCCCTATATCCTAAACCATCAACCCTCAACCCTAAAACCTAAAACCTAAACCCTGAGCCTCAATCCCTAAGCCCTAAACCTTGATCCCTAAAACCTAAACCCTAAGCCTTGAACCTTGATCCCTACACCCTAAGCCTAAGATCAAACCCTAAACATTGAACCCTGAAACATGGACCCTCCACCTTGAACCCTAAACCCTAAACCGTCAATCCTCAACCCTCAACCTTGAATCCTCAACCCTGAGCTCTAAACCATAAACCTTGAGTCCTAAATCCTAAATCCTCAACCCTTAACCCTAAGCCATAAAACCTAAACTCTAAACCCTAAACCATAAATTGTGAACCCTAAACCCTAAGCTCTAAACCCTAAAACCTAAAATATTAACCATGAGCCCTAAACACTAAACCTTAAACCCTAAATCCTGAGTCCTAAACCCTGAACCTTGAGCCCAAAACCATAAACCCTAAACCCTAAATCATTAACCCTAACCCAAAGAAAAGTCCTAATAAGATCATTTAGTGTGTAGGAAATAGTGTCCAAGATAATCACCTAAACCATCAACCGTAAAACTTAAATAATAAACCCTAACCCAAATGAAAGTCCTAATAAGATCATTCATTATGTTTCATTGTGTAGGTAATAGTGTCTAAGATGATTGATCAACTCATTTAGATTTGATGAGAGATTACTTCCTCTGAAGGCCTAAAAAGGCCATTTTTGGTCATTTTGTAGATAATTCAACACCCTTCAAAACAAGCTAAAATGAGTTAGTCAAGTCATTGAGGTATCAAGGACCATCATGTGTGAAGTATTAAGGCATCGTTTGTCTCCATGAGATACATATGAGAAAAACACATGTATGCGAATTGTGAATTTGATTCCATGAAAGGATAATTTTAGAGCTAGGAAAGGTGAGGGGATGATATTTATATGGAGCACCATGTTTCTAAGAATGAGAAATCATCGGAGTTTACTTGATGCAATTCACTTAGTACTATTCATAAAAACTCACTCAACTCCTAGTAGTGTGATCAAACATTAAGTAGGAGGCACATTACAATCACCTCATTCTAGCCATAGGACAAGAATCCCATTCGGGGATAAATCCTCTATCTGCAAAGTGAGGATCTCATTTTAGTAAGAAGTAGACAAGCATCATAGATTTGATTCATGCCCACTAAAGTGAATTATGGACCAAATTTAAAAATTAGTACCAATTCAAGCAGTGGTAGGGCCAAAATCTAATTTAGAAGGTAAAAAAACCTACATAAAGAGTATATGCTTTCCCAAAACAAAGACTGACTACAATATATATGCCCTGAAAGTTGTAGGTCCTTTGTTGAAATCCTGAAAATGAGTTAAGTATTGAACAGATTAGATTTTGAAAAACTATCTTCTAGATTATAACTGTTGGAGCTATAGGACCACTTCCATCAGGTGCAGAGTGACCCTAACTTCTTATATTTACTAAAATAAATTTAAATTATAAGAGATAATAAAAGTATAAAGAAATCTTATACTTTATTCTTTATTCTTTTATTATATCTTTATAAATTTATTATTTCTTATACTTAAACATTTATTTTTGTAGGTATAAGCCCCCAAATACACATATATAGTCCATACTATACAAAATGCATACACGTTTTGCCTTAACTAAAACACTTTTAAGGCTTGGTAATTACAGACCCAAGAAAAATAAAAATGTGATCACGTTATGGAAAAACACATACGTATTTTAGCTGTTTTCAGGTTTTTGTCCACTTTTTTGCCCCCCAACTTGGTGCACTTACCCATAGAGTTTTCTATTTTTTTAAAAAATCATGGCATTATTCACCAACATTTTATTCCACACACTCCACAAATAATGTATTATCATAACATAAGAACAAAAATTTGAAGGAAATGGCTAACTACATGATGCATTCTAGATATTTACCTCGTATATACTGGGAAAAAGTAGTTAATTGTGTTAACTACATTCAAAATCACATACCACACAAATCCCTTAAGAATTTGAATCTAGAGGAAGCTTGGTCCAAATTTAAGCTTGATGTCTCATTTTTTTGAGTCTTTGAGAGCCATGTTTGGGATTTTGTGCCAAAAAAGAAAAGGAAAACCTTGGATAAGAAGAGAAAACCCTATGATTAACTAAAATTAAACTAAGAATGTTGGAATAATGATAGTTAATCTAATCTAGAACAACATGTAAATATAATAAATAAATGCAGTAAATGACTATAGGAGATGACCCAGATAACTAGTCTAATGAAAATAGAAACCCTAATATGCAAAAGTATGGAAATGACTTAGCTAATTTGATGAACTTTTGAGAATTTTTTTACAAAATAAAAAGGATAATCTAGAATAAGAAATGACTGTGCAAAGATCCAAAAAAGGATGGACCCGAGCTATCTAGCTAGATTGGATTTCCTGGAAAGGGACTGGGGTGCCTGTGGGCACCCTGGTCTGTAAAATGCACACCCTAGTTTTTAAAAAAGATCCATAACTGAGCTTCACAGGTTCAACAAGTGGTCCAAAACCTTCTTTGTTTGTCACATAAAGTTTACTACACTGTACCATGTGTTGCTACTAACCCAAGATGAAAGAAAGACTTACAAGACCCCCAAAAAACATCAAACCCTAAAAAATAAAAATGCAAATGAAGGGGTCGAGCTGTCCTCAGTGACCACAATGGTGGAATTACTAACTGAGCATTGCACTACATCTCAGACCTGATGTAGTTTTGTGTGTGTGTGTGTGTGTGTGTGTGTGTGTGTGTGTGTGTGTGTGTGTGTGTGTGTGTGTGTGATCATGCCCTAGGTTTCTCTTGTGCCAGTCACACTTAGTGAAAGTGGTGAGAAATAACTATATGTAGAAAATGTAATAGAATGGTGGATGAAATAAAATAAAATTCCCTTCTATGCTTGTGTGATGTAGATGAACCAAATTTGTGCCTTGTGATGGAGCTAAGTGAATGCAAATGATCTCCAAATGCCTTAGATGAATGCAACCCTATGTGGAAGATAGTTGTGACTAGTTCTTGGTCCTTCATTATGGTTCCATAACTTTATATTTATAGGGTTATCTTGATCTAATTTCGTAATTAACCCTGAAATGGACAACCACCAACAAGATAAAGATCTGGAATCAATAAAAAGTGCCCAAAAAGTGGTGGGAAAGTTCAAAAATGATCGGGGCACCCATGGTAGGACTAAGATGTCCATGGGTACCCTAGTACTAGCCTGGGTGCCCTAGTCAAGGCTAAAATTATGGAAGCTGACTGAAACATACTGGGCATGTAGATGTAAGAGGTCGGGAATGACGAAATAAAAAAAAGTAAGATGGCTAAAAGATGGAGGTTAATTAGTACTTTCTTCACTCAAAAACCCTCTATATTGTAGTATGAGACCGAGACTAAATATTACGTAAAGTATGTGATTTAGTGTCTAAAATTTTCCCCACTTTATGTTGGTGAGTGGAAAGCTAGGTAACATAAAGTAGACAGAGATGTGTACTTGATGCTAATGTAGAATGATGAAGAAGGCATGTTGAAGGACTATAAAACATGTGGAGTGACTAAAATATGATGGAGTGTGGAAACTAAAGATGAAAAATGTGTAAAAAAGTGATGAGATTGAACCTAGGTTAGAAACGCGTGTGCTGATGCCGATGTGTGTGATGTACCTACATGGTTAGTATAATGTGTGCTTCCATAAAGTGTTGTTGTTGTTGTTACCCCATTTGACTTCTTGTTTCCCATATAACCAGATGCACAAGAATAAAATAATCAAGTAGTCAAATATGTATGTATGTGTAAAAATGTAATGTAAACAATGCATGTAAAAGTATGCATATGTAAAATACGCAAATGAAAAAATGGTAAATGGAACATGTACACCCGATCCATGTTGAGAAAGAGAGTGTAGAAGGATATCCTGTATTTTTGGGGTTTTTTGGGCGATTTGATGCCATAGACCAAAGAAGTATAGGGATGATTTTTTTTCTATCCTCTAACCTTTAACTACTTCCCTGAACATGTGTGTGAAGAGATCTTTGTACACCTTGATTTTTTGGGTGATTCAACACCAGTGGTAGAAGAAGTATTGGGAGGAATTCCATTATATCCTCCAAATGTTAACTTCTCCCCCGAATGGTAATGATAACCATGTCCTGTAAAATCTGTTGTGTATGGATTTTGTAGACTGGTTTGAACCCACTCACTCTATGTAACCCATAATTCCAAGGGTGGAAAGTGCACTGAACTGAACTAGTGTAGAAGTACTGTGTATAATGTACAAAACCCCAAATAATACCCCCCCTCTTTGGGGGCACATGCGATGTCATTGATAAGAGAATGCATCCCCAAAAGAGGACCAACAACATATAGTATGTAACTCTACCCTGCATGAGGCAGGGAATGTGCTTGGTAGAAACTAAGGAATGCACAAATAAGAAGGCTAGATAAAAACAAGTGTCATTAGGAAAATCATGCCTATAGAAGACAATGTGTAAGTTACACAAACAATGTAAAATCTACCTAGAAAAATAGTAATGAACACACACAAGAAGACAAAATAAGCCACACAAAACATGATGCAAACATGGGACATCACTCACGATATCACAAGACACACAAGGACATCATGGCTGCATACAAAAAACAAGTGTGAACACTAGACATAGGGCAAGGACCACATAAAAAGATAAACACAAGAAGACAATGTAACAAACAAGTATGGAAGAAAATATACCTGCATAACAAAGGTTGCACATGATGCACCTGTTAGCATGTTAGAAAGATTACTATTATGTAAAAATCATATATAATCAAGTAATGTAAAGTGCTAAGTACAAAATGAAACTATAGCACCTATGAGAAATGAATGTGGATGCCCCCAACAACCAGTGTAGGAAGGGTAAAAGGCGAGCATCCATGTTGTGTGTAAGAGACATGTATCTGCTATCACAACTAGAAAAGAATGTTAACATGCATGTGTGGATGATATAGATAAATGAAATACAAGTAAGCTAACTAGCATATGTAATAAAGTAACCATGAACAAACACAAGTAAACAAGATTAAAAGCAACCATAAGATGTAATATGTTGTGGATGGATGGAATGGAATGCAAGATGGATGATATGAGCCACATGCCCCCCAAGTGAATGGAAGTGTATGTAGTGAGGTTCATTTGGTTTTTCCCCTCAGTAGTCATGAATGAACTGTAAATGAGAGTGCGTCATTAGGAAATGGTTGAAATGTGCATTGTGTTTAGCGCGTTGTGATGAATATGAATGCGTAGTGGTGATGTCTAACATATAGAAGAGGTATGTGTGAAACTTATAGCCAAAGTGTATATCATGAAAAGATGAGTGTAAGAGTGATGATGTAGCCTAAATCGTATATCACAACATGATGAATAAAGGGAGTGGTGATGTAGCTTAAATCGTATACCACTACAAGATAAATGAAGAGGTGACCATTTAGCCTATAGCGTATGTCACTACAAAATGAATAGTAAGGAGTGGTGATGTAGTCTAAAATGTATACCACTACAAGATGAATAAAGAGGTGACCATTTAGCCTATAGCGTATGTCACTATGAGATGAATAGTAAGGAGTGGTGATGTAGTCAAAAGTGTATACCACTACAAGATGATAGAGTAAGTGATGATTTAGCCTTTAGTATGTGTCACTATCCTAGAAATTCTATATGATGAAAGGTCAAATAATAAATGCATGATGAATGTAAGGTCCATTTGATTTATAAACCCTCAGTAGTTGAGTATGGAATGAGGAACTAAAGTGTGTCATAGGGTAGTGAGTGCAATGCATAGAAGATAATGCAATCTACATGATGATAAGTGACGAAAATGTGATGAGTATAATGTCTAAATACGTGATGTGTAAAATGCAATGCAAGATGTGTAGAATGTGTAAATCATAGATTGTCATGTAATATATGTAGATAGAATAGTAATTTAGTATATAGGATGATGTAATACTAGACTCATACATGATGAAGACTAGTGTGAACAAGGAAAAGCTACAAAAGCTATGGAATGAGGATAAAGATCCTCAAATATTTTCTAACTCATCTATGGACCATAAGATAAGAGATAAACAAGGGAAACTAACATGCAATAATTATAAATTTGAAAAAAACATAAAAAACTAACATATATATTACTCTATACTCTTTGAATGCTAATTTAAATGAACCTAGAAATCCTACCAATCAATTTTGTTGTTTACTCCATGAAGGTGAATGAATATTACTAAATGGCTATAAGGCCAAGTTTATCACATTCCATTACTAACCTATCATGGATGCAAGATGAAGTTATTTTAATGGTGGATGGATCAAGATAAAATGCCTTATTATCTTGGCTAATGTAAATGAGCTCTTAAGCTATGTCAAGATGAGATATGATATCAAGATCAAGATGTCAATAAGGTGTGTGGTTGAAAGGGAGGGGTGACACTTCTATTTATAGTTTTCCACTTGGGAGATTTTAGAATTTGGGTGCAGGGGTGACCTTTCTAGTTATAGTTTTCCCAACACTTCATTGGTATACGTTCATCATCATGTTGAACTTATTCATATTGGCCTTGATCCCCCGCTCATCATCAATGTGTGAAGATGTTGCCTTTGCATGCTCTCACTTAATTACTAGGGAATTTCATATTCATATATTCCCACATGCACCCAAATTCCAAACTGTTTGGCCCCAAAATATCAGCTAAGGATAAGAAGGTGCGTGGGTGCATGAGACCTAATTGAAGAAGGGCGCATGGGTTGAAGGCATGTAGGGAAGGGTTATGATAGGGTTTTGCAAAACACATGACACACATGCGTAAGGAAAAATAGGTTTTGTAAATAGCCACATTCGGTATCCCAGGTAACACACAAGAAAATCATGACCCTTATGGATAAGGTGCCAACCCAGCGACTATGAAAGTCCATTGGTTGGGACCTTACATCATATCATACATTCTTGATTTAGGTGCTTACCAGTAACAATCTTGGATGGTACGAGGTTACCAAGTCAATTCGATGGGAGTAGGTTGAAGCCATAATATAAATAAGTCTTCTTGGTGTTTGTAATAAGGCAGTGTTGCCAATTGACTTAGAATTTCCCTTTATGTTTTTTCTTTTCTTGTGTTTCCCTTTCTCGTTACTTGTTCCTTTCTTTTAGTTTCATTTTTATGGCTTATACACCAGTAACCACATTATTTTTCCAAGGCTGTGTATGCACAGAGGACCACACATGTTTTAAAGTGGGGTGGAATGATACAAATTTTGAGATGAGAGTAGAAGTTGCGGCAAATGACCTGGTTAAAGGATAAAAAGTGCATAACGTTAAAAAGCGCGTAGAAGAAAGGTGGATGAGAATGGTTGGTGTCAAGAAGACTTTGTAAAAACCATGTACAAAAAGGATGGAGAGTTAAGGTACAACATGAGGTAGGAAAGGGAAAAAATTAGGTAAAGGACAAAAGAAGTGCCTTTGGCACTGTGGACGCATGCGTAAGAGTCTTCAATTGGGTTGAATTTTTACATGCCAGAAGGTTGTAAAGGGTTTTTTTCACAAGATGCGGTGTGTGGGTAAAGGCGCTTAAAGTTGGCTTAGTGGAAAAATTTGCATTTAATGTTTACATATGTTGGTAGGTGGTCTATCATTTAATTCTAAAAAGAAGCAAAAACTATAAATACAAGGTCGGGCAAGTCATTTGTTACCTTGTGATTACAAAGTGAAAGAAGATCTTACGAACTAGAAGCATCCAGAGAGAAATTTGTGTGAAGGAAGAAGAATATGAGAAATTTTAGTGTGCATCTAGAGTAGATCTGTGAACCAGAAGGAAGGAGTACATGGGTGTGAGGAAGGTTGTGTGAAGAGCACCGTCTTGTGGAAGGATTTCCTAGTTAGGGTTTGGCAACTAGGGCATAGAGAAAGAAGGATTAATTTGAGGATTTAAAGCTTTGGATTGAGCTTTGGGATTAAACAAAGTAGCAGAACAGATCAAGAGGAAGGAGTATTTAAGATCAATTTGAGTAGAAAATATGGCACCCAAGAAACCAACCATTTCACTGAAGAAAATAAAGGGCAAGGGAAAGGGAAAGAAAATCACTACCGTCGCAAGCACTAATGAAGAATGGTATGCAAAAATGTAGTACCCATATGGGGTATTACTAGGAAAAGAGTGGGAGTCACTCTTATGAAAGATGGTTGTAAGTGATTATAACCATCTCACAAGCACAACAAAGAAGGAAATGGCGCTAGAGTTTGTCCGACCAACTAACAATAGGATGTCAGACAGAATGCCCATTTATAACAATGAGGTGAAGGTCAAATTGGAGAAGGTTGGATTATTGCAACTATATGAGTTGCCATACTTTAGCAAGATTGAGCACCTTTACTAGTGGTTGACGTCACGTATACATGAGGATCATTTTTATTTTGTGGGGCATAAGATGCACATCACACCATAACTGATATCCAAGTTCACAGGCCTCATTTGTGAAAGAGATAACATCGATGAAGATTTGAGAGACAAGGAGGCTATCAAGGAGACTTTAGCTATATATGACTACAAGAAGGGGTCGCGTTACTTTGACATCACTAAGGATCCATACCCAGTTATGATGATGGCCACACACTTGGTGACCAAGCTCAATGATCAGGAACAATGGACATAAGTAAACAAGGCATGGCTAAATGTATGCCGAAAGATATCAGGAGGAACCATCTAAAACTTGTCCACTTTCATCACAGATGAGATTACAAGCAGCATGTAGGAGGGAGAGAAGATAATCTTCGGTAATGTCCTCCTCACCATTGTATTTTTTAGAGATTGGAGTGCCTGATGGGCCAAAAAAAATTGTTTGGGACTGTAAAGAAGAGGATACCTCATTCGCAAAAATATTTACGAAATATACTAGTGAAACCATGATGGCCGCTCACAACGCGCACCTAGAGAAGTGGTATAAGAAAATGTGTGATGTGTTCGAGGTTGAGTGGAGGATCCCGTAGCAGTTTCATGCACTAATGAATGGAAAGGCATAATTTGTAGTGTACCAACACTTCTGCATTGGTAGGTTTATATTGATAGATGGGAATATGAGTTCATGGTGCAAGCTACCCTTCTCCTTCACCGGGCAATACTGCTAAGCCAAAGTAAATCGGTTCAAAGAAGCCAAGAGACTAAGGTTCAACCTTAGTGAAGTATATATAGATTACCGCAAGATGTGCTGGAAGCTCACCTACCCAAAGAAGCGTGCGTACATTGAGAGATATGTCTCCCACAAGATACAAATGATGAAGCCTTAAATGTTGTTGACTGCAGGAAGGACCACAGAAAGGGTGTATCTACACATAAGGCCAAAATTTGAAAAATGTGCTTACTTTGAGAATGATGTGTCCATCCCTGAAGACCCTACTAGAAGGAAGAAGGCCACACCTAGAAAGAGAGAAAGAGAAGAGGTGTAGAAGGCACCAAGTGTTCAAACCACACAAGCGGTGAGCGCGTCAGAAGCAAGTGCTAAGTCTAGTACTTACACATGAAGTAAGAAGTATCCAGTCAAGAAAAATTCCCTAGAAGAAGAGGCACTGGAGCACGAAGAGCCCCTAACCCATGAGGAATTGCCAAGGAAGATATCACCTGTTAAAAAAAAGGAAAAGGAAGAATATCTTATACTTGAATCCCCAATAAGGAAGAAGAAGAAGATGACTAATGAGGCAGATTCAGAAGAGATGGAGAATATAGATGCCTACATCAGTGATAGGGATGATGATGATAAGCTAGACGGAGGTGAGGACCATCAATTCTATGAGATACAAGATTCATAGGAAGAAGGGGATGAGAATTATAACGAAGGGGGTGAAAAGAAGGAGATATGAAGAAGAAACAGAGGCTCAAGGAAAGGGGGTAGGAAAGGAAGAAAATACAAAGGAACAAAGGACCCCAAGCCTCATAAAGTAATAGATAGATGAGGCCGTAGAGAAAGAAGTGGAAAAAATCATCAAGGAATTGGTGGAACAATAGGTTGAACGCAATGCGGATGTGGTGATGAAATAAGATGAGGATGAAAGCGTAGGAAAAGAATATGGCAACATGGGAGGAGATCCTAGTTTGGTTGTAAACTTTCCAAGGGCCACACACATAGGGAGAAAGAGCACAAAATCAACACAATATCAAAGAATGGGATACATCGATGATCCAAACAAGGTGTTGTGCATGCGCTTCCAGAGCACCGTGCCAACAGAACAACTCTTAGCCATGGCTTCATTTGATGAGGAAGGTGCATACCCTCAGACAAGGAAAATGTTATCATGGACATTTGAGACCACATTGATGAGCCCAAATTTGAAGTAAGCCAAGGAGCATCGTTGAAGATGAAAAAAACAAAGGGAGTAAATCCCTTGGTAAATGCCCAAAAATTATCAAATGATAAAATCTGCAACATGCTCAAAAAATTCTTAGTTGAGGTTGAAGCCAGGCTCTTCGGAAGAAATGATAGGGTGAAGTTCCTAGAGGCAGAGTTAGAGAAAAAGAAGGAAGAGATCCTTGAGAAAAGCAAGGACCTGAAGCAAGAGGAAATAATTAGTGCTTAGTTAAGGTGTGAGTTAAAGGAAGAGAAGGCAAGAGTGCACGAGGTATACAATAAGATAGAGATGATCACAAATGACATTGTCTTGAAGCATCCAGACTTAACACCTCCCACGTAAAAGTATGGATCATCCTTGCAGTGCCTAGAGAACTTGACCCACATACTCACTATGGAGAGGCACCCACTTGCCTTAGAATCCATAGAAGAGCCATTGACACACTAAGAAAAATAAAATAAGATGAAGATTGTGGAAACTGTTGCTCAGTACAATAATATCCTCGCTAATGTAAAATCTACCATACAAGTTGCTGAGGCCGTTTATGATAATTATGTGGATAGGGATAGAGTGGAAAGTATCTTGGTCTCCACCCATGAAGTGGAACTCAAGGAGCTCTAGGAAAAGAACAAGGGGAACATGGCTGAGTGAGACACAATCCTAGCAAAAGTAGAAAATAAATCAGAGGCCATTGAGACCTTATGGGGATCAATCAAGAATTGACTGAAGGAATTGTACCCCCAAATCACTCAGAGGATGGACGTGCTCAAGGATTTGGGAAAAAAATGGAGGAGATTGTAGAGATGATGAGCACTAAGCGGGAGGAGCTATGTTTTGAAGAAGTGAGCACCCTGGTGGGTGACCTCTGTCAACAAGCTCAGAATGAGGTCGACACTTGGGGAAAGTTAGAAGCATATTTAGGGAAGGATTTACGTCTCCTCCTCCAGAAGTAAAGTTCCCATTCTTTCATTCTTTTCCCATTTCTTCATTCCTTTATTCTTCCATTCCAACCATTTGTAAGGATCCACCATTCTTTATTTCTTTCTTGAAGAGTGTTTTCAAGGATGAAGAACATGCATAGTGTGGGGTGATGTTGGGCCCCAAAATATCAACTAAGTATAAGTAGGTGTGTGGGTGTGGGAGATCTAGTTAAAGAAGGGCGCGCGGGTTGAAGGTGTGCAAGGAATGGTTTTCACAAGGTTTTGTAGAACACACAGTGAACATGTGCAAGGCAAATAATTTTTTTACTTAGCCACATTTGGCATCCCAGGAAACACACGAGGAAAGCATGACCCTTGTGGATAAGGTGCCAGCCTGATGACTGTGGGATAAAAAAGGGAATATTCTAGGCATGTGATGGAAGGTTCCAGAAGACATCATTGCAAGGAGTGGAGAGCTCAGATCTATGAAGGCATGCTCCCATGGAGGACAACTTCAACACTTGATGACCGATCTGTAACTTTTGAAAGGCATGGCGGTGGGTGCAAAGGTTATAAATACAAGTGCCTAATAGAGGAAAAGAGGAGGAGAGGAATATAAAGATAGTATACGATGTATGTATGGTGTGTGGAGAGTGTGAAGGAGAGAAAAGAGAGCCAAGGCCCTGCATAAAATGAATGGGGATGTTATGGGTTAGGGATTAGAATAACCCTGTTAGCAATGACACCTTTAGAGGGATGGGTCTGCATCCTTTTTGTTTTTATAATATGATGAGCATAATATGGCTATAATGCATGACTTTTCTCTGCACAGTTAGATGAGGATCTGTCATGACCTCAAGGGATTATCATGTGGTTATTAAATCTGTTAATATTAATACAATGCTTTATTATAAATCATCTATGTGTTTGGAAGTATACCACTTATTTATGTCCTTTGTGTATGAACCATTTCCTTATGTTGCTTTTTATTTCTCTTTCCTAGATGTAATAAGATAACAACTCGTTTTATAATATGGCATGGTTATTTCTTCTCAGTTCCATTTGAATATCTGTTATAAGATGATGCATTCTCATAATAATCCCATAAAGGAGAGACTCGGTGCCTACGCGTGCCTTGGGTGAGCACCCAGTGCCCGCTGGATAATAGGCCGCATGGGATTAGACTATTGGTCTAAGGGTATAAAATATGACTACACAAACTCTCCCAAGTGGAAAACTATAAATATAAGGGTCACCCCTCCCTTTCAACCACACACCTTATTGACATCTTGAGATATTGATATCATATCTCATCTTGACATAACTTAAGAGCTCATTTACATTAGCCAAGCTAATAGGGCATTTTATCTTGATCCATCCACCAATAAAATAATTTCATCTTGCATCCATGATAGGTTAGTAATGGAATAAGCTAAACTTGGCCTTATATCCATTTATTAAGATTCATTCACCTACATGGAGTAAACAACAAAACTAATTGCTAGGATCTTATAGGTTGATTTAAATTAGCATTCAAAGAGTAGAGAGTAATATACATGCTAGGTTTTGAAGTTTTTGTCAAAGTTATAATTCTTGCATGTTAGTTTCCCTTGTTTATCTCTTGTCGTATGGTCCACATATGAGTTAGAAAACCTTTGAGGTTCTTTAGCTTCATTCCATAGCTTTTACAAATTTTTATTGTTCACAACTAGTATAGTGTGATATGGAGATACGTAGTGTATGATGTAAGGAATATTATGTGAGATGCAGTGTAACAAGGCTATGTATAAAATGTGATGTAATATGCATAGACAACCTAATAGTGTATGTAATGTGTAAGATGAATAGGATGTAACACCAAATTTGTAGATAAATATAAGTATGACATATTTATAATGACAACTAGTATGACGTAGGACACATGATGTCTGAATAAATGCGGTGTACAAGACCTGTTGAGAAGTGTATGGGGTTCATGTGTAGTAATACCTCAACATTTGAGTGTGAATCGAAGCACAAGAGTGTGTCATTAGGTAATGACGACGCTAAAGTATGAATAAATATACGTAAGCTAGGAGATCGATGTATGTGAATGTAAATACGATAGATGCATAGATGTTGCAATGGGTGGTGAGGGAGATGTATTAGATGTTATTCCCCCAAATTTTACATGAATGAAGCGAACTAACCAATGATAGTGAAGGAAAAATGTCTATCATTTGATGGATGTGATGATAAAAGCGCATGACTATGAAAGGTATGGAGAATGTTGTCAAGAT
This sequence comes from Taxus chinensis, assembly GCA_019776745.2. NCBI lineage: Eukaryota > Viridiplantae > Streptophyta > Pinopsida > Cupressales > Taxaceae > Taxus > Taxus chinensis. The sequence continues at coordinate 164,250,037 of CM034146.1, read as the reverse complement.
AGTGCAAATGCTAGGAGTGTGATGTAGCAGTATGTAAGGATGCAAATGAATAATAATTCAAGGATTATAAATACACATATGATGATATGATGATGTGAGAGGGGGATGTGAATACTATGCCTCCTATAGCGTTGGTGATGAAAATAGGCTATCATGTAATGTCATCTAGGATATCATCGCTCTTAGGATCATCTTCAAATGGATAAGGATTGGTGACTTGATAAACAATAATGTCTCATTGATCACGTAATGAGCCATTGAGGTGTAATATGTACATGCCCATAACATACTCCTCATCAGTGAATAGAGGAAGTGGAAAACCATGTGCATACCAATGAGAGATATTTTGTGTGTAGCCTAGGAAAGAGCTATTGTAGATGAAAGCACGTTGAAAAGGAATAGGAAATGAAATTTCTATACGATTAGGATCCAAAGTGCCCCTAATATAATCAAGCCATGATTTCCCTAATGTAAGCGGTGAAGAGCGAGGAGTGTGCGATAAATAGATAGTAAAATTAAAGACACACAAACCATAAGCGAAAGTAATAGTGAGGAAGCCATAATAGAGATGATGATCATAAGGAGGAGGATAAAGATCCTCAAAAGCAACATCTATTTGAGCTAAACCCTCATGCATGTATATGGTGTCATTGTAAGTAGGACCAAATGGAATGTGTTCCTAAAATGATTCATTCATGAAGAGCATGCAAGTAAATTATGTGCGTGCTAATTTAGGTGGTATATGTGAAGGTGTAGGTGATAGAGCAACATCCATGGACTGGAAAAGCACCTAATATAGAATCATAACAATAGTAGTAGTAGGTGGTGTAGAGGAAGTTGCATCTTTCACACAAATGAAACCCTCAATTGGTGGTAAGTGAGGTGGTTTGTCCATAGGTTGAGGCTCATTTGTAATATCTATACGTGGAATAGGAAGAACATTATTAGGATCCCTATCACAATACTGAAATGGATCGCAGCCACAAAAAACAATGTACTCAATGCCTTCATGCAAGAATTTAACACAATTATGCATAGTAGAGGTGACATATTTCATGGCATGATGCCATGGCCTACCAAGTAGGTAGTTGTAGGAGAATGGAAAATCAATGACGAAAAAGACAATGTGTATAGTATTTGGACCAAAAGTGATAGGTAATGTAACATGACTGAGACATGGAATGACAAAACTATCATAAACACACAATGAAATGCTAGATGGTCTAACATCATGAGTGAAAAGACCTAAAACTTTAAGGAATGAAATGGGACACAATTTGAGTTCAGATCCATTATCAATCAAAGTGAGTTTAACACCTACGTTATGAATATGAAACATGATATGAAGAGGAAAATCATTATCAAAAGTGTGAATATCAGCAAGAATATTAGACTTGAATACTATGTATGAAGAGAATGCATCCACAAATTTTTGATAAACTGCGTTTGGATGCATGTTAACATGAATGTGAGTAGTAGCAAGAAGATGTTGTACTCTATGTAGTAAATCCAGATATGTAAGAAAATAGTCATTGATTGAGGCACTCATGACGATGAAACCCTAGGATGACGGATGAAGAAGGATCATATAAGTGTGAAGGATGAGTTCGGGTTCACCAAAATGATTAACTAAAATTTAATTAAGAATGTTGGAATAATGATAGTTAATCTAATCTAGAACAACATGTAAATACAGTAAATAAATGTAGTAAATGACTATAACAGATGACCCAAGTAACTAGTCTAATGAAAATAGAAACCCTAATATGAAAGATAAGTATGGAAATGACTTAGCTGATTCAATGAAATTTTAGGACTGTGTCGTACAATAAATAGGATAATTTAGAAGTAGGAACGATTGTGCAAAGACCCTAAAAAGGATGGATATGAGATATCTAGTTGGACTGGAGAACCTAGAGAGGGATTGAAGTTACTTTGGGCACCTTGGTCTGAGAAAAAGATTTGAAACTAAGCTTCACAAGATCAACAGGTGGTTTGAAACCCTCGTTGTTTTTCACACTAACTTCATTGCACTGTGCTAGGTGTCACTGCTAACCCAAGATGAAAGAAATACTTGCAAGACCCCCAAAAAAAATCAAACCCTAAAAAAATAAAAATGTAAATGAAGGGGTTAGACCATCCTTAATAGCCACAATGGTGGACTTACTAATTGATTATTGCACTACATCTTAGACACTATGTAGTTTTGTGTGTGTGTGTGTGTGTGTGTGTGTGTGTGTGTGTGTGTGTGTGTGTGTGTGTGTGTGTGTGTGTGTGTGTGTGTGTGATTATGCCCTAGGTTGCTCTTGTGCCAGTCACACTTTGTAAAAGTAGTGAACAATAACTATGTGTAGAAAATATAATAGAATAGTGGATGGAATACGATAAAATTTCCTCATATTCTTGTGTGATGTAGATGAACCCGTTTTCTGCCTTGTGATGGAGCTAAGTGAATGTAAATGATATCCAAATTCCTTAGATGGATGTAACCCTAGTTGGATGATAGTAGTGACTAGTACTTAGTCCTTCATTATGCTCTCATAACTTTATATTTATAGGGTCATCTTGATCTAATTTTATAATTAACCCCAAAATGGATGACCACCAAAAATATAAGAAGTTGAAACGGCTAGAAAGTGCCCAAAAAGTGATGAGAAAGTTCAAAAAGGATCGAGGCACCCATGGTGGGACCAGGGCACCCATGGGTGCCCCATTCTAGGCTAAAATGATGGAAGATAACTGAAATAAACTGGGCATGTTGATGCAATAGGTTTAGAATGAAGAAATAAAGCAAAGTAAGATGGCCAAAAGATGAGGGTTAATTAGTACTTTCTTCACTCAAAAACCTATTAAATAGTAGTATGATATCGGGACTAAATATTACCTAAAGTGCATGATATTTGTAGGTTATTATGAGGACATGAGATCTTATAAAAATTTAGATCCTAATACTCATGAGGTTCTTTTTCAAACATATGTTCAGTTTGATTAGTTCTTCTCTCCTCACAATTCTTCATTTTCTTCCATGCCTACTTCTTCTTTATCACATCTCAAGGATCCCTTCTTTGAGGAGGTTAATGAGGAGGTTATGGATGCCAATGAGGATCCTAGTCCCATCGATGTTATCACTATACCTAAGTGGGATCATACTACAATTTTTGAGGTAACGCCTTTCATATAAGATCTTCCACCCACTAGGCATCATCATGCACATTTTATTTGTTATGGAATTTTTTTCAGGTAGTTTTTGTGGATCCAAATTATTTTTCATAGGCTCATGGAATATAGGAGTGGAATGATGTGATGACTAATTATTAGTCTTCTTTTATGAAGAATAATACTTGGGATTTGGTATATATTCATAATAGAATAAATATGGTTAGGTGTAAGTGGGTATACCAAATCAAATACATAGCTGATGCGTCTATTGACAAGTATAAGGCTCATATTATTGTAAAGAGTTTTTCACAAGTTAAAGGTACTGATTAATTTGATACTTTTTCACCTGTTTCCAAGATGGATTCTGTATGCCTTATACTTGATATTTATGCATCATAGGGTTGGCCCAGATACTAGATGGACATGAAGAGTGCCTTCTTACATGGATATTTACAAGAGGAAATATACATGGAGACACATGTTGGATTTGTTCACAACTCTTCTCTTGTTTGTAGACTTTGGAGGTCTCTTTACGGTATCAAATAAGTCCCTCAGGATTTGTATGGGAAGATGGATTCTTTTCTTCTCTCTAATGGATTTTTTTGCTGCCACTTTCATCTTACAATATATCTATAACATGTTGGTGAGGATATTGTGATACTTTTCTTGTATGTTGATGATATTATACTTACTGGTAGCTCTTCTTCTTACATTTATACTATTCAGATGACTATTTCCACATAGTTTGACATGATAAAATTTGATTTATTGCATTATTTCCTTGGTTTGCATATTTCTCAGATAGATTTAGGGATTAGTTTAAATCAGAAAAAGAATACCCATGATATTCTTCAACGTTTTGATATGGCTGATTGCAAGCCAAGTCCATGTTCTTTTTACTCTGGGGTTACTCTTACTTCCACGTGTACCACATCACTTTGTGATCCTACATTTTATAGGTAATTGGTTGGAAGTCTCATGTACTTGACCCACAATCACCTTGATATTTCATTTGCATTATGGCTTGTATCTTGGTTTGTACATTCTCCTCATAGGAGTCACTGGAAAGATGCAAAAAGGATTTTGTGTTATTTGTAGGGAACTTCCCACTTTGGACTCATTTGGTTGGATATACAAATTCAGATTAGGAAGGTTCTATTCATGACACATGTTCCACTTCTGGATACCTTTTTTGTCTTGTTTCTTCTCTAGTTTCTTGACCGAGCAAAAAGAAACATGATATTGCACTATCATCTTTAGAGGCAGAGTAAATGGAAACAATTATAATGAGTCAACATATTCTTTATCTTCAACAATTATTGAAAAATTTTGGATTCCCACATGATTCACTGACTATAGTTTGGTGTGACAACCAAATTGTAATTCACATTTATCGCAACCCCATTGAGTATTGTTGGAACAAATCTATTGAGATTCACATACACTTCATTTGTCATCACATTTAGTATTGAGTTATTTTCTTGGAGTATATTCTGACTCAATATTAGGTTGCTGACATAATTATGAAGCCTTTTACATCACCTCATTACCTTGAGTTATGTGACATGCTTGGGGTTTTAAAATTTTTTCTTGTGGGGTGTTCGTGAGAACATCTTCCTTCTTATTATTTCTCTTTCCTTCCAGCAGGATTATTTCTTACTTTTGGTTTGAGATTTCTTTATGGATATATTTATAGTAGCATTCCAAGAGGTTATAAGACTATACCATAGGGTTTATATTGTCTCACACTAGATAGATTTCAAGTCACAATATAAAAAATGAAGCATCTTTAACCTCTATGCACTCCCAAATTCTCTAGTTTCTACATTCATATCCCTTATGTATAATCCTACATAGCTCAGTATATCTTTCCTCTTGTGTTTTATACCTTGTAGTTTATTGTAATAATTAATTGCAAGAACCAATAAATTATTATGATATTGTATGTGTAGTGCCTCCAATTTTACTTCCTTTGATGATGTTGAATCTATGTCATATTCATGACTGGGATACCAATAATGAATATGACATGGTTTTGAATATTTGATTTGAATAGTTATGTTTTACTATCACATTAGAACTTATTGATAACTCATTCTTTTTATGATAATATATGATACATGTGATGTCAATTTAACGCCCTTATCATTACTATTTGGTTTTGATATGATGTTATGGACATTATTGATCTAAGATTTATATGAATTACATTTCAGATGGTTTTCATAATGGTTAATCCATTTGTGTGTGTGTGTGTTTAATGTCATCTCCTTATCTTGAATATGTTAACCTGAATTAATAATTTATGTATGAGGCACACTGTGCTAATTTACTATTATTACCATTATTTTTTGTTTTGGTGATGTTGTTTTGGATGTTATTGAGATGAGACTAAGATGGATTATACCTTGGTATACTATGGATGTATGTCATTTAGATATTTATCTCATTATGCATATTAATGATGATTTGATTATTTGGATGTATGTAATATTGTTTCACTTGGTTTATTATATTGAGCATATATGATGACTTATGAATTGAGTGTGTAGGTTATAGGTTCACCATAGGAGAATGTGGGACTTTGAGTTTTCACCTGTATAATTGCAAAATTAGCCATTTGAGCCGAATCCTCGCCCCTTTGTTTTGTCAGGTTTATCTTGTTTTTCCTTGTTTTTTAGTGGATATGAGAAAACCATTCTCCTTGAGTATATTTTGTCATTTTTATGGGAACCTTAGGTTGTTTCCTCCTTAGTCTCATTTTGGTGCTAATTATTTTAATATCTTATTAAAAGTCACTTTTAAGGGTCTAATGATCCCTACTTGCGTTAGTGGAGTTTTAACTAATTAATCATGTTTAAGGAGGTGTAGGGCCACCTAAGCATGGGTTATGTGGGACCCACCACCTCTCAAAGTGTGTCATTTTTCCCAAACCCGAATTTGGGCTAAAAGTGGAATTTGTAAGAGGTTCTTTTCTTATTGGGGGACTCATTTATACTAAAATGGACCCCTTGGACCCTACCTAAGGGTAGCAAGACATTTTTCAAGGATTAAATGGGCTTTTACCTCCTATTTGAGCTTCTGTTATCCACATCCAAATTTATGAACTTGTTTTGTGAGCCACCTTAAGATTTGGAGGAGATTTTATTTTTTTTATCTTTGATTTTATGGGATTTATGTCCATTAAGTATTTTTTATTTTGTGTGATGGGAATATGAGAGTGTGTTGTTTTGAGAAGGATATGGGTGACACATGTCAACGTCTCATTGGTGAGTATAATTTTGATTCTCCTTATCATTCCTCCACTTTAGAGAGGGAGGAATTTCTCACCTTATCTTTACACTTGGAGTTTTGGGAGAGCTTGGAGGAGTTAGGAGCTTAGAGAGATTGGCTTGCACTTAGAAGTTGTTTTTTTTTGGATTTGTGAGGTAGGCCTCACACCCCTTGGTTTGGATTTATGTTGTCAGAGAAAATTATGGATTGATATGTTTGTTTGGTCTTATGAATTTTCTTATGGGTTGGTTGATGGATGTTTGATCTTGTATTTCCTTTGTTTTCTCCATCCATCTCACTTGAAATAGATTTTGAAGTGTTGGGAAGAGGGAAGAACCCCTCTTGAGAATCATGGAGCTTATTGGTTGTTTTTAGAGGTCAAAATTACACTCCTTATTGAATTAAGAAGATTAAGAGTTTTGAGGAAACATGGGATGATCTCTACAATGTGGGTTTTGTAAAATGAGATCAACCTCCAAATAAGGATGGTTCCTCTACTAATTCCTAATGTTAAACTACCCTAAAACTGTAAATGAAACTATATAATCCTAATATAACATTCCAAGGGAACAAGGTTAGAAGGATATGCATGAATTGGAAATCCTAAGCTAATAGAGGAGATAAAACTAAGAAAAGGGGGGAGACACTTTGAATGAGGGAAAGATGGGAGGAAATGATGATGAAGAGGGAATACTTGAGTTGCAAAAATCAAAAAAATATTTAAACTTCCATTTTCACATGATGCAAAACAGAAATATATCATGTAAGGTGAATAAACATACAAAACATACCTATAATGAATTAAGAGGAAAGAAAATGTAATTGAACACAAGCTAGGGAATAGAATAGCCAAAAAAAATGAATCATATTGCTTGAAAGAGATGAAAATTCCATTATAGTGAAGGAAAAAGGCATATACACATTGCAAAGGTCCAAATCCGAGGTCTATAACTCCAAACACTTTTGAAACACTTGAGATGATGCCCTTGTGTTATGAGAGGGTCCAGCCTTTACAAATGAGCATCATTTAATAATATATAGAAAAATGAAAGTAGGAGAGGAAGGAAGAGAGAGGGAAACTAAAATTCCAAGCTTAAACCACCAACAACATGCATTAAATATCTAAAAAACATCATGGGAACCTATGCAAGACCATCTCACATGTCATATTTCTTGCATGAGATAGAGTGGGTGCCATACTTCATTAATTTTGGTGGTTGAGCCATCTATAGCTATGTTTTGAATGATAGAATATTTTTCACCTATTTATCCCACCTAACTCCACCAAGCTCTAAATTTAATGATGCCAAATTGAAGTGCATGAAAATACCTTTCTAATGACCCCAAGTTTGTCAAAAATGGAGGCCTGGAGAAAAATATATGAATAGAAATGTAAAATGTAACTCAGACCTTGACGTGAGATGTGTTGCAGTACTATGAGTTGTAATTTTTATATGAACCTCCATAAATATACCACATACATTTTAAGTATTGGATAGCAGATTCATGGATATATTTTCAGTTTGCAGGACTAAAATTCTATATTTTGATGATTGACCCGCAACGAGGTAACATGTGTTCTAATGTGGGTGCCAAATATTTGATTGCACCTTGCATATTTGGAGGAATACATTTTATACCTAAGCATCTGAATGAATTCCATGTTTCCAATATGAAATTGAGCCTTGAACTTCCAAATGCATTCTGTAGTTCCATTGTGAAGATGTGAACTGCAATCTTATATATCGGCTCTAGATCCCCACATAGACGCCATGTGGTATCGAGTGGAATATTTTTAGAGTTATTTTACAAATTTGTAAATTTTGTGAAAATGAAAAAGTGTTAGAAAACTCCCTAAGTGTGATAAGGAATGTTGTTGGGACTCAGATTCCTTTTTGCAATTTTGGACCTATAAAACTGCAAATTCATAAAAAAGGCCTACCAAGGCTTAAAAAGTGTTTAAGTATAAATTTCTTTCTAAAATTTGTTATAATATCCCCATGGGGTATTTTAGATAGCATTTTGTCAAATTTTAGGGGTCATCTACCTGCTCGATGGAAAGCTTAGTGGCCTTTTATGATCCATTAGGCTTGAGGTCTAGCCCAAAAAGTTGAAAAAACTGATCTAAACTTGACTTTTTCTTAAATTTGAGTCGTATGAAGCACTGCTGGACTTAGAACTGATCTAGAACTACCTTGGACTGCTTTTGAAGCTGATTTATTGGGTGTTATAGATGAACTTGCAAACTGTCTCAAAATTGAGATTTCTATTATGAAAATTTACTTTGATTTGAAACTTAATGAGGGTGGAGAGAATTTTTGAAGTTGGTTTTGCACCACCATAGCCTATGAATCTATGAGTGAATCAGATAGTAATGCCTCTCAACATGATAATTTCTACAGGTTGATATGAACTTTTCCAAGCTGATTTTTACAACTCAACCTACCGCTTCCAACTCTTCCTGAAGTATATCTTCCTTAAAGTCCTTCATGAATCACTCTTAAATAGATAATGCAATATCCAAAAAGGCCCATAAAACTATGTACAAAAAAGAAAAATCATACATGATTCAAGAGGAAACATGTAGAGTGTGCACAAGCACTTGCTATAAATAAACTGTATACCACCAATAAAGAAATGTGTTAAAAAGAACTTGGAGTAATTAAAACTAATATAATATGTAGAAAGTGCAATGATCAACCTAATGGGAATTCTTGATATATATTCCATTGACTGGGATCAGAAATGCATTTACATCAAGTTTGGACAACTCAAAAGAGTTGGCCTTTTTGTAAGCACTATTGATATATGGTCCACTCTAAAGTGCATTAAAATTAGAGTTCTTCCTTGGTTTAACTTTGTCAATATCCCATTTCTAGACAAGATCACCAAATTTTAAATCTCGATCCCTGGTTCTATTGTTAAACCATATCTTGGTTGGCCTTTGATGTTCTTCTAATTTGATCATGGCAGAATTTCTCAATTCCTCAAGTTTGACCAATTTTTCCATTCTAATTTATCTATGATTTGCAACTTCCAATTCCAATTGTTGGGTCAGTTCCAGTGAAGGAAATTCAAGTGATAAAGGAATCCTAGATTCTCTACCATAGACAAGTTTGAAAGGGGAACTGCTAATAGCTATCTTTGTTGTGAGTATTTCATCCCAAATAGCATATCTTACCTTTGTATGACACTTCCTCTTTAATCGATATCCATTGTCCTCTTCATGATTTTTGTAAATTTATTATTGGTATATTCAACCAAACCATTACATTGAGGATAATAATTGGAAGATGTCTTCAAATAAATTCCAAGTCCAAGAGCCAAATCAGAAATTTTAGAGCCTTTAAAATATTTTGCATTATTAGAAATGACAGTTTGAGGAACCCTAAACCTTGTCACAATATCTTCAAGAAATTCAAGGATAGATGATTCAGTAGCTTCCTTGAGTTCCACAACATCTATTCATCTGGTAAAGTAATTAGTTGTTATTAAGGCCCACTTATGACCAACACTTGATGGAGGATTAATCATTCCAATGAAGTCAAGAAAGCATTGGGAGAATGATTGATCTGACTGGATTGGGTGAAGTTTAAGTTAAGCCAACCTTTTCTTACAAGTGAATAAAGCACATTCCTTACATTTTATAACCCACTGATGAGCATCTGTAAAAAGTGTAGGCTAGAAGTATCTTGCCTTTATAATTTTCATAGTAATGGCCTTGGTAGAGAAGTGTCCACCAGAGAAACCATTATGGAAATATTCTATTACCTTGTTCACATGATCACCACCAATACAAATTAACAATACTCCATCAAGATTCCTTTTGAAATAAATCCCATAAATAAATGTATAAGGGATCGATAACAATTTCAAATTCCTTTTTTTCTTTGTTTAGGCTAGGAGGGTATACACCAGTAGATAAGATTGTACCCATGTTATTAATCTAGCTATGATAATAAGGTGAATTTATTCTTCCTTACAGAACCTCAGTGTTGTTTGGAATTCCCTCACTCATGAAGAAAGAGTTTTATTGATCATCTCAAACATCCAAATCCATCTATTTACAAAGTGCTCTTACTATAACAAATTTTGTGGCTTTAATAGTTACATCATACTCCATACTCTTTTCCACCCATCCAACCCTTTTCTCACTGATTTCTACTCCCATAATGAATTCACTCACACTAGAGTGTGAGACTATAACTTTAATGTGATTAGTGGAAAACATACTTTTTTAATTTCTTAAGAGATCGCACGATGGTAAAGACTTGTTTGTGTATGTGGCTATACTTAAATTCAAAATACTTTAGTGTTTTAATAAAGATAGATACTAGATGCTCTAAACCTTGGTCATTTTTTTTGTGTTAAAACAAAAAAAACAGTTGATTCAAATCCATATGCATACATGATAAAATCATTAGCATAGTCAAGGTTGATAAGTGTAGGATCTTGAGAAATTTCCCATTTGATCTTGGAAAAGATTTCTTTTCCTTTTTATGTTCATTTAAACATTTAATATTTCTTGAGCATTAAGGTGATAGGCCTAACCAATCCTGCAAAAATAGGAATAAACTTCCTAAAAAAAGTTTATCTTTCCAAGGAATGATTGTAAAGCCTTCTTGTGAGTTGGACAAGAGAGAGAGAGGATAGCTAAGATTATTTATGGATCAATATTAATACCATCCTTTGAAACAATGTGATCTAAGATATTTCCCCTAGGAACTTCAAAGTTACATTTCTTGGGGTTAAGAGACACCCCAAATTGCCTACATCTCTCAAATACTCTCTCAAGATGAATGATATAATATTTACTCTATTTTTGAGAAAATTATGATATCCTCTAGGTAGTGAAGGATGAATTCATTGATATACCCTTTAAAAGCAATGCATATTGCTCTCTAGAATGTGGCACATGCATTTACTAAACCAAAGGACATCTTCTGATATGCATACGTTCCCCACTTGGTTATAAATGCATTTTTGAATTGATCTTCATCTCTAACCTTGTTCTAATTAAAACCTTAGTAGCCATCTAGCATGGAAAACATTTCATCTCTTGTCACCATTTGAAAAAAATGTTCTACAAAAGGTAGAGTAAATTGATCCTTTAGGGAAGCTTTTTTCAAGTCCCTAAAATCCACACAGAGTATGATTTCTCCTTTCTTCTTCCTCATTGGAACAAGGTTTTCCACCCATGAAGAGAATTTGATAGGAAATATTAATTTTTCCTCAATCAGTTTGGATAATTCCTTCCTCATGAGGGGATCTATCTTGGGATTGACATGTCTTTGCTTTTGTCCAATTGTCTTGATGTTAGGATCAAGATCAATGGATTTTTGAACAATTTTTTACGTAAAAACCCTTAAGATCCTCATAATCCTATGAGAAAACATCATTAATTTTTTTCCATAAGGATATAAAAGTTTTCTTTTCATCTTCAAGATATACCTTTCTAAGAAATAACTCCTTGCCATGTGAAATAGTGAATGATTACAAGTTCTCTTGCCTTGCTGCCATGTTCCTATTTTCTCTTCTAAATTTGTCATTGAGACTGGAGATATTCTCAAAAGTGACAAATCCTTTAGCTAAATTTTTTTTTCTTAAATAAATGACTCGATCACCATAACGGTTATGTAAATAATATTTTATTTTTGAGGAAGGTTCAGCTTCATTTTGGATGAACTGCACATTTTTTTCATCACTATCAAAAACCTACCAGTTGACATCATTTTCTGGAATTGATGGCCTAACCACCAATTTAACATGTTTTTGATTACCTTAGTTGAGGTCCCCAGATGGTGAAAATTGTGATCCGGAGGCTACCATTTGACCTACTTTTTTATTCAATTTCCTTGACACCACTTACAGATTAACAACATCAAAGATCTCCAAGAGATCCCAAAATCTATTTTTATAATCTTTTAAAATATTATTTTTATTAGTACATTTTCCTCTCACTTGGTGGACGACCAATTTTGTAACCCTAAAAATTTGTAAGGCTTTGATTTTTCCTTTCTCCACAATAAAAAAACCATGAACTAATGCCTCATATTATGCTATGGTTTTATAACATGCAAATTTTAATCTATGAGAAAATAATAATTTATCATTCATTGGAGAAATAAAAACTACACCTACCCCAACTCCACTTCTGCTTCTAAAACCATCAAAGAACAATTTCCATAGACCATAAGAATTATATTCTTGCTTTAATGGTGTGGGGGTGATGAATTCTTCTTCATGAATGTAGTATGTGCCTAACCCAGTTCCCAAAAATGTGTCATAAGGATCAAAGTTATAATGCTCCTTGGCCCATTCATCTAATAAAAGACTAGGAATCAAAGGAGGGATAGGTCTTTCTTCTAAAAATAATTCATGCTCATGATCTTCATGTATAAGAAAATTAAATTTGAGAGGATTAGGGCTAGGTATAACTATGATGGGAAACTAGATGTATCATATGGGTTTTTGCTTGCTTTTTTCAAAACCACGATAAGTTAAGAGAGTAGGTTTGAGGTTTTTGGTAAGAGAATCGGATGATAAGTTAATTCTTGACACTTCATCCACAAGGACTCTACACACTTGAGCATCGTGGATAACTATGCTAATGAGTAGGGGTGGGTCATCTGCATGAAATAAGACTTCATCGGTAATCATGTCATCCTCTATGAATTCCAAGGCTAATCAATCCTAGCGTGAGATTTGTAGAGAGTGTCCCATAGTTTCTGTGTGATGATTTTTTGGGGTTGTAGATATGGAGGGAAATTTAGGGACCTTACTAGGAGGATTCTCAAAGACCTATAACTATTGAAGAAGAAATTTTTTATGTGAAGCCGAAGTAAACATGAGTCCAATAAAGGGTATCTTTCATGTAAGAGAGTTTAGCAGCTTGTTTAAAAAGTTTCAGTGTGGCTTAGAATAACTCCCATATTGATACTGTGGTGGCAGAGCGATAGAAAAAGTGTCCAAGCCTGATGGTGATATTGTGTTCAATGGAGCTATCTTTTTGGAAGAATATGGGATGGGATCCTTACTTGGTAACACTATCGATACCACAAGTGAAGGATTCACTGTGGGAGTGGGCTCCAACATTGGTGACTCTTGGGAGGTATCAAGAAAAGGTGGGTTATCAATAGATTTGTTCAGTTTAATAACATGATATTTATGGGTAGAATTATACATATAGTTAGTCTTGGTGGAATTGAAATATTGGGAATTCAAGAATCTTTTATCATATGAGTGTTCTATGGTACCCATGACATTATTTATGGGATTTTTATGGTGTTGATTTTGATGACTAGAGTGAGATATTTGTAAAAGTTGCTATTTTTCATAACGCTCTTGGATGATGGCTGAGTAATCAAAAGAGGAAGCAAGGAAGAAGTATAGGTCTACCTTCCTAAGGTCTTTACAATCATTATGTTAGTTCTCTATAGTTGTATGCTACCAAAAAATAAATCTCCCTTAAAATTAGGCAAGGATTTCTTAGAAGGGGGACTATCCGTGGAGTGGGAAGTATTTTTAGAAGTTCACGATGAGATATGGGAGTATGAAGGGAGGTATAGGGAGAATCCTAATTTACTCCCATTCCTTTCTATATAGAAGAATTAATCACATGGGTTTTATTTTTAATCTTGGGGAGAGGTTGGAATTACATCCAAACTCGTGCGAGAGATGATCTTGTCTTTTGGCTTGTTCAAGGGATTCCTCTAACATGTTAGGAGAGAAAGACATGAACTTGTATTGGAGGGTTGGCGTGAGGGATTTAAGAAATATTTGAGATACAATTTTACAATAAAGGTTATGGTTATCTTTTATGGACAAATCTTTCCACTTTTTAATAAATTCATGAGTTGACTCATTCATTTCTTGTTTAAGGTTTATAAATTTTTGTAAGGTATTTGGGGTAGATCTTGTAGTTGGAATTCATCCATTATGGCCTTGACTAAACCTTATAGGTCAACTATTGAGTTAGGAGGAAGCTGATTATATCATTCTAGGCCTCACCTAATAGGGTTTTCGATAGAAGATTAGTCGTTGCATCGATATTTGTTTAAATCCATTTTTTATAATGATTGCCAAAATTTTTGAGGAAGAGGGTTGGATCCCCAAAACCATCATAAGAGATGGTAGTGATAGTATCTCCTAAATCCATGGCTACAATTTATGGAGTTAAAGGTTCATTTCAGACTGTTTACAACATTTTATTTTGGATTAGAAGAGGAGGAATAGGATTCCCGTGTGCATCCAAAAATGAAGGAGGAGTGAAGGAAGGCATTTTGGGCACCACATTTTGAAATGCCTATAGACACGTTGTTGAGAAAAATATGTCTTATGGAAAAATTGGTGGGTTTGAAGCCAATACTATGGGAATCTAAGTCCCTCTACTTGAATGGTGTATCTTCTGTATGTGCATGCGTGAAAAAGTGGATTTCAATGGTGGCCTTTCAACTAGAGATCCAACAGGGGCACTCCACTTACCCTGTGGCAAAGCTAGAAATTTCTCACTAGAGAAGAAATTTGTCTGAAAAGGGGAAAGGGAGTGAGAATGGAGGTAGGAGAAATTAA
This sequence comes from Taxus chinensis, assembly GCA_019776745.2. Classification (NCBI taxonomy): domain Eukaryota; kingdom Viridiplantae; phylum Streptophyta; class Pinopsida; order Cupressales; family Taxaceae; genus Taxus; species Taxus chinensis. Next base: position 164,235,034 of record CM034146.1, on the reverse strand, counting down.
TGTTGAGAGTATAATATCAGATGCCCACACACATTAATTAGAAGTTTCATTCACATGCATTTATAATCAGAAGAAAAACAAATCCGTAGGAGAAGCTACAAGACCAAATGAAACTCATTGGTCATAAAGTCCAAATAAATTCCTCAATCAAAGAGAAAATTATTACTTCTTTTTATTATTGAAGCTTGAGCATAGTTTGTACATAGCTTGAGAATGGAAGAAATTCGAGAGAGAATGAAGATAGAAGAAAAATGGCATTTTTCTGTCTTTTCCAGGTACATAGCACTCTGGTATTTTGTGAAATCAATCACCCCTTTGTAATGACGTTGAGAAGCCATTATATTCTTTGCAAGAAATTGTTACAACTTCAAAAATCCTCGACGCCTTTTCAAATTCCTCTATTGTAAAGAAAACGCTCATGGCAGGTTAAAAACTAGATCTTGCAAAGCAACCATTACATTCGATTTTCCGGTTTAAATATAGACCATTTGATTTTCTCCTATAGCTTTGAAATTAGGCCATCCACATGGCAAGAAGGGATTGGACTGGTTATGGGGGAATCCTTTCACATTTTTGTGATTTTTCATGAGATATTGAAATTTGGAACAAATTAGCCCGTAGCCCCACTTTGAATTTTCAACTTAGACACGTCACACATTCTTATTGGAAATTGGATCGCAGCTCTTTTCTCAACATTTTACCCTTTTTTGGAAAAAAGGCTCAAAAACTCTTTTTCCTCCGCTGGCCCGCTGCTCCGTTTTAAATTTTCAACTTGTGGGCTTCACCTTTGAATTTTTCCCTGATAGCCTGATCAGGGCTGTGGGTTACTTTTAAAATTTTCACCTTTTTTTGCAAAAAAGGCTCAGAAACTCAATTTCCTCTATTGGCCTACTCTCACACTTTTGAAATTTTGGCCGATCCAGATTTTTGGGTTCCAAGTGTTCCAATTGAACTTGTACAGCTTGGGGTAAAAACTTCTACTTTTCCTGCAATCAACAATTTTGGCTTTTCAGGTCCCAAGTGTCCCTCGTGAACTTGTGTACCCTGGGACAAAAACTTTCACTTTTTCCACAATCAGCAATTTTGGATTTTCAGGTCCCAAGTGTCCCTCGTGAACTTGTGCAACCTGGGACAAAAACTTCTGCTCTTTCTGCAATCGGCAATTTTGGCTTTTTAGGTCCCAAGTGTCCCTCATGAACTTGTGTAGCCTGGGACAAAAATTTACACTTTTTCCGCAATCATAAATTTCAGATTTTTGGGTCCCAAGTGTCCCTCGTGAACTTGTGTAGCCTGGGACAAAAGCTTCTACTTTTTCTGCAATCAACCAAAATCAGAAACTTCAAACTTTTCAGGGCTGCTAGGTAAATTTACCATTTTGCCAAAAGTGACCAAAAGTGTTAAGTTCACTAAAAAATCCCATTCCTCCCCATACAATAGGATCTGACCACGTACCTACATTCATTGGGGTCAAAATTTGATGAGGAAAAGACACCCATCATCCCAACTATGGAAAATATGAAGAGGAAGAAAACTTCATCATTTTGAGTCCAAGTTTCAAATTTCCTTCATGAACCAGAGTCATGGAGGCAAAAAAATGATTTGACAACCCAGGCCATAGAACAAGTGAACAATTTCAATAAAAAATGGAGGTTGCAAAGAGGATATTACGTGCACAGACTGAGAAATGGAGGATTTCTAAAAATAATCAAAACAAAGGTTTAAACAGCTATAGGGCACAACTTTTACTAATTTCTTAAATCTCTAACTTGGATTAGACACCAACGAAGGGCATGAGCTCAAAATTTTTGAATTTGGCTATGAAAACGCAAAGCAGTTTTCAGGAGACAACAACTCGCTATAGCTTGGGGACGTGGCATGAATTGGGCATGGCTAGGGCATGACACGAGGATCTAGGATCTCAAGTTTCAAAACACATTATGTTGACCAGTGCCTTATCCATTGGGACTTGCAAAATCATGTACAATTCTGAGAAAGAATGGAAGAAGGAGGAAACACACAAACCAAACCACACAACAAAAAGGGAAACACACTAAGAAAAAACCTATGGTACAAGGTGAAGAATAACCCATTTTCACTGATGATATAGTTTCAAGTATTGCTTGCTTCGAGGAAATTCCAATGGCTTTCCATCCAAGTATGAGAGGAGAAAAACATTCTCACCATAAGCTCTATGAATTTGGAATGGGCCTAGCCACAATGAATCAAACTTTCCATGGCTGCCCTTTGGTTCTCTTCTCTTGTCCCATAACAGAACAAAATATCCATCCTTGAATTCTCTTTCCTTTTCCTTCTTGTCAAATATATTCTTCACTTTCAATTGGTGTTCTTTAATTCTATCCACCACTTGGCATTTTCTTTCTTCCAGCTTTTCTAGGAAGAGGATCCTCTTGTCAATGGATTCTTTGTATTGACCATCTTCTATTTCTTGTAGGAGCTATAGAGCTGGCATCTCAATTGTGAGGGGAATCTTTACCTCAACTCCATACAACGTTTGGAAAGGTGACATACCTATTTCCTTCTTAGGAGTGACCATATCAGCCCACAATGCATCATATAACTTCTTGTGCTAGTTCCTTTGATTCTCATTTACCAGCTTGCGAAAAATGGTCACAATGTTCTTGTTGCTTGACTCAAATTGACCATTTCCCTATGGATAGTAGTCAGAAGAGTGAGATAACAATATTCCAAAACCATAAAAAGACTTGGTGAGCTTCTTTGAAGAGAAATAGGTGGCATTATCTACAACATTTTTTTGTGGTATTCCAAAACGAATAATGATATTCTCCTTGATGAAGTTACAGACTATTTTAGATCTAGCTTGCTTAGTTGGGATGGCTTCCACCAATTTAGTGAAGTAATCAGTTGCAATGAGTACATAAGTATGCCCTGCACTAGAATGAGGATTCAGAACACCAATAAAATATATCCCCCATTGCTAAAATGGTTCTTCAATCACCACAGGCCTAAGTGGCAATGCAGCCAGCTGTGGCTTTCCAACAATTTTTTGGCATGCTTTGCATTTGGAAACCCAATCCTGAGTTTTTACAAAGACGGAGGGCCAATAATATATCCATATGAGGATCTTATGTACGACGACTATTGCTGAGAAATGTCCACCACAAGCTTGATCACGATATGCCCTGAGAAAATTTTCTTGTTGCTCCTTATCTACACACCTGAGGAAACAACCATCTAGGCCTCTTTTGTAAAGTGCATGATTCCAGATCAAAAATTTGGTTGCATTTAGCTTGAGTGTCCTTCTTTGTTTATAATCAAGATGAGGGAGAAATTCTCCATAAGTGAGATAGTAAGCAATGTCAGCATACCACTCATCAGTGGTGGTGACAAAGAGCACCTATGGACTGTCTCCTAAACAGGTTGAGAAAACACCATTTTTTTCTCCCTGATGAGCTTTGAGAGCTTCATCTTAAGCAATTAGCTTGCACAAACCATTTCCTCTTATCAGATTAGAGCGTCTAATCTCCAAGTCATACTCTTTGGTCTTTGTAATCTAGCTTCCTCTCTTTGCCCCAAGATCTTGTTGAGTCAAAATGGACTTGATTTCACTTCTTGGGACTATCACCACTATGTGGGAATTAAGAATGTAGAATCTGAAACTTTTAATAGCTTTGACCATTGCATAGGCATGTTTCTCCAATTGGCTATACTTTAGCTCATGATTTTTTAAAGGACAGCTCATGAAAGCAATGGGTGCTTGTAAAACTTCATCAGTTTTTTGAACAAGGACAACAAAGAGTGTATGTTCTGATGCATAACAATACATGATGAACTCCTTATTGAAATATGAAGATACAAGAGTCAGAGCTTTGGTAATGTCTTTCTTGATCTCCTCAAATGTTGTTTTTCCTTCCTTATTCCACTTGAAACTTGCTTGAGGATTCATAATGGAATTTATATGCTTAGTCAGTTAAGAAAAATTAGGTACAAAACAACAAAGGAAGTTTACCTTTCCAAAGAATGAATGAACTCCCTTCTTACTGGTTGGTAAGGCTATTGCTTGGATAGCTTTGACCCTCTCAGGATCAATGTGTGCTCCATGTTTGTTCATAATGTTTCCCAACAACTTACCTTCTGTGACTCCAAATATGCACTTATTTGGATTTAGAGAAATGCCATGTTTCCTACACCTTACAAGGAATTCCCCCAAATGATTGATATGATCTCCCCTCCTCTTTGAAAAAAATGTGAGGTCATCAAGGTAAATGAAAATGCAGTGTTTCAAATATTTGAAGGCCAAGTCCATTGCTCTCTGGAAAGTGGCCCCAACATTGATCAAGCCAAATGGCATTCTGCTGTAGGAAAAAGTGCCCCAAGGTGTCGTGAAGGCTGTTTTGTTGCAATCCTCTTCTACCACCTTGATTTGGTTGTACCCTGAGAATCCATCAAGCAAAGAGAGAATTTCAGATCTAGTGACTGCTTGTAAAATATGATCCATGATTGGAAGAGGGCAGTTGTCTTTGAGAGATGCCTGATTCAGATTTTGGAAGTCTACACAAATCCTTATTTCCTCATTCTTCTTCTTTACTGGCACAATGTTAGCCACCCATGTTGAATGGTGGATGGGGAAAATGATTCTAGCATTGAGCATCTTTGTCACCTCTTCTTTGATAACATCGAAAATCTTTTGATTGTAGGGCCTTTGTTTTTTCTTGAAGGGTTTGGCTCCTTACTTCAAAGGAATGGAGTGATGCATTTCCTTTGGCTGAAAAGATTTGAGTTCATCATAGGAGTAGGCCAGGACATCTGAGTAATTTTTAGTAGAGCAAAAAACTTTCTCTTCTCTTCTAGTGAGCAACATTTACCAATGTTAACCATCCTTGGATTCTCTGAAGTGCCAATGTTTTCTTTATCAAAATCAGATGGACACTGAGAAGACTATTTTTCTTTCTCTTGGATGAACCTATCATGCTTGTCAAAGAGGTCTTCTAAAGAAACTAGGCCTTTAGGGATTTTGTTTCATTTTAGTTTGAGTACCCCCTCTTCAACGATTCCCTCAATTCCTTACTTATATTCTTTGGGGGATTATTCACTGTGTGGGTTTTTACTTCCTTCAAAGAAAAAATTATTGAAGTTATCCCTTTGTTCTACGAAGGCTAGGATTTGATTATCATCATTGAAGACCTGCCAGTGATTTGCACTGTCTGGTATGATGGGTATGAACACCATCTCAATGGTCACTTTATCTTTTCCAAAAGAAGTATGAGGTGTCACTAAGGAACCTGACATTTCTAGAGAATCAGCCCTTTCATTCTACTCCCTAGGGATAGCTTCAATGGATAATGCATCATAGGATTCGATGCAGTCCCACACTCTTTTTCTATAGTGCTTGAGCCTTGATTTTTTTACCTGATATTGCTTATGGACCTACTTCACTACAACCTCTACATCACCTTTTCATCTCAACTTATTTATTCCAATGTCCTTTGCTCCATTCATGCCTAAAAGCAATGCTTCATACTCTGCAGTATTGTTTGTATTATCAAATTGCAACTTGTAGGCAAAAGAATATATCTCATTGGAGGGAGAGTATAGTACTACACCAGCTCTAGAGCTTGCTCTGGAGTGACTGCCATCAAACTCCATTGTCAAAATATGATCTTCTTCTTCCTCTATGAGGAGTGGCAAGTTATCTTCCTTTTTTGATGTAAGGAAGTAGTTTCCTAGCCCAAAATTTTGAAAAAGGATGTTAGCTCTTGGATCATCAGATTTCCTTACAATGAATTACATTTTCCTGACTGACAGCAGTTTCTTCATTTCTCCTTTCCCTGGGATAGTTGCAGATGACCAATCCATTTTTATTTCTCCACCTAGATCTCTGTAAAAACTTCTACTCAACAACATACCAAAAGATGTTGGGATGTCTGCCACCAAAATGGTCAAGAGTATCTTCTTATTAGGGTAATCAGCTAGTGCAACCTGAGCATCCTTAATCCTTCCTACCAATGGAACTTGTTTGGATTCCATTGAGTAGCAGGTGCCATTTACCTGGGTCAAAGTGAGGCCAAGAGCATTTGCAACTTTTACTGGCATCACGTTATCTGAGGCTCTAAAATCTATAATGCAATTGTTCAGCTAGAAACCTTTGACAAGAAGTGACAGGTAAAAAGGCTCAACTCTGTTGGTGGTGAAGGCACTAAGGGCTAGCATGTTTTGAGAAGGTGGTATGGATGGTGTGGGAAGTAAGCCTTTAGAATTCGAGATTTGGGATGTAGAGTTACCACCTTGGACTGCCTTATTAAATCTATCAAATTGGGTAGGATGTGTTTGAAGGTATTCAATCTCAGAGAGCTGAACTTTGGTTTTGCTTGTATGCTCCACAAAATCAAATGGAGTTACGGTAGATGAGGAAGAGGTTCCAACAGTGGATGAGGACTTAAATGACAGGGGTTTTGGTGCTAGTTTCTCCTTTTCAAATATAGTAATTGGCTTTGAAGGAGATGGAAGTGTAGCCTTTGGTTGAAATTTAGATGTTCTTGTAGAACTAGCATTTAGAAGAGAATTTCTCTTAATAGCTTTTGAGTTGGGAGAAGAATCAGATAACTTACTTGGAAAAATAGTGTGATCCTTGAAAACTAGTGAATCTGATTTATCTTTAGCCAATTCCATGGAAGGTGGTAATGGTGATCCCCTTTTGATGATCTTGTTCAGTGGAGGCTTTGAAGAGCTATCTTCTTTGTTCTTCCTACTCTCAGTTACAACTTCTCATGCTGAAACACCATTCTTGGATTGTGCATGATTGAAAAAAACGCATGAAAAACTTGGAGCTTCTTCATCACCTTCCTCCTTGTCATCAACGTATTCAATTAGGCCATTGTGCATGTTGACCTCTTCAATATCAATATAGTTTTCATAGTCATCCATGCTTTCTTCTTCAGTTTCCTCAATGTATGTTCCTTCTTCTAATTCCCTAGTGTCATAGATGGTATTGACTAGTGGTGCTTCAAGAGAAAGTCTATGAGGAGGTGGAACAATTCTTGGTCTATCCTGAGGATTTGGTCTCCTTGGAGCATTCCTCATTGTGATTTGTGATAGCTACTTCTTAAAGGCAACCAGGGAATTTGCAATTTTTTGGAACATTGGATCAATGGTGACTGAATTTGGACTTTGACCTTTTTGCTTCCCACTTGGTCCTTTCACTTTTCCAGAAAGAATTAAATCATCATTAGTCTCAACTGCAAAGTCTTGAACTTCTCTCAATGTTCTTAGTTGGGCTCTTCTGAGGAAGAATCCAACTTCTGATGGCAAAGCACTGATGAAGAATAGTTTAAAGTTGTTTTCAAGGGGGACCACATCCTCTGGGATCCTTCTAATCAACCTATTATACCTTGCTACAAAATCTCTCATTGATTTAGAGGTCTCCTTCTTCATCTGAACTAATTGGACTAGTAGATCCTGACAATCTTATGTGCTCTTGAACCTATGTTCAAATGCACTTCTTATATTTTCCCAACATGTGATAGATCTTGGGGGAAACATGTAGAACCATTCAACATCTCTCTCTTGGAGTGACTCAATAAAGATCCTAACTGAAACATCTTCATCTTCAACTCCCAACACTCCACAAGCAGTAATGAATGCTGCTACATGTTCTATAGGGAGATGAGAACCATCTACTTTGAATTTTGGGAAGTTATTTATTGAGCCTCTTGGGAGCTCATGAAGTGGTTGTGGATGACCAAGTGGACCAATATTTCTTCCCCATGGCACGCTAGACCTACGTACTTCATCTTCATGATCACCTATTCTATTCCTATTTATAACCTCCAATCTTGCTAAGGCTTCTTCTGCTACTGCTCTTTGTTCTACTTCAATTTGGAGTCTTTATATTTCTTCAAGTTGAGCCCTTATCTCTTCTTAAACAACTGCCTCTCTTTCAAGCTCTTCAAATGTGGGATCAATTTTTCCTCCTTGCCTCAATTTCCGGGTGTATCTTCTGTAAGCCAACTTGAAAGTTTATGCTCTTCTCTGGGGTGCTGAAATTTGTCTCTTCCTTTCCAATTCGATAGCACGTTCCTCTTCTAGGTCTAGAATCCTTATGGTGATGAAGTATTGATTGAAACTTTGTCTATTATGCAAAATAGCTTCTCTTAGATCAAAAGCAATGTCTTCTTGGATGTGAAAGATTAAATCGTGTCTCTCAATAGGAGGATTTCCCAGAATAGTCATGATTTACATCCATGTAGTTTGCGTGATTATTCAAACTCCAGAAACTTTTCTTTTACAATATTTTTTTTGTATTTTATGACCTTGAGGTTGTTTTTGGGTGCAGATACTAAAAAATATGCCCCACGGTGGGCGCTAAAAGTTTTTGGTGAGAAAATTTGTCTTATGGAAAAATTGGTGGGTTTTAAGCCAATGCTATGGGAATCTAAGTCCCTTTGCTTGAATGGTGAAAATTCCATATGTGCATGCGTGAAAAATTGGATTTCAATGGTGGCCTTTCAACCAAAGATCCAATAGGGGCACTCCACTAACCCTATGGAAAAACTAGCAATTTCTCACTAGAGAAGAAATTTTTTTGAAAAGGGGAAAGGGAGTGAGAATGGAGGTAGGAGAAATTAATGTTATGAGTAGAATATCATATGCCCACAAAAATTAATTAGAAGTTTCATTCATATGCATTTATAATCAGAAGAAAAAGAAATTCATAGGAGAAACTACAAGACTGAATGAAACTCATTGGTCGTAAAGTACCAATCAATTCCTCAATCAAATAGGTAATACTTCCTTCTTTTTATTATTAAATCTCGAGAAAATTTTGTACATAGCTTCAGAATGGAAGAAATTCGAGAGAGAATGAAGGTAGAAGAAAAATGACATTTTGTGTCTTTTCCAGGTACAGAGAACTCTGGTCTTTTGTGAAATCAATCGCCCCTTTGGAGTGACGTTGAGAAGCCATTATATTCTTCACAAGAAACCATTACAACTTCAAAAATGCTCAACTCCTTTTTAAATTCCTCTGTTATAAATAAAACACTCATGGCGGGTTAAAAACTAGATCTTGCAAAGCAATCATTACATTCGATTTTCCAGTTTAAATATAGACCATTTGATTTTCTCCTATAGCTTTGAAATCAGACCGTCCACGTGGCAGGAAGGGATTAGAGTGGTTACGGGGGAAGCCTTTCACATTTTGTGATTTTTCATGAGATTTGGCAATTTGGAACAAAGTGGCCTGCAGCCCCGCTTTGAATTTTCAACTTAGACACGTGACACGTTCTTATTGGAAATGGGATCAATACTCTTTTCTCAACATTTTACCCTTTTTTCGAAAAAATGAAAAAAAATCAATTTCCTCCATCGGCCCACTGCTCCGATTTGACTTTTCTACTTGTGGGCTTCACCTTTTACTTTTTCCCTGATAGCCTGATTGGGGTTGCGGGTCACTTTTAAAATTTTCACCTTTTTTTGCAAAAAAGGATCAAAAACTCAATTTCCTCCACCAACCCACTCTCACGCTTTTGAATTTTTGGTTGATTCATATTTTTAGGTCCTAAGTGTCCCAATTGAACTTGTGTAGCCTGGGGCAAAAACTTCTACTTTTTCCACAATCAGAAATTTTGGTTTTTTGGGTCCCAAGTGTCCCTCGTGAACTTATACAGCCTGGGAAAAAAGCTTCCAATTTTTCTGCAATCAGAAATTTCATCTTTTCAGGTTCCAAGTCTCCCTCATGAACTTATGCAGCCTGGGACAAAAACTTCCACTTTTTCCATAGTTGGCAATTTCAGCTTTTTGGGTCCCAAGTGTCCCTTGTGAACTTGTGTAGCCTGGGAAAAAAAATTCTACTTTTTCCGCAATCAGAAATTTGAGATTTTTGGGTCCTAAGTGTCCCTCCTGAACTTGTGCATCTTGGGATAAAAACTTCCACTTTTTCCACAATCAACCAAAATCGGAACCTTCAAACTTTCCGGGCCTGCAGGGCAAATTTACCATTTTGCCAAAAGTGACCAAAAGTGTTAAGTTCACCAAAAAATCCCGTTCCTCCCCATCTAATAGGATCTAACCACATACCCGCATTCATTGGGGTCTAAATTTGACGGGGAAAAGACACCCGTCATCCTGACTATGGAAAATACGCAAAGGAGGAAAAATTCATCATTTTGAGTCCAAGTTTTGAATTTCCTTCATGAACCAGAGGCATGGAGGCAAAAAAAAGATTTGAAGACCTAGGCCATATAACAAGTGAACACTTTTGATAAAAACTGGAGGTTACAAAGAGGATATTATGTGCATAGATCAGGAAATGGAGGATTTCAAAAAACAAGCAAAGCAAAGGTTTAAACAGCTCCAGGGCACAACTTTTACTAATTTTTTAAATCTCTAACTTTGCTTAGACACCAATGAAGGGCATGAAATCAAACTTTTTGAATTTGGATATGAAAACGTGGAGCATTTTTCAAGAGAAAACAAGACACAAAATCACACACTTGGGTACATTTCTAGGTCCTAATCGCATACTATTATTCATATGATTCCAAAGTGAGAAAATTACTAATTGACATCTATCTTTGGCCTCTTTTCTATCTTTCTTATTTCCTTTTTGGTCTTACACACCCCAGAACCTAGTTTGATCTTCATTACTTTATCTTTATTTACTCTAGAAAGTAGCACCTAGCCAGGATGCCAACACCTAGGCACCCTCATCCCCTCTGGGAACCCCAACCTCTTTATATGTTACTTACCTATTTTTGGCCTCTTTTATCTTATGGGAATCTTGATTTCTTATGGCTTGACCTTTTAGTTGTCAATTATGAAATTCAAACAACGGAATCATATAAATACAAATCCATGTGACCATAATAAGGTACCAAACTCTAAACATATACTATCACCACCCAAGGTTGTATCCAAAGGATTTTAAGAGCATCAAGGAATCCATCTAGATTTCACTCAAGGGATGAGGGACTACATTTTCTTTATACACACATAGGAGGGGAAGTTCATTTTTCCATCCACACAACTATTTACATTGATACATCTATTTATTGCTCCCTATCAAATGCATGTTTCACAAGATATTCCTAGGGCATGATTTCTACACACACGCACAAGAACTACATTGTTGAAAAGAAGAAGTATGATACTAAGAAGAAGGAACACAAAAGATTCACATGTGGTAGCAAGGTAGGTTTGAAGCCACAGAAGGATAGGGAAGGAAGCACGTGTAAAAGATAGAATGAATTTGGACTTAGCCATTTTCATGGTTATGGGATATTTTTGGAGATAGTGTGCGGGGCACACAACCAGATGGAAACTTGTGAGGTAAAAAAATGTTATATTTAGAAGAGCATCTACTAAAGAACTTTGCATGAGTTCAAGTTGATAATAAGATTACCATTATCAGCTAGCTAGAAGAGATCTATTATTAGTGCACTTGCATGTGTGTCTATTATTGTAAAGGCGCATGACTATTTTCTACATGTGACCTATTTTGGGAATTATGTAAGTGGTGAAGGGAAATATCCCACCCTTATAAATATGTAGTAATCTACGTAGATTAGTAGAGAGTACTGTGTATGAGCTATTGTGGAGTTATGCTACCAAAACTGATGCATGCATGAACTTATGGTACTAATTATTATAAGAATCTTATGTGTTCATTGTGTTTTAATATAATGGAGTCTATTAGATTAATAATGGTGTCAAATGTGATTGTAACTAGTTATTGCATAGATAATTTCATTATATTTATCATTTGATTCATGATTCTTTAAGATCTAGATCTAGAATATGCTATATGGAAAATGTATATTGTTTATGTATCTAAAAGCATTAAACATTCATCATGTTCACATATTGCACAAAAAAATATAAGGAGGGACATGATACCTTTGTGTGCTTTAGGTGAGTGCTCATTATAGGTTAAGTGATGTGCCAGTGCGCTTGGGTTATTCCTGGTAAATTCTAGGCTGCACCATTGGTTCTATTTCCAAGACCTCTTTTTCAGTTGTTTTTAGGATGGTTTGCGATGAAGACGTACCAGTTGACCCTAACAAGTGTTGAGGAGTGGATAAAAGATCTAGAAGAAGAGTATGCATAGAGGTTCAGTAATGGATTTGAGTTTGACACATGCGCGTGGATGGAACATAATCAGTATGAAAATTTGTATGAGAGATTATTTGCCATTTTTCTCATAGAATTATATGAGTGGATGGTTGTTTATGTGTCTAAAAGGAATTGGAGGTATCGTGAACTTATTTGGATGCATGAAGAATTCCAGACCCTTTGTGATGCTAATCTGATTTGGACACACACTGTGGATACTTGGTTCCGTGGTGTTCTAAAAAAATATATACTTAATTTCCACTTATTCTTTTCCAGAGGTAGCGGAATCCACTTTTTATGGTATCCCATGGGAACATACTTTCAAGGCATTCAAATAGCGATTAAGATCTTGATGGTAACCTTGAACTTGGAAAATAAACTGATGGATAACTAAATCCCACCACACGTGGGGGAAGGAGTAGGTTTGGTGAAAGATGACAGAGCTATTGGTAGAGATGTGGAGAGAAGAAAGGTGCCTTAAATACAATGAGGCATACAAGAGGGAGATATATAAACAATATCACATTAAATAATAGATGGTGTTGAGGAGAGAGATGGCTCACGAAGGATTTGGAGCTCACATAGAATGTGTGAAGCCAAAGAATTAGGAACCCCCCATTTGGTAAATCATGAAAGGGAACCATCTTCGGCCTCATATGAGAGCGTGCCAACTGAGATGACTTGGGCCACATGCACACTTTTGAATCTACCTAGCAATCTAGCCCTTACACTTGGTTTTCCAGTACATAGCACATCTAATAGTCAGTAAGGAAAATTGGGTAGTAGGGAAACAAGTGTAAGTCACATATCAAGTACATCGATGGTAGTGAAAATGTCTTCATTGTTGTTTGGAGGTACTTTTCAGGTGCATCATCTACACAAAATTTGAGTGTGTAAAATTTGGGGCTCACTTTTGGGAGCAGTACCACCACACAAACTATAGGTGTTTAGTACCGTACTACTATTGGGACACATCAAAGTACATATTCTAGTCAACTTCCAGCTACGGGTGGAAGATCAAGGGGTTTAGGTGGTTCTAGTTCTGGTGGATCTAATGGTTCTTAAGGTAGAGGAAACACAAGAGGTTATGGATCAGGTGGGAAAGGTCTACACCAACCCTAGAATATTTACATGGAGATGTCACTTTATCTTCCATAGTATAGGGGAATAGAAGATGCTACTAAACACGTGCACATGTGTGAATTACCGTGGTATGCAAAAGGGATCACAACATTTGAGCATAAGGCAAGTCAATTTGTAACTACATTGTAGGGACGTGTACACAGTTGGTACATGAAGTTTGAACCTGATCAAACTTGCGTAGATTACACAACATTTAAAGATGCATTACTTAAAGATTTCTATATCCATAAGTTGGAGCAGAAGAGTATAAACGTGCTTAAGGATATTAAACAAGGTACTACTGAAAGTGTCCGAGAGTATGATGCCCATTTTAAAACACTTTTATCTAAGCTTTCTTATGATATTCACACAATCCATCATGTGTAATGGTTCATTGGAGGTCTGATCACACCTTTTAGAAGGGATTTGTCACATAAGACATACACTGATCCACACGAAGCCCTTGAAGCTACTTTACACACTGAGGCAATCGAGAGTATAGACACTGGAGTCAGCCCATTCTTAGAGGCACAAATTACAACTGTGGAAAAATAGTTAGAGAAACTATCGGTGAATTCAGAACATAAGACATGCACTGGGATTTGGTGTACAAATTATGTAGTGGAAGGTCACACCAAGGATAATTATCCCCATAGATCAGTATGTTCATTACTGCTAGATTGTGAGATATGTCACCTGAACCATGATGCTAACCATTTCCCATTATTACAATGTGCGATAAGGAATAATTTATCCTATTATTGTAAGATTTTACAGTCTATGAATCACGATATAGAGGACTGTAAGTTGATTGGACAAATCCATGATGCTATAGATATTAGTGTGTAATAAATAGGGGTATCAGATAACTCTAAAGGAAAGAATGAGCACCAAGATCAAGATCAAAATCAAGTGCGTTATGATCAGAATGAGGGGCACTATGATGGAGGACATGGCATAGGTCGAGGATACCATGAAGGATTCAGATGTTGAGTCCGTGGTGGTGGACAAGGAGATTTACCTCATGGAACATGCTTTACATGTGGATCACTTAACCACTACAGGTGCGAATGTCCTCATAATATTACATGTTCTTTCTATGGAAAGAATCATAGCTATTATGAATTCTTGAACTTATATGAGCATATTAGTAAGTAACATAAACAAGAAAAAAAGGTACAAGGATGGTTAGGATACAACGCACCCTGAAAAATTAATGGATGCCCAAGTTGGAACTAGAATCTAAGGTATTTCTTGTAAAGATCACTACCTAGGATGAAGTTGTATGCACTAGAGAGGCATTACAACAGAAACCTACCATCAATAAAGAGGAGGTTTTACATGCCCGATACTCAGATCCTACCCATCAGAAGGAGGTTTATCAAGAGACCATGGAGGTCCTTATAAATATTCAAGGTGAAATATAAATTTTAAAGGAGCAATCACGGAAGATGGAACTAAAGAAGGAGGTAAAGACGGTCTAGTCAGATATTGATGACTTGAAGGAGGTATGCAGAATGCTCCTTAGGAGAATATTATTCCATTACTAGGGAGTTGGCTAAAGGGAAAAGATTAGAAGTTCTCAAGCCATCTAAAGAAGTAATCCTTAAGTGGGAAGATGCACATTCTATTAGTGATACTACAAGTATTGCTTGTGATAATTGGGCTCATGGTACTTATGAGTTAGTAGGGAATGAAGTAAGGAGCACATTTGTGTGGAACAAAAAAACTCGATGCATCAGGAAAATAGGTAACATCTCTAAACATTAGAACGTTGGGGAAGGGGACCCTATAGTATTCCTATGAGTCATGGAGGAACAATGGGTAGACCAATTGAAAATAAGAAGTATGATAGCATAGAAAATGAGTGAGAAAACAACGTGCTGTAGGGTGGTTCACAGGGATAATCTTGTAGAATGGAATGAAGTCTGGATTGCTCTTACAACTCAGTTTTCTAGGAGTAATGCACCAGTTAAAATTTGCACATTTCATGGTAATCAACTAGTTCAGCACCACATTTAATAGTGTGAGAGGCTCTGGACAGAAATATCTACCACCTTTGCTATGGGTGCACAAACTTTATTCCACTTTACAAGGCTGCACACGTGCTTGGTATGTATATGTAGAGCTACATAGAGAAACTTGAAATTGGTAGGATTTGATTATAGGTATGGTCCAAAATTTTGACTACTTCTCTACTAAACCTCTAGTAGAAGAGGCATTAAGGGTTATAAAGTGGTTAACTATGGGAGACAGTGCAAAGGTGGAAGAACTCATTCAGGTTTTATTTGATGGAACCGACTCAGGAGTGTGTTTTTTCTATAGGAACAGAGACAATTGCCACACTACTTAAGCACACTTTATTTGAGAAAGATAAAGGGAAGATGGTCTACATTGTGGCTGATGAAGAAGTATAATAACTAGATATAGATCATTCAACAGGTGTGTGCAAGGTCTTGGACAGTGCAGATAACAACACACGTGCCTATCATGAACCAATGAGGACCAAGAAAGGGAATATTGGTGTGGATGCTGAACCTAAAGAGGTAATAATTGGAGATTATTGGTGTGAATTTGAAGTAGGAAAAATAGTGGATTTGCTCCATTATTTTTAGGATTTATTTCCTAGGGGATACCATGAATTGAAAGGAGTGCATGCATATTTAGGAGAAATGAAGATAAAGATTAAGGAAGGTGCGCACCCAGTCAGGAAGAGACCCTACAGGATGAAGCTAAACTTGTGCAAAGAGGTAAAAGAAGAAAGTGAAAAAATGTTGAAGTCTGGAATCATCAAGCCCTTAGATGAGTCAGAATGGGTTAGCCCAATGGTGATCAGTATAAAGAAAGATTGTCAGATTAGGATCTATGTAGACTATAGAGAGCTGAGTGCTACATGTATGACTGATCCTTTCCCTATGCCATTCCCAGAGGAAATATTAGAAGGCATTGCAGGGTGTGAATTCTATTCCTTTACAGATGGATTCTATGGGTATCACCAGTTTAGGATTGCATAGGAGGATCAAGAAAAGACTACTTTCACCACTGAATGGGGAAGTTTTGCATATACTGTGATGTCCTTTGGTTTAAAAAATGAACCTATTGTATTTTCGCAAATAGTTGTTCAAGCATTCAAGGATTTTATTCATCTTTTCTTGCAAGTTTACTTGGATGGTTGGATGGTGTATGGGCTTGTTAAGGATCATTGTGACAGTTTGTGCTTCATGTTTGAACAATGTAGAAAGTGAAGAATCTCTTTGAACATTAATGAGTGTTTTTTATACAACTCCTTTTGGTACTTTACTTTCCTATATCATTTTTGAAGAAGGATTGTTGGTAGACCAAGCTAAATTTACAGTTATTTTGGGTATGGAAGAACCTACGAGCCAAAACAGAGTGTGTGGATTCTTGGTGCACACATGATGCTACTGGAAGTTTATTAAGGGGTTATAGACACCAAAAATCTGGATCCCCTCATCTTTGAACAAATCATTAATTAAACATATCGATATTTTATATCCTAAGTTATACACTACATCCTTCACATTTGTTCCATTAATAAATTCATCAACATCCCATACTTCCTCCATCACATACCATTTTTATTTAATAAATTAATTAAATGTATGAATATTTCACCATACACACCATTTAATTACATTATATTATCAAAATCATTTATATAAGTCTAAAACTACCCGAATCAGCCTAAATCTATTTATTCCCTAAAAATCCATCTTACTTATATCTTTCTGACACCCTTATCTCTAGATACCTATCATAATCATCTACAGACCTATTAAAATAATTTATACACCTATCAAAATCATACCTAAATTAGTATAACCTAACCTACTTTGACATCCTCCAAAACAAAAAAACATGTCCCTAAACAATCTAACAAATTCACCCTTTGGAATTCAAAACAAAAACCTTTATTTAGCAAATTGTTCCAACCATTTTCCATCCAAATCTCAAATGGGCCAAAATTTCCGACAATTACTTAAGAGATTTTCCAACTTCTCTTCGGGATCCTCCACTTGCTTTCATAAATCTTATCTTCTTATCTGAGTTCATAGCATCATTTATACCGTAGTGTTCAAGATATTGTCCAACAACATTCTCAACACACCTCAAGAATCTCAAAGTCACTCAACATCTCATCAATTTTGTTGCAGGCTTCACCAACTTGATGTATCAATCTTTCATCCAGATCTGAGGCTTCTTCTCACCTCTTTATCACAGTCTAGGTACTTTTATTTATTCATTTATTCATCTCATATCATCTCTAGGACTTCACAAGTCTGAAATACTGGCTTAATCAGTCAAATACATAATTTTATCAGTTTTTTACTATTTATCAGAATCACCAGTGATTCCTGCAGTCACCTACGATTCTTGTCATTTCAATATTTCTATCAGCATTCATTTAATCTACTTTATCATTCATTTCACTTATATTTCCTTTCACTTACCTATTTCCTAGTGCTAACATTATGGCTAGCATGGATTGTTTTATATGGTAATAGGTGGTCCAAACCATGAGATAACCAACATTCACCGTTTTCCAATAATTCGTCACCCCTTTTATTGGGAATAGTACAACATTTTGCATGATCTAACTTTGTGTGTTATCCATTGTTCCCCATTGGATGAGTTAGAAAACATCTTTGAGTTTATCCATGAGATCCGCAAGGTTGTGGAAGGATATTGGGCTGCATATTTTGAGTATCAATGCATATGAATTAAACTTGCTTGGCTTTAGTACGAGGCTCAACAACACGATCCACATTTTGAGCTCAATTTCGAGCCATAATCTTCCTCTTCCTTCTCTCATCTATTTTAATCTGATTTGTAATTAACTTACCATTTATCATGACATTATTTTGTATTTGTTATCATATATCGTATTTCTTTCAGATCCACTTGATTGTTTAAAAGCATATTTACAACTTTGTAAGGAATCCCATTGACTTCCAAGGATTAGGCCTTTGCTAGGAAATCCACAATTATCTTATTGATCATATTCATTTTAGTGTCTATGATTATAAGATTTCCTTAGTGGAGAGGATATTGTACCAACCTTTCATGGAGAGTAACATTAAACATCTTCATCCATCATCTACAGGTATCACTAAACTCCGTGTCCTTTGAGGTTATTTTATTTCTATTTTTCTTGCTTATTTAATTCAATTTGATGGAGTAGGAATATTTATAAACATCTTGGCATGCCTGGTGGAACCAATGAGTCCTTATTTTATTGTTTTATTCATCTAAATTACCATATTTTTCATTTTTTGATTTTTTGTTTAGTAATCGCCAACAATTTAGTCAATCACCAATGATTCAATCAATTGCCAACTATTTCTCTAAATATTTTTGCTTACTTTGAAGCTTTCCTTTTAATTTTTGTTTTTTGGTTATTTCTTTATTTTCTAATTTTATGTTTGCAGATTTTTGTTGTGCTATGTTTGCTAAGCATGTTTGTTTTCTGAAGCTAATCACAGTCTAAAAAAAACTTTCATTCATCCAAAATATCATATTTTTCCACATCTATTTTTGTGTTTGGTAATCACTAGCGATTTGGTATAACCACCAGTGATTTGCATAATTTTCAATGATTCCTCTTAATCCTTTGGATTACTTTATAGTTAGCCTTCTAATCTTTATTTTCTATTATTTCTTCTCTATTTCTGCTAACCTGTCTTATAGGTTTCTATTTATGGAGATTTTACTTATTGGATTGTTGGATTGCTTGTTTCCTAAAAATTAAAAATTGTACAAAAAAAACTAAAAAGGAAGCATTTATCACAATTAGTCCTAAAACCTTTTTTTTCTTTCAATATTGCATTATTTAATTGTTTGTTCTCATTAAAAATAAACATTTCATTTTGAGTCTTGAAATGAATTGTTGCATCCTTCTTGCTCATATAGTTTTATTTAGGTAAAATTAATTGGTTGCATTCATGTTATTTTCCCCCACACACAACCAACCCACATAAAAAATCAAAAAATGCATTTAAACAATTCTCACCTAGGTGATAACTATTGGGATTTCATCACCCAATAAGGAAACTGGCTCGGTGTTTTGACTAAGTAAAAACACCTATCTGTTGGTATATTGGAAAATCACCTGACTCCCTTATTGTTTTAGGACCGTGAATTGAGGGGGTAGGTCCCAATATCAATCCCATATCGACATCGGTATAGATTTGAGCCTCACTTAACTTCAGGTATATTGAGGAAACCACCCATAAACATACCTGAAACTAGCCATAGCTTACCATTTCCTAGGACCTATTAGCCATTTTTCACATTTCACTTTTTTTAATTAAGTCAAGATAATCTTAAATTTTATTTTGCATGTTTTTCTTGTTGTTTTTAACTAACCCACTTAGTTATTTTTTTTCATTTGTATGTGTTTGTTTGTTTGCTTACTATGGTATTGTTGGTCATTCAAACATGCACCCATGTCTCGGATCTAGAAGATTCAAGGTTTTTTGAGACAACAATGGAATCAGCCCCAAGTTGTGGGACCTTGCACACTTGGGATGGATCTCTGGAGAAGGTTGGTTCCTCTACCTAACTATAATGCTAATTCTACTCCTAATGCTGAAATAAAATCCTACACTAAATATACCAAGGGACTAGGGATAGAAGGATGTGTAGAAAGGGGAAATTCTAAGCTAATGAAGGTGATAGTGCCAGGGAAAGGGTTGATATCTCTCTACGAGTAGAAAAGGAAATAGAGGGTGTGGGAGAAGAGGGAAGATGACGGGTGCCACAAATCAACATGCGGGCTCGACCTTCCAGTGTGTGTAACACATGAACATGAGCACGGTAAGAGGGGAATACACACATCATGCCAGATAAGTATAGAAAAAGAGGTGAGATGCAAATAAAAATGAGAAAGGGAAGATAAGAGATCCAAAAAACATGATTTTATTGCTCAAGGGATGCACATTTAGTTATTGTTATCCCAAATGTGCCCCCTGCTCATTTTTGTGGCTAACTCCTTTACATCTTTCCTTCTCCTATGTGCCTCAGTCAGAATATTTTTATTTTCAGGCACTGAAACCCTTCTAGAAATGGCACCATTGGATAGAGCTCTCTCTCGGCTTTCCAGAAAGGTAAAGTTTCCTCCTAACTCCTCATATTTTTCAAGTTATGGCTCGGCAAAGTTTTTGTGGGAAATTTTCCCTTATGAGGCCCAGCAGCCAATAGGAAGCCGCCACATGGCACCTAGAGTGGTGGAGCATGAGGAAAATTTGAAAAAAAATTCCAAAGACCAAACAGGTAAAAATTCAAACTTTTGCCCATCGATCTAATTTTGGCATGATTTTGCCCTAAATTTTCAAATTGCCATATCTTTCAATCCAGAGCTCGGATTTTCACGTTTTTTATATCAATGGAAATCTGGTGAACTTCTCTACATGATTCCGAGGTCAATTTTGTATTTTGGTTGAGTTTGGAGAGATAAAATCAAGAAACACCTTTGGCACGTGGTAATGGCCAAAAATGACGTTTCAACAACCAGTTTTAATGCAAAATGGGTCACATTCTTCTTCAGCATGGCCAAAAATGTCAAGGCATGGGTATGTAAGGATGCAACCATGCTATTTTAATGCATCTTAATTCAATGGGGAATGGCTTCCACATTTTTTACATGTTTTCTCTCTCCTGGGCTCGACCCATGCATTGTAAAAGCCAGATTTGGCTCATTTTTTTGAGGTTGAACATTTTTTTTTGGATAGCAAGCTTCTTCTTTCACCTTCAACAAGTGATTTTTGTAAGTATCAGACCTTATTCATGATTGTAACAGGTTTCTGCCTCTTTGATGTTGCAAATGCAAGGATTTTGACAGTGAAAAATGACAGTGCAGACTCTGTGATCAATTTTCAGTCCTTTGTTTGTATTGTCTTGCTTCATTTCAGACCTTTAATTGCATCTTATCAGCCTGTGTATGATGTTTCATGTTGCATTTCATGAAATTGTGTCAATTTTCATGAATAAGAAGTGTTCACCACTCCTTTGGTGTATCACCTATTAGTTTAGTTTCAATTTTTGCACTTTCTATCTCTCTCTCCTTGGAATTTAGAGTAGGATTAGGATTCAAACCTCTGCAATCGTGCAAATAACATATTTGATCATAGGAGTTTAAGGAACCAGCCTCTAATCTGGGGATTCCTCTCTCATTTTACAAGTCCCACACTTGGAGAGAGGTTGCAATGTTGTGCAATCACGCTGGATGCCTGAAACATCAACTTAGAAACTTGATTTGCATACAGGGGTGCTGCTGATTTACAACAACAATTTTGGCACGCTGGATGGGACCTTAGAGGTCTCATTTTCATTACAGAAAAGTTGATGTGCATCTGCTGCAATTTTCTTGCTTAAAAGAGATATAAATTACACATCTGGCGACTCCAAGGAAGAAGAATCAGCTGGTTTTAGTAGTGCAAACCTGAAAACTCATGAGAAGAATCAACTACAAGGTCAAGAGCTGGAGTAGGAAGAGGCACTGTTTGAATATCTATAGTTATCTCCAAGAATAAGGCAAAGTGGTAGGAGAATCCAAAGGTCTCCATCTCCACCAAACAAAACTCTCTCAACTCCTCCTCCTGGTAGGCCTTTCATTCAATCAACAAGGGTTCTAAGGCCAATTAGAATGGCACAAAACAACCCCTATGTCAATTTCACTGGCAGCAGCCCACTTGCTCTCAATGTACAAAATCCAATTCCAATTACAGCCTTGAAGAACATTCCATACTTCACTGGAGATAATCAGACCTCATTCCTGGTGATCATGTTAAAGACATTGCCAACCTTTGTGCAATTCATGAAATCAATGAGATGTAAGTTGTTGTCAAATTGCTGGCATCCTCATTTAAGGGGAAGGATTTGCAATGGTTTAGAAGCCTTGCCTCATGTTCTATTCAAAATTAGAATCAGCTATGTGTAGCACTTCATGAGCAATTTGGAGAGAATGGAGACTACTTATCTCTTTTGGAGCAGCTGACAACTATCAAAAGAGCTCCCAATGAGCAGCTGACTGATATTAATTTTAGATTTCAAAGGACTTGGGAGAGAATTCTAGTGGCAGTCAGGCCAACAATAGAAGGTACTTTTCCTTACTATCCCAAAGCTCTAAATTCTTATATTTCTATGTTAATTCAGTCCATGGGAGGCACAACTATCCCCATTGCTTATAACATTGCCATTAGAGCTGAAATTTTTTTTTTCCAAGCTGGCAAAACTAGCCCCTAGACCTCCAATGCCATTATTTCAAAGTTTAGAGAGCCCAAACACTAGCCAAGTGCCTAATTTAGCTTCTATCTCCCACTCCTAGAAATCAGAATTCAAGTGAAGCTTCCACTTCATCTTCTAGTGCCTCAAATGAACTTCAAGAAGTCATGAAGCAATTGCAAAATCTAGGTAATGAGCTGGTTACACTCAAAAGGAAGCAAGCTCAAGGTTTTAGACCTTCCTTCCAGCCTCAAGCTCAGCCTAATAGGCAACCATATCAACCTCATAGACCACCCAATCCAGCTGCAAATCTAAATCAAGCAAGGCCTCCTACCAACAGACCATTTTAGCGTTATAATCCAAATGCTATATCTGCCTCTAAGGCATTGGTGCCAACACAAAACAACGTTGCTCAGAGTATGATTGGTGTTTTCCATGCAATGAACCTTACAACCAATCTATGTGCTTCAACGGTGCCTTGAATCAAGCATTAATGGTGACAACTACTGGTGTGGAGGGTGAGGGTAGTCAAGGAAACAACCAACAATAAGAAACATTCCAGCAGCAATCAGCTCCAAATGACACCACACTTGTGAACTGGCAGGAAGAGGATTTTTGTGGCATAAATCAAATAGTCTCTCAAGGTGTTGCAGCCAACACAAGGTCAAAAAGAAGGAATTTGGGTGAAGAACAACCATTAGTTCCAACCAATCCACAACCTTTTATGGCTCCACAGCTCCACAAATGGTTCGCAAACAAAATCTAGTTGTAAATGCACAAGGGCAGCCAAGAACAGCTCCTAGACCAACTCAAATACCAGTTGTTGCTGCCCACATGCAAGGGATGAATATACAAAACAAGGGACAGCAAAGAGATCCTTCATCACCATTTAGTATCATTGATCAGATGAAGAAGACAAATGTAAATATATCAATGTGGGAATCCCTATCTATCCCAGGCCAGAGAGATTTGCTACAAGCTGCCATGAAGGACTGGCCAACTTCGAATCAGCAAGTCCAAATGCAAGAGAAGGTGCTCACAAATGCTGCCCAGCCTGAAGGGAATCATGGAGGACAGCAAGGTAAAATGTTGAAGCCCCCTCCTTTTTATGTCTCATTAATCATTGGAAACCAATTGGTGCACAATTGCATGATTGATTTCGGGGCAAGTAGCTCAGTGATGCCCAAGCAAATAGCTGATCAGCTAGGACTTCAATATGAAACCATATCCAAAGGGGTAGTGCAGTAGGATTGGGAACAGCAGTAACAACAGTTGGGGTGATTAGAAACTTGAGTCTTACCTTGCATGCATGTCCAAATGTTGTTATTTTACAAGATGTATGGGTAAGTGCAGGAAGTTGATGGACAAATATAGGGTCATCCGTGGACATCATATTCCAAATAACAACATCATATCAACTTGTAGGGATTATTAGCAATACATACACTCAAAATCAGAAAAAATTATATTAATATGAATCGTAGCATCCAGAGTCTAGTTTCTAAAATACTAATTTTTGTAAAAAATGGACAAGATTAGCTATATTAAAAACTCAAAATTCAATGACTTGGCATTTTTTTTTAAAATGCCAATAAGATAATAGTCCGTTTGCCCACAATTTGGATGACCAAAAATTGATATATTTTTTTTTCCTTTGGTGAGAAGTTATATGCCACTATCTATCTTGGGATGGATTTTATTTTGTATTTTTTTGAGTAATATTTTATTTTTTATAATTTTTTCCGTGAAAGTGGTATGAAAACATAAAGAAAACAGAGCACTTTCCGTTTGCCCGCCATAACTTCATCAAAAAATATTGAAATCAAATAAAAAAAAATTTTGAACATGTATATAATTTCACCATGTTTGGGATGGTATAATTTTTATCACATTCTGATAAGTGAAACAAATTTTGCAGTCTTAAACGTAGACATAAACATTCATAGGAAAAAGTGTCTTAAAGACCTACTATTAGTAAAAAATTATAAAATGATATTTATCCTCTTCTATTCACTTTAAAATCAGTATTTCTGTAAAGCTAATAGTCTCCCCTACACAATGGTACCATTTTTATGGCAAATTTTTTACTTTTCGACATGGTTCAATTCCGTGGAAGACTAAATTTGATGTTTTGTTGTTTTTAATGTAAAATTCAGGATTTGATGTCCACTTAATTGTCCCCCAACTTGACGCACTTACCCGTATCAGTTATAGACCTTCCACCACTCTTTGCCCTATGTTTGTCAAGAGATTTCACAGCCAAGATTGGAGGATATTTGTCTACTGATTGGTCACACATGTTGTTCAGAACGAGGTATGGAACCAAAGCTACAATCAGGTCTGAACCTATTGCAAACTTCCACATTGAGCCCTACACTCCAAGTTAGATCAATGCCAACTGTTCGGCATTTGATCAAGAAGATCACCCAAGCACTAATGAAGATGACACCAAGGTTGGAAGCATCTTGGATCTAACTCTTGATGAATGGGCAAACAAGGTGCATGCTTTTGATCCTTATAAAAAAGTAGAAGAATCTGAGCTAGGGGTCTATTGCATACATCAAGAAGATCAGCCCATTCCTAGCATCAGCAAGCCAAACCACAAGGATGACAATGAGGTATGGCAGCTATTTTTTGATGGATCAAGGAGTAGACAAGGTGCAGGAGGTGGAGCTATGCTTATTTCACCTCAAGGAGTAAAGTACTATTCAGCTTTTAGATTTCAGTTTGCATGCTCCAATAACACTGCTGAATATGAAGCCTTGGTGCAAGGGATGCATTGGGCAATAAAGAGAGGAATAAAGAACTTGCAAGTCTTTGGTGACAGTGAGTTGATTGTCAACCAGGTCAAGGGGCAGCATGATGTCAAGAATGATCTACTCAAGTGCTACAAGAACAGGGTGTGGGACCTCATTGAAGATTTTAAGGGCTTTAGCATAAAATTCATTCCTAGAAAAGAAAACCAAGCTACTGACAGGCTTGCAACAGTTGGGGCAGCCTTTGATATTGTGGAAAGCATTCAAAAGGACAAGGTATAGCCAAACATCCATGTGATTGTGAGGCCTTCAGTGCCGGATAACAATGTAAGTTGGAAAGTGTTTGAGAAT
Source organism: Taxus chinensis (assembly GCA_019776745.2). Lineage (NCBI taxonomy): Eukaryota > Viridiplantae > Streptophyta > Pinopsida > Cupressales > Taxaceae > Taxus > Taxus chinensis. The sequence goes on along the minus strand of CM034146.1, from coordinate 164,209,475 downwards.
GACCAACAAATCATTCATGTCTTACAAGAAGAAGCTAAGTTGTTAGCTAAAAATTAGGAAAAATTGGAACAACAGTATGGTGACCAAGTGGTACAGCTGAGAACTAACAAGCTACCCAAGGGACTTATCACTTTGGAGTCCATTTTCAATCCCAATGCTCAGTTTAGGAAAGAGAAAGCAAACGTTCAGGTCAAGAGAGAAGATTCAGTATCCATATTGGTGGAAGAGAACAAACCATTGCAAATTGGAAAGATGACAACTGAACAAGAAAGGTATGAGTTCATACAGTTGTGTCAAGAGTTCCCTGATGTGTTTTCTTGGAGCTACAAAGATTTGAAAGGTTTCAATCCCAAGTTATCTCAGCACACCATTGAGTTGGATCCAAATACTAAGCCCATCAGGCAGAAACAAAGGCCAGTCAATCCACACATGGAACCTCTCATGAGGAAGGAATTGAACAAGTTGATTGAGGGAAGAATCATATTCCCTATCAAGCATTCTAGTGGGGTCGCCAACTTAGTTCCAGTCAGAAAGAAGAGTGGAGAGATCAGATTGTGCATTGATTTCAGATATTTGAATAGAGCATCTCTCAAGGACCATTACCCACTTCCTTCTATGGAGCAGATTTTACAAGTTGTTGTTGGCTCTGAAAGGTTTTCATTGCTTGATGGCTACTCAGGGTACAATCAGATTATGGTGAAGGAAGAAAATCAGTTCAAGACAGCCTTCACAACCAAATGGGAAACTTATGCATATAGGAAAATGCCATTTGGGTTGTCCAACGCTGGAGCTACCTTCCAAAGAGTAATGGACATGGCGTTCAAAGGTTTGATTAACAACATGGTGCTGATATATCTTGATGATATCACTTTTTTTTCAAAGAATGCAGCAGACCACCTCTCTCATTTGAGACAAGTCTTCCAAAGGTGCAGGAGATTTGAAGTGTCTTTGAATCCTAAGAAGTGTATCTTCCTAGCACATGAAGGAAATCTCCTTGGCCATATTGTCTCCAAAGAAGGATTATCAATTGATCCAGAGAGAGTTGAAGCCATAAGAGCACTACCATTGCCAAGCCACAAGAAGGCACTTCAGATTTTCTTGGGGAGAATAAATTTTGTTCAGAGGTTTGTCCCAGATTTTGCAGCCCTTGTCAAACCTATCACCAAGATGTTGAAGAAAAGCATGGCTTTCAAATGGACAGCAGAAGGCAAGGAGAGTTTTGAAGTAATCAAAAAATCCATCTCTCAAGCACCAACTCTCATCAACCTGGACTTCTCCAAGGATTCCATCCTCTATGCATTTGGGGGTAAAGATACCATTTCTACCATTTTGGTACAGCAGAACAAGGACAATGATGAGCAGCCAATTTCTTTCTTCAGCCAAAGCCTAGATGACTATGAGGTGAGATATTCTTTTATTGAGAAGCATGTACTTGTAGTAATCATAAGCTTGAAGAAATTCAAGCATCTAGTCTCAAACAACAAGGTTCAGTTGTTGGTCTCTCATGCGAGAGTAAAGGACTTCCTCCTCAACAAGGATTTGAATGAGTAAAGGGCAAGTTGGATCACTCGTGTCATGGAGTATGACATTGAGATCAAGGTCACCAAGCTAGTAAGAGGAAAAGGATTGTGTGAGCAGCTGATTCTGGGAAAGAAAAAAGGAGTAAGCAATAAAGAAGAGGTTGTTTTGAAAGTTCAAGACAGCCATGTGCAAGGTAGCACTCAAGAAGAGGATAATGCTGTCCCCACTCCTTGCTGGACCCAAGGTATAATGCACTTCCTAAGCATAGGCCTATGCCCTCTAGAGATGAACAAAACCCAAAGAAGACACTTCAGATTGCAGGTTGTCCCATATGCCATAGTAGACGGTGTTTTGTTCAAGAAAAATGTGAATGGAGTGTTGTTGAGATGCATTAGCACAAATCAGATTCATAGGGTGTTCGAAGAGTTCCATGGTGGACCAGCTAGTGGTCATTTTGCACCAAGAGTGACAGCTCTAAAAATCATGAAGGCTGGTTATTATTGGCCCAAGATTTTCAGTGATTGCTTTACGTGGATCAAAAGGTGCAAGAATTGTGCATTCTTCATAGGTAAAGAGAGGCTTGTTGCCCTTCCATTGCATCCAATTTTAGTTGACCAGCCATTCATGCAATGGGGTTTGGACTTCATTGGAGTCATTAATCCCAATTCAAGCCAAGGGCATAAGTGGATTTTGACAGCCACAGACTACTTCACCAAGTGGACTGAAGCAGTAGCACTCAAGGAATAAAATGAATCTAGCATCTTAGACTTATATGAGGGCATAGTAACCATATTTGGCATACCTGCTACAATAATCTTAGATAATACTTTAGCATTCCTTGGATCCAAGGTGACTGAGTGGGCTGTCAATAATGGGATCTACCTAAGTACTTCATCAAAATACTACCCCTCAGGGTAATGGCTACGCTGAATCTACAAACAAGAACTTGTTGAGGATCATTAGGATGACGCTTGATGAGAATCAGAGGTCTTGGTATACCAAAGTGAAATCAGCCTTATGCGCTGATAGGATAACTCCCAAGAGATCCATAGGTAACTCTCCATTTAGGTTGTTTATGGAAGAGAGGAAACCTTGCCCATGTCACTTGAGTTGCCAACATTGGAACTCATGAAGCAGTTAGAGTTGCTAGAGTTTGGGCCCATGGAGGTGAGACATGCAGAGTTGATGGAGCTCTAAGAGATTAGAGATCAGGCATCCCAAGCAATGGAGAAGGATCAAGCTTTGATCAAGAAGGCCTTTGATAGGAAGGCCAAGAGTAGATCTTTCCAAGTTGGAGATCTAGTGTTAAAATGGGATGCAGATAGAGAAAAACCGGGAAGGCATTCAAAATTTGATGCCATTTGGAGTGGCCCATACATGGTCACAAAGTGTAAGGACATCAATGCCTTCCAATTATCTTCATTGGATGGTGAAGAACTGTAGATTCCAGTCAATGGAATCTATCTAAAGCATTGCTAATAAAGGAAAATCCTCCACCTTGTAAATATTAGCTTAGGTTTTCATTCCTCCAAGTTCTTGTGCACATTGTTTTGCTGTAGGTTGTTTTGCTTTCCCTAAGTGCTTTGGCACAGGCTTGCTATCCCCGGAGATGTTTTGTAGTCCTTGCTTCCATTAGGTGATATTCCATCTTCCTCCTTGCAATATTCTAAGTCAGTTGGGGTTCCGAACAGAAAATTTTATGACTCCATGCCCAATGGGCTACTTCAGGCAACTGATATCTTCATCTAGCAGGCAGATGACCCCTCTGAGTTGCCAAAATTGTTATCCAAAATGTGCCCCTGCTCATTTTTGTGGCTAACTCCTAGTGTTCTTACCTCTCTTGTGCCTCAGTCTCCATTTTTTATTTTTAGGCACTCAAATCTTTCTAAAAATGGCACCATTGGATAGAGCTCTCTCTCAGCTTTCTAGAAAGGTAAAGTTTTCCTCCTAACTCCTCATATTTTTCAAGTTATGGCTCGGCGGAGTTTTTGTGGGAAATTTTCCCTTAGGAGGCCCACAGCCAATAGGAAACTGCCACATGGCACCTGGAGTGGTGGAGCGCAGGGAAAATTTGAAATTTTTTCCAAAGAGCAAATGGGTAAAAATTCAAACTTTTTCCCGCCGATCCGATTTTGGCCTGTTTTTGCCCTAAATTTTCAAACCACCATATCTTTCGATCCAAAGCTCAGATTTTCACGTTCTTTATATCAATGGAAATCTAGTGAAATTCTCTACATGATTTCAAGGTCAATTTTGCATTTCGATTGATTTTGGAGAGATTAAATCAAGAAATGCCTCTGGCACATGGTAATGGCCAGAAATGACGTTTCAACAACCAGTTTTAATGCAAAATGGGTCGCATTCTTCTTCAGCATGGCCAAAAATGTTAGGGCATGGGTCAGTAAGGATGTCCATGCTATTTTAATGCATTTTCATTCAATGGGGAATGGCTTCCATGTTTTTTACATGTTTTCTCTCTCCTGGGCTCGACCCATGCATTGTAAAAGCCAGATTTGGCTCATTTTTTGAGGTTGAACATTTTTTTTGGATAGCAAGCTTCTTCTTTCACCTTCAACAAGTGATTTTTGCAAGTATCAAACCTTCTTCATGATTGTAACAGGTTTATAACTCTTTGATGTTGCAAATGCAAGGATTTTGACAGTGAAAAATGACAGTGCAAACTCTGTGATCAATTTTCAGTCCTTTGTTTGCATTGTCTTGCTTCATTTCAGACCTCTAATTACATCTTATCAGTCTGTGTATGATGTTTCATGTTGCATTTTATGAAATTGTGTCAATTTTCATGAACAAGAAGTCTTCACCACTCCTTTGATGTATCACCTATTAGTTTAGTTTTAATTTTTGCACTTTCTATCTCTATCTCCTTGGAATTTAGAGTAGGATTAGGATTCAAACCTCTACAATTGTGTAAATAACAGATCTGATCAGAGGAGTTTGAGGAACCAGCCTCTAATCTAGAGATTCCTCTCTCATTTTACAAGTCCCACACTTGGAGAGAGGTTTCAATGTTGTGTAATTACATTGGATGCCTGAAACATCAACTTAGAAACCTGATTTGCATCCAAGGGTGCTGCTGATTTGCAACAACAGCTCCATGAGTGGGATGTTTAAAAAAAGGGCGGAGATGTGGTATGATCGAATCTGCATGAAATTTAAAGAAGAATGGCACATCCCCAAGGAGATACCTTTGGTAGTTGGCAAGGTAGTATAGTTCACGATGTACCAGCACTTCTGCATCACGCAGTTCTCTTTGAGGGATGGGACATAGAGCCCATGCTGCAAACTTCCATATGACTTCACAACACACTACTTCCAGGAATCAGTCCACCATTTTACTAATGTTCGCCGGCTGAATTTTATTACAGACAAGGTAGAATGTGAGTACCACACTCTGAGGAAGACATATATATTTCCAAGCTGGACTACCTATGTTGAGAGGCTCATTTCATACATTATAAGAATGAATCTTGTAAGCTTGGAAATTGGGGGCATTGGAGAAGTACTCATATACCTTCAACTTAAGCCTAACCTGGAGAATAAAAAATATGTGGAGAATGAGCTCATGCTCCCAGAGCCACCTGAGGGAAAACATACAGTGGAGAACATGCCAGCCCCAAATCCCACAGAAGCTATAGAGGTAGATGCTGAGGAGGAATATGAGGATAGTGGCAACTTAGAACATAGAGGCCAGAGGTAACCCATAGATTAGAGACTGAGCATGGAAGTACCCCACCTCAGGTACAAGAAGAAGAAGATGACTTAGAAGTAGTCTAAGGAGAGCATCGTTTCAAGAGGGTATTCAGAAGAATAAGAACATAAGGCACAAGAACTCCCCAGTCTGTTAGGAGGTTGCCATGAATCTCTCCTCAAAAGGAGATAACTAGGAGGAAAAGGAGGAAGCTGAAGCTGAATGAGGAGGTAGTGGAGTCTCTAGAGAGCGTGCCTAGATCCCTTGTATAACTAGAAGAAGTGGAATAACCTAGGAATGAAGATATAAAGAATAAAGAGGAAGGATAATCAGAAGATGATACGACTCAGAACATCAAAGATCTAGCTCCAAACCTTGGCGCTCAAGTACCTAAGTGGCAAAGAACGAAGTGAACAAGTGGAGAATACAATGTTCCACATATGGGCTATGGTGAGGACACAGGTAAAACTGTATTCACTTGATTCCATAATATAGTGTGCCTAAAGGAGTTGTATAGATGTGAGTTGATGGGCCTAGACATGGAAACCACACGCACAAGGAAATAGTTGTCCTTATCTAGGTAAAATCACACGGAGGAGCCCAATTTTGATGTATGTGAAGAGTCCTGTGTGTCAATAAGAATGAAGAAGGTGCTGTAGAACATGAACATACCTATAAAGCCCACTCTCATGTCTAATGAGTAGGTAAGAAATGCCTTAGTTAAGGTATCTATAGAAGTGACACACAGGAACTTAGATAAAGATTGCACTATTAGAGCACTACAAGAATAAAACAAGGCCAAATATGCCAAAATAATGTGTCTAAAAGGGGAGAAGGACCTAGAGAAAAAGAAGAATGAGGCCCTCATCAGCTTGGAAGAGGAGATCAGAAATCATGTCCTGAAGGCTAGACCAAACTTAGAGTCTAAGGTACCTAAAAGGTTCCATTCGGCTATGCATTATGTGCATACCTTAGTTGATTTGGTGGTTAAGGATGGATTGATTTAGATGCTAATGTTAAAGGAACCAAAATAGGAAGAGGAGAGAGAAAGGCCCTCAGTAGTTAGAAATATTTCCTCTTATGAAGCCTTTCTCCAGAATTTGTTAGGAAGAGATGAAGAAAGTAGACCAAGAATTGAATATTTGTGCAGCTGCAAAAGTAGTAATCAAAACCAGACGATGGTAGAAGACAATGAATTCCTGCAGGTGATGAATGATGAGACTTTGGGGCATGCAGAGATATTAGCACTGGTCAACGAGGCCCTTGCAGCAACCCAAGGCCCCCATAAAGAAAGGCTGGATGAAAATGGGAAGCTTATAACATAGAATATGGATATTTTGGAAGGGCGATTGTAATGTCCAACATTTTTCTAGTATTACAGAATGAGAAGGAAGATATTTCACAAGAAGAGTTATATTCTATTGCATTGGATATTCCAAAAAGGTAGAAGATGTGCTAAGTGATTGACAAACCTCAGAGGTAGAAATCAAAGAAGAATATTTAGAGTTAACTCTTCCAGTTAAAACAGAGGACATTACAGGGTGAAATTTAATTCTTTGGACAATAATTATTTAATTTCCTTTCATTCCCATTATTTATTCTTTAAATTATCAAAATAAACTCATTTCCAAGGTGAAAATGTAGTTTAGTGTGGGGTAATGTTGAGCAGATGAAGTATGACACTAAGAAGAAGGCACACAGAATATTCACGCGTGGTAGCAAGGTAGGTTTGAAGGCAAAGAAGGATAGGGAAGGAAGCACATGGGAAAGACAAAATTAATTTGGACTTAGCCATTTTCATGGTTATGGGATATTTTTGGAGATAACGTGTGGGGCACACAACCAGATGGAAACTTGTGCGGTACACAAATGATATTTTTGGAAGAGATTATACTAAAGCGCTTTGCATGAGTTCAAGTTGATAATAGGATTACCACTTCTAGTTATCTAGAAGAGATCTATTATTAGCATACTTGCATGTGTGTCTATTATTGTAAAGGCACATGGCTATTGTTAGCATGCGACCTATTTTGGGATTTATGTAAGTGGTGAAGGGATAAACCCTACCCTTATAAATATCTAGTAATTTACGTATATTAGTAGAGAGTACTGTGTATGAGCTATTGTGGAGTTATATTTCCAGAATTGATGTGCGCATGAACTTATGGTACTACTTATTGTAAGAAGCTTCTGTGTTCATTGTGCTTTAATATAATAGAGTCTATTAGATGAATAATGGTGTCAAATGTGACTGTAACTAGTTATTGCATGGATAATTTCATTATGTTTATCATTTGATTCATGATTCTTTAAGATCTAGATCTATATTATGCTTTATGGAAAGTGTATACTATTTATGGATATGAATGCATTAAGCCTTCATCATGTTTGCATCCTGCATAAGAAGCTCAAAGGAGGGGTCTGGTACCTTTGCGCACTTTGGATGAGCACTCCGTCTAGGATGAGTGATGTGCTAGTGTGCTTGGGTTATTCTTGGTAAATTCTAGGCTGAACCATACATGGAGTCTTAAATTTAGTACAATGCTGAGTTAGAAGTTCATTTCTTTGGGTGAAAACTAGGGTCAGTTTGAATCCCTATTTGCATCTTTGTTTTAAGGATTTGATGTGTTTTAGGGTTTTGTAGGTTATCTCCCTCTTTTTAGGTTACAGGTGAATACAATGATCATTCAATGACACATAGGCAACCAATAAAAAAGGTTATAAAACACCTAATGACACAATAAGAAGTAGTTTCTAGCCATTTTTGGTGCCATAGGCACCCAATAGAGGTCTCCAGTGCCCATGCACCTATGAACCAGTCTAGGCTTATTTAGCAGTTACAAAAAAATTTAGGTATGGTTGTGATATTCTGCTCCTGTTTACTAGTTTTCCAATCCAAAACATTTCAATATCTATTACAAAATTATGTCTTTTATTCCCTCTCTTACACCTAGGGATTCAATTTTCATCATCTTATTTCTTGCATTAATTACATGCAATAACATTTATTTATCATATGCGACTCTTAAATATCTTAGGGTTTAGCATAATTCAATATTTTTTAAATTATTTAGTGAACCCATCATTCAAACACTCTTTGATCTTCATTTTTATCATTATATCTAGTCTTCTTTCATTGCTAATAATATTTCTAAAGTCTCCTTATTTCAGTTACTTCAAATTCACCCACATTGCAAATACGCTCTCCAAAGATACGTACACAATATCTACCTCCCTCTCAATACACCATCGGCTCGATTCAGTGCTATATTTGGCTGTCTTTTTTATGAATCTCTTAGTCGTAATTCCAATCAATCTATTTGCAAATTAATTCAATATTTACATTCTCTATTTGAATATAAATTTCAGGCTATGGAATCCATGATTACGTCTCTTAAATATGAAATCCAACACCTTAAGGATTCTTCTCAATCATGTGCTTCTTCTTCTTCTACATCTCATACTTATTCTATGTCTTCTACATGTTCTCATACCAGTGAACCTTAATTCTTACCATTACCGACACCTCTCATTTGATTTCAATACTAAGCAACACGATATTCTTCCTTAGTTCTTTACTCATCAATTGATAAAATTTCCATCTAATCATTCCTATCCTCTTTATCAGATTGTAAAATATCAAGGTCCTCTATATTGAAATTATCAATAGATCAATGGAAATAATGAAAATGATTACTATTATCTTAAGTGAAAAATTGGCCACCTTAAGCATTATGGTCTCATTTAATTTTCTAAACAAAATGTTGCTACATTTCCATCTCCAATTGGTAAATCACACCGAGTTTCTAAATATGATTCATCTATGTCTAATGAGCATCATGCCACTACTTCTAATATTCCTTCTTTGGTCATTCAAGTGTCTCCTACACAACTAACTCTTCCTAAGCAACCTCATCTTAATATCAATATAACACCTCATCCTCTCAAGTCTTCTACTGCATTACCAAGTCAAACTAAGCAACCAATCAATAAGTTCTCATTTGACTTCCACCATTAAAAATTACTCCCCATTCTACTCAACTTCCATTTATAATTCATTTTTTCAAAGAAAATAATCCTCAAATTGATGGCCAAGACACATTTCAAACTCCACCACCATGGCATGGTCTTGCTATCACTTCTTCCTACCATTATAATGACTCTCTCTCTTCTCATGACATAGATACCACTCTCCCACAATGACATGGTATTTATTGTGTCATCACATAAATATCCATCATTGGCACACTTGGGGGCATCATGCTCACTCTTTCCCCCACTCCTAAAATCATCATGTGTCTATCATTTCTATTTTTATGCTTTGTGCTTCATATTTCATCTCTCTTAGAATCATTACACAACTTGATACACACAAATGGTATCATCATCACCCTATGACACACTCTTGTGCTAAGGTTCATACTGTATTATCAAGGGTATACTAAATGCATGAACCTCATATCATACACATGACACATTTCACACTTTGCGCACTCATGACACATCTCTCTGGAATTACATTCTCACCCATCACACTACCTTGTGATGTACTCTAGTTAACACGGTTCATACTCAACTGCTGAGGGTCTAAATTTGAAATGAACATCACCCCATTCACACTCTTTAAACTCTATGCTTCATGTTTTATCTATCTACTGCACATATTCAAACTATTTCCCGATGACACACTCTTGTTCTATGGTTCATTCTTGATTGTTGAGGAGTATTTTAAAAATTAACCTCATCTCATACTCATCCACATCCACTTGGGGGGTACATGACTCCTATCACATTCACATTTCATATCATTCCATCCCACTCATTCACAACATACTGCATATCTTGGTTACACATACTCTTTCTTTCTTATTCTAGTTACATGTACACTTTGTTTTCATGCTAGAAAAATAATTCATATATCATTTTATTTATTATATACACATGCACGTTTACTTATTCTCTAGTTGTGAATGGAGACTTATTATATATCTTTACACACAAAACGGATACTCAACAATGTACCTCTTACCAGTCCCACCAAGGCTCCTGGGGGCATCTAAATTTCTACTCTTACACATCACAAGTGCTACTGTTTCATTTTATACTACTTCCTATTCTTACTAGCACATTAATCTATTGATATATACATGTCTTGACATAATTTTTATCTTTCTAACATGCTCACGGGTGTTTCATGTTAAACATTTTCTTTGCAGGAACTATTTTCCACCATGGTTGTCTATTACACTTGGGTTACTCTTGTCTTCTATTTTATGCCATTATTTGTAGGCTTTTCCTGATGTCTTATTTATTCATTTCTTGTATGATTTTGGATGCTTCAGTCTTGATTATCTTGCAACATTATGATTTTTGTCCCATGTTTGACTCCCGATTGTCGTGGTCTACTTTTTCTGCACTATTTCTTGTTTGCATTTTATTTTCTAGCATGCTTGTCACTTTTTCTACTAAAACATGTTTCTAGCCATATTGTTTGCATGTGCCTTGGTTTTTACAATAAAAATCCCTCCCCCTGTAGGGTATCACTTTCAGATCATCTTTCAGTTCTCTCCTTTAGGATGCATCCTTCTAACGATGTCGTATGCACCCTAAATGAGGAGGGCATACATTAGGTGAATCAGTCACCCCACACAACATCTCAGAGATTCAATAAAGGCATGCAAAATACATGAACATAATAGAGTTATCGTCATAGAATAGCCCAAATTCTAACTTGGGTCCTCAGTTTAGCACTGACACTAACACACATATATAGACATGAGTTCCTGTGTGCTCCTGACCTTTCCTGGGCACCTATGACCATGGGGAAGTTAAAGTTAATTTCTCATATTGTCACAATTTTCAGTAGTTTACAGAGCAATTTTCATGATACAAGCACAATCCTACAAAAAGAAGAATGAATTCTATATTCTTTCTCCACTTGGATTAAACTGGATCAAACAAAAAACAAACCGGGATCACACCATCTATAGTGGTGTGTAAATTTGGGAAGTAGTTAGGGATGGAGAATAACACTATAACTTTCTCCCCAACACACTTCTATCGTGGCATGAGATTTCTTAAAAAACTTGCACTTGGTGTGAAATTTGATAGAATTTGAGGATTCTATTAACTATAGATTTAATCAATTAAATTATACAACATTAATAAACTATGCAATATTAAATCAATAAACATCACACTATATTTCATAACCAATGAAGAAATAATTACAGAAAGTAAATAAAAAGTGGCACAAGATTTATAATGGAAAACCCAAAGGTAAAAAGTCACTATGAAAAGTAACCTTTATTGTAGAGAACCCTTTTACATCTAATAAATTCCCTCCTCCTTTATAAACCCTCATCACAAGGGTAAAAAAACCTTTCATATATATTTTCCAATATATCAAATGAGGACCCAAAGTCATTTTTATATAAGGTGATCGGGTATGTCTTCTGACCCACCTTTTCATCCTAAATGGTTGATACATATACCAAGGTTTAAAATATTTAATAATAGATATATAACTATTTATTATTAATAAATATTTAACCTAAAGTATATCCGTAGGTTTGAATATTTGATAATAGAAATATAAATACTTCTTATTATTAAATATTTAACCTATATTAAAATGTTGCACCCATATTTAATTAAGGGGTGGAAAACCCACTTAACCATTATGTTCCAACAAAATCACCCAAAAACTCATTTTTGGTGTGATATCACAAAAAAACTTGTTCTTGGCATGAGATCACCCAAAAATCTCTCTCTTCTACAGCGGCTCAGGACATTTTCAATCCTTTTCACTCTTCATGGAATAGATGAACACTTTTATTTTTACACCTTTTTACACATTTTTAGATACTTTTATATGTTTGTTATGGAGTTTACATAACACATGACTTTGAATAATGTTTCACTCATCTTTTATAGGTTCATCCTTAATATGCAATGAGAAGTAGCCCTACATTAGAAAAGCACAAAAATGAAAATAGGTACAAACATGAAAAACCACATATTCTTCACCCTTAGGGTCATTTATTCTTCCTTAGATTCCATGCTTCATTTTTATCACTCCACACTTTTGTTAGATATTACAAGCACTGAGAGGGGGGGTGAATCAATGCTTATCACAATTAAGGTCTTTTCAAAATTTCTATCTTACTTAATTTGAATTAGTATTTAGATTATGATCACAAGAAGAAATTCAATCAAGAAAAACAAATGAGCATGACACAATGTTTATAGTGGGATACCCAAGAAGGGGAAAACCCACTTTGAAACCAACCTCTTTATTTAGAACACCAATTCTAACTCATTGATTTACAACTGATTAAGCACCCGCTTAATCACTGAAGCACCCACTTCAAATGTTCATACAAGAACCTATTGGATGAATACTAATCACCTACTCAGTTGGATTTATAGAAGCACCTACTTATTCAGTCCAAGAACCTACTTAGATAATTTTTGAAATGAAATGATCATTTAGTAGCTATGTTGCTCCATCAACAGATCGTGGACACTATACTTGTGCACTTCATTCAATAATTTAAAATTCACATGTTTCTCAAGAATGCATAACTCCGCCCATACCATAAATTCATCCTACTAACTGTTGCTAAACTTTTTCCTTCTCTGATTTCTATGACACATTATCCTTCAGATCTTTACTAACTTAGGAACTTTATTTAAAATCTCGCCATCACTGATTTCTTGAACAACACTATATAAGAACATTGTTTTTGAGCTATGTGGACATTTTTTTGTACCACTTTTATCTCAGATTCAACATCTTTGCATGATTTTAAAGATCTTTTATTTTTTTGTTCACTATTTTCTTATTATACTGTATATGTCTTTGTGTTCTTCTTAAAATCAAAATTTCACTATATTCCTTTATCTATTTTTCAATTTCACAACTTCATAACAATCATGTGTTCTCCTTGTATTCACTATTTTTCCATACTTCTCTTTGGATTATTCATGCACATATATCATAAGCTCTTTCCCCATAGACTATTCACCTTCAAAACACAATTGCATAACTTCATTTGTCTCTTCTTAACTAACCATTCACATTTCATTTGAAAAGTTCAATCACTTCACTCTTTTAGCTTCATCATGCTTCACCTAATCTTTCAACATCTAGACTTCCTTGTTAGATCAAGAGGTATTCCTTTAAATGAATAAGAAAAAAATTGTCTCTCCATATTCTGAATCAATCCAAGGAGTTGTTTCATGCATACAAGACTAAGGTGAGATCTTCATAGACTTGACAATCTCTTTGACTTCCATACATTAGGTCTTCATAGTGTAGCTATTATGAATCATTGATTTTGTGACAAATGCAAGGCATGAAGACAATTAACCTAAACATATGTAGTACTTGAGAACAATTACAAGTTATTTCAGCTCAACAATTTATTATCCCTTCCATACACTCAGGTAAACTTACCCTTGCAACATTCATTTCATAGAGGTAGGAATTTAGTAGAGACCTTGAGATTTACTCTTAAAAAACACATAAATTCTACGTAAAACATGATATTCATACTATTGAGACCTACATAACCCTTTCTGAGCTTGAAATCACTTATATAGAATGACAAGAGGCTTTCATAGACTTAAAATATTGATCAAACTAGAGTAACTCTATCCTTTACATGCAAGTAGGCTGCTGTGAGGAGATTTTTCATTTTCATCGAAGAGATTCATTTCAAGTATCCTTGAAGTTTACCTAAAACCTATAAATATTGAACAACCATTAACATACCCTAAGTTTTTAATAAAAAAACACTTAAACACGAAAAATGGTTCAATTCCCTATCAAACATGACTGTGCATGGTTTCTAAAACTTATGCTAAAGATATCTCCCTTGACACATGATACAATTCAAAAGTTTATTTTACAAATGGTTAGTATGGATCCCATAGAGGTTTTATTGAAATTTAATGAATTTTGAATGGTGGAAACTCTTTATTTAAACAAATTTGTTTTTGAGAAACCCTAGATCATGGTATTGTGCACTATGGAACCTCAGAGAATTTAAAAAGAAATTTCTCCCTTGAAAAAGGAATGAAAATGGAAAATTTAAAGTGTTGTGATCCTGTAGGAGGGTTTTTCATCTTCCTTCAACAATTTGTATGTTTGAAAACCTTCCAAACTTACTCCATGACATCACAATTGCAGTGCAGGATTAAGGAAATTGATTGTTCAGTTACTCATTAAACAATGGGACTTAGACAAATCCTTGATTGAATTCTCAAAAATCATTGAAAGGGGAAAATTAACATTTCCAATCACATTCTTGATCCGAAGTGATATATATACCTACAAAGATATTACCTTCAATCCTCAAACAATGATTTCTAACTTATAAAAACACTAAACTGACTTGATATGCTTCAAAAGGACATTATAAGAAGCCATAGACACCAAAATTAGGTGCCACTCCCCTTGGCGCCCCGACGAATAACCAGCCCAAACATACACACCTAAACATGGCCCTTTCCACCCCACATCACTATTAATTTAATTAATTTAATTTAATTAATATATATCCTCACAATATTTATTATCTAATATCTTGATTTCCACCTCACCTAGACACCTCATCCAACCACCTCACCCTAGGCCTATTCTTGACATGTTTCCATACTAACTAATACCTAATCCTACTTTCCTTAATGAGCTAATATTTGGCCTAACTCTAAAAATCAATCCCTACAATCTCTCTAACCACATTCCCAACCATTAGAAAGGAAGCTTCCATTCTAATCCGCAACAAAAAACTAACTGGGCCTAAGAAATTAGAAATATCTACCCATTTTAGTAAACTTAGGGAATCTTGCCTTAATCGACATCGGTCACCCCTAAACTGAAGTCGGTCAACCAAGAACCATCGTCGATTACCATTTATTCACCCAAGTAACATTTGTTGTGGGTTGGCACATTCTGCGAGCAAAAAAAGGAGATCAAAGCTGCATGTAAGTGGGACAAGCATCCTCTTACATATCAAGACATCTAGAGCCATCACTAGGATCAATCACAGAGCCATTGCATTCACAGGAGCACTTCGGGAAATCAGTGCTACAGTACCATACACGTATTCTCCGATCAACCACCTCCACCACCCAGTGATCAAATATTTAACACATTAAGTATGTCCCTAAGCAGTAGGTTTTGTTTCAATTAGTAGCCCTTATTGCTTCTATTATTAATCTATTTTTTGTATGCTTATTTCTTCATCACCCACTTGCCTGTGAACTCAAATATCCCTTTACCCATATCACTAAATCATATGTCATCACCTACTGTACACTTCTGAGCATACATAAGACCTCTACAGACCTTCCCATTCACTCTCCCAGACTTATTTGACCTCAGATCAGCCCCTACCATCTAATCTATTTAAGTTTCTTTTACCTCAACCATACCGACGCCAGTTACTCACAACCGTCATTGGTTCTACCTAAACCGACATTGGTCACACTTAGCCAATGTCAGTTTTTTTGTTTTATACCTTAATCAAGAAAACACCCCAATAATCACCCTACTAGTTGACCTAAATAACCCAAAATCAGACCCTGATCAACCCCAATACCTTGATAGACACCTCATCTCTCAGATCCAACTATAGCCTAGCATATTGTGATTAGATTTTCTTATTGTACTTGAATGAAATACCTAAATCATATCAACTACAATATGAATTTACTTTTCTCTCACATTAATTTGTTTAAAACACTGGACTCACAACCATCTAGGGAGTATCACACTTTTCGGAACTCGCATACGCTAGGTAGTCCACTTTCATATATCATTTAACTATCATTTCATGGTATTTTTTTTCTATTACATGTAGTTCCTCCTAGCCAAAAGGAATATCTCACATTCAACTATGGATCAAGAATTCAAAACACGCACAACAACCATCAATCGACTAACATTTAACAAGTATTCCTCCTTGGCCCTTACCCTTATCTATTTTCTCATTTCGAAAAGGTAAAAAAAACAATGACACATTTTGGCATGCCCGGTGGGACCCATCAGGGGTTCTTTTTTATTTATTCATTCCTAGGTGAAAGTTGTGTGTTTGTTTCCCTTATAAAAGCTTCCACATTAATTTTCTCTTTTGGAAATCATTCTCCTTCTTTCTATTGTCTAAAAACAATCTTATTTTTGGTGCTTTAAAAAGAACACGTCTTCCTTTCTTTAGAATTGCATTTGTGAAAGAGCATCCCTCTTCCTGTTCATCTCTTGCTACATTGAATATTACACTTTGATTTGGGTTTAAAACACTTGCATTACATTCTGATTTTTTGTATTATTAGCTCACGTTAAAACTGAAGGAAACCTATATGTTGGAAGTCATGCCCAGCTGATGGTTGACACAAAGAATCATAGAAAGAACATTTTTCTCTCTCTCTGTGTCTTACCAAACTTACACAAAATCAAATATACACATCTTTCTTAAACAACATATTACCTGGGAACATCTGTCAGTGATCACATGATCTGGTTGGTAGGTACTCCCTAGCGTGTTTCCTTTGTCGAGTCATCATCTCAAAGGATGGCCTACCCCCACCATAACATACTTGAAACAAATCCTTTTAGATATCCTTCTTCATAGGAAACCTTCCTAAAAAAAATTCTATTCTAAATACACACAGTCATCCCTAAATAACATAATCTAAACAAACATAGGAAAATCATTGTTAGGATCATGCTTTTTTTAGTGTTCTTCTTGGCTTATATTTTGAGGTGTGAGACTACGTATCTCCATTTTTCTTCTTCCTTGCACACTCCACCATTATAGCTGGATATTCTAACTTTGTTTGAGTGTGTTAGGGCCCCACCTCTTCATTCTTAGGTTTATAAGTTTGATTCTTCACTTAATTTAATTCAAAAAACCAATCTCCTTCATTCGTTTCTAATTTCACAGTTACCGACGTCGGTCCAACGACCATCACCGGTTCACATCTGACCATCGTCAGTTAAACCCTAACCAGTGTTGGCCTCTGACTTTCTAGTTACTTTACCTAGAATAGCTTTCATCACTATTTCTGTTCTATTTTTGGCCCTCATGGCATCATCATATTTCTCCCCTGTTGATACTTACTGTCATACACAATTTTCACAAGTACACATCAAACATTCTTGTTTTATGTTTTGAGACTAGTTTTCTTCCATAGTGACCGGTATCGGTTTTAGTAACCATCATCGGTGTTCCCACAACCGTCATTGGTAAACTTGAAAATTGTTAGTTTTCTATATTTGATTTTCAAATCTAGACATTGACCAGATTCACCTTTCGGATCCAATTATTCTCTATTCCTATTGTTTTTTATGTCATCTACAGAACATAGTCTTACTAGGTCAACACTTGTTCACATGGTGTTGACTCGTAGCTAGACTAACGCCCTCATATTCCACACCAGTCGTCAACCACTCCCACCTAGTCCTTTACCACCCTATGTGCTTTCACCCATGGATCTAACCATACCTACCACCATTGCCGCATGCGACGAATAATTTGCATGATCAGAATCCCGCAACCTTAAAGTTATACCTTTCCCACTCTTCCACCTGATACTCCTTAGGTCAGATGATATAGGACATGCCTATATCCATCTCTCCTTCCCTTATTCCTAATGCTACATCATCCCCTAACAATGCGGCGTTACCCTCACCTACTTAAGCACTAGTAGTTTTGCAGCTAGGCCCCATACCCACAGTGACCTCTGCGTTTGTAGTTTCAATCGCGCCTATCGTATCTGTTGTCCCCTCATCAACCACCAAAACCATAACATAGTCTACACCCATTATCTCACAAATACCCATTACAACACAACCACCTGTGCTATCAGTGACCCCTACTCCATTCCAGAATCTCATCCTCTCCATCTCACAAACACTATCCCTAATTGCTACTAGAGTCATGACAACCATCCCACATACATACACCTACTATCAACAACCCCCTATCTTACCTATCACCTGTTCTGGATATGTTCCTTCTGTGTTGGTTTCTTATTCTCAACCTCCCTATCGAGTTTAGTATCCACCTCCTAATGCCATAGGAGGTTTCCCTCCATCATAACCTACCAATGACCTCATCAAGTTAATGATGGAAAAGATGCAGACACTAGAAGCGTTAGTTTCTAGCTCGTGAAATTCCCTCACCTATGATGAAATTTGTAATGAGCCTATTCACCCATCCATCCCTATTCAACCATACCCCATACATTGGGAAATTCCAATGTTCAAACACTTCAATAGCAAAGAGTATCCCCAACAACATTTTCGGTCCTTTAAACATGGATGTTAACTGATCGCCCATGATGGCACTTTACTCCTATGAACTTTCCCAATGTCCCTAACTCTACCTGTATTAGGATGGTACATCAGGCTACCAAGACACTCCTTCTACTCATTTAATCAAATAGCCTAAGCCTTCCTAGATCACTTTTCCATCAACATTGTTAAGAAGGTTACCATGACTAATCTTTATTCCACACGATAGTATGATGATGAGTCTATCGCTGACTTTGTCGCTTGATGGCAAAACCTAATTAACCAACTCACATTCCAATTACCTCAAATAGAATTCATAGAGTTATTTACTTAGGCTTGTGCTAGACACATCTCACCAACCCTGAAAGTGCAAACCTTTCAAAATTTTGACGAGGCATTGACCATGGCATGGAAGTTGGAAATTAGTGCTATCGAAGAAAAGAAGATTCAACTTCATAACAAGAACATCACCTTCAAATCAAATGATGCTTCTTTATCTTTGAAATCCCAAAAAAACTATTCAAAACCCAAAGGGTCTGCCAATGTTGTAGTCCTCAAAGTTGGACCCCCTCATTAATCAAACCTAGGAAAAACCCCTTCCAATATCTCTCCTTTCCAAGCTTTCCAGTTTAGATGAGAACAATGAAAGTACACTTCCGTAGAAGAATCTTATTCTTCTATTTTGGAAAATTTTATTAAGGCTAGTGCCATTACTCTTCCACCTATGAAACCATATACTAGTTTTAACCCTGAGTGACCCATGCCCTCATGGTATAAGGAACATGAATTTTGTAACTATCATCGTGTCAAAGGTCAGAGCAACAATAACTGCATCACCTTCAAGAATATCATCCAAGAAATGATAGAAAATGATGATCTAGTATTAGATAGCCCAAATGCACATGCTAACCAAAACCTACATATCTTCAAATAACCATTTCCTAATCACACTCCTTCCAACAAACCTGGTGATTCTTCAAACAATGATAGCAATGTCCATGAAGTCCATGCTATTTTTGATGACATACCAGTAGCTTCCCAATTACCTCATGTTCCTTCTATAGATGAAATCTTATCCCAAGTTCCC
This sequence comes from Taxus chinensis, assembly GCA_019776745.2. Lineage (NCBI taxonomy): Eukaryota > Viridiplantae > Streptophyta > Pinopsida > Cupressales > Taxaceae > Taxus > Taxus chinensis. The sequence goes on along the minus strand of CM034146.1, from coordinate 164,189,855 downwards.
CTACCAGCACCAGAACTATTTTCATCTTCTCCTCTACCCACAGAGGAACCCCCTTCATTCTCACTAGTGGAAGAACTTATAATTAACATGTCACGTTTGACCCCTCAAAATTCTAAGTAGTTGTTAGTGGCACCTCTCCTACTCATAGAAGATGGAGGTCCATAGTCTACACCAACACAAGGAGAATCCACTTCAGTTGGCCGCCTTCCCCTCTACCCATGGAGGATACTATAGAAGTACCACCACCTATAGATGACCATTCACCATCAGACCTTCAAGATCCTGCTGATCTAATTTTGACTCTCTTACCCATAGAGTATGAGGGTAGCCATTTCCCTATATCTCAAACACATTTTATGGGGATTGACACTTGATCCACATCGGCTCCGCTTACAATGGTACCATTCTCACACTTGGCCGATCTCCTGGACTATGTCGATAGAGCCTTATTTTGGGGACACCTCCTACTTCCTATTTCAACACAAATGCAACTATCACTCACTGACACCTCCACTATCTATCCAGAAGTGTTTCCAGTGACCAAACCAAACACAACCAAAAATATTGCAATACCTTCTACTGCACCACTCACAGCCCAACTCACACCTTTTCCCATATCCTAGCATGCATCAACACCCAAACCCACACCTATATAATCTCCCTTACCTAAACCTACTACTTCCTTAGGGTTCATACCAACAGCTAGCCTTACTCAGCCACCCATCAAATTATATTTAGCTACATCTTCCAGAACTAACACCAAACTTAACCTGACCCCTAAAAAGAAGATCCAATCTCCTAGATCTCATACCCCAATCTCACCAACCATGTATTTATCACCTTCACCCCTTCCATCCATCCTAGGAACTCACCCCTTGACCCTGGCCAAGAAGCCCCCATCCACTGGTAAACCAAAAATGTAACAACCCGTTTCCCATAACAGACCTCTAATATACCCAAGTGACCCACACAACCTCCGCCCTCACCCATAACCTTATTACCACCCATACCTCTAACACCGTCAATAACTTATTTACTATCCATGACGCTTCCTTCTCTTTCACTCATGTATCCTGCCTAACCCACACAACCTACCTCCACAACACCTCAGTTACCCCCATGGGTAACCTTCCCTCTTCCACCATCTCCTTTTCCCTCCACATCTCATGTACCAATATCACTTTTACCCAAAAAGATGCAACTTAAAGCCAAAAACATGGTATCCTCCAATATGGTAGTTATACCAACCAAACCTTTCATTGCAAGTTCATCTACCATGCCCCTACCCAAGTAGATACGACTAACACCTATGACCACACAATAAACCAAACTAGAAGCCTGCTGTCTCCCAAAAAATGCTTTTCATTTTCCAAGTCAAATTAAAAATTTTGATCTCACACCTTCCCAAAGTGTTCAAGCTAAGATGAATGTTTGAAGAGATGGAGAAATCCATGCCCTAAAGTTGTTTCAAATCCACAGTCTTCTCATTTTGACAAATCTCCCGTTTCTCAGTCTGTACATGTGAATCTTCCTTTGCAACCTCCATTTGGATGAAATTTCTCACCTTTTCTATGACCATGGGTTATCATACATTGTTTTACCTCCATGACTCTATTTTGTAAAAGAAATTTGGAAATCAGATTCAAAACGATGAAGTCCTCTACTACTCTGTATTTTTATTTTACAATCGTGAATGATGGGTGTCTTTTCCCCATAATATCCTAGCCCCATTATATGCATGTACATGGAGATTTCCAATTGGACATGGTATAACGGGTTCCTTGAGAAGTTAATGTTGTTTTCACTTTATGTAAAAACGTCAGATTGGTCTCGCGGCCCCGATCACACAAAGGTAAAATTCAAAGGTGAAGCCTGCAGAGAAAAAGTGAAAGTGGATGAGTGGGCCATCACCCACAGGGAAAAAGTCAAAGTGGACGAGCGGGCCATTGGTGCACTTTTGGAAATTTAACCAAATTCCCAAAAGTGAAGTAAAAGTTCTAGAATGCTCTGCGGCTCCACCAAGGTCTTGGGCCTTTCGTTGGAAAGTCAAAGCGAGAGAGCGGAACGACAGAGAAATTTGAATTTTTGAGAATTATTAAAAAAGGGGTAAAAGTCATAAAGTGACCCATAGCTTTGATCATGTTATGAAGAAAAAGTCAAATATCAAGCCCGCGTCAAAGGGTCAAAGCAGGAAGGCGGGTCGGCAGAGAAATTTGTGTTTTTGAGCCCGCATTAAAAAAAGGTAAAATTATAAAAGTGACCCGAGATTCTGTCTCCACTCAAGTAAGACCATGTGTCAAAACCATATCAAAGGTGGAAGGGCAGACCAAAATGTCAAAAAATGCCAATTTTCTACTAAGGCATAAAATGCAAAAGGCATCCTCCATGCCCGCTCTAATACATTTCTCCCACGTGGATGACTCTGGTTTAAAGTTTCCAAGCTAAGATGTACAATTCAAATTCAAAGTTACTTAGCGAGTGTAATGGCTGCATTATGAAAAGTATTTTTTTCTTCCATTACTGTTTCTTCGCGAATCAAGAATACGAACGGACATGAATGATTGAAAAGAAATTGTAAACCATTTCTTGCTAACAAAGAAGAATTTGTAACTGTTTCTTGGAGGAGATTTAATGGCTTCTTCATGCCATTGTTAAAGGTTGGTGATTAATCTTGTAAACTCACGAGTGCATTGTACTTAAAGAAAATAAAGGAGATAGCCATTTTCTTCTATTTTCCTCCATTCCCACATTATGTACAACTTCTGTTTAAGCATCAATACACGAATAAGGATATTGTAGCCTCTTTGATGATGATATTTGAGAAAATTTGAGTTTGTAATCTTATCTTGTCTTGTTTCCATTTACAGGGTTATTTCTTCTCATGAATGCATGTGTTGAAGTTTCTAACTAGTGCGTGTGGGAATTTGATTTTCTACCTGCGTCACTAGTTCTCCTACCTCTTTTCTAACTCCCTTAACCACCTTCATAGAAAATTCCCCCCTTTTAGATAACTGCAAGGATTTTTTGTAGGGTCAGTGAAGTACCCCTGTTAGATCCCTAGCCAAAAGCCACCACAGAAATCCATATTTTCTCACACATTTTGTAGACACTATAATCAAGTCACACTCCCCTTTTGTACCTCGACCAATAAGCCCCCTTTTATTACATTTACCTAGCCATGACCCCCTTCGCCCGACTAGTATTAATTTAATTAGATTAATTCATTACCCTCACTATATTTATTATTTAAATATCTTATTTAAATAATATCTACACAAACACTTAACCCACCCACCTCATCAAGCTAAGTCACCTTAAGACCTATTCTTAGCAAGTTACCATAACTAACTAAGACTTACCCAAACCCTAAAAAATCAATGCCCACATTATCACATGCTCACAAGAAGCTCCCAGTTGAATCCACAGGACAATGACACAAGATCCGAGGAAATTAGGAGGATCTCGCCTAAGTTTGGTAAACCTAGGAAATCCTACCTTGACCGACGTTAGTTACCCCTAACTGTCGCCAATTAAGCCGGACCACTGTCGGTTACCCCTTTTAACCCAAAAAAATATTATTTCTCACGGTTGGAACCTAGAAGTTGAGAGCAATAAAGTTGATGAGCAAGAATGAGATCTCAAAAAGATAACGCATCTTCAGAGAGCCAATTCAAGAAAGAACAAACATCCAAAGAAGGAGATTGAACATCCTCTCCTACACAGCCATCTTAGCCACCTTCTGAACTATCCAGGTAAAAGAAGAGTGTGCATGCAGCCCATGCAGAAGATTTTCTTCAATTGGTGATCACTTGCAGCCTTCAAACACACCATCGGAACCTCCATCGATCACACACAAGCCTTCAGGAATGAAATCTAAGTAAGTATAATATCATACTTTCCTGGTTATTTCATTTTATTATTGTTTTATCACCCATTGTCTATCTTGATCCTTATTGACCATCTCCAACACTTTTCACCTCCATAGACCCAACATAACCTTACCAAAACCTACTCTAGTCACCCATTGCCTCATCCCAACCAACCAAAACCCTTTTTGCAATCACAAAGAGGACCAAAAACCCCATTATGTGATTTTCCCAGATCTCATAGTAACCGGCGCCGGTTATACTTAACCGTAGTCGGTCACCCCTGACTGATGCCGGTATCTGATTTTGCCCACATAGCCTTAAAAAGAGACCTATCCACCTAATCTTGTCTCACCCTCACTCACTTGTGACCTATATGAGACCCTTTATCAGACCTGCAGAACCCAGAACCAACCATTTGACCTGTGGATTCTATTCTAGCTTAGCCTGTTAGATTACATCTATTTCTTATTGTCTTTTAAGTGAGATATCTAAATAATTTTAAAATAACAATAGGATTTAATTTGTTTACAACATTAATTATGTTTAAAACAGTGGACTGACATCCATCTAGGAAGTATCATACTTCCCAGATCTAGCTTACACTAGGTAGTTCACTGCCCATATTGTTTAATTCTTTTTGGTAGTCTTGCTTTCATTACAGGTAGTTCCTCCTAACCAAAAGGAAACTCTCATGGTCAGCTATGGATTCAGAAGTCATACATGCATAATAACATATCAATCCACATTTGAATAGGTATTCCTCCTATGCCCGTTACCCTATTTTTTTCATCAACCATTTAAAGAAATAATCTAAGAAAAGTAGGTGAAACATTTTGGAACACCCTGTGGGACCTATCCGGGGTTCCTTGCATTTCATTCATTCCTTGTGTGTTTGTTTCCCTTTTAAAAAGTGTACACACTTATTTTATTCCCTGGTAATCCACTCCTTCTTTCTATTTTCTCTAAAGGAAACTTTTCTTCTGGTGTACTTAAAAAAGAATCATTTCTTCATGTTTTCTACATTTTAGTGAAAGAGCATCCCTCTTCCTTTTCATCTTATTATGTCATCCAATGTCATATTTTCAATTTGGGTTTAAAAACAATTGCATCTCATTCTGATTTTCTGCATTAGCTCACATTAATTGAGGGCAACCTATATGCTGGAAGTCATTACTAGCTGATGGTTGACAAACGAATCATAGAAAAGCACTCATATCCTTTTCTTTTTCTCCGAGTCTTACCAAACCACAAAAAAATTCAAATACATACATTCTTAAACAACATCTTACCTGGAAGAAGCTGTAGGTGATCACATGATCATGGCATAATGGGCAACCATCTCACTGCTCTGTCGAGTCATACTTCAGAGTGTACCCTGCCCCCACCATAAAAAACCTGAAACCTCACCCTTTATATCTCCTTCTTTATAGGAAGCCATCATCACCAAAAACTCTATTTCACAATTCATGTGTCAGTCCCTAAATAACATAAGTTAAACAAACGTAATAGAATAGGAACTCTAGGAATGTTCTTTCTTAGTGTTTTGTTTCATTTGTGTTTTGAGGTGAGAGCTTTCAATCATTATTTTGTCTTTCCTTGCACATTCCCAATCATAGTTAGAGTATTCTGACTGTGTCTAAGTGTGTCTGGACCATATCTACATCATTCCTAGAATTATGGGTTTGATTCCACATCAAATTCTAATTCACAACAACTTTTTCTCATCACTGTTTCAATTTCACAGTGACCGTCATCTGTTACCTCTGACCACCATTGGTTACACTCAACCGATGTTGGTTCTAGGTCCTTTTGCTAACCTATTCAAAAAGACATTTTCACTTCACTTTTTTCCACCTTCCACAGTCTCTGTCACTGTCACTTTTTCCATTGACGTTTTACACATCCCTAGATTTGGCATACTTGGTAGATTTTGCCTTCTACCTCACTGTTTACTCACTGCCCATTTTCCACAGTAACTGGCAGCAGTCAGACCGACATCGGTTGTCCCTAGCTAGCATCAGTTACCCTATTTCACATTCCACACACCATTTGTTACTTCATCCATTATTTTTATCATCAGATTCACGTGTTCTTGCTATTCATTGTATTATTTATAGAGGAGCAACATCACCTAATCAGTACTGGTTCACATGGTACTGACTTAAAGACAAGCAAATGCCCTCGTGTTCCACGCTAGTCACCAACCACTCCCCCCTAGTCCTTCACCACCCTCTATTCTATCACCAACCATGGATCCCATCCAGCCTACCAATATCGCCACCGGAGATGAGGAGTTTGCACAACTCCTTGACCAGAACCCTGCTGCCTTGTAGTTTTACCTCTCCCATTTGTCCACTCAAGATGCCTTGGGTCAGTTGATATACGACATTCCCATATCTATCTCCCTTACACTTGCACCCACTTCGGCCTCAACCCCATATGGCTCCGTGCTGCTTGCTTCCACATTACCCCTAGTCATTTCGTAGTTAGGTCCTATACCCGCTGACTGCCACGTTTGTTACTCCTGTAGCATATGCCCCTAATGTCTCATACATACCCGTAGCTATGTTCCCACCTCTAGTGTTGGTGACCCCTACCCCATTTCATAATTTAGTTCCTTCCATTCCACAATCACTAGCCCCTATTACCACTAGGGTTACCACAACCCTTCCTCCCCCATATACCTACTACCAACAACCACCTGTTTCAACTATTGTTCATTACGGGTACGTACCCCCTATTTCATTGCCTTCTTTTCCACCACCTTACATGGAAGCCCCATACATTGGAATGTCACACCCATTATACAACCTAAACCAACCTCCTCACACTATAGGAGGCATCCAATCAACACAACCCACCAATGACCTAATTAGATTGATGATGGACAAGATGAAAACACTGGAGGCATCGGTTTTTGGCTCTCGTAACACTCTTAATTACGATGAGATTTACAATGAGCCTATTCACCCATTTATTCCCATCCTTTCATACCCTGTGCATTGGGAAATTCCTAAATTCAACCGCTTCAATAGTAAGGAAGACCCAAAACAGCATTTGCACTCATTTAAACATGGATGTTATTTGATTTCTCATGATGATGCCTTACATTTGAGAACATTTCCCATGTCCCTCACTAGACCAGCATTAGATGAACTATTGTTACTTCCTCCTGAGCATTCAAGTGTTGATATATGATTTCTTCTATATAAGGATGTGTTCCTTTGATTGTGAAGTCATGCTTGATATGGATTGTATCTTCTTTGCTCTTGAAGATCTTTGACTAAGTCAGGATATGCTTGGACTCTTTTATTTCTTTCATTTATAGCACCTGAGTTCAATTTGATTTCGGGAGGAATTGTGGATTTATCCATCTTTATGACTCAGCCTTGGATCAGTTGCATTGATCCAAGAGATGTTTTAAGTTTATTCAGGATGAACAAAAAAATTATTGACCTTACGAAAGTTGCAAGGTCTGAATGAGTTGAATGAGAAATTCCGGAGTTTAACTCAGGATGATCGTGTAAAATGAATTTGGTTCCCAATATCATAATATCAGGAAGGCCTAGACCTTAAGCCAGGTAAGAAATTCTGGTGTATACTGTAAGCTTATTAGCTATACCGGATAGAATCCATTACGGGAATGTTATACCCTGCTTGGTTCTAATACTAATCGGTCCTACTTGTGAGACCTAGACTAGATTCGTTAAGGTTAATAACCTTAACCTAAACTATAACCTATTGTTTGAATTATTGCTAATCTAACCTAGCCCTAACTATAATCTTAATGCTCCTAAGGTTAGCTACACCTAGCACTATGGAAGTAAGACTAATGTCTTACCTTATGATCTAACCTATGTTCTAACCTATCTTAACTAATGATAATGGATGGAGGGGGACCTATGAAGGGGCGTGAGTCATGGGCGGTGGTTTCCATGGCATTAAATGAGGTGGATAAGCATGAAGGACAAGGGATTTGGCGGAGGTTGCAAATGGCTATTGTGACCTGACGTGGCAGAGTCACCAAATTTGGAAATGGTTGTTTGTTTTCATTTGGCAATCACCAACTTAGGTGGTCGGTGGCAATGGAGAATAGGCGGGAATCTTGGAGTTAATGCCATTGATGAACTTCGGTTCCCGAGCATAGATTGCTTGGGAAGGCATGCAAATGGAAAATTGGTTGGTATTTTGGTTTTCCATGCGTTCCATTTTTCTCTCTGCTTGATCACTGGTTCTTCGAACCAGTCTACTCTGTGTTGCATGGCAACTTTGAGAATATCTAGCTCTTTTCTCTGTCGGGGAAAGTTTATAAGGCATGAAGGTAACAATTTATTGTTGTTTAAGCTATTGTGGAAGAAGAAGGGAAGGTGCGAGCACATTCAGAGGTCTTCTTCAGATTTTTACGTGACACTATCAGGCATGATAGGCCCTAACTTTTAAAAATCTTGCTTTCCTTCAAATGATTTCATTAAAACAACTCTGTTCAGGTGATTTTAGTACAGTTGGTTTGAAACAATGTATTGGTTCTTCTTTGCTGTGGTTTAGGAACCTCAGGTCATGCGAAGATTCTGTTGAAATGTTACTGTACTTAATTTTTCTTTTTGGATTCATTTCGTTTGAAGACCCAGCTGTGATATTATGTTGTGGAATCCTGTTAAATGTTGCTGGGTATACTTAAAATTTCTTCTGATTGGAATGCCTGTTGTGGGTAATTTACTTGAACGTGGCTTCTGTAAAGTCCTTTCTATGTTTTCAATTTTGGTTAGACACCGATGAAGGTTTGCAAGGATTAGTTATGGTATGACTCTGTTGGAGTCCTTGAAACGTATCTTATTTTTTCACTTCTGTAGAAGTTTTGTTGTGATTACATAATGGTATGACTCTGTTGGAGTCCTTGAAACGTATCTTATGTTTTATCTTATGTTTTTGACTTTTGTAGAAGCTTTGTTGTGATTACATTTTGGTATTGACTCTGTTGGAGTCCTTGAAATGTATCTTATGTTTTCGACTTCTGTAGAAGCTTTGTTGTGATTACATAATGGTATGACTCTATTGGAGTCCTTGAAATGTATCTTATGTTTTCGACTTCTGTAGAAGCTTTGTTGTGATTACATTTTGGTATTGACTCTATTGGAGTACTTGAATTGTGGGCATATTGAATTCGACTTCAATCGAAACCCTAGTCGTGAGTACTGGTTGGATATGACTTTGTTGGAGTCCTTGCAGTATTCCCATTTGAACTCGACTCCTGATGAAGTCCTTGATGTGTTGCATGTGACTCGATTTTTGATTTAAGTCCTCGCTGTGCATGCATATTGATTCGACTCTTTCTTAATGTTGTTGTGTTTATATTCAGTTCGATTCTGTGGAAATGTGTGTTGGGTTACATTACAAACTCGACTCTGTTTGAGTCCCTACTGTATTTTCGTATTAGCTTGACTTCGGATGAAACTTTGATGAAATTATGATATGGAGTCGACTTCTGATATAAGTCCTTGCTGTGGTTATTCCTTCTTGAATTCGGCTTCTGATATAAGTCCTTGCTGTATATTCATAGGGATTAGACTCAGTTGAATATTGCTGTGTATGTATGTGTTTCGACTCAGTTGAATATAGCTGAGTGTTTTGACTCAGTGGGAATGTCGCTGTGTTTGCATATGGTTACGTCTTCTGTTTATAGTGTTATCTAGTCTCGTGTTTGACTGAGATAAAGAGTTCCTAGTTGTGCCATGTCAGGCGATGGCATTGGGTATTTTCATGTTTGATGAATGATATGGAAAGATTTGTTGAGTCTATTATGGTTGGATTATTTACTACTGCTTTGTCGCAAGAACTCTTGTAAGGCTTAAATAGCTACCGGTGATTTTATATTGGATTTTAACGAAACTGTAGCTTCTTCTTGTAATCTCGACTGATTTAGTCACATGCGTAAATGTAATTGTGTTATTCTAGAGGAGTCGGTACAGTCCAGAACATGATTGATATGGGAATCTGATTGTCTCTGTTCCTTCTCCTAAGTTGAAAAGTACATGTTGATATATATATAACTGTAGGAAAAGAAAATATTCTCTCCTTGTCTAAAAACCTTGAGTGCTTTCTTCTTTGAATCCTTACGTGAACTCTGTGGTAAGAGCATAACAAAAATAGACTATTAAATTGTATGGAGAGACTGGTAAAAATTGTGTTGCAGTATAAGTAGGTATACTTGTCAATACCATTGAAATAATGTATGATTGAAAAGGAATTACGTCAGTTGAGCTTGCTGAATGTTATAAACTGCCTTTGTGTATTTGTTAAAAACATTCTTGTTGGAGTATTGCTGTCTTTAGGATGGTTGTAATCATTTGTCTTTAGTCTCTTACATATAAGATGAATTATCTGAAAGGTATTAAGGATTAATTGGTAACTATAATGTGGGTCATGCGTCAAAAGTCATGTTAGAATTACAGAATGATGATTAGTCTGATTTATGTTAAGAATTTGAAGAAATGATTTCATTTAAATAGGTTGTTTAATGAGAGCAATTGGTAGAATGCAATTGTTTTAAGAATTAGTGCTTATCATGCTCAGTTCACAGAACTGACCCGTGTTGGCAATTTTTGCAGATGGTTGTCGTAAGTGGTAAAGGCACGCAGATCTGATATGATGCTCAGATTATTTAATTTGGTTTTATGATGAATTCCAACTTGACTTCTCTAATTGTATTATATGAAGGAAGTTGTTCTTTTGCTGTTGAGTATTGTATCGAATATGCTGAATGCATAAATTGTAATTATTTGGCTTAGAAATAAATGAAATGAGGGAATTGTTACTATGTGGCTGTATTTGTATTGTGATGGATTGATCCTCTTTGGTTCGATTGTTTTTAAGTGCTTTTTTTTTAGTATTGAATACCTTGGAGATATTTGGATTCTCTAAGTAGGCCTTGTAAAGATTATGTGACTGAACACTTGTGAATGATTAGTAGTTCTGCTATGTTCTATATAAGGCTAATTTGGAAATTAGTCCACTGTCTTCCAAGAAGCTAAGGTTTAAATAAATCTTAATAGGTAGCTAAACGGGAAGAGTAATCTATTACTCCCTAACTTTGATCTAAGCCAAGACAACGTACATAACAAATCTAAATCACTATATCTTAATACAAATAAGTAAGATATAATTCAGTTTGAAAACCGATTTAATCCTAAAAGGGTATATTTAGCATCCTTATGAGGAGACTTAGGCTACTGCCCATTTTCGTTGAATAAGATTATTGTTAATCATTGAACTCTATGACGAGATCTCAAATCTTATTAAATTTCTCTCTGAGGAATGGATCTTAAATAAGTAAGACAACTCAATGATGAGGAACCCAGGAGTTGGGAAAAGACTACCTAGAAAGGAGAGTCTTAAAGTGTAATTGCAACTCAACGTAAGTAACACCTTAAGTTTAATAGATCTTTCCGAGGTGGTTTTGTAGGATGTCGGCACATGAAAACTGCAGGGTTGTACCTTCGAGAAGATTAGGATCTTCTCGAGGATACAACAATGCAGGTGACTTATGGCGACACCCTTTGCATTGATCGTTAAGATTTACACCTTAAACTCGAACAAGTTTTTACTCGGGATCTGGTTAGGAACATGGTCATGTTATGAGGCTGCCCTTGGAGATTTGGGGTACCTTGACACACAGGGTTAACTAGGGTTGACCCAGTATGTCAGCTTATCCCTAGTCCTCGAGAGCATCCTTATAACGTTGTCATGTTATTAATCCGTTCCTGAGTGAATGACTTGGGAGAGGGATGGCTGACAGAAGTCAGTATAAGACATTCTATATAACATCAGAGTGGGGTGGAGGATGTATTCCAGATTGACGAGTATGCCATCAAGGAATATGAGACATGAACAGTATGTTTCAAAACTTTGGCCAAAGTATCGCAAGCTGCTGATTGCGTTGTCCTATGACACCTAGTCTGAGGGACGTGATGCCGATGAATAATGGTAACAATTATTTAGATAGGTTCCTTGGACAGAGCATTCTGAAATCCCAGATTAGGGAAGAGAACCACAAGAGTGAAGAGTTAAAGTAAAAATGCCAACTCTGTGAAACTCATGAATAGATCGGTAGATCACCGAGTCATGGAATGAATAGATCGGTGGTGCACCGAGTCATTACAGCTGCATATGGTTATCTGTTATAAGAATGGTTGTTTGATTTGTGAGTTCTAAATTATGTATTTAGAACTAGGAAGCATTTATCAAAAAAAAAATTTACTTGTTCTAATGTACTAAAATGGGAATGTTACATCTTGGTATCAGAGCTGAAGGTTAGGGAGCTCTTGGACCTATTATGTCCATAATCTGAGAAAAACCTCCAATTTTCTTATAACAGAAAATGGTAAGAACAAGGTGGGAATGTTGCGAATAATGCTCCACCTGAAGGAGGGGCATGGAAACAACCCAAAAACTTGATGAGATCCTTGCTGCCCTATTGGACACAAGAGATCGTTTGGCTGTATTTGAATTTATACAAGTAATGGGAAATGAGGAGGATGATGAAGATAGTAACGAGTTTTTGTTACCTTTTGATCATATATCCTGCTATGTGTGCTGATAATAACACTGAGGTTGTATATGATATCTTTTGAACCAGAAAACATTAACGCCAGGTTGGTAGCGGATGTTCACTAATGTATTTTTATATAGGACTAAGCTAACTTATAGATGATGGTGTTTATAGTATGAGATGGTTTAGCATGTTTTAATTTGCATCAGCGATATGGATATAGTACTATATGCATATATATATATATACTATATAGGTGGAAATCAAGTGGATTAGGCCTATTAGAGTCAAGGTCGTATCAACTTTCATGATGGAAGTCAGGTCTATTGTACGCATGGATGGAGTCAGGTCATAGGCATGGATGGAGTAAATAGGTTGATGAGGCCATGTATGGAGTCAGCTTCATAGGCATCAGATTTAAGTCAGGTTAGTTTTAGGCATGATGGATTCAGGTTGGTTTAGGCACATGGATTGAGTCAAGTATGATTTAGAAAATGGTTGAATCATTCCAGAACTTAGCTCAATGATGGAAGCTAAGGTTAGTTTAGGTATGATTGAGTCACTGGGAATGGTTTAGGAATGGTTGAATCAAGTTGGTTACCGTAATGGTCAAACTAACGAGAAGTTCAGAATTCGATTAATTTATCATGGGAATTAAATCCTGATGATAGGAGGAGAGGTCAATGTTCACAGCCCAACCATTTATTAGGAAGGAGTTGTATGATTATGGTAAAGCCATAATTGTAGCAAGAAGATGAAATGAATGTGCTAAGTTTCTGCTCATGGTAAAGAGGAGTGTGCAGAAGAAGATTGCAAACCCTGTCTTCAACTGTCATTTGCACCCAAGAAGTTATTCATGGATAGAAAGTTTGGAAACAGAAGTAAGTTTCTAGAGGTATAATGGTAAGAAAACGATAGCGAATAAACCTGTTGGAAATGTAAGGGATGGTTTTTCCAAAAAGGGTAACAGATGGGGCCGAGCTAACCTCTAAGGAGGACCACATGCCCTCGAAGTTTAAGGCTGCCTAGTAATATTCCTGAGCCTAAAAAGGAACCTTGTACTGATGTAGGCTCTCTACAATTGTGGCTAGGGACCACTATTAGCCAATGAGTGCCCTTTGAAGAATGGGTCGATCGTAATCAGCATCATAAGCATACATGCTGCAGTAGCAGACAAGCAAGCTGAAAAGTAAGTGACACCATTAGATTTTAGATCGTAGGTGTAAGTTATTTGGCATATCTGTCACTATTAGGTTGATACCGGAGCTACTGAATGCCCTGTATAGGATAGTCAACAATTACTTCTAAACTTAAGAGAAAAGATGGTAAGAGGTGGCAAAAATCTTGCCACTGTACAGTATGATAAGAACCCTAAGGATTCATATAGTATGTATCTTTTTGGGGCAGTACTCATGAACAAAATACCATAAACTTGTTCCACATGAATTGGACCATTCTAAGGGTGCAAGAAATTGGGATCCTATGACAAGATGAAATCGAATATGTAAGTTATGATTAGCTAAAGATAAAGTAAAAAAAAAATGCTTTGAAAAGTGTAATTTCCATGTTATTGATATAGATCGTCTGAACTAACTAGGGTAGAATGTGACATAGGAAAGGGAAAGAGGGAATTTTTTAGGGTAGAGAAGCTGTCAGCTGATGCTAACCTAAAAGGGCCCCATGCCCTCGAAGTGCTGGATGTACACTTATAAACAGTAAAGATATCTGAATTTTTAGAAGAAGACGGTGACCTTCCACCGATGTAGTTCTCCCTCTGTTGCTACGGAAGATTCAGGGATGTTTTTTCAGTGGAATGGGTTACCATGGGTGCTAGGCATGGGTGAATGTAGGTCATAGGCATGATTGACTATTAGAAATCAAACCGTGTGGTTGAGAACCTTTTTAAATAGGCACCTTAGTGTTGATGACTACTAGCAGAGTGTAGTCAATCTTATAGGCACAATTACAAGAACTTTTATCTAAGGGTTTGATTAGGTCAAGTGGTTTCACCTTGGGGAGTGCCAGTAATATTTGTAAAAAAGAAGGATGGAACCACTTAGGCTGTAATATTGAACCCTATCAGGAGCTCAACAAAGCAACAATCAAGAAGAGAGACCCACTTCCAAGGAACAACAATACCTATTTGATCAGATGTGAATGGGGTAGTCGTTTTATTCCAATCACAAAATCTTCGATCTATTTGTAGATCAAGTCCCTTGAGTTAGGGAAGAGGATATTAGGCGAAAACAAATTTCTGAACTAGGTACGGACATGATGAATGGGAAGTTGAGCGTAATTTAGATTAACTAATGCACCCGCAACTTTTATGAACGTAATGAAGAATATCTCGGGGTCAAGAATATTTGGCACAAGTCCATGTACAAAAATTGTCATTCTTGGACGATATTCTCATTTATTCTAAAAGTGTTTAATATATTAATCAGCATTTGAAGATAGTCTTTGGAAATTTTGAGAAAAATAAAGTTATACGGTAAATTATCCAAATGTTCTTTCTTTGATCCAGAAGTTCACTATTTGGGTCATGTCATTAGTGAAGAAGGAATTGCTGTCGATGCTTCAATATTCTATATATGGTAATTACTGATTGGCCTAGACCAATGAATGTGCATGAAGTAATAAGATGTCCTGGGTCTTGCGGGTTATTAGGGAAAATTTGTTAAGTCTTTTTCTATAGTGGCTGCACCAATTAGACTTCATTGTAGAAGAAGGATAATAAATTCCATTTGGAATGATAAGTGCGAAACTACTTTGCTATAAGTTTGACTCAAGCCAGTTGACTTCAACACCTATATTAGTTTTACCAGACCCTAATGGGAGCTTTACTGTTGTACCAGACTATTCTGGGGAAGAAGCCTTGGTGGTGTTTTGTTATAGAATAGATCAGAGTCATAGCACATGAAATTATTAAAATTAAGTTACATGAGCTGAATTATGCCCCTCATGTTTTGGAGCTTACTGCCATTGTTCATAGCGCTTCAAGTCTAGAGACACTATCTTGAAGTGGATGAAAAGTATTTGAGTTGAGAACTGATCACTTAGGAGTTAAAGCCATGGTACTCATATTCACTTAGACTAAGGCTAAAAGGTAGACGGAGTAAGGTGGTTATGATTATTGTTTATCTCAATATGATTTTGATATTAGCTACATCAAATGGAAAGTAGATATAGAGAAGGTGAAAAACACTCTAAGGGGTCGAGAGGAATGCACATTTCTGCTCTTATAACATTAAGAACTCAGTTTAAGGACTGGGGTGAAAAGTGCCTCACAATCTAATATATACTTTCAGCAAGTAAAAGCATGCGCTTGCTGCAAAACCTTAATGATGAAAGGCTATAAAGGTTTTCATTTTGATAATGAAGGAATCTTACGTTATGAAGACAAATGATAAGCACCTGATCCATAGGCTAAATGGGTTTGAACGATATAGAGTCCAAGCCAACTTTTGGCAAGGCTGCCAACTTGTCCCCATCGTTACTTGGGACCTCTTCAAAATTGGTCGACATGTTGATTCCTGTAGCTTCATCGATGAGCATCACCTACGTGAAAGGTCTCGCATGCGTGATGTTTTCCACATTTCTTTGCATAGGCAATACGTTTGAGATTTGTCACATGTTTGGTAGATTTGGAGATGGTCAAGAGCATTGCAGGTCCAATGACTCATATAATAACTCAAGGTTAAACGCCAAATGAGTGCTTGGAGAAAGTCATCAATTGCATTTGAGAAATTGTGAATTGTAGTGAGATGTAGAGAGATGGAATTTGGACCATTTTAGAGGTAAGAAAGCCTTAGTACCATAGGACAATCTGAGAAGGGGGTTAGCAGCAGTCGAATTACAAATATTAGTGTGATAAGCCCACAAGGTTAAAGGAATGTGCATATGCCAATATTTCACAGTATCGTTGACTACCTTCATAAGAACTTATCTGTTTCAAGGTCTTTATTGGTGGATTCAGCTTGAGGCATTGGTTATACAAGTTGAATAAGGTGTATTGAGAAACTGAGTTCTGGAACTATTCAAGTTGCACCACATAGTCTTGTTGTAGGGTGAACTAATAATTGGTTGACCTGAATTGTAAATCACAATATGTAATCATCGGGACGATGAATCTTTTAGCAGTGAAGCATGAAACACCTTTGAACAAACTGTTATATTTCTCTTTTGCATTGCAAGCATTGAAATGTGATTTCTTCTGTGATGCGGATGTAATCCTTTGCTTGTTGAAAATCATGCTTTATATGAGATTGTATCATTCTCTTGCTCTTGAAGATTCATTAGACTGAGTCATGTTGATGCTTGCAATAATCCATTTCTTTCATTTATAGATAGGTAAGTTGTAATCTGAGTTAAAGATGGAATTGCAAACTTATCCATCTATTAACTGACTCATCCTTACATAAATTCCATTGATCCAAGAGAATGTTTTAAATATCCTTACCGGATGAACTGAAAATGGTATTGACCTAACGAAAGTTACATAGGTCTGAGTGAGTTGTAATGGACTAAACTTTTGTATGTTTACAAATTCTTTTTGGTCTTGTAAGACCGTGCCTGCATTTGGTTCCCGATATGTTAATATCGTGCTTGGATCTTTAGGACCTTGATCTCAGGTCAAGAACATTCTGATGGCATAAGTACAATGAAGCCTGATTCACGACTATGACCGGATAGAATCTAATTCCTAAACCTATGGTATTTATCCTAATAGTATTCTAATACAAAGGTAAATGTACCTACTTCCTGAGACTATGGACTGGACTTATTTAAGGTGAATAACCTTATCCTAAGCTTCATATTCTATGTAGGGTGGGAAAAAACATAAGGTGATGTTAGGTATACTTTTAACCTATTACCTAACTATTATGAATAATAACCTATCTTAAGGTTAGCTAATTACCTAAGGACTATGTTTGTTTTTAAGACCTAAGGTAACTTACTTTTTGATACTAACCTAAGGTCATAACCTAAGTTATGGACTATATGATCCTAAACTGGATGAAAGGGGACCTATGAAGGGGCACATGGAAAGGGTGGTGACAGTTTCCGAAGGAATTTATTTGATTTGATTTGTTTAAATAAATAGGAAGTACAAGCCAGTTTTGGAAGAGACATGTAAACGGCTATGGTGGAAGATTACGTGGCAGAGTCACCATTTAAACTTATAAATTCATGTAGAGGTTGAAATAGGGATTCACCAATTTTGGGAGGTCAGTGGTAATGGAGAGATAGGTGGGAGATCTGGGGAGTTAATGGCATTAACGAGTCTTGATTTTTACAACCAAGTGCGGATTGCTTGGAAAGGCTACGAGAGATGGATTTTTTGGTTGGTATGTTTAGTCTTGCATGCTTTGTAATTTTTCTCTCTACATGGATCTATCTGGTTCTTTGAACTAGCAGTCTGACTTTTACTGTTGCATGGCTATTTTTGAGTTTCTCTGGCTCTATTTCTCTGATCCAAGGAAAGTATATGAGGCATTAAGAGAAAGAGATGTATTGGTTGTTTAAGCTTTCTGTGGAGGAGAAAAGAGTTGGAAGGCTTGAGCACATTCAGAAGTATTCCTTCAGAATTTTACTTGAAGCACTATCAGGCATGATAGGCCCTCACTTTTAAAAATCTTGCTTTCCTTCAAATGATTTCATTAAAACAACTCTGTTCAGGTGATTTTAGTACAGTTGGTTTGAAATAATGTATTGGTTCTTCTTTGCTGTGGTTTAGGAACCTCAAGTCATGCGAAGATTCTGTTGAAATGTTACTATACTTAATTTTTCTTTTTGGATTCATTTCGTTTGAAGACCCAGCTGTGATATTATGTTGTGGAATCCTGTTTAATGTTGCTAGGTATACTTAAAATTTCTTCTGATTGGAATACCTACTGTGGGTAATTTACTTGAACGTGACTTCTGTAAAGTCCTTTCTGTGTTTTCAATTTTGGTTAGACACCGATGAAGGTTTGCAAGGATTAGTTATGGTATGACTCTGTTGGAGTCCTTGAAACGTATCTTATGTTTTCAACTTCTGTAGAATCTTTTTTGTGATTACATAATGGTATGACTCTGTTGGAGTCCTTGAAACGTATCTTATGTTTTCAACTTCTGTAGAAGATTTTTTGAGATTACATTTTGGTATTGACTCTGTTGGAGTACTTGAATTGTGGGCATATTGAATTCGAATTCAATCGAAACCCTAGTCATGAGTACTGGTTGGATATGACTTTGTTGGAGTCCTTGTAGTATTCCCATTTAAACTCGACTCCTGATGAAGTCCTTGATGTGTTGCGTGTGACTCGATTTCTGATTTAAGTCCTCGCTGTGTATGCATATTGATTCGACTCTTTCTTAATGTTGTTGTGTTTATATTTAGTTCGATTCTGTGGAAATGTGTGCTGGGTTACATTACAAACTAGAATTTGTTTGAGTCCCTACTGGATTTTTGTATTAGCTCTACTTCGGATGAAACTTTGATGAAATTATGATATGGAGTCGACTTCTGATATAAGTCCTTGCTGTGGTTATTCCTTCTTGAATTCAGCTTCTGATATAAGTCCTTGCTGTATATTAATAGGGATTAGACTTAGTTGAATGTTGCTTTGTATGTATGTGTTTCGACTCAGTTGAATGCAGATGAGTGTTTCGACTCAGTGGGAATGTTGCTGTGTTTGCATATGGTTACGTCTTCTGCTTATAGTGTTATCTAGTCTCGTGTTTGACTGAGATAAAGAGTTCCTAGCTGTGTCGTGTCAGGAAATGGCATTGGGTATTTTCATGTTTGATGAATGATATGGAAATATTTGTTGAGTCTATTATGGTTGGATTATTTATTACTTCTTTGTCGCAAGAACTCTTATAAGGCTTAAATAGCTACCGGTGATTTTATATTGGATTTTGACGAAATTGCAGCTTCTTCTTGTAATCTCGACTGATTTAGATGCATGCGTAAATGTAATTGCATTATTATAGAGGATTCGGTACAGTCCAAAACATGATTGATATGGGAATCTGATTGTCTCTGTTCCTTCTCCTAAGTTAAAAAGTACATGTTGATATATATATATAACTGTAGGAAAAGAAAATATTCTCTCCTTGTCTAAAAACCTTGAGTGCTTTCTTCTTTGAATCCTTACGTGAACTCTGCGGTAAGAGCATAACAAAAATAGACTATTAAATTGTACGGAGAGACTGGTAAAAATTGTGTTGCATTATAAGTAGGTATACTTGTCAATACCATTGAAATAATGTATGATTGAAAAGGAATTACGTCAGTTGAGCTTGCTGAATGTTATAAACTGCCTTGTGTATTTGTTTAAAAACATTCTTGTTGGAGTATTGTTGTCTTTAGGATGGTTGCAATCATTTGTCTTTAGTCTCTTACATATAAGATGAATTATCTGAAAGGTATTAAGGATTAATTGGTAACTATAATGTGGGTCATGCGTCAAAAGTCATGTCAAAATTATAGAATGATGATTAGTCTGATTTATGTTAAGAATTTGAAAAAATGATTTCATTTAAATAGGTTGTTTGATGAGAGAAATAGGTAGAATGCAATTGTTTTAAGAATTAGTGCTTATCATCCTCAGTTCACAGAACTGACCCGTGTTGGCAATTTTTGCAGATGGTTTTCGTAAGTGGGAAAGGCACGCAGATCTGATATGATGCTCAGATTATTTAATTTGATTTTATGATGAATTCCAACTTGACTTCTCTAATTGTATTATATGAAGGAATTTGTTCTTTTGCTGTTGAGTATTGTATCGAAAATATGCTAGAATGCATAAATTGTAATTTAATTTGGCTTAAAATGAAATGAGGGAATTGTTACTATGTGGCTGTTTTGTATTGTGATGGATTGATCCTCTTTGGTTCGATTGTTTTTAAGTGCTTTTTTTTTATTGAATACCTTGGAGATATTTGGATTCTCTAAGTAGGCCTTGTAAAGATTATGTGACTGAACACTTGTGAATGATTAGTAGTTCTGCTATGTTCTATATAAGGCTAATTTGGAAATTAGTCCACTGTCTTCCAAGAAGCTAAGGTTTAAATAAATCTTAATAGGTAGCTGAACGGGAAGAGTAATCTATTACTCCCTAACTTCGATCTAAGCCAAGACAATGTACATAACAAATCTAAATCACTATATCTTAATACAAATAAGTAAGATATAATTCAGTTTGAAAACCGATTTAATCCTAAAAGGGTATATTTAGCATCCTTATGAGGAGACTTAGGCTACTGCCATTTTCATTGAATAAGATTATTGTTAATCATTGAACTCTATGATGAGATCTCAAATCTTATTAAATTTCTCTCTGAGGAATGGATCTTAAATAAGTAAGACAACTCAATGATGAGGAACCCAGGAGTTGGGAAAAGACTACCTAGAAAGGAGAGTCTTAAAGTGTAATTGTAACTCAACGTAAGTAACACCTTAAGTTTAATAGATATTTTCGAGGCGTTTTTGTAGGATGTAGGCACATGACAACTGCAAGGTTATACCTTCGAGAAGATTAGGATCTTCTCGAGGATACAACAATGCAGGTGACTTATGACGACACCCTTTGTATTGATCATTAAGATTTACACCTTAAACTCGAACAAGTTTTTACTTCGGATCTAGTTAGGAACATGGTCATGTTATGAGGCTGCCCTTGGAGATTTGGGGTAGCTTGACACACAGGGTTAACTAGGGTTGACCCAGTATGTCAGCTTATCCCTAGTCCTCAAGAGCATCCTTATAATGTTGTCATGTTATTAACACCGTTCCTGAGTGAATGACTTGGGAGAGGGATGGCTGACAGAAGTCAGTATAAGACATTCTATATAACATTGGAGTGGGGTGGAGGACGTATTCTAGATTGACGAGTATGCCGTCAAGGAATATGAGACATGAACAGTATGTTTCAAAACTTTGGCCAAAGTATCGCAAGCTGCTAATTGCGTTGTCCTATGACACCTAGTCTGAGGGACGTGATGCCAATGAATAATGGTAACAATTATTTAGATAGGTTCCTTGGACAGAGCATTCTGAAATCCTAGATTAGGGAAGAGAACCACAAGAGTGAAGAGTTAAAGTAAAAATGCCAACTTTGTGAAACTCATGAGTAGATCGGTAGATCACCGAGTCATGGAAAGAATAGATCGGTGGTGCACCGAGTCATTACACCTGCATATGGTTATATGTTATAAGAATGGTTGTTTGATTTGTGAGTTCTAAATTATTATTTACAACTAGAAAGCATTTATCAAAAAAAAAAAAAATTTACTTGTTCTAATGTACTAAAATGGGAATGTTACATCTTGGTATCAGAGTGAGGTTACAGCTCTTAGACCTATTGTGTCCATAATCTGATAAAAACCTGAATTTTCTTATAACATAAAATGGTAAGAACAAGGGGGAATGTTGCGAATAATGCTCCACCTGAAGGAGGGGTGGCAACAACCCAAAAACTTGATGAGATCCTTGTTGCCCTATTGGACACAAGAGATGGTTTGGCTATACTTGAACAGCAAGTAATGGGAAATAAGGAGGATGATGAAGCTGGTAATGACAATCAGCAACCTCTTGAGGAAAACCCCGATATGGGTGTTGATAATAACGCTGGAAATGCACCTGTCCAACCAGAAAACAAAAAGGCCAGGTTGGCAGCGGAACTCACTAATGATATAAAAAGGATAAGCCCACCTAAATATGATGGCACCACATTAGGAGATGGAGCTGAGAATTGGCTCAGTGAAATGGAGAAGTACTTTGCAATAAGAAACTTCTCGGAGGAATTACTAGGTTTACCACCCAAAAGGGAATTTGATTTCACTATTGAAATCAAATCGGGAACGGAACCTATTTCCAAGGCACCTTATCGGATGACTACTACAGAGTTAGTCGAGCTTAAGGGCACAATTGCAAGAAGGAAGTATTTTATCTAAGGGTTTGATTTAGACCAAGTTTTTCACCTTGGGGAGCGCCAACAATATTTGTAAAAAGAAGGATGGAACACTTAGGCTGTGTATTGACTATCGGATGCTAAACAAAACAACAATCAAGAACAGATACCCACTTCCAAGGATTGACGATCTATTTGATCAGATGCGTGGGGCAGCGGTTTATTCCAAGATAGATCTTCGATCTGGTTATCATCAATTAAGGATTAGAGAAGAAGATATTCATAAAATAGCTTTCTGAACCAGGTACAGACATTATGAATTCACGGTTCTACCCTTTGGATTAACTAATGCACCCGCAACTTTTATGAACTTAATGAATAATATCTTTCAAGAATATTTGGACAAGTTTTTACTTGTATTCTTGGATGATATTCTCATTTATTGTAAAAGTGTCGAAGAGCACAATGAGCATTTGAAGGATAGTTTTGGAAATTTTGAGAAAAAGAAAGTTATACGGAAAGTTATCCAAATGTTCTTTCTTTGATACAGAAGTTCACTATTTGGGTCATGTCATTAGTAAAGAAGGAATTGCTGTGGATCCTTCAAAAATAGTGGTAATAACTGAGTGGCCTGCACCAAAGAATGTGCACGAAGTAAGAAGCTTCATGGGTCTTGCGGGTTATTATAGAAAATTTGTTAAGGATTTTTCTAAAGTGGCTGCACCAATAACTTCATTACAAAAGAAGGATAAGAAATTTATTTGCAATGATAAGTGTGAAAATTCTTTCAAAAGTTTGAAAATCCAGTTGACTTTAGCACCTATATTAGCTGTACTAGACCCTAATGGGAGCTTTACTGTTGTAACGGATGCTTCTGGGGAAGGCCTTGGTGGTGTTTTGTTACAAAATGATCAAGTCATAGCATATGAAAGTAGAAAAATTAAGTTACATGAGCTGAATTATGCCCCTCATGATTTGGAGCTTGCTGCCATTGTTCATTCGCGCTTCAAGTCTGGAGACACTATTTACTTGGGAAACCTTTTGAGTTGAAAACTGATCACTTAGGACTGAAATATATTTTCACTTAGCCTAATCTAAATGCCAAATAGAGAAGGTGGTTAGAGTTTTTATCTCAATATGATTTTGATATTAGCTACATCAAAGGGAAAGAGAGTAGAGTAGCAAATGCTCTAAGTCGTAGGAAGCACATTTCTGCTCTTATAACATTAAGAACTCAGTTTAAGGATGAGGTAAAAAGTGCCTCAGAATCTGATATATACTTTCAGCAAGTAAAAGCAACGCTTGCTGCAGAACCTAATGATGAAAGCTATAAAGGTTTTCATTTTGATAATGAAGGAATCTTACGTTATGAAAACAGGGTATACGTACCTTTGTTAAATGATTTGAGAAAGAAGTTGTTAGTTGAATTTCATAATTCACCCTTCTCTGGACACCCGGGTATCACAAAAATGCTTTCTGATGTAAAACAACAATACTTTTGGAAAGGTATGAAAAAGGATGTTATTGATTTTGTGACTCATTGTCTAGAATGTCAGCGGGTTAAGGGTAGAACACATGCACCCTGCTAGACTATTATATCCCCATATCATACGGCAGTACAAATGGCAAGTAATAAGCATGGATTTTGTACAAGGGTTACCTATGTCCAGGAATAAACATGATGTTATCCTGGTAGTTGTAGATAAACTAACTAAGGTAGCTCATTTCATCGCTGGAAATCTAAAGGATGATTCACCAGTGTTGGCCAAAAGATTCGTGCATGAAATTTTCAGGTTACATGGTGTACCAGAATTGATTATATCTGACAAGGATCCTAGAATGACATCAATATTTTAGCAAACGCTTAATATGGCTCTTGGAACGAAACTAAACTTTAGTTCTGCATATCATCCGGAAACGGATGGACAAACCGAGAGAGTAAATCAAGTGTTGGAAGATATGTTGCGAATGTATTACATGGATCAGCAGTATAAATGGGAAGAGTATCTTCCATTAGTTGAGTTCGCATACAACAACACTTATCACTCATCTCTTAAAATGGCACCTTTTGAAGCACTTTATGGAAGAAAGTGCAGAACCCCCTGTTAGCTGGGATAGTATTGAGGATAGAGTGGTAAATGGGCCAGAAATCCTCACTGAAATGGAACAGCAAGTAAAGTTGATTCGTTAACGATTAAAGGAAGTAGTAGATAGGAAGAAGAGCTCTGCCGACCTTAAGTGGGTTGATCGAATGTTTGAACTTGGTGAGAAGTTTTTTCTTCATGTTAAACCTAGAAAGAGTTCTATAACTTTTGGCAAGGCTGCCAAGTTATCACCTCGTTACGTGGGACCTTTCGAAATTGTCAAAATAATCAATCCTGTAGCTTATCAATTAGCATTACCACCTACTTTGTCTCGCATGCATGATGTTTTCCATATTTCTTTGCTTAAGAAATACATTTCAGATTTGTCACATGTTTTAAATTGGCATTCCTTGCAAGTCCAAGACCCATGATTAATCATGGTTAAACCCACACGAGTGCTGGAAACTCGCTAATTGCATTTGAGAAATCGTGAAATACAACAATGTAAGGTCCAGTGGGACCAGTTTAACAAAGAAAGTGCAACTTGGGAAAATCTGGAAGAGATGAAAATTGCTTTTCCCTTTCTTTTTGAACAGAATGAAATCTATTGACAAAACATTGTTTTATGAACTTATCTGTTTCATGTCTTTATGAAAGCTAGATTGAGGCAAACATTATTCAGGTTGAATAAAATGTATTGTGACATTGATTTCTGGAACTATTCAAGTTGGAAATAGTCTTATTGTATTGTGAACTAATAAATTGGTTGACCTGAAGGTAAATCAAAATATGTAATCATCAGGACGATGAATCTTTTAGGAGGGAAGCATGTAACACCCTGAACTATTGTTACTTCCTCCTGAGCATTCAAGTGTTGATATATGATTTCTTCTGTATAAGGATGTGTTCCTTTGATTGTGAATTCATGCTTGATATGGATTGTATCTTCTTTGCTCTTGAAGATCTTTGACTGAGTCAGGATATGCTTGGACTCTTTTATTTCTTTTATTTATAGCACCTGAGTTCAATTTGATTTTGGGAGGAATTGTGGATTTATCCGTCTTTATGACTCAGCCTTGGATCAGTTGCATTGATCCAAGAGATTTTTTAAGTTTATCCAGGATGAACAAAAAAAATTATTGACCTTACGAAAGTTGCAAGGTCTGAATGATTTGAATGAGCAATTCTGGAGTTTAACTCAAGATGATCGTGTAAAATGAATTTGGTTCCCGATATCATAATATCAGGAAGGCCTAGACCTTAAGCCAGGTAAGAAATTCTGGTGTATACTGCAAGCTTATTAGCTATACCAGATGGAATCCATTAAGGGAATGTTGTACCCTGCTTAGTTCTAATACTGATCGGTCCTACTTGTGAAACTTGGACTGAATTCATTAAGGTTAATAACCTTAACCTAAACTATAACCTATTGGTTGAATTATTGCTAATCTAACCTAGCCCTAACTATAATCTTAATGCTCCTAAGGTTAGCTACACCTAGCACTATGGAAGTAAGACTAATGTCTTACCTTATGATCTATGTTCTAACCTATCTTAACTAATGATAATGGATGGAGGGGGACCTATGAAGGGGCGTGATTCATGGGCGGTGGTTTCCATGGCATTAAATGAGGTGGATAAGCATGAAGGACAAGGGATTTGGTGGAGGTTGCAAACGGCTATTGTGACCTGACATGGCAGAGTTGCCAAATTTGGAAATGGTTGCTTGTTTTCATTTGGTAATCACCAACTTAGGTGGTCGGTGGGAATGGAGAATAGGAGAGAATCTTGGAGTTAATTCCATTGACGAACTTCGGTTCTTGAGCATGGATTTCTTAGGAAGGCAATGCAAATGGAAAATTGGTTGGTATTTTGGTTTTCCATGCATTCCATTTTTCTCTCTACTTGATCACTGGTTCTTCGAACCAGTCTACTCTGTGTTGTATGGCAACTTTGAGAATATCTAGCTCTTTTCTCTGTCAAGGAAAGTTTATAAGGCATAAAGGTAACAATTTATTGTTGTTTAAGCTATTGTGGAAAAAGAAGGGAAGGCACGAGCACATTCAGAGAATCTTCTTCGGATTTTTACACGACACTATCAGGCATGATAGGCCCTAACTTTTAAAAATCTTGCTTTCCTTCAAATGATTTCATTAAAACAACTCTGTTTAGGTGATTTTAGTACAGTTGGTTTTAAACAATGTATTGGTTCTTCTTTGCTGTGGTTTAGGAACCTCAGGTCATGCAAAGATTCTGTTGAAATGTTACTGTACTTAATTTTTCTTTTTGGATTCATTTCGTTTGAAGACCCCAGCTTTGTTATTATGTTGTGGAATCCTGTTGAATGTTGCTGGGTATACTTAAAATTTCTTCTGATTGGAATGCCTGCTGTGGGTAATTTACTTGAACGTGGCTTCTGTAAATTCCTTTCTGTGTTTTCAATTTTGGTTAGACACCGATGAAGGTTTGCAAGGATTAGTTATGGTATGACTCTGTTGGAGTCCTTGAAACGTATCTTATGTTTTTCGACTTCTGTAGAAGCTTTGTTGTGATTACATAATGGTATGACTCTGTTGGAGTCCTTGAAACGTATCTTATGTTTTTGACTTCTGTAGAAGCTTTGTTGTGATTACATAATGGTATGACTCTGTTGGAGTCCTTGAAATGTATCTTATGTTTTCGACTTCTGTAGAAGCTTTGTTGTGATTACATAATGGTATGACTCTGTTGGAGTCCTTGAAACATATCTTATGTTTTCGACTTCTGTAGAAGCTTTGTTGTGATTACATAATGGTATGACTTTGTTGGAGTCCTTGAAACATATCTTATGTTTTCGACTTCTGTAGAAGCTTTTTTGTGATTACATTTTGGTATTGAACTCTATTGGAGTACTTAAACTGTGGGCATATTGAATTCAACTTCAATTGAAACCCTGGTCATGAGTACTGGTTGGATATGACTTTGTTGGAGTCCTCGCAGTATTCCCATTTGAACTCGAATCCTGATGAAGTCCTTGATGTGTTGCGTGTGACTCGATTTCTTATTTAAGTCCTCACTGTGTATGCATATTGATTCGACTCTTTCTTAATGTTGTTGTGTTTATATTTAGTTCTATTCTGTGGAAATGTGTGCTGGGTTACATTACAAACTAGACTTTGTTTGAGTCCCTACTGTATTTTCGTATTATCTCGAATTCGGATGAAACTTTGATGAAATTATGATATGGATTCGACTTCTGATATAAGTCCTTACTGTGGTTATTCCTTCTTAAATTCAGCTTCTGATGTAAGTCCTTGATGTATATTCATAGGGATTAGAATTAGTTGAATGTTGCTTTGTATGTATGTGTTTCGACTCAGTTGAATGTAGCTGAGTGTTTCGATTAGTGGGAATGTTGCTGTGTTTACATATGGTTACGTCTTCTATTTATAGTGTTATCTAGTCTCGTGTTTGACTGAGATAAAGAGTTCCTAGCTGTGCCGTGTCAAGCAATGGCATTGGGTATTTTCATGTTTGATGAATGATATGGAAAGATTTGTTGAGTCTATTATTGTTGGATTATTTACTACTGCTTTGTCGCAAGAACCCTTGTAAGGCTTAAATAGCTACCAATGATTTTATATTGGATTTTGATGAAACTGTAGCTTCTTCTTGTAATCTGGACTGATTTAGATGCATGCGTAAATGTAATTACATTATTCTAGAGGAGTCGGTATAGTCCAGAACATGATTGATATGGGAATCTGATTGTCTCTGTTCCTTCTCCTAAGTTGAAAAGTACATGTTGATATATATATAACTGTAGGAAAAGAAAATATTCTCTCCTTGTCTAAAAACCTTGAGTGCTTTCTTCTTTGAATCCTTACGTGAACTCTACGGTAAGAGCATAACAAAAATAGACTATTAAATTGTATGGAGAGACTAGCAAAAATTGTGTTGCAATATAAGTAGGTATACTTGTCAATACGATTGAAATAATGTATGATTGAAAAGGAATTATGTCATTTGATCTTGCTGAATGTTATAATCTGCCTTTGTGTATTTGTTAAAAACAATCTTGTTGGAGTATTGCTGTCTTTAGGATGGTTGTAATCATTTGTCTTTAGTCTCTTACATATAAGATGAATTATCTGAAAGGTATTAAGGATTAATTGGTAACTATAATGTGGGTCATGCGTCAAAAGTCATGTTAGAATTACAGAATGATGATTAGTCTGATTTATGTTAAGAATTTGAAGAAATGATTTCATTTAAACAGGTTGTTTAATGAGAGCAATTGGTAGAATGTAATTGTTTTAAGAATTAGTGCTTATCATGCTCAGTTCACAGAACTGACCCGTGTTGGCAATTTTTGCAGATGGTTTTTGTAAGTGGTAAAGGCACGCAGATCTGATATGATGCTTAGATTATTTAATTTGGTTTTATGATGAATTCCAACTTGAATTCTATAATTGTATTATATGAAGGAAGTTGTTCTTTTGCTGTTGAGTATTGTATCGAATATGCTGAATGCATAAATTGTAATTATTTGGCTTAAAAATAAATGAAATGAGGGAATTGTTACTATGTGACTGTATTTGTATTGTGATGGATTGATCCTCTTTGGTTCGATTGTTTTTAAGTGCTTTTTTTTTTAGTATTGAATACCTTGGAGATATTTGGATTCTCTAAGTAGGCCTTGTAAAGATTATGTGACTGAACACTTGTGAATGATTAGTAGTTCTACTATGTTCTATATAAGGCTAATTTGGAAATTAGTCCACTGTCTTCCAAGAAGCTAAGGTTTAAATAAATCTTAATAGGTAGTTGAGTGGGAAGAGTAATCTATTACTCCCTAACTTCGATCTAATCCAAGACAACGTACATAACAAATCGAAATCACTATATCTTAATACAAATAAGTAAGATATAATTCAGTTTGAAAACTAATTTAATCTTAAAAGGGTATATTTAGCATCCTTATGAGGAGACTTAGGCTACTGCCCATTTTCGTTGAATAAGATTATTGTTAATCATTGAACTCTATGACGAGATCTCAAATCTTATTAAATTTCTCTCTGAGGAATGGATCTTAAATAAGTAAGACAACTCAATGATGAGGAACCCAGGAGTTGGGAAAAGACTACCTAGAAAGGAGAGTCTTAATGTGTAATTCCAACTCAACTTAAGTAACACCTTAAGTTTAATAGATCTTTCCGAGGCGGTTTTTTAGGATGTCGGGACATGACAACTGCAGGGTTGTACCTTTGAGAAGATTAGGATCTTCTCGAGGATACAACAATGTAGGTGACTTATGGCGACACCCTTTGCATTGATCATTAAGATTTACACCTTAAACTCGAACAAGTTTTTACTCGGGATCTGGTTAGGAACATGGTCATGTTATGAGGCTGCCCTTGGAGATTTGGGGTATCTTGACACACAGGGTTAACTAGGGTTGACCCAGTATGTCAGCTTATCCCTAGTCCTCGAGAGCATCCTTATAATGTTGTCATGTTATTAACCCATTATTGAGTGAATGAATTGGGAGAGGGATGGCTGACAGAAGTCAGTATAAGAAATTCTATATAACATCCGAGTGGGGTGGAGGACATATTCTAGATTGATGAGTATGCCATCAAGGAATATGAGACATGAATAGTATGTTTCAAAACTTTGGCCAAAGTATCGCAAGCTGCTGAATGCGTTGTCCTATGACACCTAGT
Source organism: Taxus chinensis (assembly GCA_019776745.2). Classification (NCBI taxonomy): domain Eukaryota; kingdom Viridiplantae; phylum Streptophyta; class Pinopsida; order Cupressales; family Taxaceae; genus Taxus; species Taxus chinensis. Next base: position 164,159,753 of record CM034146.1, on the reverse strand, counting down.
CTGAGGGACGTGATGCTGATGAATAATGGTAATAATTATTTAGATAGGTTCCTTGGACAGAGCATTTTGAAATCCCAGATTAGGGAAGAGAACCACAAGAGTGAAGAGTTAAAGTAAAAATGCCAACTCTGTGAAACTCATGAATAGATCGGTAGATCACCAAGCCATGGAAAGAATAGATCGGTGGTGCACTGAGTCATTACAGCTACATATGGTTATCTGTTATAAGAATGGTTGTTTGATTTGTGAGTTCTAAATTATGTATTTAGAACTAGGAAGCATTTATCAAAAAAATAAAAATTTACTTGTTCTAATGTACTAAAATGGGAATGTTACACGTAGATTTTTTCACTCACTGGAGAAAATTGATCAATCAACTTACCTTTCAACTGCCACAAACTAAACTCATTGAGGTCTTCACATGAGCTTGTGCCAGAAACATCTCCCCAACCTTGCAGGTCCAAAATTTTAGAAAATTCAATGAGGCATTCACTATGGCATGAAAGTTAGAAATTCGGGCTATTGAAGAGAAGAAAATCCAATTACGAAATAAGAATTTGACATTCAAGTTGACCGAAACCTCTTCTTCTTCTAAACCACCAAAAAATTATTCAAAGGCTAAAGGTACCACTAACACAGTGGTACTTAAGGTTAGTCCAACTCATCCATCCAATCAAGCCACACCCTCATCTAATCTATCACCTGTACAGGCTTTTCGATTCAAACAAGAGCAACAAAAATATACCCTAATTAGGGAACCTTACTCTTTTGTTTTAGAAAAGATGATCAAAGCTAGCATTATCACCCTTCCACGCATAAAACCACACACTGGTTTTGACCCTACTCACTCCATGCCGACATGGTATAAGGAAAAAGATTTATGTAACTATCACCGAGTGAAGGGTCATAGTGACGGAAACTACATCACTTTTGAGAATATTGTCCAAGAAATGCTCGAGAAAGGTGAGTTGACTGTGGATAATCCCAACGCCGCCCCTAACCAAAATCATAAAATCTTAAAAAAACCATTCCCCAATCATGCCCCTTTATCCAATCAAACTAGTGAGACATCCACTCACGATACCCGTGAGGTTCATGTGATCTTTAACGAGGTAGCTGTTGCATCTCAATTACCTCACATCCCTTCTATAGAGGAAATCCTAGCCCAAAACCCTCCTTCCACATTTGAACTAACCATCACTGTTCCTTCACCAATGGAGGAACACCCTTCATCTCTTACAGAGGAGTATTCTAATGACATTGAGACCCTCTCACCCCTAGCTTCTCCACTTAGCAAACCTTTACCTACCGTACCTCCTCCACCCATAGAGGAGCACCCATTACCTCCTCCACCCACAGAGGAGCACCCATTACCTCCTCCACCCACAAAAGAGAACCTATCAATTCCTCTACTCATAAAAGAGCTCCCATAATCTCTTCATCTCATCATAGAACCGGTGGAGATACCTTTGCCTTTTGGCGAGCATTCTCCATTAGCTACCCAACATCCAACAAACCTACTTTTAGCTCTCTTACCCACAGAAGCTGAAGCCGACCGATTCCCCATCTCCAAGATGCATTTTATGGGAATTCCCATCAGGTCCTCACCAACTCCACCCAAAAATGTACCATTCTCATGTTTGGATGATCACTTAGAGTACATGGATAGAGCCTTGTTATGGGGGTGCCTCTTACTCCTTGTCTCAACAAAAATGTAGAGATCCCTCAATGAAACTTCCACTATCTACCCAAGCACATTTCCACCCATTAAACCATATGCAACCACTAATACTGCAACCCCCTCTACAAGACCTATTAACACTCACATAACACCCTTACCCATAACCCGGCCTATGCCTAAACCCAAACCCATACCCACATCATTTACCTCCACTAAACCTATTACCACTTTAGGGGTTACCCCGACCACCAGCGTCACTCATCCACCTATTAAACTGGATTTAGCTACATCCTCCAACGTTAAAACCACACCTACTCTGACACCCAAGATAAAGAAACAAACTCATCAACCTTATACCCCTATAGCACCAATCACACCCGCACTTGTCCCATCTGCCTTAAGACCTCAGCTACCTAACAGGGTCAAGCACCCCTCACCCATTATTGCCTCACAAATCTCTAAACTACCTAGACACACAACATGACTCATACCTGCACCTATAGTCTCTTTACCACCAATACCTCCGATACCTTTAGCCATTACTTCACTACCTACTACACTTTAGTCTTTGTCCCTCACACCCCAAGCATAACCTGTGTCATCTACCTTCATAGCACCCCCATTATCCCTGTGGGTAACTCAACCTCTTCCTCCATATTCTTTTCCTTCTAGATCCCGTATACCCACATCACCTTTACCTAAGAAGGTACAACCCATAAACAAAACCTCACTACCCCACAACAAGGTATTCAAAACAAAACCACACCTTCCTTCCTGTCCATCTACTGTACCCATACCTAAACGAACCCAACCGATACCTCAAACCACACCGGCACATAAAATTATAGCTTGACCTGTTCCTACACTTCCAAAAACAATTCCCAGACAACCGACCACACCTACGCCTAAAGCCACATTCACCTCCCATTGTGATCCACTAGCAGGATCCTATGCCAAAATTTTAACTAACCTCCTTGAGACTTCTGTTATCACATTACCACCACTCTGACCTTACGACCCCCTCAAACCCAAGCCAAAAGGGTTTGACAATACTAAAATTTGCACATATCATCGTGTGCTAGGGCATGACATGGAGAACTGCAAGGCCTTGAAAACCATCCTTATCCAATTATGTCCACCGGAAACCAGCTTTGATGACGACGACCTTCTAGATGAGGACCCTGCTTTACCTACCCCTATTCCCACATTACCCACTCAACAACCACAACCTCCATGCTCACAGCTCCCAGAACCACACACAAAATTTGAAATTAAAATGGTTCACATCAGAGAACTTACCACACCACCACCTAAATGTCACTGTGTCTAACTGACCTCTTAGGGATTTTCTCCTCCCGTAGGTTTTTTCCCTTCATGTCATTATACCACTTACCCTACACCCTCTTCATTTGACAAATTCCCTCAAATCAACATGGTACACATTACTACACGTGCGCAGAAGGGTAAAGAAGAGGCAACTGACCCACTAACTAATCCTATACCCAACATACCATCTATACCCATACCTAAGATAACTATCCACGTCCCCACATACCCCATTTCTAATGGTGTCACACATCGCACCATGCTCAAAAAATTACACCAATATCCCCTGAAAAAGTCCTTATATGACCTCATCCAAACCTCGGAATCCCATCGTCAAGCTCTCATGGAGGTTCTTTAATCTATCGAGGTTTTACATAATGACCCTACACCTGTAGCCTCCATCATCACACCCATCATGTAGCTTCCCTAACCAAATTACCACCTTCATCTTCACCTCACCTTGTTCACCAAGTGGCCTCCCTTAGCTTCTCAGTGGAGGAGATCATGCCATACCAAAATCAGGACCCGAACCCCACCCTCTTCATCTCTGTCCACATTGATGACATATAGGTACGCCATGTGATGATTGATGAAGGCACTAGAATTAACATCATTTGATCCCATGCATTTTCTCAAATGCACATACCTAACAATTGGATGCACAAACATCTAGTCATGTTGCGTTCATTCAACGACGCTATCACCTCCAAATTAGGCACTGTCATCCTACATGTTCGCGTTGGCCCCCACACCGTTCCAGAATTGTTTTATGTTTTGGAGGGGGAATTCCAATATAACTTGTTGCTTGGTAGACCCTGGATCTGTGTCATGGGTTACGTTCCTTCCACTTTGCATCATTGTGTAAAGTTTGAACATGAAGGAAACACTTATACCATTCCAAGTGACCCATCACCTTTCACAACATGCAACATACTTTACCAACCTAATGATGTGCTGATACCGGTCAAGCCATCTACTTCCGCAACCAATACCATTTCACCTACACCTATACCCACACCTACCAGTATAGCTGCTGCCTTCACCGCACATACCTCCTCCACAACTGACCCATTAGCTTCCTAATCCGTTAACACCACCTCCACATCAACATCTGACACATCGGCCATACCAGCTACCCACATACCAACCACTGATCCCTTGGAAGGTGTTTTTAGATGCCTCACTCAAGGGGAGTACAACCTGTATAGTGTCAACACCTTCCTTACTCCACATGAGTATGGAAGCCTTCACCAACACCCTTGCTATGATCACCGCATAGAAGAACACCTCCTTTATGGTCCTCCTCATCTTCGTACTAGTCTCACCTATGGGGGACTTGATACTACTACCTACACACCTGAACCACCATCACTACCCCGCCCATTTTCCACCGACTTCCAATCACTTACCAATCACCGTTTCACCCACACCTTCCTACACCACTTTGCGTGGAAGGGTTTTGGTTTCAGATTTTACGAGCAGGGTCACCATACCGTTATTCCATGTACCACTTGTAAACATAGTGACCGTATTGGTATAGGTTTCCCTGCACCTCCTACCAAATAGGCCTACATTGAAGTCATTGAGGAACCTAGCCCTTCTCCACCTTCATCACCACCCTCACCGACCGAGTCGATGGATCTTGAATCTATCCCTCCTAACTTTTTTTTTCATAAACACCATTTCCTTGGGGCCTTTGACTTATCAACGTGAAGGTGAGGCCCATTCCACTCTTCCATTCTTGTATCCTGAGATGATCGACGACGACACACCGACCATTAATGTTGTTCAATGTTAGGATGATGACTCCATACTCACCTACCTTGGTGCAGAAGACTCATATATTCATCTGTTGTTACCCTCTAAGATGCAAACCATGTTGAATGAATTGACTATTGAGATCAACATTGATACTCAGGACAACCCACACATCCTAAAGATCTGACAATCTTTAGATGTTGTTGAACAGGAAGTCATCACTTCTTTTCTCCTAGAGCATAACCATGCTTTCACTTGGTCTTATGTAGACATGCCTGGTATTGACCCCACCATAGTGGTCCACAATATCGTAACAGTTGTTGATGCCAAACCTATTAAACAAAAGCTGAGGAAAATGCACCTTCGCATTGCCCTTCTCGTCAAAGAAGAACTTCAGTGCCTTCTTTTTGTTTCCTTCATCTTACCCATTGATTATCCTTGTTGGATTTCTAACATTTTCACTATCACTAAAGCAACATGGGTAATCTGAATTTGCATGGATTTTTGTGACCTCAATGTCGCTTGCCTGAAAGATGAATTTGCCATACCCAGTATTGATCAACTGGTAGACCTTACTGTTGGTCATGAGATTCTCTCACTCATGGATGGTTTCTCGGGTTATAACCAAATTTTACTTACCCTAGAGGATCAACACAAGACTGCATTCATTACCCCTTAGGGGACCATCTGCTATCAATTCATGCCTTTTGGCCTTAAAAATGTTAATGATACATATCAACGTGCTATGACTTACATATTTCATGATATCATGCATCACATATTAGAAGATTATGTGGATGATCTCTTGGCTAAATCTAAATGCCGTGCCGAGAACCTCACTGTCCTCAAAACCATCTTTGACCACCTCATTACATATTATGTCAGCCTTCAGCCTAAAAAGTGTGTCTTCGTGGTTCTCTCAGGAAATCTCATGGGATTTATCATTTTCTTACGTGGTATAGAAGTTGACCCAGCAAAAGTCAAGGCCATTCTGGAAATTCCTCTGCCCACGAACCTCAAACAACGCTGTAGCCTACAAGGTAAGTTACAGTCCATTCACTGATTTATTGCCCAACTCTCCAACCGTTGTCAACCATTTCATCATCTGCTTAGGAAGGACATCTCTTTCAAATGGGATGACGACTACCACAAATCTTTTGAGGCCTTAAAACAATACCTTCTCCAACCACCCATACTCATTCCACCGAAAGATGATCAACCTTTTTACCTATACATATCAGCTACCGATCACTCCTTGAGGGCTATGCTTTCACATCATGATGAACAACATAGGGAGTAGGTAGTTTATTATATAATCTGTACCCGTCTAGACTACGAAACCTAATACACTCACCCTGAAATTTTTTTCTTAGCCTTAGTTTTTCTTGCCACAAAACTCTGCCATTACCTACTCAACCACAAAACCTATGTTGTGACCAAAACTGACCCTTTACACATCATGTATGCCAAACCATATCAAAATAAGAGCATCGTGCAATGGCTTATGCTTTTAACTGATATTGACCTCGAATTCACCCACCAAAATTCCATTAAGGGCCAGGTTATCATTGACCAACTTGCAGACGCACCTATTTCCGGGGACCAACCCTCTAATTTTGACTTTCCTGACGAGTTCATTACCACTCTTTCCTTGGATGAACCCCCTTACCAAATGACACTATTCTTTGACACTTCCAAATGTCAGCATGGGGGTGGTGCAGGCATTATCCTCATTCCTCTTGATGGTGAACCCATGCCCTTATCATTTAAACTCAACTTTGAATGCACCAACAATATCACTGAATACGAAGCGCTCGTATTGGGTCTCATGACTGCTTATGCCTTAGACATTAACTCCATTAATATCTTTGGTGATTCTCAACTGGTAGTAAACCAATTCAATGGTGTTTATTAGTGTCATAATGAAATACTTCAAGAATACAAAAACTACGTCGACATCATGTTGACTACCTTTGATCACTATAAAATTCAAACCATTCCACGATCCACCAATAAATTCATGGATACCATGTCTTGCTTCACTTCTCAAATACCCACTCCGCCTGACGATTCAGACATCTTGGTTACCATAAAACATATATCGATACCTTCTTATAAATCTTGTTGTATTAACCTTGTCCAAACTACCTCACTAAACACACAAGATCTGTGGTATAAGCAGCTTATGGACTATCTTTCCCTTTCTATATTGCCTCTTGATATCACACGTAATAGACAACGCACCTTTCTCAAAAGGGCCTCTCGTTATGTCATCATGGGTGGCATTGAAAGTATTCTCTAACGATGCCTCACCAGCTCTGAAATCCCCTATACCATTAAAGAAGTTCACGACAGCATATGTGGAGGCCACTTTAGTGGCCTTGCTATTACTAAGTGTATTATTCACCTAGGCTATTATTGGGCGACCCTTAATCATGATTGTTGTGACTATGTCAAATGTTGCATGAAATGTCAACAACATTCCAAACTGCATCATACACCCAGTCATGCCTTACAGGTCGCTCATGACCTTTGGCCATTCTCTCAATGGGGTTTGGATCTAGTTGGAGAAATTAATCCTCATTCTTCCCAATGCCATCAATGGATCATAACTGCTACCAAATAATACACAAAATGGGTAGAATCCATACTGCTCATTTCCACAAAAGCCGAGACAATATGTGAGTTTATTAACCACCACATCATTTGTCGCTTTGGTGTCCCTCATCACCTCATCACTGATAATGGAAAACAATTCAAAAACAAAACACTAAAAAACTTTGCGACGCCTTCGCCATTCAGCTTAGTTTCTCATCACCTTATTACCCACAAACCAATAGCCAAGCCAAATCCACTAACAAAACCCTTAACAAAATTCTCATGAAAGTGGTTGATGATACTGGGAAGGATTGGCATATGCACATTCCTTTTGCCCTATGGGCATACTGCACTAGTATTCACACCTCCACTATGGCCACACCCTTTTCTCTGGTCTATGGTACAAAGGATGTTCTGCCTCTCAAAGTCCAAATCCCCTCACTTCACATTTCTCTCCATGACATGCTTACTGATGATGAATTTCGTCATGACCACTTAGCACAACTGGAGTTATTAGACGAATGTCATCTTAATGCTCTAGATCACCTTCAAGTTTATCAACAACGTATCAAACGTGCTTATGAAAAACGTGTTCATGAACAAACCTTCCAATTTGGTGGCCTTGTTTTGAAAGAAAATCAACACGTAACCAAAGCTGAGAAAAGCAAACGGGGAAAATTTTCTCCTAATTAGCTTGGACCGTACATCGTAACTCATACCTATAGATTAGGTGCCTATCATTTTTCCTCGCTTGAGGGTAAACCCAAATCTGAGCCCCTTAACACATTACATCTTTGACCATTCTACTATTAACCTCTAGTCCTACAACACTATTTATCTAGTTCATGCTCGTCCCTTGAGCACCATTTACCTTTTCCACACCTCCTCTCCAACAACTAAACAAGGATCATATGATTACCCATCACCCTTTTGCCTTATCTTAAATATGTGCACCATGGCTCTACGCATGACATGATTCTCATGGATACTTTTCATCTTCTTTTAGATGAGATCCCATGGTCGTTCACCCTTTCCTTCTCAATAAGAACCAAATGCTTTGTTATAGTCTCGTCCATGACTTTAAATCCAAAAAAAAATAACAAATAAGATAAATCCCTTAGAAGGAAATATTCCAAAATGTGAATCAACTCCTTGAGTCAAACTTCCAATATAATAGATGAGTCCCTCAAAAGGACATCTTCTACCCTCAATTTTCACTATAAGTAGACTGCTCCCTTGAAGGATAGCTATAAAAAGTTCACAACTCTCTACATAGTTTTTCCAAAAAGAAGACTATTGTTTCTATACAATCAAAATTTAGAAGCTTCCCGCATCGATAAGCTTTGCAAAGACCTCAAGGAGACATATACTCATCCTGTGCAGACTTCCCGCATTGATCAGTCTATCTACAAAGTAAAAAAAAAAAGCTTTTTCGTCATGGATTTTCCTGTTGTGATCTTGGTTCTATTGCCCAAGGAATTCTACTTCCCATTTTATGACCCACTTAGCTGTACCTCATTACCCATGGTATTTTCACTTCATACCTCAAGGGACCTACTAAACCTATGAAATTTGGTGATCATGTGACTATTCATCACACTTAGAATAATTAATCATGTACTGTCTTTAGGGTCTTCCATTCATTATCCTTTCTATGGATGTGTTTCATACGTTTTGATCCTCGCCAATCAGGTGGCTTTCTTGCCCCCTCTTATCTTTTCTCTTCTTCATCACCTTTTGATCCTCTTATACAGGACTTGGTCCTTGACGCTTAACTTTCGGGGTCATCCTCCCCTTTCACCATAGTCGCCCTCACCTGTAACATTTTTTACTATCACCTACCCCTACCTATTACACCCAAACCTACAACATGACCACAAACCTAGCCACTCATTTTCATCTTTTTCCCTAGCTTATGGGAGAAATACATCAGTCTGAGGTCCCTTTCCACTGGGACTATGTAGGCAGCACTTCCAGGGCATGGGGTCATGGAAGGTTAGCTCAGCCACTCTTTACCCTAACCATTTTCCTCACCGTTACCTGATTTCCTGTTCATCTCAAAAAACTCGACGTTTAAACCATATACCATTTACCTTTTTACCACTTATATTATTTCACATTTTCATAACAATAACTAACATTTTCCACATTTTATACTATCTCATACATTTATATTACCATTTTTTATCAACATATAGAAATAACTCAACCATGCCTAAACCGACCTGACTCGATCCATGCCTAAACCGACCTGACTCAATCCATGCCTAAACTAACCTGACTCAATACATGCCTAAACTGACCTGACTCGATCCATGCCTAAACCGACCTAATTAGATCCATTCCTAAACTAACCTAACTCTATCATGCCTAGCTCATCTATTTTCCATCCATATCATAAGTAAAGTAAAATCATACACATAATAGTAGCATCACCTGACTATCATCTATCTCCTCATATATACATGTGTGTATCAATACAATGTATATCAGTATCACATAAATGTGTATCTCCAAAATAATCATCATCAGCTCGCAGGTTGTTATCTAATACAAAATGTCTTTGGCTCGCAGGCTGGTATCATGTATAAAAAGTAAATACAATATCTCTTCGGCTCGCAGGCCGGTATACATCTGAAATCCAAAAATACAAAGATAGGTGACATACTGTCTCCCATTTCCTATAACATATCTACCTCATCTACCACTAGATAACCCGACATCTAACGCTGACCCCCATGCACTACTCAATGTCCTCTGCTCTCTCCTTTGGGCTCACCGGCCACCTACACTCTTAGCACTGTGCAAGTGAGACTGTGTCTACTCCATCAAGACTATCTATGGTGGTCTCATCACACCATCTACTAGTATTTGCAGCTCGGGCTCCTCCTCTTGTACCTATGCTTGAGGATCTCACCTCTCTACCTATATTTGTGGCTCTAGCCTCTCGACCTGTACCTGTGACTTATGCCTCCCAGCTATCCCTACCTGACCTTGCCTCTGTATGGCCCACCACTGGCTATATGCCACTGTCACCCCCGCATCATCTTTGCAATGATCCACGGGCTCCTCCTCCTCCCCTGTCGACTCTACTGGATGGGGTGGAGACAAATGTCTCTCCACCTCATCTCTCCTATACTGTGGGAAGGGCCGGGGCACATCCTGCACTAAACCAAACTGTCACCTCATTCGGTCGACAGGTATCTTCTCGTGCTCTCCGGCATGGTGTCCCTCTATCCACCTCTATAACTTTAGTCCCTCCAGCTCTGCATACATCCCTTTGTAAGAGGAATAGGTCGTATAGGGTCTCTAAACTATATCCACACTGGACAGGCTCTCCAATCTCTATCTATAATACGCTACGTCGTATGTAGCCTGGGATCTATGTACACTACCCTCTGACACCCATCACCTACAACCAAATCGAATGACTCCTGACTCAAACACATCTACCTAGGGTGGGCCTATTGGTCACACACACATAATGTGCTCATAAGCCCAACAATGCAGAAGGAAAATGCAACACTGACTATATCTCCGTAATCACCCGTAGGCCCACAACTCTCTATATAATTGTACCAACAAAGCTGGTGCCCATGAAAAACTGGTATGATCAATCATGATGTCTCAAAGGACACCCATCAGTGACCATGGGAATCTCCCACCCTCTGAATCTGGTAATGCGTAGCACCTGATCACCTCCATCATTAACACTATCAACCACATCTCCTCCGGATGGGCATCTCTCTGTAATGTTTCTCATAGATTTTTGTTCCAGAATAGAGTTATTTCTATATTTTCATTCTCTTGAGAAACAGATAAGGGTTAGGGCTAGGAGGAATACCTGTTGAGTGTTGGGAAGGTGTGCACGTACTGTAGAGAGATCAGACTGATTGTGAAGAGCTCCTTTTTGTCTGGGAAGGACTACCTGTAAATAAGAATGCAAGACCACCAGATTTTAGTTAAACAATAAGTGAGGGAACTGCCTTGGGCCCAAGAAATATTAGAATTCCTTTTGAAGGTGGTTAGTTCCCTTTTAATACCAATTAATGCAAATGATAATAAAGAAGCTATTGCGAAATCACGATTTAGGTACCTCATTAATAAAAGCAATAGAGACTAAACTACCAATAATAAAATAACATGCTGTTTGTTTGGTCACTGGTTATTGATATGTTCAGATCAAGTTACAGGGATAGACAAGGCTGGATATGAGATTGTTTGGAGGTAAATAGGTGAAAGGTTGGTTTTTAGTATAAGTCACAGTGACCGACACCGGTCATTGGATAACCGACCGCGGTTATAAAACTGATACCGGTAGGGGATGACCGATATCAGTAGGGGCAGTGATTTAGGGGCTTTTAAATGGAGGTTGGTTACAAGGTGGTTATGGGGATAATGTTTGGTAGATGGTTGAGGGGAGTTACAGGGTGATAGAGAAGACTCAGAGAGTGAGAAGGCTGTCTTTGGGGCAATATAGAGATGGATGAATGAAGGTTAGGTGCAGGGTATTGCTGGGTGGTAGATCCAGGAGTGAGCTTATATTCACTATGAATCAAAAGTTCACAAAGTAGTGTCTAGAAGCATACAAGATAATAAAAGAGACTACTTACTAGTTTCTGATGCGGATGTAGGTCGAAGGAATGCAGTGGTGAAGTCAAGGCTCAGTTGGGATGATCCAACAATCAGAAGTGAGCTGGTGAAGCTATCCCCTAACTCTCCCAATGTTTGGATGAGTGTGACAATGATCTAGTTGCTTAGTTATAGTCTTAGGCTCAATACTCCTCTCTGCAACCTCTTCTCTCTTTCTCACTTGTCTCTCTCTTGCAAATGAATTTGGATGCCTTGGTTTTGGTTAGGGGAGGTCATTTACAGGGAACCGATGGTGGTTACCTAACCGACGCCGATCGAGTAGGGACTGATGTTGGTTAGGTCAAAGTTGGCTATTTTTAGTAAAATAGCCAACTTTCCCTCCTTTAATCTTGAGGGGTCAGTTGTGGGCTTGGTCAAGTCATTATTAGGTTTGTTTTGGTGCAGGTGAGGGGTGATGAGTCATGGGTGTGGGTCTAGACCAAGTTATAGGTCTTAATTAGGTTAGTTTAGGGTTAGGGCTAGGTCATAGTGAGGTGGTGAGGTGAGGTGGCAGGGTTGGAGATGTGGATTTATTAATTATAAGGTAATTAATAAATAATTAAGTAAGGTTTAGGTGGTGAGGTAGGGTTAGGTTGTGAGATGAGATGCGGGGCACAGGGCATCGTAAGACCCAAATTTGGTCTCTACATTTGCCCCTTGTTATCATGTAGCTTGTCTTGTAAAGTTGCACCGACAATAATAAGAAGTGGTTGCCCCAGTTAAGGGTATAGGTAATCCCCCTCAAATCTATCACAGATTGAGGTGACGTGAAATAAACACACGTTGAAATGCAGTAGTGCAACCAGGGTACACGATTTGAAGAGCAAACAAGCAATTCATAGGCAAAGGTCGATAGTTTATCCAAACAAGGTTGATATAATCCTGGTATCCAAGGCATAGGAAGTAGCTCCAGGGGATATAATAGGTAAGGTACCAGAATGTTTAGGCATGTTCGGTAGTACCAAATGGTTGGTTTGGTTGAGATAAATGTCACGGTCTCAGTCTAGGCAAAGCTAGTCGGTTGATCAATTCAAGTATCCTAGTCATGCTAAAACACGAACAGGTGAGCTCAATTAAATAAACAGCTACATGATGGGTAGATAGAATTGTAATTTTTGGGACTCAGTTGAGGTACTTAATTAGTGTGGCCTAGGGTGAGGCTGATTGGTTTAGTGTGGCCTTGGGTCGGGCTGATTGGTTGCGTGTGGCCTTGGTCAGGCCGATTGATTGGTTACGGCCTTGGGTCAGGCTGATTGGTTGGTTGCGGCCTTGGGTTGGGCCGATTGGTTGGTTGCGGCCTTAGGTCAGGCTGATTGGTTGGTTGTGGCCTTAAGTCAGGCCGATTGGTTGGTTGCGGGCTTAGATCAGGCCGATTGGTTGGGTGTGGCCTTGGGTTGGGCTGATTGGTTAGGTGCGGCCTTGGGTTGGGCCGATTGGTTGGGTGCAACCTTGGGTTAGGCCAATTGGTTGGTTGCGGCCTTGGGTCAGGCCGATTAATTGGTTGTGGCCTTGGGTTAGGCCAATTGGTTGGTTGCAGCCATGGGTCAGGCCGATTCATTGGTTGCGGCCATGGGTCGGGCCGATTGGTTGGTTGCGGCCTTGGGTCAGGCCGATTGATTGGTTGCGGCCTTGGGTCGGGTTGATGAATTCAAAATAAGGCTATTTAGGAAAGCCGGGGGTAGGCGATGTGGTGAAAAATGGAGATTGGTGGATAAGGGTAGGAGTTAGGTTAAGATAAGCAGGTAACCGATATCGGTTATGGGTGACCATGTTTCACGAAGAAATTGCTTCCGTTCCTGGAATAGAGTTGCTTCTATCCTTTCATTCCTTTGAGAAATAGATAAGGGTTAGGGCTAGGAGGAATACTTGTTGAATGTTGAGAGGGTGTGCGCGTACTGTAGAGAGAGATCAGATCGATTGCAAAGAACTCCTTTTTGTCTGGGAAGGACTACCTGCAAGTAAGAATACAAGACCACCAGATTCTAATTAGATAATAAGTGAGGGAACTACCTGGGGCCCAGGAAATATGAGACTTCCTTTTGAAGGTGGTTAGTTCCCCTGCTAATATGAATTAACACAAATTCTAACAAATAAGCTATTGTCCAATTACAATTTTTTTACTTTGTTAGAATAATAGAGAAAAGGTTGGTCTTGGTTTTAAATCACATTGACCGATGCTGGTCAGTGTCACCGGTACCGGTTAATGATAACCGATATCAGTAGGGGTAGTGATTTAAGGGGTTTGGTGAAGGTTTGTTATGAGATGGCTATATGATAGCTATGGTGTTTATAAGGCTGGTAAAATGATTGGGGATATGTAATGAGGTGATGGAGAAGACTCAGAGAGTATGGGGGCTATTCTTGGGGCAATGTACGGGTAGAGGAATGAAAGGTAGATGGAGAGTGTTACCGGGTAGTGGATCTGGGAGTAGACTTGTAATTACTATGATTCAGAAGTCTAAGAAATATTATTAAAAGAACATACAAAATACTACTTACTAGTTCCTGGTGAAGATACAGGTTCAATGACTGTTATGATGAAGGTAGGGTTCAGGTAGGATGGTCTGACAATCCAAGATGAGCTATCTCCTCTCCTGATGCTTGGATGAGTGTCACTGGGCTGTGGTTATTCAGTTGCAGTCTTGGGCTTGATGTCCTTCTCTGTAAACTCCTCCCTTTCCTTCACTTGTCTCTGCTCGACCAAGTAAATTCTGGATTCTTCCAATGACTTCTGATATTCCGATCAATCAAAATCCTCCTTGTTTTTGGTTGGGGGAGGTCATTTACAGGGAACCGATGGCAGTTACATAACCGATGGCGGTCGAGTAGGAACTGGTATCGGTTCAGTCAAAGTGGGCTATTTTTAGTTATATAGCCAACTTTCCCTCCTTTTCTCTCGAGGGATTTGTTGTGGGCTTAGTCAAGTCATTATGAGGTCAGTTTTGGGTGCGAGTGAGGAGTAATTAGTCATGGGTGTGGATGTAGACCAAGTTATAGGTCTTAATTAGGTAAATTTAGGATTAGGACTAGGTCATGATGAGGTGGCGAAATGAGGTGGCAGGTTTGGAGATGTGGATTTATTAATTGTAAGGTAATTAATAAATAATTGTGTATGGTTTAGGTGATGAGGTTAGGTTGTGAAATGAGATGCGTGGCACGGGAGGTCATAAGACACAAATTTGGTGTCTACATTAGCCCCTTGTTATCGTGTAGCTTGTCTTGTAAAGCTGTACTGACAATAATAAGAACTGGTTACTCCTGTTAAGGGTATAGGTAATCCCCCTCAAATCTTTCACAGATTGAGGTAGTGTGAAATCAGGGATAGGGTTGATAAAGGGTAAACGGTGTTGAGATAATGGTAAGATGGTGGGGTAGGTTCAAGGAAGTAGATGCACATTGAAATGCAGTAGTGCGACTAGGGTACATGATTTGAAGAGCAAACAAGCAATTCGTAGGCAAAGGTCGATAGTTTATCCAAACAAGGGTGATATAATCCTGGTATCAAAGGCAAGGCATAGGAAGTAGCTCGGCAGGGGATATAAGGAAAAGTTGGTCGACTGGTCAAGGTACAGGTGAGCTCGAGTGAACAAAAATTTACATGATTTAGGTTGGTTTTGGGCGATGTTCGGCAGCAGTACCAAATGGTTGGTTTGGTTGAGATAAACGTCACGGTCTTAGGTCTAGGAAAAGTTGGTCACGACTGATCAAGTCAAGTACGCCTAATCATGCTAAAACATGAACATTTTCACAAAATTAAGAGTGAGCTCGAAATGACAGAAAACACCTGAACAAAAAGCTGCCCGCACTCACATGATTTCTCAATGAAATTACACAAAATTGGTGGATAAAGCCCGATTGTAATTTGTTGGTTTTGGTGGCCAAGTTCAGAACAGTGTTTTATTTGGTAGCTGGGAGTGCAATTAAGAGGCATGGTCATCATTCTTTCTCTACTGCAGCACATCAGACAGTATGGGGAGCCTTTTGCAAGTAATATACAATCATTTCACTCAATTTAATGCTTCTTATAGGTGATTAGTGAGGGCCATGGGTCAGGCCTGATTGGTTGGTTGTACATACCAGGCCTTGGGTCGGGCCAAATGGTTGGTTACGGCCTTGGGTCAGGCCTGATTGGTTGGTTGCGGCCTTGGGTCGGGCCAAATTTGGTTGCAGCCTTGGGTCAGGCCAGATTGGTTGGTTTGTGGCCTTGGGTCGGGCCAAATGGTTTGTTGGCGGCCTTGGGTCGGGCCTGATTGGTTGCGGCCTTGGGTCAGGCCTGATTGGTTGGTTGCGGCCTTGGGTCGGGCCAAATTGGTTACAAGCCTGGTAGCCTTGGGTTGGGCCAAATGGTTGGTTACGGCCTTGGGTCAGGCCTGATTGGTTGGGCCAAATGGTTGTGGCCTTGGGTCAGGCCAAATGAAGTCATAAAATTTTATTTAGCAAAGGAGGGTATAGGCGATGTGGTGAGAAAGGGAGATTAGTGAATAAGGGAAGAAATTGGGGAAAAGGTGGGATTAAACTGATATCGATTAGCTATGACAGCTATCGGTTAGATGACCGATACCGGTTGTTTAGGGCATAATATAACTGATATCGGTTATAGGTCAAAAACCTATAAAAAGAAAAATACGGCCTGCCATTGTCACATTGTCAATTTGAAAACCAATTTTAGTTGTCTGACGTGTTTTAGTGAGATTGTTGAATTTATCTGCTGAGGTGGCACTATTTGAGTGGAGAAGTGAGTGGTTGGTAGGCCCTAGCGAGTAGGAGGTAGCATTTGATTGGTGGAGGACCCAACAGAGGAGATTTAGAGCCATGGCACAGCCAGGAGGAGCAGGAGGTGCTGGACCAGCTGGACCACCACCACCTATCCCACCACGACGACGTGTCGTCGTACCGGTAGGTTCGAAACCTCTCATTATGTGAATTTAATGTTGTTAAGCTAGATTTGGGTTTTGGGTAGGAATCCAAGTTTTTAATAAAATAATTAAGAAATTGAAGTTATTTGGAAAATGGAGAGGGTAGGTGGGTTAGTTAGGCTAAAACGGTAGGGTGGGTAGGTTTTTAGGGTTTTTCAATGGGTAAAAGGGGAGTAATAGGCAAAAAATGGGTTTGGGGGGGCCGCATCAGGTTCGGCTCTAGCCGTGGACAGTGATCGATGTCGGTCATGAGGCAACCGGCCTTGGTCACTAGTTTTTCAGGGAATCTAGGTTGTGGGCGAACCGGCGTTGGTCGTATGTCGACCGGCGCCGGTGTATATCATGTGTTGGAGGGGACCGGTGGCGGTCATGGGTGACCAGTACCGGTCATTAGTTAGGATTATTTATTTTGTTGGTTTGGTTTTGTTGTTGTTTTTGGTTTTTGGTTGTTGTTTGGGTTGTTGTTTTGGTGTTTTGTTATTTGTGGTTTGGGTTTTGTGTTTTGTGTTGGTTTGGGTTTTTGGTTGTTGTTTTGGTGTTGTGTTATTTGTGGTTTGGGTTTTGTGTTTTGGGTTGTGTTTATTGTTGCGTTTTGTGTTTTGGGGGTGAAGAGGGAGGGGGTAGAGATTGATAGGAAAGGTGATTGGTGGGGGGGGGGAAATGGGGCGGTTGTGTGGTTGGTGCGGTTAGGATAGATTAGGTGTTGGGTATGAATGGGAAGGTGTTAAATTGGTAGGGGCATAGGTAAATGGTGAGAGTAGATCTGGGTGATTGGTAGGGTGCGAGATAAGGAAAGAGGATATCGTAGATGTTTTAGGGTAAAATAGGTGGGTGTATGTGTGTGTTATAGAGTCGGGGTGTGGTCGGGTGGGTAAAAGGGGTATAGAGGGTTAAAGTAGTTGTTGTTTGAAAGGGTAGGTCTAATGAAGTGGGTTATTTGTGCAGGCATGTCAGCAGCTGACTATGCGAGATCGGATGCTCCCGTTATTGAGACAGATGTGGCCACATGTGTCCGCAGCGCATTGGGCCATTATGCGCGAGGTGGGACTCGGCGGAGTCCAGTGGTATATGGCTATGGAGAGGGACCACAGCCTTATCGTTGCCCTCATCGAGAGATGGGATCCGACAACCAATGTGTTCCATCTCCCTACTGGGGAGATGACTATTACCCTAGAGGATGTATATCGCATCCTGAGATTGTCGATCGTAGGAAAGGCAGTATTCTAGGTAGATGCGGAGACGGCTATGGACAATATTCTGCAGGTATTTGCCGATGCAGCCATGTTATTGAATTATCACAGCACGAGCATTACCTATGTGGACATGTATCGCACCCACAGACATGAGACACAGCTTGCCATGCTGATGATGATAGGTATCATCTGCTTCACTCTCCCAGATTTAGAGGGAGGCCTGTTCCCACAAGCTTTGATGGGGGTGTTGCACGAGATGGTGGAGGAGCATACATGCTATGCCTGGGCACCAATATACATGGTGCAGCTATACAGAGAGATGTGGGGTTATCGCCGGATGAGGTGATTTGGGATTTGTTCCACATTTTTGTTACACTGTTGGGCATATGAGCACATCATATGTATTCGACCAATAGGGCTGCCCCAGTAGCCAGGGCCACAGGTTATATACAAGTATGGTTTTCAGAGGTGGTTGGGGGTCATGGGCCAGCCACGAGTGGTGCTCGCAAGACGGGATGTAGCTTACTACCATCATATGCTAGAGGGCCTAACCACATTGGATATTATATGGAGGCCTTACAGAGGCCACTAGCCTTGAGGAGGAGCCCGAGCACAGATGCATTGGATCCAATATACTTTCTGGATAGTAGGACGGAGGCTAGGAGAGTATGAGTGTATACCCTTAGAGAGGGTACGATGGAAGTTGGGGCTATGACAGGATGAGCCACCTCCCCTCCCACAGTACCGGAGGGATGATGTAGAGGCCCCACTACCGGCTCTGCAGCCCATTGACCCAGATTAGGTAGCAGAGAGGTTGGCTGATGATACAATAGATGACGCCGAGTGTACAGGTTCATTTTTGGTGTAGTGGGCTGGTCAGAGAGCAGCGAGGATAGCACAACCTACACAGCTAGATTTGGCAGCTGTTACAGCAGAGAGGGACCACCTCCTAGGATAGGTGTAGTTATTACAGGGGCAGCTTGCTGCTGCACAGGCACAGATCAGGGTATTACAGGGGCAGTTAGCCCAGGCACAGGTGTAGGCACAGCCACAGGCACCACCACCGGCATAGCCACAGGCACCACCACCGGCACCGATACAGCCACAGGCACAGCCACAAGGTGTACCGGCAGGATAGGGGCCATTATTATTAGGAGTTGGGGGACCAGCCCCAACAGCCATGGTGGCACGGGCCCGTTATATGGAGGTGAGAGTGGAGGTAAGATTCCTCCACGTGAGAGGACGTATTTATATGTTACAGGAGATGTTGGCAGATCAGTGGGAGGAACCAATAGCAGTGGCACCTTTGAGGATGGAGAGGCCAAGTGAGTGGCGTCGACGATCATGATCACCACCTGATTCAGGAGGAGGCGCAAGGGTCTAAGTGAATTTCATAGGAGTATAAGAATAAATAAGGAGGCCGACCTGCGAGTCGATGATAGAGAAGATGTATTTTTTTAACATCTGAAATAAAACTAATTATGTATGTTGTTTTGAGTGATGATAATAATAAGAATGGTTGTGTTTTGAATGTTGTTTTTGTTTTTTTTGAAAAGGGATAAAGATGAATGTTGTCAAAATAGAAATACACAAAAATATTTGTATTTACAACACATGATAGGGTATGGTAGGGGATGGTCGAGCTAACCTTGGGAGACCCCATGTCTCCTAAGTGCTACCTACATAGCCCATTACACAAAGCAAGGAGGGGCCTCAGACCGATGTAGTTCTCCCTTAGAACTAGGGAGAGGTGAATTCAGGAAATTTGGTTGTGGTTAGGCAATTTGTTGGTTGGTAAAAATTTGATGTTGGTAGGGTAATGTTGTTAGTGTTGGTAAGGTATTGGCGATGTTGATGTAGGTATAGGTAAAGTGAAAGTTAGCTTACCCAAGTAGTAGGGAATCATGTCCTGATTAAGGTCAACACACAATCCTAGAGTCGAGCAAAAGAGGTAAAAGTTTCCTGTAGTTGAGAAGAGCTAAACAAACCACATATTAACATAGGATGAGCTTAAATCCCTAGGTACCTTACATAGGTGAGAAGTAGATAGGTGAAAAGAGTTGTATAATCACAATATATCGGATATACGTCATGTCCCTTGAGTTTTGTTGCTTTGACAAATTGTGAGGTGAGGTGGTTGATATAGGCGGGGGTGCTGAGAGCTTGTTATAAGGTGATTATTCTAACGAAAGAGAACCAAACCTAAATAAACAAGTCCATGACTCAAAAGTGCTTCTGGAATACTGATTTTTTTTTTTAACTTTATTGATATAGACTGATCGATGTGGGAAGTCTATATGGGATATGTATTTTGTTGTTCTTGAGGTCTTCACGAAGCGGATCAATGTGAGAAGCTTCTGATAAAGGCTGACTTTGTATAGCTCTCCTTCAAGGGAGCAGTCTATTTATAGTAGCAGATGCATTTTTTGTGCATAGTTGTCCTTCGAGGGAGCAGTCTATGTATAACTTAGAGGTCTAGATGTCCGTTTGACATGAAGCATCTAGTTTTGTAGGAAGTTTGACTCAAGAATATCCCATAAATGTACAATTGAGAACATGTTATTTTTATACTTTTAAGTCATGGACCTAACTAAAGAGGGGAAGGCATATTTTTAAGAGGAGTTTATGACCAAACCATGTGAGCTTGATTTTATTTTGAGATGCACGAAACAAAGTGTATGAGGTGATAAATGAGCTCAAGGGAGGAGCGCAAGGTAGATAAGAAGTGATATAACACTAAATTCAATAGTAGAATGATCGAAGATGCAAGGCATTAAGGGGTTCAGGCTCAGGTTTACCATTAAGTGAAGCTAAACAGTAAGTGCCTGATCCATAAATATGCGTGATAATGTAAGGCCCAATCCAATTAGGAGAAAATTTTCCACGTTTGCTCTTTTCTAGTTTGGTTACATGTTGATTCTCTTTAAGGACAAGATCACCAACCTTAAAGGTATGCTCATGAAGTCACTTATCATAAGCATGCTTGATGTGTTTTTGATAGATTTGAAGGTGGTCAAGAGATGTAAGACGACGCTCGTCAAGAAGCTCCAATTGGGCTAACCGCTCTTGGCGGAAATCATCATTGGTGAGAATATCCTGAAGAGATATTCTTAGGGAGGGTATTTGTATTTCGAGAGGCAAGACAGCCTCGGTACCATATACCAAAGAAAATGGTGTGGCATTAGTGGAGGTATGAATGCTAGTACGATAAGCCCAAAGGGCAAAGGGGATGTGATCATGTCAATTTCTTCCAGAATCGTTAACAACTTTCATGAGGATTTTGGTTAGGGTTTTATTAGAAGATTCAGCTTGACCATTGGCCTGTGGATAGTAAGGTGATGAGAAGCTAAGTTTGATACCAAAGTTGTCACAAAGGTCTTGTAACAACTTATTTTTGAAAGATTTACCATTATCTGTTATCAGGCGATGAGGAACGCCAAAACGACAGATAATGTGATGGTTAATGAATTCGACGATTTTTTCTTTTTTGGTTGAAATGAGTGGAATGGCTTCCACCCATTTAGTGTAATATTCAGTTGTTATGATTATCCCACAGTGACGTTGCGAAGAGGGCAGGTGAATCTCACCAATAAGGTCTAAACCCCATTGTGAGAAAGGCCAAAGATCTCGTGCGACCTGTAGCGGATGCCTAGGGGTATGTTGAAGGTTGGCATGTTGTTGACACATAACACAATGCTTAACATATTTGTAGCATTTGTTATTGAGAGTAGGCCGATAATAGCCTAGGTGAAGGATCCATTTGGCCATGACAAGGCCACTAAAATGTCCACCACAAATACTGTCGTGGACTTGGTGGATGGTATAGGTGACCTCCGCACCGGTTAGACATCGAAGGAGGATGCCATCAAAGCCACGTTTATAGAGAAGTCCCCCCATGATGACATAATGAGAAACACTTTTAAGAAAAGAACGTTTGCTGTTACTAGTAAGGTCAGGTGGAAGAATAGAGGTTGTAAGGTAGTCGTGAAATTGGTGATACCAGATATCCTGCGAATTAACAGACACATTATTTATCATACAAACAACTGGGGCTGAGTAAGATGGGGCAAAGAGTTATTCGACCAAGACGAATATGTCAGAGTTAGCTGGTGAGGCAGGAATTTGTGAGGCTAGGCAAGCCATAGTATCTGTAAATTTGTTAGTGGAGCGGGGAATGGTCTGGATAGAATAATGAGTAAATAAGGTCAAAAGTGAATCCACGTAATGTTTTTACTTTTGAAGTTCCTCATTTTTACATTGGTAGATGCCCATAACTTGATTGACTACCAATTGAGAGTCGCCGAAAATATTGATAGATTTGACACCTAAGTGTACTACAACCTGGAGACCCAGAACAAGGGCCTCGTATTCTGCTATATTATTATTGCATGGGAAATCGAGCCAAAATGAAAGAGGCATAGGCTCAACATTAAGAGGAATGAGAACAATGTTGGCCCCTCTGTCATGCTGGCATTTGGATCCATCGAAGAAGAGGGTCATTGGATATGACCCCTCCCTGAGTGAAAGACTGGTGATGAGTTCGTCAGGGAAGTTAAAATTGGTAAATTGTTCCCTAGGTAAAGGGGCCTCCGCGAGTTGGTTTGCGATAGTTTGTCTTTTGATTGACTTCTGGTGTATAAATTCAAGGTCGATGTTAGCGAGGAGTATAAGCCATCGGGTGATGCATTGGTTTAGATGTGGTTTGGCGTAAATATAATGAATGGGGTCCGTGTTGGTGATGACAAAAGTTTTGTGATTTAGGAGGTAGTGTCGGAGTTTGGTGGCTACGAATGATAAGGCTAGGCACAACTTTTCTACATGTGTATACCTAGTCTCGTAATCCATGAGAGTACGACTTATATAATAAATGGCTTGTTCTTGATGCTCGGAGTCATGATGTGCTAGCATGGCTCCTATAGCATGGTCGGTGGCAGAAAGGTAAAGGTAGAAAGGGCGATCGTCCTGAGGTGGGATAAGCATAGGTGGCTGCATGAGATAGGCTTTGAGAGCCTCAAAGGCTTGGTGGAATTATTCGCTCCATTGAAAGGCAATGTCATTTTTAAGGAGGTGATGGAAAGGTTGACATCGATCTGAGAGTTGAGAGATGAAACGCCAGATAGATTGGATTTTACCTTGCAAACTACGCAATTGTTTGAGGTTAGTAGGTGGGGGCATTTCTAGCATAGCTTTGAATTTAGCTGGATCGACCTCGATGCCACGCAAAGAGATGATAAAACCAAGTATTTTTCCTGAAAGGACACCAAAGACACATTTCTTTGGTTGAAGATGGACACAATATTGTAATAGGCGATCGAAAATAATGGTTAAAACATCGAAATGTTCACTGCGATGTTTAGATTTGTCAAGAAGATCATCGACATAATCCTCAAGGATAGTGTGCATAATGTCTTGAAAAATGTAATTCATAGCCCGCAGATAGGTCACACCAGCATTCTTAAGGGCAAACGGCATGACATGATAAAAGAAGGTTCCCCAAGGAGTTATGAAGGAAGTTTTATGTTGATCGGCCGGGGCTACCAAAATTTGATTATATCCCGAAAAGTCATCGATGAGAGAAAGCATCTCATGGCCCGCAGTGAGATCAACAAGTTGATCAATAATTGGTAGGGGGATGTCATCCTTGGGGCAAGCGAGGTTAAGGTCTCAGAAATCTGTGCATATCTGAAGCCCCCCGTTGCTTTAGTGACAGGTATGATGTTAGAAATCCATTGAGGATAGTCAATAGGTAAGATGAAGGAAACAGAAAGGAGTCATTAAAGCTCTTCTTTGACCAAGAGGGCAATACGTGGATGCATTTTTCTTAGTTTTTGTTTAACTGGTTTGGAATTAGGTTTCAGGGTAATGTTATGGACAGCAATGTCAGGATCAATTCCTGGCATATCAGCGTAGGACCAAGTGAAAGCTTGGTTGCGGGCACGGAGAAAGGTAGTAAAGGTGGCTTGTTCTGATGCATTAAGAGATTGTCTGATCTTCACAATGTGAGGATCCTCCTCTGTGTGGATGTTGATTTCTATAGTTGACTCATTCAACATGGTTTGAGTTTCAGATGGTAAGGCGCATTGAATATAAGAGTCGTCCGCACCAAGGTAAGTGAGGATGGAGTCATCATCCTGGCACTCAACAACATTAATTGAAGACGAATCCTCTTCGATCATGTCTGGATATAGAAGGGGAAGAGAAGATGGGTCCTCATTATAGCGTTGATAAGTGAGAGGACCCAGGAAGATAGCATTTATGAAAAAAAAAAATTTAGGAGGGATAGATTCAGGGTCTATCGACTCTGTGGGTGACGATGGGAAAATGGGTGATGATGGTTTAGTAGGGGTGACGTCGTCATCTTCCAGGATACAACTGATACAAGGTTTCTTTGGTGTAAGTGTTTCAGGAAATCTGAGACCACTATAATCATTGTGTTTACGTGTAGTCACGGGAATGATTGTATGTCAGCCTTGTTCATAAAGACCAAAACCAAAGCCTTTCCAAGCACATCGAGTCAAGAAGGTGAGAGCAAAATGACGATTTGTCAGGTATTGAAAATTAGATTGGAAGGGAACCACACCAAGGGGAGGTTTAGGGGTAACAAAGGATGCATCGACACCCCCATACGTTAGGTTGGTGTGGCAATTAGGTGGTCTGTAAGAGATTACCTCCCCCACTCGACGGTCGTAGGTAGGATGCGCATGTAACTGTCTGTACTCTTGTGGGGTATGGAAAGAACTAACGTTATATAGGCAATACTGCCCTAGCGTAAGGTGTTGAAAAACATCTACTAAGGGGTCTAAGGTTGGGATGTTGTCTGTGGGAAAGGAAGTGGTATTTGCGATGGCAGTTTCATTGGTTGAAGGTGTAGGTGTTGTTGAGGTGGATGGTAGAGGTGTGGTTGAAGTGGATGGTTGGGTTGGATAAATGGGTGTCTTGACTGGTACAAGTACATCATTAGGGTGATATAACATATTGAAGGTTTTGAAGGGGGGAGGATCAGCTTTTACGGTGTAGGACTTCCCCTCGTACTCAAATTTTCTGCATCTATCTAAGGTGGAGGGAACGCATCCCATAGCCCGGATCCAAGGGAGACCTAATAAAATATTGTATCGGAACTCTCCCTCAAGGACATAGAAGAGTTCGGGTAAAGTGCGTGGCCCTACACGAATGTTAAGGATCACGGTGCCTAAGGTAGAAGTAATAGCATCATTGAATGACCACAACATGATGGGGTTGGCACACATGCAACTAGAAGGGATATTCATTTGTTGGAAGGATTTTGAAGAGATGATGTTTAGACTAGTGCCCCCGTCAATCATAACACGATGCACCCGAATGTCTCAGACATAAGCTAAGATGAAAAGAGCAGGGTCAGGATCTTCAGCACCAAAGTCGACAATTTTGTCTTCGGAGAAACTGACAACAGCAGCTTGCTGTACAGAGACAGAAGTGGTTGGGGAGATAGGTTGTTTGGTGAGTGAAACAACGTGATTGGGTGTTAAAATGGAGGTAACAGGCAAGGTTTCATTAGGTAAGACCTCTATCCCTTAAAGGATTTCAACGAGATCTTGTCGATGAGATTTAGAGGTCTGAATGAGATCATACAGTGTCATTTTATAGGTGATTGGTGAAGCTGTTTGATCATGGTTTGGTGGGCAACTCCCCTAGAGATGAGGTAGGCAGGTCCACGAATAACCACTTTAGGTGATGGTGTGATCGGGATGGTGGATGGAGAAAGATAGGCCGTAGGTGTGCTTTCTTTAGCTTTCCCATTGTTTTTCTACCCTTGAGTAACAACACTAATCATATTGATCTCGTGAACACGAGAGGAGGAAGACGGTATGGATAAGTCATGGTCTTCGAGAGGTGGGGTTGTAATAATGATAGATCTTGGTGAGGCGGGGACAGGTGGTGTAGGAGAGGGAATCGAGGCTAAAGGTCTCTCCCTTCGTAAGTTGTCTTTCTTAACCTTTCTATCTGAGAGAGGTGACTGACGAAGTATGGCTTTCAACGCTTTGTATCCCTCTACATCATGTCCTGGTGTGCAGTGGTAAGTGCATATTTTAGACTCATCATAACCTATAGGTCGAGGTTTAGATGGATCATAAGGTCTAAGTGGGGGTAGGGAAATGGTCGCATTCTCCACCAACATAGCAAGGATTTTGGCGTAAGACCCTTTGAGTGGGTCAAAGACAAAGGAAGATGAGGCTATTGACTGGGTAGTTTTTGGTAATGACAGGGTATGGTTGAGTTGTATAGGTGGCGGTTTAGCCAAGGGGTTTTGATAATGGGATTTATCTAAACGTGGCTTCTTCGGTGCAGAAGTTATGTTTAGCTGGTTAGATGATGAGGCCACAGATGATGTGGTATCAGAGAATAACCACGGAGAAAGAGGAGTGACAGCAAACAAATCCTTTGATGATGAAATTTGTTTAGGGTTGATAGGTGGACAGGATACGTGGGGTGACGTTGTTGATATACCCTTGGATCTTTGTATGGGTGCAGAAGGCGTAGGTTGTTTTAAAGAAAACGTAGGAGGTATGATATATTGATGCAAGGTGGAGGGATGAGGTCCCAATATGGAAGGTAGGTGTGACGAAGATGGTTTTAGTTGTGATAGAGGCATAGGTTGGAGTTGAGGAGATTAAGTTTGTCTCCTAAGTGGATGTACGACTTTACTTTTGGATAAATCTAACCGTTTAGGTGGGTGTGTTAGACTAGGTATTAGTAAGGTCCCAAGCGTAGGGGAAGGTTTGGTTAGGTCAATAGAGGTGGATGAGGTATTTGGTAGAGATGAGGGGGGTGAAGATGAGGACATAGGTATTTTAAGCTTCTGTAAACACTTCGGGTATATGGTAGAGGCGTCTGGATCGGTCATCTGCATTTGAGTAGAATATGGCATACTCAAATGTTCCCATAGGACTCGTCTATCTTCTGAGGGATGACAATCCTCACGTGTGAATAGGAAATTTTGTATGGAAGAAAGGTGGGTTGTGATTCCGGTCCACTGTGGGTGTGATACAGGGGGTAAATGAGGCACTATATCAATGGGCATTAAGAGGTCAACCGGTCACTAAAAAGATTTAGGCGATGAAGAACTAATAGGCAGGAGGGCATATTCGAGAGGATCTGTCATGATTAAAGAATTTGGTGATGTCGGTTCAAGAGGCTTCTCGTCTAAGGATGAAAAAAGAAGTGGCGAGCCCTCCTCTTGTACAACAAGAGTGGTAGAAGGAGATGTTTGGGAAATAGATAAGTTAGATAACATCCGCTCACAGTCTTGCAAGGATGTGGTATAAGAAGGCTCATCTGTGAGAAGAGAACTCTGGGCGGTTAATTCCTTGATGGGTAAAGGAACGACAAGGATTTCGTTTTGTCTTGATGGTGGTGAAGGGGGTTCGGGTTCCTGCGTTAGTGAAGAGGCTTGATTCAGAATATTTTCGATAGAGGCTTTTGGCTGGGAGTCGAAGACTGCATGGATTTCATGAACACTCTCCTCGGCTAAGATATTGTGGTTTATGTTACTGTTAGAAGAGTGATTTGGGAATGGTTTGTTGAAAATTTTCAAATTTCGGTCAGCAGGGGCATTAGGATTATCGAGGGCTATATCCCCTACATCAACCATTTCCTGCACAATATTTTTCAACATCTTGCAGTTTTCATGACTGTGTCCCTTCACGCAGTGGAAGTTACAGAAGTCATTTTCTTTGTACCAAGAAGGTATAGCGTGGGTGGAATCAAACCCGGAGTGAGGTTTAACAGGAGGTAAGGTAATAGCTCCCGCTTTAAGCAAATTTTCCAATATCACACCATAAGTTTCTCCCAAGGGAGTGTAATTGATGGGCTCAGCTTTATACTTATAGGTGGTTTTTGGCGGGGTATTAGACGGTGGTTGGGATTTGACCATCACCGCGTGGACAACTCCTTTTGATTTCGAAGCGGTCGATGTGTGAGGATTGGTGGTGTTAGGCATGCTGGTGGAGTCTTGGGTTCGGAAATTGGGGTTTTTTGTTGTGCAACCGCAATTTCTCTTCCTCTAAGGCTCGAATCTTTAGTTTTCGAGCCATAGTAAAGGCCTCATCAAATGTGTGGAAATTTTGAATTTGGAGGGTAGGAGAGATGTGCTTAGTGCAGGCTCGTGTAAAGAGTTCGATAAGTTCAGCCTGAGGCAAGGCATACGTAAGCTGGTTGATAAGGCCCCACCATCGTCCAACGAAATCTACGATAGATTCATCTTTAAATTGTCGGATGGCATAGAGGTCGGTGATAGATACTTTTTTGGAAATGTTAATGGAGAAATGATCCAAGAAATATTGGGCTGGTTGGTTAAAAGAGAAGATTGAGTGCTGGGTTAAAGCACTGTACCACTCCAAGGTGGGTCCTGATAAGGACATGGGAAAGGTGCAGAGTAGTAAGGCATCGTCATGAGCAATCAGATAGCAGGCATGTCTAAATGATCACAAGTGTTGTTGAGGATCCTCCTTACTATTAAAACGAGTAAATTTTGGTAATTCCCATTGAGGAGGATATGAATGAAGGGGGACAGAAGGGTGGATAGGCTCCTGACAAACTTGCTCGTATGTCAGGGTGCTACGGCTTCCTGAAACAGAAGCCTCCAGATTTTGCATCTTGTCCATCATTTGTTTGATTAAATCAGTAGTGAGATGGGATGATGGTGCGGTTGCGGTAAACGGAGGCAGATTGGGCCAAGGGCCACCACTAGACAATGATGGGGTTAAATGTTGATAAGGCATTGAGGACGAATATGTTGAGGCGACCAAATAGGGATGTCCTATATAAGATGTTGAAGTCACTGGATACATGTGTGGAAATGAAAAGGTGGGCGGAGCTTGAGAAGGAAAACTCATGTGGATAGGTGGCAGAGATCCAATTAAGAAAGGAGCAGTCTACAAGAGAGACGAGGTAGGAGCAGTCGGCGGTAATGATATGTTGGGCCCAAGATTAACCAAAGGAAAGCCAATCTGTGCCGTATGAACCCCTAAAGCCGCTGAGTTGGGAGAAGGGGCTAAGGATGCAGAAGGCAAAGCAGAGTTATTAGGTGCAGAAGGAGCTAAATGAGCAGCTATACTAATAGGCATGCCAACAAGGAGTTGACCGTCAGGTTTATGGTCAGGGGCATGAGACAAATAGTATTATACAGTGCTAGGATTAGCATCCAAAAATTTCACAAATTCCTTATCTCCTACAGGGATTTTAGGAACCTTGCTGGTGTCCGTAGGATTCCCCACAGGATGTGCAGGAGGTGATTCAGGAAAAGGCACGGAGCAGGCATGTCAAACCATGGCTGCAGCTTGTTTCTGAGTGATAACAACCATGGACAAGGGTACATAGTAAGGATGTAATCTATCAGGAATAGAAGCAGCAAAAAAAATTTGGAAGTTGGAAGGCTGCTGGTTGTAGGAACTGTAAAAGACAGTAACCAATATCAGTCAGGTAACCGATGTTGGTCAGGCTGTAGCCAGCGTCAGTAAGTTAACCGATGTCGGTAGAATAGGACTGGTGTAAGAAGTTAAAGGAAGTTGTTGATTTGGGGCTAACAGTGCTTAGTATGCCTACCAAACTGTTCTGAAGTGATCACAGAAAACAATGTATGAAAAAGAAACAGAACCAAAAACAAACAAGAGCACAAACAAATTAACAGACTAACCCTAGGATTAGTTTTAATCAATTTGGGCTTATGCCTTTAGACGTAAAATGATGTCAATCCTAAACAAAAGACTTAGGGGAAATGTCAAGTTTGTTTTGGCTTAATAGGTTACCTCAATCGGGCGGAGGAATACCGCGGAAAAGGGGGGATATTTTGAGCTGTTGTGTTAATTATGAAGTGATTTGGTATGTGTTGTCCAGTGAAAGTAAGATTAATTTCCTGTCAATACCGTGGAAATCACCCCCATGTGTACGACCTGTTACTTAATCTACATTCACTAGAATTGAAAATAGCAAGCAAGAATGTGATGCACGTGTTTTAAACCCAAATCGAAAATGATATTCGATGAAGCAAAGAAGATGACTTTCACTAATGCAAAGCTGGGAAAGCAAGAAAAATTATTTTACCAAATATAACAAAATATCTTGTGAATATTTTTAGAAGAAGAAAAAATCAAGTGTGCTCCCTATATGAAAGCAAGTAAGAAAGAAAGAAACCTGAAATGGGTCCCACCGGGCGTGCCAAAATGTTTCGTGAAGAAATTGCTTCTATCCTTTCATTCCTTTGAGAAATAAATAAGGGTTAGGGATAGGAGGAATACCTGTTGAATGTTGAGAGGGTGTGCGCATACCGTAGAGAGAGATCATATCGATTGCAAAGAACTCCTTTTTGTCTGGGAAGGATTACCTGCAAGTAAGAATACAAGACCACCAGATTCTAATTAGATAATAAGTGAGGGAACTACCTTGGGCCCAGGAAATATGAGACTTCCTTTCGAAGGTGGTCAGTTCCCCTGCTAATATGAATAAACACAAATTCTAACAAATAAGCTATTGTCCAATTACAATTTATTTACCTTGTTAGAACAATAGAGAAAACGCTTAGTATTGGTTTTGAATCACAGTGACCGATGTCAGTCAGTGTCATCGGTACCGGTTAATGATAACCGATATCGGTAGGGGTAGTGATTTAAGGGCTTTGGTGAAGGTTGGCTATGAGATGGCTATATGATAGATATGGTGTTTATAAGAATGGTAAAATGATTGGGGATAGGTAATGAGGTGATGGAGAAGACTCAGAGAGTATGGGGGCTATTTTGGGGCAATGTAGGGGTAGAGGAATGTAAGTTAGATGGAGAGTGTTACTGGGTAGTGGATCTGGGAGTAGAATTGTAATTACTGTGATTCAGAAGTCCAAGAAATATTATTAAAAGAACATACAAAATACTACTTACTAGTTCCTGGTGAAGATACAGGTCCAAGGACTGTTATGATGAAGGCAGGGTTCAGGTAGGATGGTCTGACAATCCAAGATGAGCTATCTCCTCTCCTGATGCTTGGATGAGTGTCACTGGGCTATGGTTATTCAGTTGCAGTCTTGGGCTTGATGTCCTTCTCTGTAAACTCCTCCCTTTCCTTCACTTGTCTCTGCTCGACCAAGTAAATTCTGGATTCTTCCAATGACTTCTGATATTCCGATCAATCAAAATCCTCCTTGTTTTTGGTTGGGGGAGGTCATTTACAGGGAACCGATGGCAGTTACGTAACTGATGGCGGGTCGAGTAGGAACCGGTATCAGTTCAGTCAAAGTGGGCTATTTTTAGTAAAATAGCCAACTTTCCCTCCTTTTCTCCTGAGGGATTAGTTGTGGGCTTGGTCAAGTCATTATGAGGTCGGTTTTGGGTGCGGGGTGAGGGAGTAATTAGTCATGGGTGTGGATGTAGACCAAGTTATAGGTCTTAATTAGGTTAGTTTAGGGTTAGTACTAGGTCATGATGAGGTGGCGAAATGAGGTGGCAGGTTTGGAGATGTGGATTTATTAATTGTAAGGTAATTAATAAATAATTGTGTATGGTTTAGGTGATGAGGTTAGGTTACGAAATGAGATGCGTGGCATGGGAGGTCGTAAGACACAAATTTGGTGTCTACAGACTGATATCGGTTAGAAGACTGATATCGGTCTTCTAGGGCACACCCTAACTGATATCGGTTAGAGGGTCAAAACCTATAAAAAGAAAAAAAGTGGCATGTCATTTTTATATTGTGAATGTGAGCGCCAAAAACATCTCTTGTGGAGTTTTGAATTGATTGTGTCAAGTGTGTGGGATGAGTTGGCACTAGTTGAGTGGGTGAGCGAGTTATTGGTAGGCCCCAGAGATCGGGAGGCAGAGCTTGATTGGTTGAGGACCCTGCTAAGGAGATTTAAAGTGATGGCATAGGCTAGAGGAGCAGGAGGTGTTGGACCACCACCACCTATCCCACCACGACGACGTGTAGTCGTACCGGTAGGCTCTGAACCCCTATTTCTGTCAATTTTATGAATTTAGCTGGGATTTGGGTATTGGGGTAGGAATCCAAAATTTGATAAAATAATGAATAACTGAAGATAAACAGTAAAATGGGATTGGGTAGATATGTTAGGTAGGTAAAAATGTCAGGTGTGGGTAAGGTTTTAGGCAATTGTGCTTGGTAAATGGGTAGAAATAGGAAAAAAAAAGAGGATTTGGGGGCAGTTTTTGGTTTGGCCCCTAAACCCGATAGTGATCAATGTTGGTCACTAGTCGACCAACATCGGTAATAGTTTTTAGGTGTAGATTAGTAGGTGCGGAGACCGGTGTCGGTCATGTGTCGACCGATGTTGGTTCATAAAATTTGGACATAGGGTGTGGGTGGGGGATTGATGGCAGTCGAGGTAGACCGATAACGGTCACCATGGGTAGGAGGGAGGGTTGTAAAATTACTTTGTTGGGTGTTGTTTTAGGCGGGTAGGATAGATTATAGGGTTAAGGGGGGAGAAGGTATATTTGTTGGGTGCGGTGGGATAAGTTGATTGGGGGTAAGATAGGTTTATTGGGGGTGGGGAGTAATTGGGTGGGTTAGGGGTAAGATAGGTGGGTGTAGATGTAATTACAGAGTTGGGTTGTGATTGGGTGGGTAAGTAAGTATAAAGGGTTAGGTTGGTTGTTTTGTTAAGGGTAGGACTGACGGAGTGGGTTGTGTTTGTAGGCACGCCAGTAGTTGACCATGTGAGATCAGATGCCCACCCGTATTGGAGTGGATGTAGCCACATGTGACCACAGAGTAGTTGGTAGTTATGTAGGAGGTTGGACTTGGCGGAGTCTAGAGGTATAGGACTGTGGATAGGGACCACAGCTTGATGGTTGCCCTCATCGAGAGATGGGATCCGGTAACCAATGCCTTCCATCTCCCTATTGGAGAGATGACAGTCACCCTAGAGGATGTGTATCACATCCTAAGACTACCGATCATATCCGAGGAGGTGTTCCAGGTGGATGTCTGAGACAGTGATTGATAGCATCCTACAGGTATTCGGGGATGCAACCCCATTGATTACATATCATAGTGCGGAGCATCGACTATGGCGAGATGTATCACGCTCATCGACAGGAGACACGGCTTGCCGTGCTGATGATGGTTAGTATCACCTACTTCACCCTCCCTGACTCAGAGGGAGGCCGCTTCCCATGGCTTCTTATGGGAGTTTTATAGGAGATGGTGGAGGAGCACACCTGCTACGCATGGGCACCAGTGTATCTGGTGTAGCTATATAGAGAGTTCTGGGGCTATCACCATATGAGGTGATTTGGTATATGTTTGACATTCTTGTTACACTGTTGGGCATACAATCACATCATGTGTATACGAACAGTAGGGTTGCCCTAGTAGCTAGGGCCACAAGCAGTCTACAGATATGGGTTTCAGAGGTGGTTGTGGGTCATGGGCCATCCATGAGTAGTGGTTACAGGGTGGGATGTCACCTTTTACAGACATATGTTAGAGGGATGCCATCAGCCCCGTGGAGGAGCTCGAGCACAGCTGCGATGGATCCAATACATCTTTTGGATAGCTGGATGGCGACCCAGGGAGTATGAGTGGATTCCCCTAGAGAGGGTACGACGATAGCTAGGACTAGGACAGGATGTGCCACCTCCCCTCCCACATTATCAGAGGGAGGATGTAGAGGCACCACTGCCTCTACCGTAGCCATTTGACCCAGTCTGGGGTAGCAGAGAGACCGACAGATGGACACAGGTGGACGAAGCCTAGGTTATAGGCTCCATTTTTGGTTTGGTGGGGTAGGGGTAGAGAGTGGCTGTGAGAGCACAACTAGATTTAGTGGCTATTACAGTGGAGAGGGACCATCTCTTGGGTCAGGTGTAGTTACTACAGGGGCAGCTTGCTATTGTACAGGCACATATTGGGGTGTTATAGGGGAAGTTAGCCCAGGCATAGGTACAGGCACAGGCACAGTCACAGGTGCAACCTCAGATCCCTGTTCAGGCTCTGATGGCAGCTCCACTACCACCACAGGTACCAGCTCAGGTTCAGGGCACATAGGCAGGACAGGGCCCACTTCTATTAGTAGCTGGGGACCAGCCCCACCAGCCATGGTTGCACGGGCCTGTTACATGGAGGCTAGAGTGGAGGCCCGTTACTATCAGGACCTATTAGATGGTATCAGCGTAGATTATTAGCCATATGTGGCTCATAGAGCCAAGACTTCCCGGAGTTACAAGTCATAGGTGGCCGCAACCATAGCTAATGGGTCAGTTACAGGTAGGAGGTGAGACTCGGCATAGGGGCCAGCTGAGGGATAGGCCGAGGGAGGGGGAGAGAGATGAGTTGCCCCAGGAGTAGAGACATTTTTAGTCGAACTGGATAGATGATTTTTGATAGAGACACCAGTCTGTGAACTGAGTGTGCATATAGGGGCCTGTGTGCCCACATAGGATTTATGTATTCATTTTTGTTGTATATACCGGCCTGCGAGCTGAGTACATTTTGTATAGTTGATACCGGCCTGCGAGCTATGTATATTTTTGACATGAGAGACCGGCCTACAAGCTGAGTCAAGATTTTGATAGAGACAACGGCCTGCATGCCGACTTTGTATTTTGGATTACAGAGGCCCCATGTAGGGCAATTTGTATATTTTGACATTGATTTGATGATATATAGATGACGAGTTTGATCCACATGGTGTGTATAATTTTTGATTGGATGCATATATTATAATGTTTCATGTGTTTTTTCGATGGTATTGAAATTTGATGTATATAGATGATGGTGATGATGTTTTGATGATAGGCATATGTTTTGAAATGTGTATGTTATTATGATGATGGATGTTGATAGTGATGTCATTATGCATGGAAAAGAGGCGGGCTCCGCCAAAATTTGTAAAAATAAAGAAAAGGCCTAGGTATAAGAAAAAGGAGAAAGGGTGACCGATATCGGTTAGCTAACTGATGTCGGTCACTATGTGACCGATACTGGTTAGGAAATTGATATCGGTTATGCTAAAACAAGCTTTTCTAAAAATAGAAAAGCTTGGGAGGTAACTTAAATTCTTATTTTTAGAGTCATGCAACATGTTAAATATGAGGATGCGAGGCTGTTGACATCCATACAGGTTAGTTGCATGGGAGAATTGAGTGATAAGGAGGAAAGAGATAGGTAAAGTGATCATTGGGCTTGGATTAAGAAGGTGTAAAGGCAAGTTTATAGTGAAGAGGGGTGGTGAACATGGCTGCACAATGAGAAGCATCTAGCAGGTAGAGAGGAGAGGGAAGACAGGTTTCCACCTCAAGCTGCTGCATCCCAAGACGTATAAGTTTTTGGTTGGAATTAGATTTTGCGATGGTTATAAATAGGATGTGGTAAGGTAAGTGGGTAGAGATGAAAATAAAGGTGATAAGCAAGGGTTTGGGATGAGGTGAGTGTTATGGGGTAGGTAATCAGGTGTTTCAGATAGGTTTTTAGGTATAGAGGAGGGTGCAAACAAACGAATAAGTTACATAGGTGGTGTTTTTGAGTAGGGTGGATAGAATTGACAGTGACCGATATCAGTTTAGGCCTAACCAGTATCAGTTAGATAACTGATATCGGTTACTATGTAAAGTTGCAGATTTTGATTAGAAAAAACACTTGGGGATTTATTTGTTATTTGTTGGTTTGATGTGTGCAGGCAGAGGCAGGGTTGAGGATTAATGATAGGCTGCCATCTTTGTTGTCATGGGTCCGAGCGGATGTAACACCAGCTGAGTGGGCATTAATAAACTGTGTGGGGTTAAGCAGAATCCACTATTATTCACGAATCGCACACAATCATGCTATGTTATAGGTGCTAATTGAGAGATGAAATCCAGAAAAGAATACCTTCCATCTGCCAACAGGGGAGATGACAGTGATGTTAGAAGATGTGTTTCAAATTTTGAGACTTCTAATTACAGGAATACCAGTGTATTAGGCAGGGCCCAACACAGCGCAGGCAGCGATAACGGTAGTATTTGGTCCAGCCGCACGACATTTGACACAACAAGGCTTGACATTTACTTATGGTATAATGTTTGCGGCACACTCTGAGGCAACAAGGCTGCCCGTGGTATTCATGATAGCGGTGGGATATTATGCATTACCTAGAGTGGATGGGGGAAGATTTCTACAATCATTGATGTGTATTATTCGCGAGATGATAGAAGGTAGCGTTAATTTCGCATGGGCACCTGCATATCTAGCGGAGCTATACAGGGGTTTATGGGCATACAGGTGAAATTACAAGACTAAACTAGATTATGCATACTTATTACATTGTTGGGCCTATGAGCACATTGTATGTGTGCGAACAATAGGCCAACCAATCTAGGTAGGAGAGACAGGATTGCAGAGGTTAAGATTAAGGTGATGGGTCCAGAAAGAGCAAGAGGTAAGAGCCGAGACCATGACAGATGACGCCGAGTATTATAGGTAGATGTTGGAGATGGTGACAATGGCAGATATCTTTTGGAGGCCTGACAGGAACTACATGGTGATGGTGAACATAGCCGAGGATTTGAGAGGTGTAGAGCGATTGAGGTGGATCGCAGGACTCAGGCCAGGTGAGTATGAGAGGATTCCTCTAGATCACGTGTGGAGACAATTTGGATTTGTTCAGGATATACCCATGGATCATAGACCATACAGGAGGATTGATGCCAAGGCACCATTCTCACCTCCATAGCCAACACTTCCAGAAGAACCAGAAGAGATAGCAGCCGATCGTAGGGCAATGGATGTAGGAGTGACAGAGTCTTTAGATTATGGTGGGTAGTAGAGTTGTGAGGTACACACGAGAGGGCCAATCATCCCGACATAGCTATGATTACAGCGGAGAGAGACTGTATGTAGGGTTTAGTTCACCAACTTCAAACACAGGTGAACAAGACCACATGATTGTTAGAGGCTTCGCAGTCACGAGTGGAGAGACTAGAGGCAAGACTCCTCCATGCGAGAGGGCATATTTGTATGTTACAGGAGAGATTGGTGGATCAGTAGGAGGAACCAATAACAGTGGTACCTTTGAGGATGGAGAGGCCAGGTGAGCGGCGTCGATGATCACCATTGCTACCTAGTTCGGGACGAGGTGCGGGGGCTTAAGTGAGTTTCATACATAAGGGTAGAAGAATAAATAAGAACTCTAACCCACATGTTGATAATAAAGAAGATGTATTTGTTTAACATCTAAATTAAACTGAATATGTATGTTGATTTGAGTTATGATAATAATAAGAATGTTTGTGTTTTGAATGGTTTGATTGATAAAGGACAAAGGTGAGTGTTATTAATATAAATGCATGAAAATATTTATATTTTTAGGGAAAACACAACACATGATAGGTTATGGTAGGGGATGGTCGAGCTAACCTTGGGAGACCCCATGTCTCCTAAGTGCTTCCTACATAGCCCATTGCACAAAGTAAGGAGGGGCCTCAGACCGATGTAGTTCTCCCTTAGGACCAGGGAGAGGTGAATTCAGGCAATTTGGTTGTGGTTAGGCAATTTGTTGGTTGGTAAAAGTTTGATGTTGGTAGGGTAATGTTGTTGGTGTTGGTGTGGGTATAGGTGAAATGAGGGTTAGCTTACCCAAGCATAGGAAACCGTGTCCTGATTAAAGTCAACACATAATCCTAGATTTGGATAAAAGAGGCCAAAGTGTCCCATAGTTGGAAAGAGTTAAACAAACCATGTAGTATCATAAGATGAGCTTGAATCCCTAGGTACCTTGCATAGGCGAGAGGTCGATAGGTGAAAAGAGTTTTATAATCACAATATATCGGATATACGTCACGTCCCTTGATTTTTTTTGTTTTGAAGAATGGTGAGGTGAGGTGGATGGTATAGCTGGGGCGCAAAGAACTTGTTATAAAGTGATTATTCTAACGAAAGAGAACCAAACCTAAATAGACATGTCCATGACTCAAAAGTGCTTTTTGAATACTGCTTTTATTTTTCTGGATATAGAATGATCGATGCAGGAAGTCTATATGGGATATGTACTTGGTTGTTCTTGAGGTCTTCACGAAGCTGATCAATGCGAGAAGTTTCTAATAGAGGCTGACTTTGTATAGCTGTCCTTCAAGGGAGCAATCTACTTATAGTAGCAGATGTGGCTTTACACATAGCTGCCCTTCGAGGGAGTAGTCTACTTATAGTAGCCGATGTGGCTGTGCACATAGCTGTCCTTCGAGGGAGCAATCTAGTTTATAGCTTAGAGGTCTAGATGTCCGTTTGGCATGAAGCATCTAGTTTTGCAGGAAGTTTGACTCAAGAATATCCCAGAATTGTATAATTAAGAACTTGTTATTTTGATATTTTAAAGTCATGGACCAGAATAAAAAGGGGGAGGCATCTTTAAGAGGAGGTGATGATCAAACCATGTGAGTTTGATTCTACTTTGAGATGCACGAAACAAGGTGTATGAGTTGGTAAATGAGCTCAAGGGACGAGCGCAAGGTAGATAAGAAGTGATGTAACACTAAATTCAACAGTAGAATGGTCGGAGATGCAAGGCATTAAGGGGTTCAGGCTCAGGTTTACCATTAAGTGAAGCTAAATGATAAGTACTTGATCCGTAAGTGTGAGTGATAATGTAAGGCCCAATCCAATTAGGAGCAAATTTTCCACGTTTGCTCTTTTCTAGTTTGGTTACGTGTTGATTCTCTTTGAGGACAAGATCACCAATCTTAAAGGTATGCTTATGAATTCACTTATCATAAGCATGCTTGATGTGCTTTTGATAAATTTGAAGGTGGTCAAGAGCTGTAAGATGACACTCGTCAAGAAGCTCCAATTGGGCTAACCGCTCTTGGCGAAAGTCATCATTGATGAGAATATCTTGGAGATATATTCTGAGGGAAGGGATTTGTATTTCCAGAGGTAAGATAGCCTCGGTACCATACACCAAATAAAATGGTGTGGCATTAGTGGAAGTACAAATGCTAGTATGATAAGCCCAAAGGGCAAAGGGGATGTGATCATGCCAGTTTTTCCCAGAATCGTTAACGACTTTAATGAGAATTTTGGTTAAGGTTTTGTTAGAAGATTCAACTTGACCATTTTCTTGTGGATAGTAGGGTGACAAGAAGCTAAGTTTGATACCAAATTTTTCACAGAGGGCACGTAACAACTTATTTTTGAAAGATCTACCATTATCTATTATCAGGCGATGAGGAACACCAAAACGAAAGATAATGTGATGATTGATGAACTCAACGATTTTCTCTTTTTTGGTTGAAATGAGTGGAATGACCTCCACCCATTTAGTGTAATATTTGGTGGCCGTGATGATCCAATGGTGGTGCTGCGAAGAAGGCGGGTGAATCTCACCAATAAGGTCTAAACCCCATTGTGAGAAAGGCCAAAGATCTCGTGCGCACTGTAGTGGGTGGCTGGGAGTATGTTGAAGGTTGGCATGCTGTTGACACACAACACAATGCTTAACATATTCACAGCAGTATTTATTAAGAGTAGGCCAATAATATCCGAGGCGAAGGATCCGCTTGGCCACGGTAAGGCCACTAAAGTTCCCACCACAAATTCCGTCATGGGCTTGTTAGATGGCATGGGTGACTTCAGCGCCGGTTAGACATCGAAGGAGGATACCATCGAAGCCACATTTATAGAGGAGCCCCCCCATGACGACATAATGAGAATTTTTTTTAAGAAAAGTGCGTTTGCCATTACTAGTAAGGTCAGGTGGGAGAACAGAGGTTGTAAGGTAGTCGTGAAATTGGTGATACCAGGTATCCTGTGAATCAGCAGATACATTATTTACCATACAAACATCTGGGACTAAGTAAGATGGGGCAAAGAGTTGTTGGACCAAGAAAAATATGTCAGAGTCAGTGGGTGAGGCAGGAATTTGCGAGGCCAAGGAAGCCATAGTATCCGCAAATTTATTAGTTGAGCATGGAATGGTTTGGATAGAATAATGAGTAAATAAGGTCAAAAGTGAATCCACGTAACATTTGTAATTTTGAAGTTCCTCATTTTTACATTGGTAGATGCTAGTAACTTGATTTACTACCAATTGAGAGTCACTGAAAATGTTAATAGACTTCACACCTAAGTGTAACACAACATGGAGACCCAAAATAAGGGCCTCGTATTCTGTTGTATTGTTAGTGTAGGGGAAATCGAGCCTGAAAGAAAGAGGCATAGGTTCACCATCAAGAGGAATGAGAACAACACCCGCCCCTTCACTGTGCTAACATTTAGATCCATCGAAGAAGAGGGTCATTGGATAAGATGCATCACTGAGTGAAAGGGTTGCGATGAGTTCATCAGGGAAAGTAAAATTGGTAAATTGTTTCCCAAGTAAAGGAGCTTCCATGAGTTGATCCACGATAGT
Organism: Taxus chinensis; assembly: GCA_019776745.2. NCBI lineage: Eukaryota > Viridiplantae > Streptophyta > Pinopsida > Cupressales > Taxaceae > Taxus > Taxus chinensis. Next base: position 164,119,289 of record CM034146.1, on the reverse strand, counting down.
TTTTCCTTTGACTGATTTCTGGTGTACAAACTCAAGGTTGAGGTCAGCGAGGAGCATAAGCCATCGGGCGATGCATTGGTTTAGATGAGGTTTGGCGTACATATAATGTATGGGGTCTGCGTTGGTGATGACAAAAGTTTTGTGATTCAGGAGGTAATGTCAGAGTTTGGTGGCCACGAATGATAGGGCTAGGCACAAATTTTCTACGTGTATATACCTAGTCTCGTAATCCACAAGAGTACGGATTATGTAATAAACTGCTTTCTCTTGATGCTTAGAGTCACAATGTGCGAGCATGGATCCTACAGCGTGGTCAGTGGTAGAAAGGTAAAGGTAGAAAGGGTGATCGTCCTGAGGTGGGATAAGCACAGGTGGCTGCAAGAGATAAGATTTAAGAGCGTCAAAGGCTTGGTGGCACTCCTCACTCCATTGAAAGACAATGTCATTTTTAAGAAGATGATGGAAAGGTTGACATCGATCTGAGAGTTGTGAGATGAAAATCTGGATGGATTGGAGTTTGCCCTGCAAACTACGCAATTGTTTTAGGTTAGTGGGTGGGGGCATTTCTAAGATAACTTTGAATTTAGCTGGGTTGACCTCAATTACACGCAAAGAGATGATAAAGCCAATGATTTTTCCCGAAATGATGCCAAAGAAACATTTCTTTGGTTGAAGACAAACATAGTATTGTAATAGGTGATCGAAAATAATGGTTAAAACATCGAGATGTTCACTGCGATGTTTAGATTTTCCAAGAAGATCATCGACATAATCCTCGAGGATAGTGTGCATAATGTTATGAAAAATGTAATTCATAGCCCGCTGATAGGTCGCACCAGCATTCTTAAGGCTAAATGGCATGACATGATAGCAGAAGGTCCCATAGGGGGTAATGAAGGTGGTTTTATGTTGATCGGCCAGGGCTACTAAAATTTGATTGTATCCTGAGAAACCATCCATGAGAGAAAGCATCTCATGGCCCACAGTGAGATCAACAAGTTGATTAATGCTAGGTAGGGGGAAGTTGTCCTTTGGGAAAGCGAGGTTAAGGTCCCAGAAATCTGTACATATCCAAACTCCCCATCGCTTTAGTGAAAGGTACGAAATTAGAAATCCATTTAGGATAGTCAATAGGTAAGATGAAAGAAATAGAACGGAGTCATTGAAGCTCTTCTTTAACCAAGAGGGCAATGCGTTGATGCATTTTTCTCAATTTTTGTTTAACTGGTTTAGAGTCTGGTTTCAGAGTGATGTTATGGAAAGCAATGTCAGGATCGATTCCTGGCATGTCGGTATAGGACCAAGCGAAGGCTTGATTACAGGCACAGAGGAAGGTAGTGAAGGTGGATTGTTTTGATGTGTCGAGGGATTGTCTGATCTTTAAAATGCTAGGATCGTCCTCTGTGTGGATGTTGATTTCTATATTCGACTCATTCAACATGGTTTGGATTTTAGATGGTAAGGCACGTTGAATATAAGAGTCGTCTGCACCAAGGTAGGTGAGGATGGAGTCATCATCCTGGCACTCCACAACATTAATCGAAGGTGAGTCTTCTTCGATCATGTCTGGATACAAAAGGGGGAGAGAAGATGGGTCTTCACCATCGCGTTGATAAGTGAGAGGACCTAGGAAGATAGCATTTATGAAAAAAAAAAGTTAGGAGGGATAGATTCCGGGTCTATCGACTCCATGGGTGAAGATGGCAAAAAGGGTGATGATGGTTCGGAAGGGGTGACTTCTTCATCTTCCTAGATATAATTGACACGAGGTTTCTTCGGTGTAGGTGGTTCAGAAAATCCAAGACCACTACGATCTTTGTGTTTGCGTGTAGTCATGGGAATGATCGTATGTTGGCCTTATTCATAAATACCGAAACAAAAAACCTTTCCAAGCACAACAAGTTAGGAAGGTGAGGGAAAAACGATGGTTGGTTAGATATTTAAAATCAGATTAGAAGGGAACCACACCAATGGGAGGTTTAGGGGTGAGAGAGGATGCGTCGACACCCCCATACATTAGGTTGGTGTGGAAATTAGGTGGTCCGTAGGAGATCATCTCCCCCACATGATGGTCATAGGTAGGATGTGCATGTAACTGTCCATAATCTTGTGGGGTATGTGTTATCGCGTAAAATTGGAAAGGATAATTTTACGGGTAACCATACCAAAATTTTGTTCTGGTCCCTCATTAGGAACCCCTCTACGTTTGAAACATTGCAAAATTCCTTCCCGGGAAATCTAGTTTTCCGAACTTAGCCATTTTTGGTCTTTTCGGGTTGGGCGTACCTATTGTTTGTGCAACATAGGGTAAGCATGCGCCCCCTTTAATTCCTTTGGCACATGGTTTGAAGTGTCGACACACATTTTGGTGTGCCTCACCATGTTGCACCTTTCTTGCATGCGCCAAGGTGCATGCGCCTTTGTGTCAACAATATTTTTGTTGCGCCATATTTTGGTGTGCCAAAGGGTGCACGTATTTCTGTGTTGACAACACTTTTGGTGCACCAAGGGGGCACATAAATTCATGTTAACATGTGTTTTGATGCGCCAAAGGGCGCAAGCTTTCCATTGTCGACAGGCATTTTGATGCGCCACTTCAAAAAGTGGTTGGTGCATTTATTACAACTTTTCCTATTTATAGGTGCATTCGCCCTGTCACTTTCACTAGTCAGAAAACACGAGATTGTTCTTTTTCCTCTACACCTTTCAGCACGCTTGTCGTTCTCGTATCGCATCATGGACCCAATTTCACCTCTCACATTATATATATTCCTGGTAAGTGGTCCTTATTACTCTCATGTTTTATGTTTTGGTTATTGGTTGTTTGTTTGTGGGGTTGGATAGAATGATCTGTGAAACCATGAAACCTCCCTTTACTATTTTTGCTGTCCTCCCCCATGCACTTCTCCCTCTTTCTAGATCTGCTAGTAAAGAGAATTTTGCCTCTGAAAAAATCACTTGGATCTCTTTGTTTTAGCCTGTTCATCATCCAAGGAACCCTGAAGAAGAGGCTTAAACACATGTAAACCCTCCAGAGGAAGAACAAAGACTTAAAAATTGATAGACTGCTCTTTTTCCTCTTTGGCGTAGTCGCCACCCTTGCAACATGAAGTACAGTCACGCCAACGGCGCATCCACCATGCCTGCTGCATAAAAAATAGTTGCACCCTCAAAGCGCACTTTCCTTACTTGCAACACTTGCTAACCCTGCGCCATATTGGTGCACCAAACTCATGTGTAACATTGCAAAAACTTTCACCATTGGCATACCTTACATCCATGCAACACCAACCTTACTTGCGCCAAGTACAACTATTAACAGCACAGGTGCATCCCTTATTACATCAACATCATGTCATGCAGACCTTCCTTGTATCGTGCCAGGTTCCCTTGTGGTGCACGAAAAAATGATGTTACACACATTAAACCTGCACCCTGTGGCACATCCTGTACCCATGTAACATGAAAAATATTAGCGCCCATTATAAAATGCATATATGGCGTAGGCGTATACCTTATTGCAATAACAAAAAAATGTCATCTGCAGTGTCCATGCACCCTGCACCCTTTGGCACTGATTTGTCCCTTGCAGCACCCCTTTTCTATGCACCATACTATTTAACCCTGCAACCTGCAGTGTTCATGCACCCTGCACCCTGATGCCTTAAAATTGCTAACTCTTCCTTCTGTCAATACTTTAATGGAAGATCAAACAGCTAATATGACTTTCCTGCATTGGGTTTCACTTCTTCTTCTTGTAGATCAACCACTAAGTTTAGAACTACATATGTCTACATCAAACAAGAGACCTACCAAGTCTAAGGGAAAAGCCAAGCTTACAGAGGAAGAAATGAAGTACAAATATCAGAGGGTCGGGATAATTGAATCCTAGGCAGAGTGTGACCTGGACATAAGAGACTCATAACTTGGTCATATCGATATAGAGGACTTCTGGGCTAGAACCAGAAGGGTCACATGAAGTCCGTGGATGCACAAACTGGTAGGCAGTGGCCTACATTTTTCTGGAGGAATCCCGGTTAGTGCTGTGAACAATGAGTTCATGATGGTAGTAGCCCGCTGCTACAACAAAGATACAAGGTGTGTCCAGAATGAGAAAGGTGAGGTCGTGATCAACCTCACTACCCGGCACTTCGAAATAATGCTTGGCATTCCTCACCACTGGAACTTTGTGGCCGTAATCCAAGAAGATTGCACCAAGGCTTGGGAGGATAATGAAGATTAGTGTATGCAATTAATGAACGAGGTATACCTGAAAAACAAGAAGGTGGTGATCAGATGGCCACAAGTCATTCATCACAGAAATTTCTCAGAGGAACTAAGTGATACAATCACATTCCTAAGCAGATTATTTGGGCTTCCTGACGCCCACTACTTTCATAAATGGATGCTGAGATACTTGGAGACAATGACAAAGAATGTGCCAGATCAACGCTTCCAGTGGGCAGAGATCATAAGCAGCACTATATCTGAGCAGCTCCAACAACTTACCACAACGGGAAGGTTCTACATGAACTCCTACGTAGTTTACACTGCAACCTTGGAGAGAGATTACCCAGCGTTGATGCGGTGTGGGGTTTGGCCCCAGGTAAAAATATATGAATACTATCCAGAACTGAAGCTGGAAAATAGTATCCCCTAGTTTACAAAGATTAACGATGCCTTCTTCTACGGCATTGTCTGCCTTTTGAGGCCAAACATGACTCATTGTCATACGACGAAGACCATTGTTGCTACAACAGAGAAGTGGGGGGCCTTGTTCACATAATTCCCCACCTTCACCTATCTAAGGGCAGCCAAATTCTTAGGGGAAACAACCAAATTGTCAAGATATACCAGCCCCAAGCTGATCCTATTGGAGCTGTCAAGACAGCTCATAACCTATCACGAGAAATGCTTGAAGAGAAAGAAGGGCAGAACTCCTTTCCCCCTCACAGTGGGCAGGTACACTTGTCTCTCTCACCACAAAGCATGGGAGATGTTTGCAGAGCTGGAGATGCTAAATCTAAAGCACAACTTCCCGGCAAGGCCCACTTTTGACCTATGGAATTGTTTGCCCAGGGCCAAACTCGATCCGATCTACAATCTACAGATTGAGGATATTTATATCGACCTATATCATGAGGTCGAGCTCATAAGGAAAGACCATTCCCACTTAGCCTTAGCTGAAATCATCCAGTATGGTGTAGCCATCATCCCAAAAGGTTATTAAACTACTGATCAAGAAGTTGATCAGGTATATCTTGACACGGGTGGGGACGACTGGCCATTCCCTGTCACTGACAGAACCAAAGCACCTCAAATAGTAGAAGAAAGGGTCAAAGAAACTCTGTGGAGAATAGAGCACTGGTGTAGAATGAATGGCCTCATCTACCTTGGAGTTGATTTCACCACATCTCCATTGGGCAACGCACCTTCTAGGACAAAAAATCTACCAAAGAGAAAAGGGAAAGACAAGGAGGGTGAGTCAAGCTCCACCCAAGAGGAAGCTCCTGAAAGTCCTCCTTCTACTTCACAAGAATGGGTTGTAATCCCGGAAAGCCTGGAAAAAGAAGCAGAGGAAGATGTTCCAATAGGCACATCCACTCAGGATGTTACCACTACTGTAACTATTAAAGTCACTTCTATCCCTTCTCCCTTTCTTCCTTCTCCTCCTCAAGTGACCCAAGCGACCATTCCTTTGGTCGTGTCCTCTCCCCCGTCTTCTACTGTTCCCCCTTCCTCTACTGTTCCCCCTTCCTCATCATCCATCTTCTCTTCTCTCACAGAGCTGTCCCCTACCATTTCTTCCCTCATCTCTGAGCTCCCTTCCATTCCCATGTCTACCTCCTCTGTAGTATCTCTTCCCCCCATGAGCACTTCCTCGGCGTCCCTCTCGATGCCGCCTCTAAGTGTCTCCACGCATTTTCCTTCTACTACTGCAGCTGCTCCCTTTTCTATTTCTGGCCCCTCTCCCATAAGTCCAGCATGGATCTCTTAGCACCTGAGCCAACAAAATAGGAAATTTCCCATCGCACCGATGGACTTTTCCATTATCCCATCAAAGGGGACCAAGAAGTAAAAGCCTATAACCCGCTTCTCTCAAAGTGCGTAAGGAGAGAGAGTAATGGAGATAGCATACCCCAATCCTTTAAAGGATAAAAAGGATCTCTCTTCGATAGATTACAAAGTGACTCAAGTCACAATGGGGACATCTTCAGAAAGCCTTCAAGGAGAAGCCCTATCTGTAGTTGATGCCCTTTGCAAGAAGCTCCAGGAAGAAAAGGAGGAAAAGAGGCTATTAAAGGAAAAAAATAAACATCTCCTCCACACCTTGCAGAAGATGGGCAGTGCACCTCCTATAACTGCCGCTGAAACTCCTGAGCCTCTGAGCCAGGACAAGATTAATGAATACACCAAAATCGGCGAGCAGGGCATGGCAGTTTCCACCTGGAGGAGCCAAATCCTCAAAGAAAGTGAGGGAGTGATTGCCAAGTTCACCGGATTATATCAGAATATCAATCGGGTGAACAAAGAGCTCCAGGCGATAGCAAAACCCATCTTCGAAGAGCTGGACCATGCCAGGATGCAGCATAAGACCTTTCAGAAAATGCTCGACTGTTCAGTCAAAGATCTGGTCAAGTTCGGCGTCTTTGGACACCCCAGAGCCCTCAACAAAATCCTTTCTACTCTAGATTACCAGGTCGATCAACTAGAGTTCATCCTAGAGAAGATTGATAAGATAAAGGAGGAAGCCCTGGATGCAATTCATCAAATGGAGCAGATTGTCCTAAGAATGTCTCTGGGCTTGCTCACTCCTTTTGTCTTAAGAAAGGTAGAGGAAACTATACGGATCTTCAAGGAGATCGTTTCACAAGGGCTAGGACCAGAGGTCACTTTCGACGCTGAATCCATCAATAACCTGCTAGCCTGTCCTGACTTCATTGGGTACCTGATAGATGCGGAAAAAGAATATTCCAAACTCCCAGAAAAGCTCACAGACGAGTGAGAGACTTGCGAGGCTATCAGTGATCGACACAAGGATCCTTCCCAGGATCAACTTCAACCCATGATCAACAAGTTCATGGAATACTGTGCCCAATTCCACATCTCGTCGCCTTAGCAGCATCAAAAATAGGATACCCCCTTTCAGCTACGGGATGATGATGAATAATCTCTTTCTTCTCGACCTTCTCCTTGTAAATATCTAAAGTATGTTGACACAAATGATGACATCATCCATGTTGCACCATGGGATGATGTCATCCAAAAAGTTGTCAAAAGTTAACAAATGACTTTGAGATATTTTGTAATTAGGCGGTTGGTTTGTTTTTGCCTTCTTTTCTTCTCTCCTTCTATATATACTTGAATACTTTTTGTATTCAGGGGTGGATACTTTTCAGATAAAAATAGAAGTAAGAAGAAAAGACTTTGAGCTTTTTTTAACAGAAGGGAATATTAATAAAATATTTAGACTTTGTGCTGAATACCTATGTTATACATCAGAGCTTTCTTATGTTAGATCTGTATGCTTGTTCTGTTGAATCTACTTCTACTTTATTGTCATTTATTCATTAGTATTTCTTTGTTTGTCTATGCAAGTAGGTTCAGCTCTGTTTACTACCAGCCCAAAACATAGACCCTATGACCTTTCTACTTTGGAATTCATTTCTTTTCTCTCTTCAGATCTGTCTTCCTTCCCTTCCTTCCTTCATTCCTTTCTATTCTTCATCGGAACTACTCTACTAGGATGAGATCCCAACCCCTGAAGGCAGAATATTGTGAGACTTGCACAAGATTCCTGCTGGTAGAATAGCAATAAACCAATTTCACTTTGCTGAATCAAAGAGGGGCTATGCCCTGCACACTGTTGGCTCATCTATCCATAGATCTGTCCACCCGACAGATTTTCAAACCAACAGTATGGAAGGTACTAACGTTGTATAGGCGGTACTCCTCCAGCGTAAGGCATTGAAAAACACCTACTAAGGGATCCGAGGTTGGGATGTTGTCTGCGGGGAAGGAAGAGGTATTTGCATCGGTGGTTTCATTGGCTGAAGGTGTGGGTGCGGCTAAGGTGGATGATTGAGGTGTGGTTGAAGTAGATGGTTGGTTCAGATCAATGGGTGCCTTGTGTAGACACCTATACTTATGCCCAAGCAATTTAAATACTTAAATTGCGCTAAGTATCCCCTTTCTCGCAAATCGACGACATATCGTCAAAAGCACTCATTTTCCCTCATGTCATTATTAATTAATTACACTAAGCTAATTAATTAAGTTTCCTATTCAACAAATACCCTAATTAACAACCTTTCGTTAATAAATCACCTCTTCTATCTAGATTATTTAATTATTATTAATTAATTAGTCTTCCCCTTCATTTAACCAATAAATCAATATTTAATTGATTTAATCTCCTTATAATAGCCTAAATCACACTAATATTCTTCTAATTGACTTCTATAAGCTTACACCTACCTAGTAATTAATCACCTTTGATTAATTAAAATACCCCCAACTCCCATGACTTGCTAAACATGTATTAAACCCTTCTAAAGTAAGGTCACCTTTAATAAAGCAACCTTATCCATTCCTAATCATGTTTTATCTTTATCCCACATTCATGAGAATGTGTTGAATCCTTTATCCTTTGAGCTATATAAAGAGCCCTCCTCCTACTTTTTTACTTACACCTAAAATTTCTAAGAGAGAAAATGCAAAGCATTTAGTAAAGAGACTAAGAGCTTGCACCTTGCCCTTTTGAGAGTTCATCATCTTGAAGAGTTAAGCCTCTTTCTTAAAGTGCTTGGGTCATATGGGAGTGTGTCAAAAGGGTCTTGTAGCCCAACTTTGATTAGCCCCCATTCCTAGGTTCTTGGAACATTTAGGACAACTATTTTGATAGCCATGGGAGTTTACTTAGGTCTATTCATTTATTTTTTATTAGAGAATAGAGGAGTTTAGATATTTAGCATTGTTAGTTTCAAAGTTTGTATTGATGAGTGCTAGCATCTAACCCTTGTTTAATTCTTATTATGATGGTGTTTATGCTTTGTTTTAGCTAAATTGTAGAACTATTTTAGGTGGCAGTTCTTTCTTCATTTGATTTAGCATTAAACAAAGTATACATGCACACATTTGGCACGCCCGGTGGGACTTACTCCATTTTCCTTTGCATTTAATTTCAAGTTTTTGTAGTTAAATTTTATTTTTGGTTACTAACGCTCTTTTACACATGTTGATCTAACTTGTTTTTCTTAACTTATTTTGTTGAGTTTGCATGTGTTGAGTCTTCCTTGTAGGTATAAAGGAGGTGAAGTGCTATCAAAATTTGAATTAATAGGAAAATTTTAAGATTTCTCCATGTTTTCATTTTTAGAGCTTACTTTTTCAACATTTTACATGCTAGTTTTGTCAATTTCTTGAAAAAATTTAATTATTGAGCATGTAGGTTAGTGTTTGATAGTGTTGACTCTTCTATTTACATATTAATGTGGTGGGTTGCTGTTAAAATTTAATCTTGGTGAGAAAATTTCAATATTTCATCATGTTTTCATTTTTAGAGCTTACTTTTTCAACATTTTATATGCTAGTTTTGTCAATTTCTTGAAAATTTTCAATTCTTGAGCATGTAGGTTAGTGTTTGATAGTGCCGAGTCTTCTATTTACATATTAATGTGGTGGGTTGCTATCAAAATTTAATATTGGTGAGAAAATTTCAAGATTTCATCATGTTTTCATTTTTAAAGCTTACTTTTTCATCATTCTACATGCTAGTTTTGTCAATTTATTGAAAATCTTAAATTCTTGAGCATGTATGTTAATGTTTGATAGCGTTGAGTCTTCTATTCATATATTAATGTGATGAGTTGTTGTCAAAATTGAATCTTGGTTGGAAAAATTTACCCATTTTGCAGATTAAGGGACGTTTTTTTTGACATTTTTTGAGTGCATGTCAAGTGCATAACCACGAGCATAAAAGCATATGTGTAACCCATCTTCCGAAGGCCATAAATTTTGCTTCCAAACTCAAAATGACTCCATTTTTTTGCGTTGGAAAGGTATTGAAGTTAAATATGAAATGAAAACATAAATTTGAGGATTTATACTTATAGAATTTGTAGGTTTTTATGTTATTTTAAAACTGGTCATTTTCTAACATGTCTAATGTTTTGATGAATGTTGTATTTCCATGCTTACTAGATTTAGACCAAAGCGTGTGTATGCTCTTCTCTTGCACATTTTGGTGATCTTGAGAATAAAAAACAACTTTGATCTCTATCTTGTTAACATTGGGATTAAACTTGGAAACTTGATTATTCATTTTGCTTAAGGGAATGAACCCTTTTACAAAACATTTTTCAACGGTCATTTGATTTGAAGTTTTCCATTTCTATATAGTAGGGATAAAGTTTGTGTATACTCTTCTCTTGCACCTTAGGGTGATCTTGAGAATCAAAAAGCAACTTTAGTCTTCATTTTATAACATTTGGTAAATTGGAAACTTCATCTTTCACTTTTGGTTTAAGGGAATGAATCTTTTATAAAGTAAAAATTTCAATGGTCATTTGATTTAAAGTTTTCCATTTCTATATAGTTGGGATAAAGTTCGTGTATGCTCTTCTCTTGCACGTTAGGGTGATCTTGAGAATCAAAAGCAACTTTAGTCTTCATTTTATAACATTTGGTAAATTGGAAACTTCATCTTTCACTTTTGGTTTAAGGGAATGAACATTTATCAAGAATTTTGTATGGTTCATTGATTGAAAAGATTTTCTTTACCTTTTAATTGGATTATTTTTTGTGTATGCTCTTCTCTTGCATCCTTGGATGATCTTGAAAATCAAAAGAAACTTTTAATCCTCATTTAAATAATGTGATTTTCTTGGAGAACTACTAATGTTTGATTGCAGGACCTAAAAATGCTTGTCAAAGAAAGGAGGAACCAAAACAAAATAAAAAAATACTAATACAGTTGTTATACAGGTTGCCAAAAGGTGTTCAAACAAACCACACCTAATTAAACAAGATAAAAAGAACAACATATTCAAAACACTATATTGTAGGTTTCAGAAAAGGGTACGTCCCTCTCCACTCAACTGGAACATAACCCCTTTGGCATAATGCGTTAAGCTACAACAATGGGGGTGGTTCTAGGAACCCCAAAGTAGTCCACGTAAGAGGGAACCTTATGGACGAAACGGGAAGTGCTCTGCACTACCTACTTGACTAGTGATTCCTTTGTGAGATAGAGTTACAGGTTATCCGTTGTAGTGACCCTAGTGATATTACACGTAGACGCACTAGTTGCCTACTATTATTGAAGGGAGTAAAGTAAAGCCGAGATACTCCCAAACTAGTCAGTGTGTATTTTTGGGTAAATCGTGCTCACTCGTGGAAAATTTGTAACACCTAGGGTGAGAGAACCACCTAGGAGAATATACTTTGGCCAGGAGCCCACTTTGACCATTTGAAAATAGTGTTGAGTTGTGAACCTTATTTTTGAGAAATGTGTGACGTATTACTTTTTCCTAGTTTTTTACTTGCCTTAGGGTGAGGTGAAAATCTGCTGAAGTGAGGCTAGCATTTTTCATCATTTTTCTTGATTTATTTCCTTCATATTCTTTTGACACTTTGTTGATCAAAAGAGGCATGATTACCTTTGTGTTGCCATTCGAATATTTCTCTCACTTTTATGTCTGTTTACGCCCATCCATGTTTGTGGCTGGGTTAGTTAAATGTCTAAAGTGAACAGAGGTGTTTTCACGTCATTTGGTAGCCATTGTGATCTTGATACCCACGTCAAGATCATCATTGTAGTTAGGCATGGTTCATCACCGCGGACTTCCATAGAGGAGTTAACTTGTTTGTCTCGTATCATTACAATTTCGATATTTACGTCTTGTTTCTTGTAAACTCGACATAAATACCTATATTATACGGTTATGTTGCACACATTTTTAACTATTCCTAGCTATAGTTTGAGATTTTTAGTTCGGTTCTATTATTACCTTGATTTCAAAGAGTGCTAGGTGTTACCATTTGTGTGTGTTATATCAATAACACCTCGATATCAATACTTCACTTTCTAGAAAAGTGGGTTAACATATCTTGGTGATATTGTTGTGTCATTCACAAATTGTAATTAGCACTTTTTGAGATATAGGTCTTAATCGAGTTTGAGCTCACTCATAGTATATCTTGATTAGGAGATCGCATTTAACTTTGTGTATTTACTTACGTCTGTTCATTCCTTTGAACTTGGCATAAGTGGAGACATCTTGTTAATCATCTGGTGTCGCAAATTGCTTTGAAACATAGTCTAGGAAGTATTTCATTTGATTAAGTTTTGGTACCAAACACTTGTATCACGGGTGATTTATCACTCTATCATATTGGTATTCTCACATTGTTGACACATTCATACTCTTAGCAATTTCATCTTGTGTTTCACTTAGGGGTAGTCATTGAATTTTGAACAAATCTACAACTTACCTTAGTGAAAATTATCACGAAAACATGGCTCCCAAAACATGTCTAGGGTTGAAGAAACAAACATATGAGGAACAACAAGCACATGCTTAGGAGACCTCTAACATACAAGGGTCAAACCCCTTCATTGGACACGACTTAGGGCCACTATTTTCTGCAGAAAAGGAAACCGAAGAGATGGTCGATCATAGTGGAAAAGAATTATAATCACCACATGCAGAATTTGATTTTGACCCCACTCTACTAGATGAGTTTCTCCTTAGAAACAAAGATAGATTTTTGGCACAGGTCGTGGAATTAGGGGCCAAATTTCTGACCGAGAATGAACCAATATTACCTACAAATGACACTACTAAGGAAGAACACCCCCTTATCAATATGGAAGATATTTTAACAGGAGGGCATGCTTCCACTTCTTATGCAGAAAATAATAAAGTGGTAGGGCATAGAATACCCCTCATCAAAGTGCCACGAAGAAATAAGATAAAACATGAAACAGGGGAAGAGCCTCCACAATATGAAGAGGAAGAACCTTTAGAAGAAGAAGACACAAACCAAGTCACAATCCAACAACAACTCAGTAACTTAAGCTGACAACTAGCTTTGCTTACTTTCTAGGTACAAAAAGACACAAACAAGAACATTCAAAAGTCAAGGCCTAAGTTTAGGATCCATGAACTCCATCAAGAAAACCAAGGAGAAGAAGACATGGGGTATCATCATGTACATGTCCCCGCTTCTCCCACTAGAGAACAATTTCTCACACAAGAAGTGCAATCTATGAAAGCAACGCTTGCGAGCATACAAGAAAGCAATATAGGGAGTATTAAGAAATACCAATACGAAGAACTATGCCCCTATCCTTTTGACAAGATAATGACCCTTCAACCCTTTCCAAAGAAATTTGATATGCCAAAGTTTGACAAATACAAAGAAAAGGGAGACCCAAGGTATCATGTTAAATATTTCTACATGGCATGTCAAGAGGTGTTTTATAGTGATAATTACCTAATCAAAATTTGTCCTAAGAGTCTCAGAGGTCAAGCATTGGAATGGTTTATGCGCTTACCACGAGGATCAATTTTCACCTGGCCAAAATTGGTGGAAAGATTCATGCATCATTTCTCGTATAACATAGAGAGTGACATCACCATGGTAGACTTGTGCAGCACAAAAAAATGCTCAAATGAGACCTTCGCCAGCTTCCTCCAACGATGGAGAGGGATAGCTAGTCGCTTCCCTTGCACTTTCCTTGAGAAGCAGCTGGTCAGTATTTTCATCCCTAATCTCAACCTAGATATAGCTTTCCACCTCCAAATGCATTGTTTCCACACCTTTGAGGAGGTTATCGAGAAAGGGATTCAAATAGAAAAGGATCTCATTTCCAAAGGCACCCTCAAAACCCAATCTAAAGACAACCAAAGTGTCAAACCCACGGAAAATCCCAAGATCTTTAACAAAAACAAAAATGTGGTGGGAGACGGAATCAATGATTCCAAATGTGTTCAAACAGTCCAAACCAGTCAACCTTTTAAACTAACCAAGGGCCCAATTCAACCACCACCAAAGTGAAAAACATTCACCTCCCTCAATGAACCATTGTCCCTCATACTAAAATAATTGGATGTGGCCAACATGATGACCTATCCTACAATGCAACCGTTTGATGACAACACTCCTAAACCTTCATGGTATAAGGAGCATGAATAGTGTGAAATGCATCACGTTAAAGGTCATAAAACAGACAAATGTTTGTGACTTTGCCACTATATTCAAGACCTCATTGACAACGAGGAGATAGAGGTGGATAACCCCGGCCACATGCAAACACCTAACGAGAAAATGGGGATTTATAAGGAACCATTCCCCAAGCATGATAAGTCGGAAAAGACAAATCCGGATCGGGGAGAGTCATCCCAAACCTATAAAGCCACGAATTACTTATATACCAAAAGAGATAACAATCATTACGATTCACTTATCAGATGTATTCACTCCCCTGTTGACTGTGTCAATACCATCTAGATCAAGGGAAAGGACTGCGTTGCGGTAACAAGGCATGCCCGCCTCGTGATTTCGGAACCCTCTCTATTGACCCCGTAAACTGGTAAATATAACCTTTTAGAACATCTTGAGAGGACACCTGTTAAGATCTCGATCTTAGATCTTCTCAAGATATCCAATGTGCATAAGGAAATTTTGTATCAAACTCTTCAAGGGTCGGAAGTGCCTTTAGAAGTCGATCCTACGTACCTTTAATCTGTGGTGGTAAATATTGCATCAAGTGAGCATATTACTTTCAACCATAGGGAGATCCCTGCCATGAATCCTACGCATAATCTTCCCTTGTACATCGAGGTAGTTGTCACCCATAGGAAAATCAAATGGGTGATTGTGGACAATGGATCGGGATTGAAAATCTACATGCTTAAGCTGGTTAAACAATTGGGACATACGGAGGAAGATCTTGAGTCCCATATTATTACTATCACTGCATACGACAACGTGGAAAGAGATTCAGCAGGCACCATTATGCTGCCCATGGAGGTGGGCCCCACTTGCCATCAGACAAAGTTTCATGTCCTAGACTTGGAACTTCCATATAATATGCTTCTAGGCCGACCATGGATTCATGCCATGCAGGCCGTGCCATCAACATTTCATCAATGCATCAAGCTAAAGCATGAGGGACATACGGTTACAATACCAGGAGATTCAGACCCCTTTGCTCATTATAGAGCTCTTAATAGCTTTGCACGAAAGGGTACATATGCATGTCCCTCCACAGATATAGCTGTCCCTCTTCATTCTGAGGCCATGGAATCTCGAGTAGATTCAAATTCTCTTAGTTCTTATGCTCATGGGGTGTCCACTTCCACATCTCCATTTGATTCATGGGAGATGAAAATTCTGGAATATTGTTGTGGGGAGTATAATGTACAACAAGCACTCTTGGTTTCTGACCTCTCCTTGTCACCCAAGACTAGAGGTCGACCCAACTACCGCTTCAGGAGACCTAGAGAGGAACACACTATTGGGTCATTCCTACCTGGAGGCTTGTTAGCTGAGGAAAAGTTACTTGATCCACCTACTACTTGGGTCCCTGAGGACACTCAACCATCTTGTTATCAAACCCCAAAATATGAAAAATCTAGCAGAATGATGTACTCCATGGGCTACAAAGGCCTAGGATATGGGAGGAATGAACAAGGACAAAGAGAACCAGTCCCTCTTCCACATTTCAAAATAGAAAGATATGGCATTGGGATTCACACTTATGGAGCACACTCCAATGATCAAGATGAGACTTGTTCTGAGCATGAGGATAGCTTCGAGTACGTAGACAGCAATACAGATTCCCATTGTAGCCTATATGAGGATTTGGCCTCCATGAACCTTTTCATGAACAATGTTGTCCTGACCATAACCCCCATCGAACCGACCCTTGACCTTGTGTACCCTTCCCTTGTTAAATGGGACCAACAACTTCACATGCCACTATATTTATTGGAGAACGAGGAGGCTATTGCAGAGTTCATGGGCATAAGGGATAAAATTCCCATTGGAGATCACAAGAAGGGTTTCTTTATCAACTTAGACACCTACGCCTATATGGGAGAGGAGGTTGAACTTCGTGGTCAGAAAAATTTAAAGAAAAGCGAGGCCAAGAGTTCTAAAGAAAAGCCTCAGCAAAAATCAAGTCCAAGTCACATAGTGAAAACATCTTTGAGGCACTGGCTAACAAACAAATAAGAAAATCAAAGGACAAACAAAGTGACCACGCCAAGGATAAAAATCTCGTAGAGACATCCTTGGATGAAGATCTCAACCTACCTCCCGATCCTACACGTATGGAGGATTTATAAAAATTGTTAGTTGAAGAAACCATTGATGTCAATATTGGTACTGAAGAAGATTCCAAGATAGTAAAATTGGGAGCATCACTCTCGGCAAGAGAACAAAAGACATTCACTATGCTACTACAAGAGTTTATTGATGTGTTCGCATGGTCTTTCAAAGACATTCTCGGCTTAGATCTAAATTTAGTCGTGCACAACCTAGTTGTGCACACAGACGCTAAGCCTATCAAACAAAAGCTCCAAAAGATGCACCCAAGAGTGGCCTTGTTAGTTATAGAAGAGTTAGAAAGGTTGCTTACAGCAGGATTCATTAGGCCAATTGATTATTCTGAATGGATATAAAACATTGTTCTTGTCCAGAAGAAACCTATCGGTATCTGAATCTGCATAGATTTTAGGGACATCAATAAAGCTTTCCCTAAAGATGACTTTCCATTGCCCAACATCGACATGATTGTTGACTCAACCACAGGGTACAAAATGCTATCACTCATGGATGGATTTTTAGGTTATAATCAAATTAAGATCGCTGAGGAAGACCAACACAAAAAACTTTCACAACTCCTTGGGGCACCTTCTGTTATCAGGTGATGCCATTTGGCCTTAAGAATGTGGGAGTAACTTATCAGCGGGCCATGAAAGTAATCTTTCATGATATGATTCATGACATCATGGAAGACTACGTAGACAACATCCTGGGAAAGTCCAAAACAAGAGAGGATCATCCTATCATTTTGCGGTGTATCTTTGAATGCCTACATGAATACAAAGTCAGATTGAATCCAAAGAAATGTGTCTTTGGTGTGTTATCTGGGAAACTATTGGGCTTCATTGTGTCAAGACAAGGTATTGAGGTAGATCCTGCTAAAGTGTCTGCCATCACTGAAATGCCTCCACCTAAGAATATCAAGCAACTGCGTAGCTTGCAAGGGAAAATTCAAGCCATTCGTTGCTTTATCTCCCAGCTCGCAAATAAATGTCACTCATTCACCCATTTGCTTAAAAAGGACGTTGCTTTCCTTTGGGGACCCGAGAAACAACAAGCGTTTTCTTTGCTTAAACAATACCTAGCTAATCCACCTTTCCTCATTCCTCCTACTCTAGGAGAACCACTTTTGCTCTATATTTCCACTACGCAATATGCTATTGGTGTGCTACTCGCCCAATATGACCTTAGCCATAAAGAGAAAGTGGTGTACTATCTGAGTCGCACCCTCATCACCTATGAACTTAATTATCCTCAGATTGAAAAGGATTTCTTTGCCTTCGTTTTTACCTTTCAAAAACTTCGCCATTACCTGCTAAATACTAAGACCAAGCTCATATCCAAGGTCGACCCACTCAAGTATTTTTTATCCAAACCTGCCATCACAGGTAGAATAGCTAATTGGATCATTCTACTCAGTGAGTTTGATATATAATTTTTCCATCAAAAATTAGTTAAAGGATAAGTACTTGTCGACCAGCTAGCGGAAGCACCTTTGCAAAACACAAAATCTTTGAGTCTGGATCTGCCATATGCATCTTTTCTCTAAATTGAAGAATTTGTTGTGTGGCAGATACATTTTGATGGATCTTTTACATTTCATGGTTCAGGTCCAGGAGTGGTCCTTATTACTCCTTCGAGTGATCCTATACTGCAGGCTTTCTACCTGGCCTTCCCTTGCACGAACAACATTGTGGAATATGAAGCACTCATTGTAGGGATGAAGCTAGCCATCAAGTGGAATATTCAACATGTTAAGGTTGTAGGTGATTCACGACTAATCATCAAATAGGTTAATGATGAGTATAAAGTTAAGGATGATAAGCTCATACCTTTCAAAAAGTTAGTGGAAACTCTAAAGGAGTATTTTTTGCACATCACCTTTGAGAAGATTCCAAGAGCACATAACAGATCAGTGGATGCCATGGCAACGGTGGGATCTATGCTTTGTATTCTACCAGGGAACAATGATATTCCATTCTTCATAGAAAATATACGCCAGTCCGCATATGACATGCCGAAATCTTGCCTGGCTTGTGAGGTTGTTGGTCCCCATTCCCCCTGGTACGAACCCATCTTCACCTATCTTAAGGATAGTACTTTCCCTCCCAATATCTCCCATTCTGAAAAGAAAATCCTGATTCACCAGATATCCCATTACACCCTTTTAGGAGGTACAATTTATCGTCATGGCTACAATGGGAATCTATTACGTTGTCTGGATGTGATGGAGTCAATCCAGGCAATTAAAGAAGTACATGAAGGAGTATGCGGAGCACATACAAATGGAATGGTCTTGGCTAAGAAACTGTTAAGAGTAGGTTACTATTGGCCCACCATGGAAATTGATTGTTGTAATTATGTTAGAAAATGTGTGCTTTGCCAAAAGTATGGAAATTTCATCCATGCTCCATCGCAACCATTACAACCAATCACTACCTAGTGGCCATTCTCCAAGTGGGGACTTGATCTAATAGGGAAGCTTACTCCTACCTCATCTGATGGTCATACACATATCATCACAGCTACAGAATACTTTACAAAATGGGTGGAGGCTATCCCTTTAACCTATGTCACAGGAGAATAGATTTATAAGTTTATCATGAATCACATTATTTATCGATATGGTATTCCTGTAGCCATTGTCACAGATAATGGGAATTCATTTAAGAACAAAACTGTGAAAATTATTTGCCAACGGTTCTAAATCAGATTGAAATGGTCCACACCATATTACCCTAAGGGTAATGGACAAGCCGAGGCAACAAACAAGACTTTGGTAAGGATAATGGAGAAGAAGGTTAGTAAAACTGGTCGAAACTGGCACCTACAAATCCACCCAGCCCTCTGGGCCTACCGGACATCAATTCACACTCCTACGGGTGTGACGCCATATTCCCTAGTGTTTGGGAAAGAATCTATCATCCCTTTAGAGATCGAACTCCCATCCCTGTGAATTTCTCTTTGGGACTATTTGGATAAGGATGAAGATTATCGAGTGGCAAGATTTGCTGAGTTAGAGCTCCTGGATGAGAGGTGCATTCACGCTCTTAATCACCTGAAGGTATATCAATATAGAATCTCCCGCAACCAACAAGATAATCATCCCTCGCCAGTTTGAGGTGGGTGATTTAGTTATGAAGGAGAACCAGTTCAACACCAGAGAAGAGAAAGAAAAGAAAGGGAAGTTCGAACCACACTGGTTAGGACCCTATGTCATAGTTGCCAAGTATGGCATAGGGGCATACAAGTTGGCTCACCCCAATGGTGATGAGCTCCGAGAGCCCATGAATGCCATGCATCTTAAGAGGTTTTTTCCTAAACATGGCACAAGAAAGTCATAAAAATCACAAAAAAAAATAAAAAATACAAAAACATCAAGAAAAAAAATAAAATAAAAAATTAGAAAAAGAAAAAGAGAAAACAGGTCATCCACTAGTGAAAACCACACAATTGTGGCACTTTGGACAAGTCCTTGGGTGAAAACTGGTTTCCGGCGCCTCAGGAGGATTCGTTGTTCACAAGCATTCTATATTAGAATGGTAGTTGTCTTTGTCCTGGACCTGGTTCTACCTTCAAGTTTCCTTGTGCACACCATCTAGTCAAGCCTTGATCTGGCTTTTCCTTCTTCTATTCATCTGTAAGGGATGTGGTATTTCGTTATTTCCCATCTTACGCTAGGGGCAACTCAACAACTTCACCTTCTTGTTCATAAGTGCGTGGCTTCTGCCCTTGTATATTCCACACCTAATGCTTTCTTGGTTACTTGCACATAGCTTTGGAAAACTGTTAAAAACACAAAAACAATAGAAAATTGTTTCAGAAAACACAAAAACAATAGAAAATTGTTTCAGAAAACACAAAAACAATAGAACATTGTTTTGAGAAAACAAAAAAACAAAAGAACATTGTTTCGAGAAAAACACAAAAACGATAGAACATTGTTTTGAGAAAACACAAAAACAATAGAAAATTGTCTCAGAAAACACAAAAACAATAGAAAATTGTTTAGAGAAAACACAAAAACAATAGAACATTGTTTTGAGAAAACACAAAAACAATAGAAAATTATTTCAGACAACACAAAAACAATAGAAAATTGTTTCGAGAAAACACAAAAACAATAGAAAATTATTTCAAGAAAACATAAAAACAATAGAACATTGCTTTGAGAAAACACAAAAATAATAAAAAATCGTTTCACAAAACACAAAAACAATAGAAAATTGTTTCAGAAAACACAAAAATAATAGAAAATTGTTTCGAGAAAAACACAACAACAATAGAACATTGTTTCAAGAAAACAACAAAAACAATATATATATATATATATATATATATATCAAAAAAATCCAAAAAAAGGCAAAATTTTTCAAAAAATTCCTAAAAAGTAAAACACCCTACAAAATGGTAACTTGCTTCTTACGGCTGAAACTTGTGTCTTGCGCATGGTATTTTCTCCATATCCTATTGGTTTGTCTCACATATTCCCTGATTAATATGACTCACAGATCACTGGATTCACAACCATTCACAACAGCTAGCTCCTTGCTTCGTCTGTACTCTAGGGCACTTTTGGTTGCCTAGTGCTATTTCGTTGTGCACAAACGCTTTTCATGGACCCCGTGTCCATTTTCATTTCCCCTTGCATGTATCCTTGCTTGGGGCATCATTTTTAACCCTTGTCATCAATCACGAACTTGTGGATTTCTTCAGTACTGATAAAAAAACATTTATACAATTGTCTTGACTGTTGTTGGGTTGGATATGTACGTTCGTACTTGTTTTCCCTGTTATATGATCTTGTTTCCTTCTCGTATTGCATTGCATTATTGTATGTTGCATGGAGTTGGTACTTTCAGAAATGGAAAATTATTTGTAGTATGGCTTTTCATGTCATTCTACCTTTGTCGTATGCTTATATTTTTCATAAGGACCGATGATGTAGTTCCTATGGCAATATGATGACATCAAATTTTTTCTAAACAAATAAGCGGCTAGAGGTTAAGCTCTTCTCTCCCATCATCCATATTTCTTCTACACCACTTCACTTTCACCCCTAATTCTCCTTCTCATCGAGGCATCCTGCCTCATCCCCCTTCTTCTGCCTATATCTCACCTTTTTCGATCGTCGATCGGCTTCTTCCATCAACCCATCGACACTCGAGGGGGCATCTCTCCCTCCTACTAATTTTTCTTCTATCCCTTCAAAATCTCTTCTATCTACTATCTTTGAAGTGGCATCACTTACGCCACCCCAAAGAGGGGCAAATGTAGACACCTATAATTATGCCCAAGCAATTTAAATACTTAAATTGTGCTAATTATCCCCTTTCTCACAAATTGATGACATATCATCAAAAGCACTCATTTTCCCTCATGTCATCATTAATTAATTACACTAAGCTAATTAATTAAGTTTTCTATCCAAAAAATACCCTAATTAACGACCTTTCGTTAATAAATCACCTCTTCTATCTAGATTAATTAATTATTATTAATTAATTAGTCTTCCCCTTCATTGAACCAATAAATCAATATTTCATTGATTTAATCCCCTTATAATAGCCTAAATCGCACTAATATTCTTCTAATTGACTTCTATAAGCTTACACCTACCTATTAATTAATCACCTTTGATTAATTAAAATACCCCCAACTCCCATGACTTGCTAAACATGTATTAAACCCTTCTAAAGTAAGGTTACCTTTAATAAAGAAAACTTATCCATTCCTAATCATGTTTTACCTTTATCCCACATTCATGAGAATGTGTTGAATCCTTTATCCTTTGGGCTATATAAAGATCCCTCCACCTACCTTTTTACTTACACCTAAAATTTCTAAGAGAGCAAATGCAAAGCATATAACAAAGAGACTAAGAGCTTGCACCTTGCCCTTTTGAGAGTTTATCATCTTGAAGAGTTAAGCCTATTTCTTAAGTTTTTAGGCCATATGGGATGTGTCAAAGGGGTCTTGTAGCCCAAATTTGATAGGCCCTCATTCCTAGGTTACTTGGCATACTAAGGACAACTATTTTGATAGCGATGGAGTTTACTTAGGTCCATTCATTTATTTGTTGTTAGAGAATAGAGGAGTTTAGATATTTAACATTGTTAGTTTCAAAGTTTGTATTGATAAATGCTAGCATCTAACCCTTGTTTAATTCTTATCATGATGGTGTTTATGCTTTGATTTAGCTAAATTATAGAACTATTCAAGGTGGTAGTTCTTTCTTCATTTGATTTAGCATTAAGTAAAATATACATGCACACACCTTGACTGGTACAAGAAGATCATTAGGGCGGTATAACATATTACAGGTTTTGAAGGGGGAAGTGTCAGCTGTTACGGTGTATGACTTCCCCTCATACTTAAATTTTATGCATCTATGTAATGCATCCCATAGCTCGGATCCAAGGGTGGCCTAACAACATGTTGTATTGGAATTATCCCTCAAGGACATAGAAGATTTTGGGCAAGGTACGTGGCCCTACACGAATGTTAAGGATCACGGTGCCTATGGTAGAAGTAACAGCATCGTTGAATGAATGCAACATGGTGGGGTTGGCACACATGCAACTAGGAGGGATATTCATCTGTTAGAAGAATTTGGAAGAGACGATGTTTAGGCTAGCACCCCCGTCGATCATAACACGACGTAATCGGATGTCCTAGACGTAAGCCAAGATGAAAAGAGTGGGGTCAGGATCTTCTGCACCAAAGATGACAATTTCTTCTTTGGAAAAACTGACAGTAGCGGCTTGTTGTACAGGGACAGAGGTGGTTGTGGAGGTAGGTTGTTTGGTGAGAGAAGCGACATGGTTGGGTGTTAAGATGGAGGCGATGGGTAGGGTTTCATTAGGTAGGACCTCTATCCCTTAGAGGATCTCAATTAGAGCTTGTCAATGAGATTCAGATGTTTGAATGAGATCATAGAGTGTCATTTTTACAAGAGATTGGTGAAGTTGTTTGATCATGGTGTGATGGGAAACTCCATCAGAGACTGGATAGGAAGGTCCACGAATAACCACTTTAGGTGGTGGTGCGATCGGGATGGTGGAGCGAGAAAGAGAGGTCACATGTGTGCTCTCTTTAGCTTTTCCATTATTTTTCTGACCTCGAGTATCAATGCTAATCATGTTGATCTCGTGAATACAAGATGAGGAAGATGGTAGGGATAAGTCATTATTCTCGAGAGGTGGGGTTGCAATGATGATAGATTTTGGCGAGGCGGGGACAGGTGGTATAAGAGAAGGGATCGAAGCTAAGGGATTTTCCCTCTATAAGTTGTCTTTCTTATATTTTCTATCCGAGATAGAAAACTGGCAAAGGATGGCTTTCAAAGCTTTGCATCCTTCTACATTGTGTCTTGGTGTGCGGTGGTAGGCATAAATTTTAGATTCATCATAACCTATAGGTCAACCTATAGGTCAAGGTTTAGATGGATTATAGGGTCTAAGTGGGGGTAGGGAAATGGTCGCATCACCTACCAACATATCAAGGATCTTGGCATAAGATCCTTTGAGCAGGTCAAATTCAGATGAAGATGAGGCTATTGATTGAGTGGGTGAGATCATTGATTGTTTTGGTAATGGTTGGGTATGAGTGGTTCGTACGGGTGGTGGTTTAGGCAAGGGATTTTGATGATTGGGTTTAACTAGGTGTGGCTTCTTCTGCGCAGAAGTCATGTTTAGCTGATTAGATGATGAGGCCATAGATGACGTGGTGGTAGGAAACAACCACGGGGAAAGAGGAGCGACAGAAAACAAGTCATTTGATGATCAAGTTTTCTTAGGGTTGGTAGGTAGGCAGGATACGTGGGGCGATGGTGTTGAGACACCCGTGGATTTCTGTATGGGTACAGAAGGTGTAGGTCATGTTAAAGAAGACGTGGGAGGCATGGTGTATTGAGGCAAGGTGGAGGGGTGAGGCCCTGTCGACACTAAAATTTTCCTCCGTAATTTCTATTTCATTAATGTATGTATTAGGAATATGATGTTGTTAATTATAATTAGTAGTAACATCTGATAGAAGATAACGACACCGTTAGTACGGTGCCACTAATAATGTGGAGTACAATAACAGTCAAAGTAGAATAGGAATGTTGTAAAAAATAAATATTTGTCGTAAATGGTCCCGTAATGTTAAAATGTCAAAGTTTGGGTACTTAGAGAAGTAGGGGTCTACGTGATTAGGAATTAGAAATATTATATTGGTAATAAGGACAAGGAGTGAGGTCATAAATATTTTGTGTATTTTATTTGTAAAAATTCTAAAAATGTGGAAACCCATGTAAAATTATAAGGTTTATTCTTATCTTAGAAGATAAGCTTACATGTACAGATAAGAGTTAAGGTATGGAATATGATTCTTCAGAGTGGATTTCTTATCCTATCTTAGAGATAAGATGGATAAGCCTGGAAGTTCTATAAATAGAGAGGCCACCCCCCTCATTTAGAATAGAAGGAAGTAGTGAGAAATATTGTTGGAAGTGTGTGAGGGAAGCCATCAGTTTAAAGGTGTGTTGAAGAAGCCATTAAGAGGTGTAATTGTAAAGTTTCTCCCATAGTCTTGGTGAAAGGCAAGTGAAGTCAATAACACTTAAAGTACCATCATGGGTGAGATTATAATAGTTTCATGTTAATATTATAATTTATTTTGATATTTCAGTTTTTGTCATCATTCTGTCTTATCATAGTCGATGGTATTCTTGTGTTATGTTGTTGTTTTGTTTCCAGATTACATCCACCAATCTAAAGGCTATGCATTAGTAAATAATCATAGCACGAGGAGTTCCCAGGTGAAGAATTATCATAGTTCCAGATTGGTGATGACATTTTGGTTTTGTTTCCGGGACCATTCCTCGTTGGTGGATTTTCTGGAGAGATATTCCCACTTAGTCAAAAATTAATTAGAGGGTAACCTTGTTTTTACTGTGCATAGTAGTTACCATGGTAAAGTCATTTTTGCCATGAATAGTAATTACCATGGTAAAGTCATTTTTGCTGGAATAGTATTTACCGCAGTAAAGTCACTTTTTACCGTGAATAGTATTTACCGCAGTAACTTCACTTTTTACCGTGAATAGTATTTACCCGCAGTAAACTTCACTTTTTAACCATGAATAGTGTTTACCACAGTAAAGGTCAGTTTTTACCGCAGTAAGTCAATTTTTACCATAGTTTACCGTGGTCATTTCTATTTTACTGTAGGAAGGTGTAAAGTCATTTTCTAGTATAGTGATTCCAATTATTTGTACACATAAGTCTTGTTGATTGTACTTGTGAGTTGGTATTTCACGGTGGTTACTTTTGAAAAATGGGAAAGATTCCTATTTTTTTCAGCTCAATCTAATGAAGATGCTTCTTCTTTCATTCAAGAGTTTTAAGAGATCTTGTATTTGTAATGGCCATATAAGAAGGGAACAATGGAATGAATTTTTTCCTACCTTTTTGGAATGGTTTATGCACTTAGGTGGTTTGAAACACTAGGTGATAATGTGAAAAATTCATGGGATTTATTAACTGAAAGTTTTCTTGAAGAATTTGGTGAACAACATAAATATGTAGATCTCATGATCGAGATCACAAAGCTATCCCAAGGAGAGAAGGAGAAGATAAGGGATTATCATTGCTCGTGTTCTAGAGCTAAGGAGGAAGCTCGATGCCCAAATCCGGAAGGAAGGATTAGCAGATGGGTTGATGAATGGCGTGGATAATCTCCTATGTAAGCACTTCATTCTTGGGATGAAGCCAGAGATCAGACAACGAGTGAAGTATGACTGCCCAGCTACCATTGAACAAGCAAAGGAGATTGCAAAGAAGGCAAGGAAAAAGCATGGAAGAGGAGCCCAAAGAAATCGTTGCTAAAGTAGAGCCTACACCAGCACCTTTGGTCTAAAATCCACAACCACTCCTGGTGAGCACAAACATTTCTCCTAGTACATCTACTGAGTATGAAGATCTGCTCAAAAAAATGGGCCAGTTAACTATTAATCTTCTTCAAGGAAAGGAATTTAGTTCTCAGGGAGGAGATAGAGGTCCAAAAAGAAATATTTCAGAAGTTGTTTGTTATGGTTGTTATAAAAAGGGTCATTATAAGTATAATTGTCCAGATAGAGCTTCTACATCTGGTAAAGGGAGATAATGATAAAGGAAAAAGCACCTGTGAATTCTTTTGATGTAGTAGATAAGAGCAAAAATAATGAAGTAGATGTGTTTGTAACAAAAAGAAAGAAAGAAAAAGATAATCAAGATGGAAATGATCCTAAAAAGATCAAAGAAGAAACTAGTAAGAAACATAAAAGAAGAAAGTTGGGTGTGCAGGATTTTCTTATTTCACAGGGGCAAGGACCATAATCCATCTTGGAAGATCTGTCCAAAAGGCCTGCAAATATTACATATGGTCAACTCTTGGCTATGTCTTACTGAGAAGAGGTGGGAGTTGCGAGGTGGACTCAATACTCGAAGAAGGAAGGAGGATGAGGTCCCTGTTTTGGAGGCAGAGGTAGATCCCTATGCTCCACAAGTTGAGGTATTATGTAATGGTATTTCAGTTCATGATGTCTTAGTTGATGGAGGTGCTGCAGTTAATGTAATGACTGAATCTGCAATGAATATGTTGGGTTTATAAATTGATTGCCATTCAACACTTATGTTAAGGTCATTAAATAAAAGAAAAACTAAACCAAAAGGTGTAGTTTCAAAATGTGGCAATATCTGTTATGGGTGTGGTTATGTGTGGTAGACTTTCAGGTGATGAAAAATGGTACTGTTGCGTACCCAATGCTGTTGGAAAGACCATGGATAAGGAGAGTTCATGCAAGAAACTATTGGAATGAAGGTTTCATGACACTTAGATGTGGTAGAGAGAGGGTGAAGATAAACGTGATCCCTCGACATCATAAAGAAGAACCTGTGGATTCAAGTGATGAAACTAATGATTTGGACATCCTCTGATTACTCTTGTACCAGTGAAGTGGACATTGAAGATGAAGAAAGGAAGGTGGATGTTTCAGTCATGGATATCATTCCAGTCACACCAACTCATGACCCCATAAAATTATCTGAAGAAGAAGTTGATGATCATCTCCAACATATAAAGATTGGTGATAGCTGTGATGGAGAGTGAGAAGGAATCCTACCTCTAGGCTCTTTCGAAGGTACATACACCTATTCATCTTTTGATTACAACGAACTCCGTCAAGTAAGTTGGGTAGAACATTGTATTAAGCTAGTAGATGGTGCTAAGCCCATAAAGCAAATGCCATATAGAATGAATCCTAATTTTTCTAAGACTGTAAAAGAAGAAATAGATAAGTTGCTTGATGTAGGATTTATATTTGTTGTGGAGAATTTAGAATGAGTTTCTCCCATTATGATCTCACTAAAAAAGAATGGGGAAGCTACGTATTTTTGTTAATTACAGGAAGCTCAATAAGGCAACAAAGAAGGTATCATTACCCTCTTCCATTTTTAGATCAGATCTTGGATGAAGTAAGCTGGCCAGGAGTGCTATAGTTTTTGCTGATGGATATAGCGGCTACAACCAAGTTCGTATAGCAGAGAAAGATTAGCTGAAGACCACGTTCACCCACTCCTTGGGGAACGTTTGCTTATAGAGTTATGCCTTTTGGGTTGTGTAATGCTCCAGCAACATTCCCAGCGTTTTGATGAATAGGGTGTTTCGAACCCTACATTGGGAACCTTCATCAGAGTATTCTTCTAGATGATTTTTACATCTATGAGAGCAAGTTGAACCACCCTGCACCAAATGGAGACATCATTTGAAAGGTTAGATGAAGCACAAGCCTCACTAAACCCTACAAAGTGTGTCTTTGTATGTTCTAAAGGCGTTTTGTTAGGGCATGTTGTATCCAGAGATGGTATTGGTATTGATCATGATAAAGTTTCAAAAATCAAAGATTTACCATTTCCTCTTAATAGAAGTAAGTTGAGATCATTTTTAGGCCATGTGGGCTACTATAGAAGGTTCATCAAGAATTTCTCAAAGATTACATAGCCACTAACCCAGTTCTTGAAGAAGGATGTTACTTATTAACCAGGAAATAAGGCGCATGAAGCTTTTAGACAATTGAAGGAAGCCCTGGTGTCTTCACCGTTTTTGAAGAATCTAGATTGGAGCAAGCCATTCATTGTGTACACACTGATTGCCTTAGATGTAGCACTAGGAAGTACTTTGAGCCAAAAGGATGAAAATGGGAATGAACATCCAATTTACTTTGGGAGCAGAAAAATGAGTAGTGCTGAGGTAAATTATACTGTAACTGAAAAAGAGGCTCTGGCTATCATTTTTGCTGTAAAGAAGTTTAGAAATTACTTGCTAGGGGCAAAAATTTTTCTAGTTGTAATAGATTATCAAGCTCAAAAATATATTGTAAATAAGCCTAACCCATCAGGGAGGATAGCAAGGTGGATAATTTTGCTACAAGAATTTGAATTTGATATTATAGATAGGCCAGGAAAGAAGCATGTCAATGCAGATGCACTCTCTCGAGCTTATGATGGTTTAGGATCATCTTGTGATGATGATGATTTCCCCGATGTAGCATTTTTATCCCCTGACACAATCCCTAGTGAATACATAGATATTTGGAATTATCTGAATGAATTCAAAGTTTCCTGACAGTGCCAATGCAAAGACTAAGAGAAAGATTACTCAAGCCAGTCGTCCATATTCTATTCTGCATGGAGTATTATTTTGAATAGGACTTAATGGATAGTACAAGAGGGCAGTTGGACGTGATTAACGGAAGAAACTGCTAGAAGAATTCGACAATGGTACATGTGGAGGGAACTTCTCTGGACAACTTACAGTAAGAAGGATCTTGGATGCCGGTTATCACTAGCCCACTCTTTATAAGGATTGTTATAATTATTGTAAGACATGTGATATTTGTCAAAACACATGGTAACCGTAAGACTTCATCAGCGCCATTATATCCTATTATTCCCCTTGGTCCCTTTGAAAAGTGGGGGAATATACATTGTAGGGTCCACTTCCAACTACATCACACACCAAAATATGTATATTGTAGTTGCCACAGATTATTTAACCAAGTGGGTTGAAGCTAGGCCATTGAAAACAACTTCCATAGATGAAGTGGCAAGGTTCATGTATGAACGCATTGTCACCAGATTTAGTTGCCCATTAGAAATTGTAACAGATCAAGGAAGCCACTTCATTAATGAGGTGGTAGAAGCCCTAGTCAATAAGTTTTCTATTAAGCACAGGAAGGCAACAACATACAAGCCAAGCACAAATGGATAGGTGGAACGAATTTTTTTTGTGTTGTGTCAAATTCTAGCAAAAGATACAGCCTTGCAGGTACATAAATGGGATAAAAAGGATTCATGCAACATTGTGGGCATATAGGGCAACATCAAAGTTAGCAACAGGATACTCCCCATTTCAGTTGGCCTATGGCATTGATCCAGTTCTTCCTATTGAGTTTTGATATTCCCCACTGTGAGAGTTATGAAAAATGAAAGAATGGATGAAAGTGATTCAGTAAAAGAAAGGTTGGTACATCTTCATTTTCTAGAGGAAATGAGAGAAATAGCAAAGGATACAAGTCATAAGAAGAAAATGAAGCAGAATGAATACTTTGATCAAAAGATCCGGTGGTCTTCATTTCATGTGAATGACTTGGTTTTAGTATATGATTCTAGATACAAAAAAAGAAGATAAAGAAAATTTCTTCCAAAATGGATGGGGCCCTACAAAATAAGCAGCTATGCATGAAATTGGTACGTACCGACTGGAGGAATTAGATGGCACTCCCCATTACAAAATGGGTCAACCACGACAAGTTGAAGATTTTCCAAGCACCAGAATAGTCTCCTCTGAGGACGGAGTAGAAGCTAGGAAGGGGGAAGATATCGACACTAAAATTTTCCTCCGTAATTTCTATTTTCATTAATGTATGTATTAGGAATATGATGTTAAGTATAATAAGTAGTAGCATCTGATAGAAGATAACGACGCCGTCAGTACGGTGCCGCCAATAATATGGAGTACGGTAACAGTCAAAGTACAATAGGAATGTTGTAAAAAGTAAATATTTGTCGTAAGTGGTCCGGTAATGTTAAAATGTCAAAGTTTGGGTAATTAGAGAAGTAGGGTCTATGTGCTTAGGAATTAGAAATATTAATATTGGTAATAAGGAGAAGAAGTGAGGCCATAAATATTTTGTGTATTTTATTTGTAAAAAGTCTAAAAAATGTGGAACCCATGTAAAATGATAAGGTTTATCTTATCTTAGAAGATAAGCTTACATGTACAGATAAGAGTTAAGGTATGGAATATGATTCGTCAGAGTGGATTTCTTATCCTATCTTAGAGATAAGATGGATAAGCCTGGAAGTTCTATAAATAGAGAGGCCACCCCCCTCATTTAGCATAGAAGGAAGTAGTGAGAAATATTGTAGGAAGTGTGTGAAGGAAGCCATCAGTTTAAAGGTGTGTTGAAGAAGCCATTAAGAGGTTTAATTTGTAAAGTTTCTCCCATAGTCTTGGTGAAAGGAAAGTGAAGTCAATAATCACTCCAAGTACCTCATGGGTGAGATTGTAACAGTTTCATGTTAATATTATAATTTATTTTGATATTTCAGATTTGTCATCATTCTGTCTTAATCATAGTCGATGGTATTCTTGTGTTATGTTGTTGTTTTGTTTCCAGATTACATCCACCAAACTAAAGGCTATGCATTAGTAAATAATCATAACATGAGGAGTTCCTGGTGAAGACTTATCATAGTGCCCGGATTGGTTATGACAGGTTGCATCTCCTACCAACATATCAAGGATCTTGGAGTAAGATCCTTTGAGTGGGTCAAATTCAAATGAAGATGAGGCTGTTGATTGAGTGGGTGAGATTTTTGATTGTTTTGGTAATGGTTGGGTATGAGTGGTTCATACGGGTGGTGATTTAGGCAAGGGATTTTGATGATTGGTTTTAACTAGGCATGGTTTCCTCTGCGCAGAAGTTATGTTTAGCTGGTTAGATGATGAGGCCCCAGCTGACGTGGTGGTAGGGAAACAACCACGGGGAGAGAGGAGTGACAACAAATAATTCCTTCGATGATCGAGTTTGCTTAGGGTTGGCAGGTAGGTGAGATACTTGGGGCGACGGTGTTGAGACACCCGTGGGTGTCTGTAGGGGTGCAAAAGGTATAGGTCGTGTTAAAGAAGATGTGGGAGGCAAGGTGTATTGAGGCAAGGTGGAGGGGTGAGGCCGCTAATATAGAAGGTAGGTGTGATGGTGAAGGCTGAAGCCGTGCCTGTTGTATCGGTGTGATCGGGGTGAAGGTTTTAGTCGTGGTAGAGGCATAGATTGGACTCGAGAAGATTGGGTCTATCTCCTAAGTGGATTGACGGCATTATTTTTGGATAAATCTACACCATTAGGTGTGATGGTGAAGGCTGAAGCCATGCCTGTTGTATCGGTGTGATCGGGGGCGAAGGTTTTAGTTGTGGTAGAGGCATAGATTGGACTCGAGAAGATTGGATCTATCTCCTAAGTGGATTGACGACATTATTTTTGGATAAATCTAACCATTTAGGTGGGTGTGTCAGGATGGGAATTGGTGAAGTCCCAACCGTAAGGGAAGGCTTGGTTAGGTTGATAGAGATGAGGGGGGTGGAAGGTGAGGACATAGGTATTTTTGAGATTTTGTAAACACCTTAGGTATAGGGTAGAGGTGTCTGGATTAGTCATCTGCATTTGAGTAGAGCAGAGTGTACTCAAGTGCTCCCCATAAGACTCGTCTATCTTCTGGGGGATAACAGTCTTCACATGTGAACATGAAACTTTGGTATGGAAGAGAGGTGGGTTGTGATTCCCGGTCCACTGTGGGGTGTGATATAGGGGGTAAATGAGGTGCTGTGTCAATGGGTGCTATGAGGTACAACCGATCGCTGGAAAGATTTAGGTGATGAAGAAACTAATAGGTAGAAGGGCATGTTCGAGGGGATCCATCATGATTGAGGAGTTTTGGTGATGTAGGCTCAAGGGGTTTCTCCTCTAAGGGTGATAGAAAAAGTGGCAAGCCTTCTTCTGTTGCAGCAAGAGTGTTGGAAGGAGATGTTTGGGAAATAGATATGTTAGATAACATCCACTCACAATCTTGTAGGGATGTGGTGTAAGAAGGTTCATTTGTGAGAAGAGAACTCTGGGCAGTTAATTCCTTTATGGGTAAAAGGAATAGCGGGACTTTCCTCTTGTCCTGATGAAGGAGAAGGGGGTGAAAATCCGTGCATTGGTGAATAAGCTTGATTTAGAATTTTGTCAATGGAAGCCCTGGGTTGGGAGTTGAAAATCGCATGGATCTCATGCACACTTTTCTCCTCGGCTGAGGTGCCTTGGTTTGTGTTACTGTTAGATGCATGGTTGGGAAATGGTTTGTTGAAGATATTTAAATTTCGATTAGCATGGGGGCATTAGGATTATTGAGAGTTATATCCCCTTGCATCATCCATTTCTTGCACTATGTTTTTCAACATCTTGCAGTTTTCATGACTGTGTCCCTTCACACGGTGGAAGTTACAGAAGTCATTTTATTTATACCAAGAAGGTATAGCGTGGGTGGAATCAAACCCAAAGTGAGGTTTAACAGGAGGCAAGGTGATAGCTCCTGCTTTAAGCAATTTGTCTAAGATCACACCATAAGTTTCTCCCAAGGGAGGGTAGTTGATGGGCTCGAATTTATACTTATAGGTGGCTTTCGGTTGGGTATTAGACAGTGTTTGAGATTTACCGTCACTGCGTGTACGACCCTCTTTGATTTCGAAGCAGCCGATGCGTGAGAGTTGGTGGTGTTAGGTTTGTTCATGGAGTCCTGGGTTTCGGAAATTTAAGTTTTTGTTGCACATCTTCAATTTCTCCTCCTCTAAGGCCCGAATCTCTAGTTTTCGAGCCATAGTAAAGGCCTCATCAAAGGTGTCGAAAGTTTGAATTTGGAGGGTGGGAGAAATGTGTTTAGCACAGGCCTGCGTAAAGAGTTCGATGAGCTCTTCTGAGGTAAGGCATAAGTAAGTTGGTTGATGAGGCCCCACCATCATCCAATGAAATATGCGATAGACTCGTCTTCAAATTGTCGGATGGCATAGAGGTCGGTAATGGATACTTTCTTGGCAATATTGATGGAGAAGTGATCTAAGAAAGATTGGGATAATTGGTTAAAGGAGAAGATTGAGTGCTAGGCTAAAGCACTGTACCACTCCAAGGCAGGTCCTGATAAGGACATGGGGAAGGTACGGAGTGGTAAGGCATTGTCATGAGCAATCAGATAGTAGGCATGTCTGAAACGATCGCAAGTGTTGTTGAGGGTCCTCCTTACTACTAAAGCGAGTAAATTTCGGTAATTCCCATTGAGGAGGATATGTATGAAGGGGGACAGAAGGATGAATAGGTTCTCAAAAAACTTGCTCGTATGTCAGGGTGTTACAACTTCTTGAAATAGAAGCCTCAAGATTTTGCATCTTTTCCATCATCTGTTTGATTAAATGATTGGTTGGGTTAGATGATGGTGTTGTCGTTGTAAACAGAGGAGGATTGGTCCAAGAGCTGCTACTAGACAATGGTGGGATTAAATGTTGATAAGATAATGGTGATGAATGTGTTGGGGCAGCCGAATAAGGGTGTCCTATATAAGAGGTTGAGGCCCACCGGATGAATCTGTATGGAAATGAAAAAGGTGGGCGGAGCTTGTGAGGGAAATCTCGTGTGTATAGGTGGCAGAGAGCGAGTTATAAAAGGGACAGTATATGCGGGAGAGATGAGTTAGGGTCAGTGGATGACAGTGATATGTGGGGCCCAAGATTAACAAAAGGAAAGAAAATTGGTGCAGTATGAACCACCGAAGCCACTGAGCTAGGAGACAGGGCTAAGGATGAAGATGGTGAGGTGAAGTTATTAGGTGGGGAAGGGGCTAAGTGAGCGGCAATACTAATAGGCATACCAATGAGGAGCTGACCATTGGGTGTACGGGAAGGGGTATGAGACAAATAATGTTGTACGGCGCTAGGATTAGCATCCAAAAATTTGGTAAATTCCTTATCTCCTATAAAGATCTTGGGAAAATTACTGGTATTAGTAGGATTCCCCATAGGATGTGAAGGGGGTGACTTAGGTAAAGGCACGGAATAGGCATGTGAAACCATGGGCTAACAAGCTTGTTACCACCCGGGTGATAACAACCATGGTTTCTAAGAGGATACAATAGGAAATTAATCAATCCGGAACAAAAACAACAACAAAATGTTGGAATTGATAGGTTGCTGGTTTGTCATGGAAACTGTTAAACACAGTAACCAATATCGGTCTTGGATAACCGATGTCGGTGTAGAATGGTAGCTGATGTATAGTTTAAGTTAACTTCATGTTGGTAGAAATAGGATTCGGTGTCAGTCACTGTTGAGGGAAAACCTAAGAGAATGTAAGATGAGCTGGATGATTTGGGGATAACAATGCTTAATATACCCTTTCCAAACTTATCTTAAAGTGATCACTGAAACAGAGGTATAGACAGAGAAACATAACTAAAAGAAAAAAAACAAGCAAGATTTTCACAAGTCCTCAATCAAGAGACTAACCCTAGGATTAGTTTTAATCACTTTGGGCTTATGCCTTAGATGCCAGATGATGTCAATCCTAAACAAAATACCTAAGGGAGATGTCAAGTTTGTTTTGGCTCATAAGGCTACCTCAATCGGGCGGAGGAATACCACGGGAAGGGGGGATGTTTGAGTGTTGTGTCAGATTATGATGTAATTTGGTATGTGTTTGCAGTGAGAGTAAGATTAATTTCTCATCAATACCATGGATATCATCCCCCACGTGTATGACCTGTTACTTAATCTAATTCACTAGAATTAAAAACAACAAGCAAGAATGTGATGCACGTGTTTTAAACCCAAATCAAAAATGATATTCTAATGAAGGAAAGAAAGAGAAGAGGTTAAGAGAGCCTTAAGTGACTTTGTACTAATGCAAAGGATGTTAAAGAAAGACCAAGTTCTTTTACCAAAATGAAAAAATATTTTGTGAATATTTAGTAAGAAAGAAACAGCAAGTGTGCTCCCTCTATGAAAACAAGCAAGAAAGAAAGAAACCCGAGAATGGGTCCCACCAGGCGTGCCAAAATGTTTCGCATAGAATTTTGTTCCAGAATAGAGTTATTTGTATCCTTTCATTCTCTTGAGAAATCATATAAGGGTTAAGGGCTAGGAGGAATACCTATTGAGTGTTGGGAAGGTGTGCACATACCATAGAGAAATCAGACCGATTGTGAAGAACTCCTTTTTAAGTCTGGGAAGGACTACCTATAAATAAGAATGCAAGACCACCAGATTTTTGTTAAAAATAAGTGAGGGAACTAGCACTTGGGCCCAGGAAATATTAGACTTCCTTTCATAAGGTGGTCAGTTCCTAATTTTAATACAAATTAATGCAAATGATAATAAAGAAGCTATTGTAAAATCACGATTTAGGTACCTCGTTAATAAAAGCAATAGAGACTAAACTACCAATAATAAAATGTCATGATGTTTGTTTGGTCACTGGTTATTGATATGTTCAAAATCATCAGTTCAGGGATAGAATAAGCTACCAAATTTGAGATGTTTGGAGGTAAATAGGTGAAAGGTTGGTTTTTGGTATAAGTCAAAGTGACCGATGCTCGGTCACATAGCCTAACTGACCATTAGTTGGGTAAAACCGATAGTCCGGTAGGGGATGACTGATATTGGTAGGGGATTAGTGATTTAAGGGATTTTAAATAGAGGTTGGTTATAAGGTGGTTATGAGGTTTAGAAGGTTAGTAGATGATTGAGGGGAGTAGTAGGGTGATAGAGAAGACTCAGAAAGTGAGAAGAGTTGTCTTTGGGGAAATATAGAGATGGATGACTGAAGGTTAGGTGCAGGTTGTACTGCCGGGTGTAGATCCAGGAGTTGAGCTTATATCCTATGAATTAAAAGTTCACAAAGTGTGTCTAGAAGCATACAAGATATCTAAACCAGATACTACTTACTAGTTTCTGATGTTATGATGTAGGTCCAAGGAATGATAGTGGCGAAGGAAAGGCCCCAATTGGGATGATTTAACAATCCATTGAAGTGATCTGATGAAGCTATCCTCTAACTCTCCCAAAATGTTTGGATGAGTGTGACAATGAGTCTAGTTACTCAGTTATAGTCTTGGGCTCTCAATCACTCCTCTTTGCAACACTCTTCTCTCTTTCTCACTTGTCTCTCTTCTTGTAAATGGATTCGGATCCTTGCAAATGAATTTGGATCCCTTCATTTTGGTTGGGGGAGGTCATTTACAGGGAACTGATGGTCACGTTACATAACCAACGCCGGTACGAGTAGGGACCGATGTCGGTATTGTTACAAGCTTGGCTATTGTCTAATACATTATTCCAAGAGTACCCTCAAAGTGTCTCATAAGGGGGTCGGTTGTGGGATTAAATCAACTACATATCATATAGGGTAGTGTTTACTATAATTGAGGGGTGAAGCACTCAACTAGGTCAAGGAGTTTAGACTTCATCCATATACAAGTCATGAATTAGATCAGTACAACCATGTCCTAGGGCAAAAGTACAATCAGTCCAAAACATCACACAAGGGTTAGGTCACATAGTTAGAGGCACATGGATATCTCACTACTATCATGTATAAGGTACATTAATATACTAATGTAAGTGTAGCCTATTAGTCTATGCCAAGGTGACACTAAGACACCCTTAGGGGTTGCGAGATGAGCTTTTACACACAGTGTGCACGTAAGACACCTAATTTGGTGAACTACATGTAACTCAGGCTTGGTTTTGTATTAACGAAAATGTAGTGCAACATTGGGATTTGTCTCCAACAGTACCTGGGATTTATGATCACCTAGGGTAGTCACGACCTAAAATGTCACTAAGTACACATAGTTTTTCTCCTTTGATTTTCTAATGCTTTGATGAAGGGTCTCTATAGGTTTCTACGGTTTATATTTATGTATGTAAGTAATATTGATGTTATGTCTAGAAAGAGTGATGGTCATAATGAGCACCTATCGACAAGTGGAATGTGTTAGTCACCAAATCCCATCTCTCGATGAGTGTGACCATCAAACTCTACTCTCTCACAACCCACCCATAATGGAAGTTCCCAATTAGGCTGACATCATCAATGTGGCTCCACTCCTTGAAAGTAACTTGTCCATGTAGCTCTAGCAATATAAGTGGCTCCTGGTCCCTCATCCGCAGCTCATCTCGGGTCTGCATCCAACCGACACTATCTATTAGTATGTCTGTTCTAAACTACCTTGTGTTCACCCCCTAACCACCTATTCTTCCTGACACCCCTCTACCCTAATCCTTAACCAAACCACCCACAACCCGTCCCCTCTCTCTTAATCTACACCTTTACCTATCTTACCCTACCCATTGACCATCCATTTCCACTTCCTACCCCATTTTTGCCTATTTCTGGCCCCATTTCCTTATTTTCCCACTGACCCCAACTACCTATAACCATCACCGGTAGCCTTTAACCACCATTGGTCACCTATTTCGTGACTGATGCCACTTGTACATGACCGATGTTGGCCTGCAAGGACCGCTGCCGGTCACTGTGGTGCCGCACAGCACCAAAACCCCCAACCTAATTTTGTCAATTTTGACCAAATAAACCTAACTACCCAACCAAAGCCCCGTAAACCTTCCCTACTTCCCTTCCCACTCCTATTTACTAACATTCCAACCTCCCCCACCCTAATTATATCCAATTTACCTCCCAATCCAAAATTCAAAAGCTCCCCCCACGTTTTTATTACAACCCATATTTTAGTCTACTTACCCAATCAAATCATTAAGCAATGGTGTGGAGCTTACCCCATCCCTCTGGTGCCACCATGGCAGTATATTTGGCCACTGTATAGGTGGACCACCTGCCATCTCTCTAGTCTCTTCCATCCTCTAACTCTCTCAACCACTCCTTAGCCACACAAATTGTGCCACTTAATCTTACGGCCCCACCTCTCATTCAACCACTCTCGCCTATGTGGCTCACCAACCAATCTCTCCATTGTACCCTCTAGTCCTTTTCCTCTTTTCTCTCTTCTTGTCCTTTCCTACTTTTCCACATGCATAAATGAATTTTAAAACACGGGGTTTCCGCTTTTTATACCCTACCCGACCCGACCGACGTCGGTTAACCCTTGATCGATATTGGTTTGTTGACCTAGATTACCATCTTTAGTTACCCTACACCATCATCGGTTCATTACGACTGATGTCGGTTACCCTACATACTCATTACCCTCACATTTACCTCATTTTCCTTACCTCCCTTCTCTTTTTCCCTCCATACACCTACCTAGACCACTTTACCTTCACCTCTAGCCCGAAACCCTCTTCAACCTTCTCGCGTCCGCTGTTGATGCCTTCTTATTTAACCCCTACCTCAGCCTTACCCATGATGTGATCTTGATATTTGGACC
Organism: Taxus chinensis; assembly: GCA_019776745.2. Lineage (NCBI taxonomy): Eukaryota > Viridiplantae > Streptophyta > Pinopsida > Cupressales > Taxaceae > Taxus > Taxus chinensis. Next base: position 164,080,434 of record CM034146.1, on the reverse strand, counting down.
TAGACCATCGCTACTGACCTTTGACCTCATGTGTTCACTATACCTTATGGCATTGTTACCTGTGTTGTTGACCTAATGACCTTACCATGACTGTTTACCCCGACCATTCCTTTGGTGTACCAAAACATACCTAAACGTTCCTACACCTAACCTACATTGTGTTTCATGACCTTATCCTATATCTTGGATATTAGATTCACTTAACCCTTGTTTAGATAAACCGATCGACCTTAGACGATGTAGAGTTTACCTGCTCTTCAGCCTGGTAGCGTGCTACAGTTTAGATGTGTGCGTGCATTTGACTGCTGCTACCTTTAACCCTGACCCATTACCTATATTTTTTGAGTAGACCTTTCACCCTCTTCTCCTACACCCACTTCCCTTTTCCTTGCATTTACCTTTTATCAAACCACTCACCACTTCAATCGGCTACTTCGTCAGTTCCTGGTTTGAGGGGGAAAACCTTCACCTGCATATGGGGAAACCATATCCTATTTTTTTTAGGATCGCTTACCAATACAAGCTATGCAACAAAAATGGGAAAAATATAGACACTAAAATCAGGTCACACTCCCCTTGCATACCTCGACTAATAAGCCCCCTTTTATTACATTTACCTAGCCATGACCCCCTTCACCCGACTAGTATTAATTTAATTAATTTAATTAAATTAATTCATTACCCTCACTATATTTATTATTTAAATATTTTATTTAAATAATATCCACACAAACACTTCACCTAGACACCTCATTAATCTAACTCACCTTAAGACCTATTCTTAGCAAGTTACCATAACTAACTAAGACTTACCCAAACCCTAAAAATAAATGCTTACATTCCCTATAGCCACATTCCCGCATGCTCACAAGAAGATCCCAGTTGAATCCATGGGACAATGACACAAGATCTGAGGAAATCAAGAGGATCTCTCCTAAGTTTGGTAAACCTAGGAAATCCCACCTTGACCAATGTCAGTTACCCCTAACCGTCGCTAGTTAAGCCAGACCACCATCGGTTACCATTTTTAACTAAAAAAACCTTATTTCTCAAGGTTAGAACCTGGAAGTTGAGAGAAAGAAAGTTGATGAGCAAGAACGAGATCTCAAAAGGATAACGCATCTTTAGAGAGCCAATTCCAGCAAGAATGGACATCTAAAGAAGGAGATTTAACATCTTCTCCTACATGGCCATCCCAGCCACCTTCTGAACTATCCAGGAAAAAGAAAAGTGTGCATGTAGCCCATGTAGAAGATTTTCTTCAGCTGATGATCACTTGTAACCTTCAAACCCACCATCGGCACCTCCATCCATCACACACAAGCCTTTAGGAATTAAATCCAAGTAAGTACAATATCATACTTTCCTGGTTATTTCATTTTATCATTGTTTTATCACCCATTGTCTATCTTGCTCCTTATTGACCATCTCCAACACTTTTCACCTCTGTAGACCCAATAAAACCTTTCCAAAACCTACTCCAGTCACCCATTTCCTCATCCCAACTAACCAAAACCCTTTGTGTAATCGTAATGAGGACCAAAAACCCCATTTTGTGATGTTCCCAGATCTCACAGTAACCAGTGCCGGTTATACCTAACCGCAGTCGGTCACCCCTGACCGATGCCGGTCTCTGTGTTTACCCACATAGCCTTAAACAAAGACCTATCCACCTAATATTATCTCACCCTTACTCACTTGTGACCTACCTAAGATCTTTATCAGAACTGCAGAACCTAAAACCAACCATTTGACCTGTGGATTCTATTCTAGCTTAGCCTATTAGATTACATCTATTTCTTATTATGTTTTATGTGAGATACCTAAATAATTTTAAAATAAAAATAGGATTTAATTTTTTTAAAACATTAATTTGTTTAAAACAGTGACTGAAAGCCATCTAGGAAGTATCATACTTCCTGGATCTAGCTTACACTAGGCAGTTCACTACCCATATTGTTTAATTCTTTCTGGTGGTCTTTCTTTCATCACAAGTAGTTCCTCCTAGCCAAAAGGAAGCTCTCACGGTCAACTGTGGATTCAAAATTCATATGCGTGCAACAACCTACCAACCCAAATTTGAATAGGTATTCCTCCTATGCCCGTTACCCTATCTGTTTCATCAACCATTCAAAGAAACAATTTAAGAAAAATAGGTGAAACACATGCATATACGGTAGCTGCACCAGTTAAGTAGAGGGACTTAGATTCCTAAAGAATTGGAAAGGAATCCATAAGTTTGATAACCTAACAAATTTCCTCACCAAATTTTTTCTGCACCCATCGTGGGGCAGATTTAGTAGCATCTACACCTGAATGCGACCACAAGGTCAAAGTTTAAAAATAAAAAAAACACAAAAGATTCAAAATTCAAAAAGAGAATTTTTTTGGAATTTGAATGGCTATATGAGCTACATGGATTCAAATCATGGATATTCTTGGAAATCCTCATGTTGAAAGACTTGAATTTCTCTTCCACATCCAAGAAGATGTTACTTTAGATTTGAGGGAAGCTATCTGGCATAATAGACAAAGTTCTAACCACTACTTCATTACCACAAGAATTATGTACCTTGAAGAAAAACATGCTGCTGAACTAGAGAGGCAAGGAAAAATTCTAGAACCAAAAATAAAAGCATATATTTTCAAGCTGGTGGATAGAAGATACATCCGGCAACAGAGACAAGGAGGACAAACTGATCCCATTTTTGAGGAACTTCAAACAAGACAAGAGCTACTCGAATTCCAGAGGCCTCCTTTTCAAGAAACCAGCCACGTTGGGAACCTGAGTGTTGCCAATCCTTTATATGATGAATTTCCATACATTAACAAGAACTTTGAATATTTCACTGACATAGAGACCAAAGAAGAAGATAGAGAAATACAAACAAGAGCCGAAGAAGAAATAAGAGCTCAACTCGAAGAAATTGAGAGACTTCAAGCTGAGGCAGATGAAAGAGCAGCAGTAGAAGCCACAACATTAGCAAGGATGGAATATAGAAAGAGAAATAGAATGGGGGATTAGGATCATGATCATGAATGTGATCATGAATCCTGTAGGCCTAACATACCATGGGGAGGAAACACTAGTCCACTGGCTCTTTCTCAATGACTCCATGAGCTACCGAGAGGCTGGAGGAAAAACTTCCCAAAATTTAGAGGGGATGGCTCTCAACTTCCTGAAGAGCGTGTAGTAGAATTTATCACTGCTTGTGGTGTGTTGGGTATTGAGGATGAAGATGTGTCAGTCTAAATATTTTTGGAGTCACTTCAAGAAACGTCTTCCGAATGGTTCTACATGCCACCCCTCAGGTCTATCACCTGTTGGGAAGATATAAGAAGTGCATTCGAACACAGATTCAAGACCACAAAAGATTATCAGGAACTTTTGGTCCAGTTAGTACAGATGAATAAATAAACCTCTGAGTTAATGAGGGACTTCATAGAAAGATATGATAGAGTGATAAGAAGGATCCCTGAAGATGTGGTGCCTCCCAAAAATAATTTGAAGAGGTTTTTCATTAGTCCTCTACCAGCAGAAGTAGGTTTTTTCCTTAGAAGATCCCAACCAATAACATTGAGGCAAACCCAAGACTTTCCAATAGAAACCAATGATGATCTAATCCTTTCTAGAAAGGTGAAAGGCCCCAATGGGAAACAAAAGGGTCAGAATCCAAACTCTGTCGCCACAGATTTGATGTTCCAAAAAATGGCAAATGACATGGTTGCCTTGAAGAAGCAATTATCTCATACCACAATGTGGAATGCTTCAAGTAGACCAAACCCTCTAGAAAAACCAAGGATTGCTCCATCTCCTTTTTGGCTTGCTCTTGAAGCACCACCAGTCAATGCTAGCTATGACACCAAAGAGCTGGAGGAGGAAGGAAAAATTGATGAAACTGAAGAAGAAAAAATGGAAGATTATGAAAACTATCTTGAGATTAAGGAAGTTGATATGCACAATGGTCTGATTGAGTATGTTGATGATGAAGATGAAGGTGATGAATAAGTTCCAAGTTTCTCATGTGTTGTTTTCACTCGTGCTCAATCTAAGAAAGGGATTTCAGCCCTAACAGTTACAACAAAGGATAAGAAGAAGAATAAAGAAGATTATCCTCCAGAGGTTACACAGAATAAAATCATCAGTAGAGGATCACCATTACCACCTTCCATGGAATCAACTAAGGAAAAACTAGACTCACTGGTTGCCAAAGAGCATGCTAGTATACTAAGTAATTCTTTTTATTCTTCTTCTGGCTCAAATGTTGCTAAGAATTATTCTCTTCTAAATGCTGGTTCAACAAAAACATCTAAAGTTGAAAGGCTACACCATCACCCCCTTCTAATCCAATTGTCACATCTGAAAATGAGAACCCAATACAAAAAGTAGAAAATTATCTACCATGTAGATCTTCCTCCATTTCAGGAGCCTCTTCCTCACCCACCTTTTCCCCATTTTACTTTGTATAACATGCAAGAAAAACCAAAGTCCAGATCTTCGAAATAGAATACCTACAAACACATCCTGCCTAATTTGATAGATTCATCAATGAAGTTCATGGTGGAAACCCTACCCCTTCAAGCACAAATTCTAAAGGCTTACTTCCCACACCATCCACACCACCTTCCCAAAACATTCTAGCCCTTAGTGTCTCCAATACCAACAGATTTGAAATTTTCTACCTATCACTCGTCATTAAAGGCTTTCAGCTGAATAATTACATCATAGATTCTGGAGCCTCAGACAGTGTGATGCCAGCCAAAGTTGTAAATTCTCTAGGCCTCATTTTGACCCAAGTAAATGGCACATGGTACTCAATGGAATCCAAACAAGTTCCATTGGTAGGAAGAATCAAGGATGCATAGCTGGCACTAGCTGGTTTTCCAGACAAGAAGGTGCTCTTAGCCATATTAGTAGCAGACATCCCAACATATTTTGGTATGCTTTTGAACAAAATTTTTTGCAGAGACCTAGGTGGAGAAATAAAAATGGATTGGTCATATGTAACTATCCCAATAAAAGGAGAGATGAAGAAGTTTCTGCCACTAAGAAAGATGAGATTCATAGTAAGAAAGTCTGATGATCCAAGAGCTAACATTCTCTTTCAAGATTATGGGATAGGAAATTACTTCCTCACATTAGAAAAGGAATAGAACCTTCCACTTCTCTAGGAGGAGGAAGAGGATCAAATTTGGATAATGGAATTTGATGGAAGCCATTCCAGAGCAGGTTCAGGAGCTGGTGTATTATTGTACTCTCCTTCCAATGAAGTGTATCCTTTTTTCTACAAGCTACAATTTGATAATACAAACAAAAATACAGAGTATGAAGCATTACTCTTAGGCATGAATGCAACAGAGGACATGGGAATCAAGAAGCTGAGATGTAAAGGTGATGCAGAGATGGTGGTAAATTAGGTTCGCCAACAGTATCAGGTGAAAAATCCAAGGCTAACCCATTACAGGAATAGAGTGTGGGATTTCATTGAATCTTTTGATGCATTCTCCATTGAAGCTATTCCCAAGGAACAAAATGAAAAGGCTAATTATCTTGAAGTGTCAGCTTCCCTAGTGACACCTCATCCTTCTTTTGGTAAAGAAAAGTGACCATTGAAATGGTATTCCGGCCTAGTGTACCAAACAATGCAAATCATTGGCAAGTCTTCAATGATGGTAACCAAATTCTATCCTTTTTAGAGCAAAGGGATAATTTCAATAATATCTTCTTTGAAGGAGGTGAGAATCCACATCGAGAAGAAGTCCCCAAAGAGGAGAAATAAGGAATTGAAGAGATTGATGATGCAGGGGTAACAAAACTAAAAGGAAACAAAATTCTCAAAGCCTTTTCTCTTTAGAAGACCTCTTTGACAAACATGAAAGATTCATTCAAGAGAAATAAAAGCAATCTTCCCGGTGTCTAGCTGATTCTGATAAAGAAAAAATTGGTACCTCAAAAGAGACAAGGCTAGTCAATATTGGAAAATGTTTCTCACCTGAAAAAAGAGAAGATTTGTTACATTACTCAAGAAGTACTTAGATTTTTTGGCCTACTCTTATGATGAACTCAAATCCTTCCAACCACAAGAAATGCATCACTCAATTCCTTTGAAGCAAGGTGCTAAGCCCTTCAGGTAGAAATAAATGCCTTACAACCCAAAGATTGCTGATACCATCAAGGAGAAGGTGACAAATATGCTCAAAACAAGAATAATATTTCCCATCCACCATTCGATTTGGGTAGCCAAAATTATGCCAGTGAGGAAGAAGAATGGCGAAATAATGATATGTGTAGATTTTTGAAATTTGAATCAGGTATCCCTAAAAGACAATTACCCTCTTCAAATCATGGACCATTTTTTACAAGTAGTCACCAGATCTGAAATGCTCTCATTGCTTGATGGATTCTCAGGGTATAATCAAATCAAAGTGGTAGAAGAGGATTGCAACAAGACAACCTTCACAACACCTTAGGGCAATTTTTCCTACAACAGAATGCCTTTTGGCCTAATCAATGCAAGAGCTACTTTCCAAAGGGAAATGGACTTAGCCTTCAAAGATTTGAAACATTGCATTTTCATATATCTTAATGACCTCATATTATTCTCAAAGAAGAGGGGAGATCATATCTGTCACTTAGAGCAAGTTCTTGCAAGGTGTAGGAAACATGACATATCACTAAATTTAAAGAAGTGTATTTTTGGAGTCACAGAAGGCAAATTGTTGGGGCACATTGTGAAAAAACATAGAGCACACATTGACCCCGAGAGTATTAGAGCCATTCAAGCATTATCCCTACCCACAAGCAAGAAAAGAGTTCATTCTTTCTTTGGAAAGGTAAACTTTCTTCATCATTTTATGTCTGAGTTTGCTGAATTGACAAAAAACATCACTTACATGATGAAACCTCAAGCAAGTTTGAAATAGAAGAATGAATGGAAGGCATCATTTGAAGAGATCAAGAAATCCATTACCAAATCTCCAACTCTTGTATGTCTAGATTTCAACAAAGAGTTCATCATGTATTATTATACATCAAAACATACACTCTCTACTATACTTATTCAGAAAAATGATGAAGGTGTGGAAGCACCTATTTATTTCATGAGTTTTCCTTTGAAGAATCATGAGCTAAAGTATAGTCAATTAGAGAAAAATTCCTATGCAGTGGTCAAGGCTGTAAAAAACTTTAGGTTTTACATTCTAAATTCCCATATTATGGTGATGGTCCCTGGTAGTGAAATCAAGTCCATTTTGACTCAGCAAGATCCTGGAGCTAAGAGAGGAAATTGGATTGTGAAAACTCAAGAGTATGAATTGGATATTAGACCCTCTAATCCGGTAAGGGGAAATGGATTGTGCAAGTTGATTGCTGAGGGCGAAACACTTAAAACTCAGCATGGAGAAGAAGATTGTACTTGTCCAACTTGTTTTGAAGATAACCCACAAGTGCTCTTAGTCACCACTACCGATGAGTGGTATGTTGATATTGCCTATTACCTCACTTATGGACAATTCCCTCCTCATATTGATTAAAAACAAAGAAGAACACTCAAATTGAAGGTAGCCAAAATTGTAATCTAGAATCATGCACTTTACAAAAGAAGTCCAAATGGTTGTTTCCTCAGATGTGTAGATAAGGAGCATAAGAAAAGTTTCTTGAAGCATATCATGACCAAGGATGTGGTGGACATTTTTCAGCAAATGTAACTACATGCAATATTATTTGAGGAATTTATTATTGGCCCTCCATCTTTGCAGACACTCAGGATTGGGTTTCCAAGTGCAAAGCATGCCAACAATTTGTTGGAAGGCCACAACTAGTTGCATTACCACTCAGGCCTGTGGTTATTGAAGAACCATTTCAATAATGGGGGATGGACTTCATTGGTGTTTTTAATCCTCACTCAAGTGCAGGGCATACCTATGTGCTCATAGCAATAGAATACTTCACCAAATGGGTGGAATCAACTCCAACCAAATATACCAGCATTGAAACAATATGTAACTTCATCAAGGAGAATATCAAAGTCTGTTTTGGAGTGCCACAAAATATTGTAGTAGATAATGCTACCTATTTCTCTTCAAGGGAGCTCATAGATTTTTGTTATGGATTTGGAATCTCCCTATCTCATTCTTCTGACTACTATACCCAAGGAAATGCACAAGATGAGTCAAGTAACAAGAACATTGTGACCATTGTTCGCAAACTTGTAAATAAGAATAAAAGGAATTGGCACAAAAGGTTGTATGATGTATTATGGGTAGATAGGATCACTCCCTAAAAGGAAATAGGTATGTCACCATTCTAACTCCTATATGGAGTTGAAGCAGAAATTCCTTTCACAATTGAGATGTCACCTCTCAAGTTGTTACAGGTAATAAAAGATGGTTAGTTCAAGGATTCCATTGACAAGAGGATCCTATTTCTAAATAAGATGGAAAAAAATAGATCCCAAGTGGTGGATCAAATCAAGGAGCATTAGTTGAAAGTGAAGAAAATATTTGACTAGAAGACCAAGGAAAGAGAATTCAAGGTTGGAGACTTCGTTCTGATATGGGAAAAGATAAGAGAACCTAGAGGTAGCCATGGAAAGTTTGATTCATTATGGCTCAACCCATTCTTGATTCATGAAGCATGTGGTGAGAACATTTTCCTTCTCTCATACTTGGATGGAATGCCACTGGAATTTCCTCGAAGTAGGCAATACTTGAAATTATATCATCAGTGAAAGTGGGTTGTCCCCCGCCTTGTACCATAGGTGTCTTTCCCTTTCCATAGTGTGGTTTTGTTTCCCCTTTCTATTGCGTGTCATGTGTTTCCTTCCCATTGTGTGCTTGTGTGTTTCCTTCTTCTAATATTTCTTTCTCAAAGTTGTTTATGATGCAGCAAGGCCCAACCGATAAGGCATTGGTCAAAAAATTATAGGGTCTAGAGATTGAGATTCTAGATTCTCATGTCATGTCTCCACTATGCTAAGTCCATGCCATGTCCCCAAGCTAGAGCCAACTGTTGTCTCTTGAAAAATGATTTTAATTTTCCAAGTTAAATTCAAAATTTAGAGCTCACACCCTCCTAAAGTGTCCAAGCCAAGCTGAAGGTTTGAAGAGATGGAGAAACCCATGCCCTTAAGTCGTTTCGAATCCTCAGTATGGTCATTTTGACAAATCTCCCATTTCCTGATCTGTATGCATGAATCTTCCTTTGCAACCTCCATTTGGATGAAATTTCTCACCTTTTTTATGACCATGGGTCATCATACCTTGTTTTTCCTCCATGACTCTGTTTCGTGAAATAAATTTGGAAATAAGACTCAAAACAATGAAGTCCTCTACTTCTCTGTATTTTTCTTTTATAATCGTGAATGACGGGTTTCTTTTCCCCATCAAATTCTAGCTCAAGTGTATGCAGGTACGTGGAGATGTCCGATTGGACATGGCACAATGGGTTCCTTGGCAAACCTAACATTTTTTAATCACTTTTGGCAAAAATGTCAGATTGGTCCTGCAACGCCGATCACACAAAGGTAAAAGTCTAATTTTGATCCCGTAGGGAAAAAGTCAAAGGTGAAGCCAACAAGGGAAAAGTCAAAGGTGAAGCCCATAGGGAAAAATTCAAAGGTGAAGCTCATAGGGAAAAATTCAAAGGTGAAGCCCGTATGGAAAAATTCAACGGTGAAGCCTACAGGGAAAATGTCAAAGGTGAAGCCTGCATGGAAAATGTCAAAGCAAATGAGCGGGCCATCGGGGAACTTTTGGAAATTTAACCAAATTCCCAAAAGTGAAGTAAAAGTTCTAGAATGCTCTGCAGCTCCACCAAGGTCTTGGGCCCGTCGTTGAAAAGTCAAAGTGGGAGAGAAGAACGGCGAAGAACTTTGAAGTTTTGAGCCTTATTGAAAAAGGGGTAAAATTCATAAAGTTACCCGCAGCTCCGATCGTGCTATGAGGAAAAAGTCAAATATTACGCCCACGTTAAAAGGTCAAAGCGGGGAGGCAGGTCGATGGAGAAATTTGTGTTTTTGAGCCCGCATAAAAAAAGGTAAAATTATAAAAGTGACCAACAATTCTGTCTCCACTCAAGTAAGGCCATGTTCAAAACCATATCAAAGGTAGAAGGGTGGACAAAAATGTCAAAAATGCCAATTTTCTACACAGGCATAAAATGCAAAAGGCATCCTCCACACCCACTCCAATAAGTTTCTCCCACATGGTCAACTCTGGTTTAAAGTTTCGAAGGCAAGATGAATGGTTCAAATTAAAATTTACAAAGCAAGTGTAACGAATGCATTATGAAAAGTCTGGTTTTTTCACCAATGATGTTTCTTCGTGAATCTAGAATCTGAACGGAAGCAAATGATTGAAAAGAAATTGTAAACCATTTCTTAGAGGAGGTTTGATGTCTTCTTCATGCCATTATCAAAAGTTGGTGATTGATCTTGTAAACTCATGAGTTCATTGTACTTAGAGAAAACAAAAGAGATAACCATTTTTTTCTACTTTCCTCCATTCTCAAATTTCTTCCATTCCCACATTATGTACAAATTCTACTTAAGCATTAATAAAAGAAGAAGGATTTTGTAGCCTCTTTGATGAGGATATTTTAGAAACTTTGAGTTCATAATCTTATCTCGTCTTGTTGCCATTTGCGGGGTTATTTCTTCTCATGAATGCATGTGTTGAAGTTTAACTAGTGCGTGCAAGAATTTGATTTTCTACCTGTGACACTAGTTCTCCTAATTATTTTCTCACTCCCTTTCCCACCTTCATAGAAAATTCCCCCATTACAGATAACTGAGAGAATTTTCTGCTGGTTCAATAGAGTGCCCCTGTCGGATCCCCGGCCAAAATACCACCCAAGAAATCCACATCGTCTCACGCATGCATATATGATAGTTGCACCGGTTAAGTAGAGGGACTTAGATTCCCAGAGTGTTGGAAAGTAATTCACATGTTTTCCCACCCAAAATTTTTGTAGCATCTATACTTGAATGCGACCGCAAGGTCAAAGTTAAAAAAAAAACAAAAAACACAAAAGATTCAAAATTCAAATAGAGAAAAATTCTTGAATTTGAATGGTTTTATGAGATGCATGGATTCAAATATTGGATATTATAAGAAATCATCCTATCGAAAGACCCAAATTTCTATTCCACATCAAAGGAAATTTTTCTTCAGATTTGAGGGAAACTATCTGGCATAATAGACAAAGTAACAACCACTACTTCATTGCAATGAGAATTTCAGACCTTGAAGAAGAACACGCTATTGAACTAGAGAGGCAAGGAAAAATTCTAGCACCACAAAGAAGAGCATAGATTTTCAAGCCGGTGGATAGAAGATACACCCGAAAATAGAGATAAGGAGGAAAAACTGATTCCATTTTTGAGGAACTTTAAAGAAGACAAGAGCTACTCAGAATCCAGAGGCCTCTTTTTCAAGCAACCAACCACTTTGGGAACCTGAGTGTTGCCAATTCTTTATACAATGAATTTCCATACATCAACGATAACCTTTAAGATTTCACCGACATAGAGACCAAATAAGAAGATAGAGAAAGAGAAGCAAGAGCCGACGAAGAAATAAGATCTCAACTTGAAGAAATCGAGAGACTTCAAGCTGAGGCAGATGAAAGAGTAGTAGTAGAAGCCGCAACCTTACCAAGGATGGAAGATAGAAACAAACATAGAATAGGGGATAGGGATCATGAGTGTGAACATGATCGTGAAGCCCATAGGCATAACGTAACATGGGGAGGAAACACCGGTCCACTGGTTCTTGCTCAACCACTCCATGAGTCCCTGAGAGGCTCGAGGAAAAAGATCCCAAAATTTTGAGGGGATGGCTCTTAACTCCCTAAAGATCATGTAGCAACATTTATCACTTCTTGTGGTGTGTTTGGTGTTGAGGACAAAGATGTGTCACTATGACTCTTTGTTGAGTTACTTCAATAAAAGTCTACTAAATGGTTCTACGTCCTACCCCCGAGGTCTGTCACCTATTGGGAAGTTATAAGAAGTGCATTCAAACACAGATTCAAGACCACAAAATATTTTTTCCAATTGGTATAAATGAAGAAAGAAACCTTTGATTCAATGAGGGACTTTGTAGAAAGATATGATAGAGTGATAAGAAGGTTCACTAAAGATGGGGTGCCTCCCAAAAATAATTTGAAGAGGTTTTTCATCAGTGCTCTGCAATCAGAAGTAGCTTTTTTCCTTAGAAGAGCTCAACCATGAACATTGAGGCAAGCCCAGGACTTTGCAATAGAAACCGATGATGATCTAATCCTTTTTGGAAAAGTGAAAGGCCCCAATGGGAAATAAAAGGGTCATAATTCAAAATATTTCACCACAGATCTAATGTTCCAAAAAATGGAAAATGACTTGGTTGCCTTGAAGAAGCATCTATCTTAGATCACAATGCAGAATGCTTCAAGGAGACGAAACCCTCTAGAAATACCAAGGACTTATCCATCACCTCATCGTCTTACTCTTGAAGCACCATAAGTCAATGCCATCTGTGACACCAAAGAGCTAAAAGAGGAAGTAGAAACTGATGAAACTGAATAAGAAAACATGGAAGATTATGAAAACTATCTTGAGATTAAGGAAGTTGATATGCACAATGGCCTGATTGAGTATGTTGATGAAGGTGATGAAGAAGTTCCAAGTTTCTCATGTGTTTTTTTTCACTTGTGCTCAATCTAGGAAAGGGATATCAGCCCCAAAAATTATGGCTAAGGACAATAAGAAGAATAAAGAAGATTATCCTCCAGAGGTTACACAAAATAAAATAATCAACAAACGATCACCATTACCACCTTCCATGGAATCATCCAAAAAAAAAAAAGACTCATTGGTTGCCAAAGAGCATGTTGTTATACCAAGTAAGTCTTTTGATCCTTCTTCCAGCTCAAAGGTTAAGCCCCTAGGGAAAAATTCAAAGGTGAAGTCTGCAGGGAAAAATTCAAGGTAGACGAGTTGGTTATCGGGGCACTTTTGGAAATTTAACCAAATTCCCAAAAGTGAAGTAAAAGTTCTAGAATGCTCCGCATCTCCACCAAGGTCTTGGGCCCTTCATTGAAAATTCAAAGAAGGAGAGCGGAATGGCAGATAACTTTAAAGTTTTGAGCCTTATTTAAAAAGGGGTAAAATTCATAAAGTGACCCGGCAATTTGTGTTTTTGAGCTGGCATTAAAACAACGTAAAATTATAAAAGTGACCCACAAGTATGTGTCCACTAAAGTAAGGCCACGTGTCAAAACCATATCAAAGGTAGAAGTGCGGACCAAAATGTCAAAAAATGCCATTTTTCTACAAAGGCATAAAATGCAAAAGGCATCCTCGACACCCGCTCCAATAAGTTTCCCCCACGTGGAAAAATTTGGTTTAAATTTTTTGAGGCAAGATGAAAGGTTCAAATTCAAATTTATAAAGCGAGTGTAAAGACTACATTATGAACAATCTAGTTTTTTCGCCATTGACGTTTCTTCACGAATCTAGAATCCGAATGGACGCAAATGATTGAAAAGAAATTGTAAACCATTTCTTGCTATCAAAGAATAAGTTGTAACCATTTCTTGGAGGATATTTAATGTCTTCTTCATGTCATTATCAAAGTTTGGTGATTGATCTTGTAAACTCATGAGTGCATTGTACTTAGAGAAAACAAAGGAGATAACCATTTTTTTCTACTTTCCTCCATTTTCAAATTTCTTCCATTCCCACATTATGTAAAACTTCTGCTTAAGCATTAATAAAAGAAGAATGATTTTTTAGCCTCTTTGATGAGGAGATTTTAGAAACTTTGATTTCATAATCTTATCTCATCTTGTTGCCATTTTCAGGGTTATTTATTCTCATGAATGCATGTGTTGAAGTTTATAACTAGTGTATGTAGGAATTCTATTTTCTACCTGCAACACTAGTTCTCCTACATCTTTTCTCACTCCCTTTCCCACCTTCATGGAAAATTCCCCCCTTGTAGATAACTGAGAGAATTTTCTGTTGGGTCAGTAGAGTGCCCCTGTTGGATCCCCAGCTAAAAGGCCACCCTAGAAATCCACATTTTCTCACGCATGCATTTACGATAGCTGCACTGGTTAATTAGAGGGACTTAGATTCCCAGAGCATTGGAAAGGAATCCACAAGTTTACCCACCTGATAAATTTCCTCACCAATATTTTTTTCTGCCCAACATGGGGAATATTTTGTAGCATCTACACCTGAATGCAACCGCAAGGTCAAAGTTTAAAGAAAATAAAACACACAAAATATTCAAAATTCAAAAAGAGATAATTTCTGGAATTTGAAAGGCTATATGAGCCGCATGGATTCAAATCATGGCTATTCTAGGAAATACCTTGTTGAAAGACCCAAATTTCTCTTCCACATCCAAGAAGAGGTTGCTTCAGATTTGAGGGAAGATATATGGCATAATATACAAACTACCAACCACTACTTCATTGCCATGAGAATTCTGGACCTTGAAGAAGAACACGCTACTGAACTATAGAGGTAAGGACAAATTCTAGCACCTCAAAGAAGATCATAGATTTTCAAGTTGGCGGATAGAAGATACACCCAGCAAAAGAGACAAGGAGGAAAAACTGATCCCATTATTGAGAAAATTTTAAGGAGACAAGAGCTAATCAGAATCCAGAGGCCTCCTTTTCAAGGAACCGGCCACATTGGAAACCTGAGTGTTTCCAATCCTTTATAATGTGAATTTCCATACATCAATGATAACCTTGAAGATTTCACCGACATAGAGACCAAAGAAGAAGATAGATAAAGAGAAGCAAGATCCGATGAAGAAATAAGAGCTCAACTTGAAGAAATCGAGAGACTTCAAGCTGAGGTAGATGAAAGAGCAGCAGTAGAAGATGTAGCCTTAGCAAAGATGGAAGATAGAAAAAAACATAGAATAGGGGATAGGGATCGAGAGCGTGTATGTGATTGTGAAGCCCATAGGCCTACCATACAATGGGAAGGAAACATCAGTTCACTAGATCTTCCTCAACCACTCCATGAGCTACCGAGAGGCTCGAGGAAAAACTTCCCAAAATTTAGAGGGGATGGCTCTTAACTCCATGAAGAGTATGTAGTAACATTTATCACTACTTGTGGTGTGTTGGGTTTTGAGGAAGAAGATGTGGCAGTCTGACTCTTTGTGGTGTCACTTCAATAAAAGTTTACTGAATGGTTCAACATGCTACCCCCGAGGTCTGCCACCTACTAGGAAGATATAGGAATTGCATTCGAACACAGATTCAAGACCATGGAAGATTGTCATGATCTTTTGGTCCTATTGGTATACATGAAGAAAGAAATCTAAGTTAATGAGGGACTTCGTAGAAAGATATGATAGAGTGATAAGAAGGATCCCTAAAGGTGTGGTGCCTCCCAAAAAGAATTTGAAGAGGTTTTTCATTAGCGCTTTGTCATCAGAAGTAGTTTTTTTCCTTAGAAGAGCCTAACCAAGAACATTGAGGAAATCTCAGGACATTGTAATAGAAACCAATGATTATCTAATCCTTTTTGGAAAGGTGAAAGGCCCCCATGGGAATAAAAAGGGTCAGAATTCAAAATATTTCACCACGTATCTGATGTTCCAAAACCTAGCAAATGACTTGGTTGCATTGAAGAAGAAACTATCTCAAATCAAAATGAAGAATGCTTCAAGGAGACAAAACCATCTAGACAAACCAAGGATTGCTCCATCTCCTCGTCGTCTTTCTCTTGAAACACCTCCATTCAATGCCATCTGTGACACCAAAGAGCTAAAGGAGGAAGTAGAAATTGATGAAACTGAAGAAGAAAACATGGAAGATTATGAAAACTCTCTTGAGATTAAGGAAGTTGATATGCACAATGGCCTAATTGAGTATGTTGATGATGAAGATGAAGGTGATGAAGAAGTTCCAAGTTTCTCATGTGTTGTTTTCAATAACGCTTAATCTAGGAAAGGGATTTCAGCCCCAATAGTTGTAGCAAAGGATAAGAAGAATAATAAAGAAGATTGTCCTCCAGAGGTTACACAAAATAAAATCATCAGCAAAGGATCACCATTACCACCTTCCATGGAATAAGCCAAAGAAAAAACAGACTCACTAGTTGCCAAAGAGCATGCTACTATACCAAGTAAGTCATTTGATTCTTCTTCCAGCTCAAAGGTTAAGCCCCCAGGGAAAACGTCAAAGGTGAATCCTGCATGGAAAAATTCAAATTGGACGAGTGGTCCATCGGGGCACTTTTGGAAATTTAATGAAATTCCCAAAAGTGAAGTAAAAGTTATAGAATGCTCCACAACTCAACCAAGGTCTTTGGCCTATCATTGAAAATTCAAAGTGGGAGAACGGAACGGAAAATAACTTTAAAGTTTTATGCCTTATTGAAAAAGGGGTAAAAGTCATAAAGTGACCCACAGCTCCAAGCATGCTATGAAGAAAAACTCAAATATTAAGCCCGCATCAAAACGTCAAAGTGGGGAGGCGAGTCGGTGAAGAAATTTGTGTTTTTGAGCCAATATAAAAAAAGGTAAAATTATAAAAGTGACCCTTAATTCTATGTCCACTCATGTAAGGCCACGTGTCAAAACCATATCAAAGGGATAAGGGCGGACCAAAATGTCAAAAAATGCCAATTTTCTACAAAGGCATAAAATGCAAAAGGCATCCTCCATGCTCGCTCCAATAAATTTCCCCATGTGGATGGATTTGGTTTAAAGTTTTGAAGGCAATATAAACTATTAAAATTCATAGTTATAAAGCGAGGGTAACTACTGCATTATGAAAAGTCTAGTTTTTCATCATTAGCATTTCTTCGCGAATTAGAATCCGAATGGATGTGAATGATTGAAAAGAAATTGTAAACCATTTATTGCTAACAAAGACGAAGTTGTAACTGTTTCCTGGAGGAGATTTAATGGCTTCTGCATGCCATTGTCAAAGGTTGGTGATTGATCTTGTAAACTCGTGAATGCATTGTACTTAGAGAAAACAAAGGAGATAACCATTTTTTTCTACTTTCCTCCATTCTCAAATTTCTTCCATTCCCACATTATGTACAACTTCTATTTAAGCATCAATACAAGAAGAAGGATTTTTTAGTCTCTTTGATGAGGAAATTTTAGATACTTGAATTCATAATCTTATCTCATCTTGTTGCCATTTGCAGGGTTATTTCTTCTCATGAATGCATGTGTTGAAGTTTCTAACAAGTGTGTGCAAGAATTTTATTTTCTACCTATGACACTAGTTCCCCTACCTCTTTTCTCACTCCCTTTCCCACCTTCATAGAAAATACCCCCTTGCAGATAACTATAAGAATTTTCCACTGGGTCAGTGGAGTGCCTCTATCAGATCCCCGGTCAAAAGGCCACCACAGAAATCCACATTTTCTTGCACATACATATATGGAAGTTGTACTGGTTAAATAGAGGGACTTAGATTCCCAAAGTGTTAGAAAGGAATTCAAAAGTTTTCCCACCTGAAAAATTTCCTCACCAATATTTTTTGGCACCCACCATGGGGTAGATTTAGCAGCATCTACACCTAAATGCGACTGTAACGTCAAAGTTTAAAAAAAACAAAAAGCACAAAAGATTCAAAATTCAAAAAGAGAAAATTTCTTAAATTAGAATGGCTATATGATCGAGATGGATTTAAATCATGGCTATTCCAAGAAATCCCCCTATTGAAAGACCCAAATTGCTCTTCCACATCCAATAAGACATTGCTTCAAATTTCAGGGAAGATATCTGGCATAATAGACAAAGTGCTAACCACTACTTCATTGCCACGAGAATTCTGGACCTTGAAGAAGAACACGCTTCTGAACTAGAGAGGTAAGGGAAAATTATAGAACCACAAAGAAGAGCATAGATTTTAAAGATGGCGGATAGAAGATACACCCGACAATAGAGACAAGGAGGACAAATTGATCCCATTTTTGAGGAACTTTAAAGGAGACAAGAGCTACTCAGAATCCAAAGGCCTCCTTTTCAAGCAACTGGCCACGTTGGGAACCTGAGTGTTGCCAATCCTTTATACGGTGAATTTCCATACATCAAATAGAACCTTGAATATTTCGCCAACATATAGACCAAAAAATAATATAGAGAAAGAGAAGTAAGAGCCGACGAAGAAATAAGAGCTTAACTCAAAGAAATCGAGAGACTTCAAGCTAAGGCAGATGAAAGAGGAGAAGTAGAAGCCGCAACCTTAACAAGGATGGAAGATAGAGAATAACATAGAATAGGGGATAGGGATCATGAGCGTGAACGTGATTGTGAAGCCCCCTGGCCTAACTTACCATGGGGAGGAAACACTGGTCCACTGGCTCTTGCTGAACCACTCCATGAGCTACCGATAGGCTTGAGGAAAAACTTCCCAAAATTTAGAGGGGATGGCTCTTAACTCCCTGAAGAGCATGTAGAAACATTTATCACTGCTTGTGGTGTGTTGGGTGTTGAGGATGAAGATGTATCAGTCTGACTCTTTTTGGAGTCACTTCAAGAAAATTCTGCCGAATGGTTCTACATGCTACCCGTGAGGTCTGTCACCTACTGGGAAGATATAACAAATGAATTCAAACACAGATTAAAAACCATTGAAGATTGTTAGGATCTTTCGGTCTAATTGGTATAAAGGAAGAATGAAACCTCTGAGTTAATGAAGGACTTTGTAGAAAGATATGATAGAGAGATAAGAAGGATCCCTAAAGATAGGGTGTCTCCCAAAAAAAATTTGAAGAGGTTTTTCATCAATGCTTTGCCATCACAAGTAGATTTTTTCCTTAGAAGATCCCAACCAAGAACATTGAGGCAAGCCCAAGACTTTGTAATAGAAAGTGATGATGATCTAATCCTTTTTGGAAAAGTGAAAGGCCCCAATGGGAAATAAAAGGGTCATAATTCAAAATATTTCACCACAAATCTGATGTTCCAAAAAATGGAAAATGACTTGGTTGCCTTGAAGAAGCAACTATCTCAGATCACAATACAAAATTCTTCAAGGAGACAAAACCCTCTAGAAAGATAATGCCACTCTAACACCACCATATAATGCCATCTGTGACACCAAAGAGGTAAAGGAGGAAGTAGAAATTGATGAAACTGAAGAAGAAAACATGGAAGATTATGAAAACTATCTTGAGATTAAGGAATTTGATATGCACAATGGCCTAATTGAGTATGTTGATGATGAAGATGAAGGTGATGAACAAGTTCCAAGTTTCTCATTTTTTGTTTTCACTCGCTCTCAATCTAGGAAAGGGATTTTAGCTCTAATAGTTGCAACAAAGGATAAGAAGAAGAATAAAGAAGATTGTCCTCCAGAGGTTACACAGAATAAAATCATCACTAAAGGATCACCATTACCACCTTCTATGGAATAAGCCAAAGAAAAAATAGACTCACTGGTTTCCTAAGAGCATGCTACTATACCGAGTTAGTCTTTTGATTCTTCTTCCAGCTCAAAGGTTAAGCCCCTAGGGAAAAAGTCAAAGGTGAAGCCTACATGGAAAAAGTCAAGGTAGATGAGAGGGTTATCGGGGAACTTTTGGAAATTTAACCAAATTCCCAAAAGTGAAGTAAAAATTCTAGAATGCTCCACGGCTCCACTAAGGTCTTGGGCCCGTCATTGAAAATTAAAAGTTGGAGAGTGGAATGGTGGATAACTTGGAAGTTTTGAGCCTTATTGAAAAAGGGTTAAAATTCATAAAGTGACTTGCAACATTGATCATGATATGAGGAAAAAGTCAAATATTAAGCCCATGTTAAAAGGTCAAAGCGGGGAGGGGGGTTGGTGGAGCAATTTGTGTTTTTGAGTCTGCATAAAAAAAGGTAAAATTATAAAAGTGACCTGCAATTCTATCTCCACTCAACTAAGGCCACGTGTTAAAACCATATCAAAGGCAGAAGGGCACACCAAAATGTCAAAAAATGCAAATTTTCTACAAAGGCAAAAAATGCAAAAGGCATCCTCCATGCCCGCTCTAATAAATTTCTCCCACGTGGATGGATCTGGTTTAATGTTTCAAAGGTATGATGAACAGTTCAAATTCAAAGTGGTAGCTGCACTAGTTAAGTAGAGGGAATTTTATTCCAAGAGTATTGGAAAGGAATGCAAAAGTTTTCCCACCTGAAAAATTTCCTTTCCAATAGTTTTTGGCGCACACTGTGGGGCAGATTTAGCAACATCTACACCTGAATACGACCGCAAGGTGAAATTTTAAAAAAAAGAAAAAAGAAAAAAGATTCAAAATTCAAAAAGAGAAAATTTCTGGAATTTGAATGGATATATGAGCCACATGGATTCAAATCATGGCTATTCCGGGAAATCCTCACGTTAAAAGACCTGAATTTCTCTTCCACATCCAAGAAGATGTTGCTTTATATTTGAGGGAAGCTATCTGGCATAATAGAAAAAGTTCCAACCACTACTTCATTGCCATGAGAATTATGGACCTTGAAGAAGAACACGCTGTTGAACTAGAAAGGCAATGAAAAATTCTAGCACCATAAAGAAGAGCATATATTTTCAAGCTTCCAGAGAGAAGATACACCCAACAACAGAGACAAGGAGGACAAACTGATCCCATTTTTGAGAAACTTTAAAGGATACAAGAGCTACTTGGAATCCAGAGGCTTCCTTTTCAAGAAACTAGCCACATTGGGAACCTGAGTGTAGCCAATCCTTTATATGGTTAATTTACATACATCAATGAGAACCTTGAAAATTTCACCTATATAGAGACCAAAGAAGAAGATAGAGAAAGAGAAGCAAGAGCCGACGAAGAAATAAGAGCTCAACTCAAATAAATTGAGAGATTTCAAGCCGAAGCAGGTGAAAGAGAAGCAGTAGAAGCCATAGCCTTAGCAAGGATGGAAGATAAAAACAAACATACAATAGGGGATAGGGATCATGAGTGTGAACGTCATCATGTAACCCGTATGCCTAACTTACCATGGGGAGGAAACACTGGTCCAATGCCTCTTGCTCAACCACTCCATGAGCTAGCGAGAGGCTTGAGGAAAAACTTCCCAAAATTTATAGGGGATGGCTCTAAACTCCCTAAAGAGGATGTAGCAACATTTATCACTTCTTGTGATGTGTTGGGTTTTTAGGATGAAGATGTGTCAGTATAACTCTTTGTGGAGTCACTTCAAGAAAAGTTTGCTAAATGGTTCTACATGCTACCCCCGAGGTCTATGACCTACTGGGAAGATATAAGAAGTGCATTCGAACACAGATTCAAGACCACAGAAGATTTTTAGGATCTTTTTATCTAATTGGTATAAAGGAAGAAAAAAACCTCTGAGTCAATGAGGGACTTCGTAGAAAGATATGATAGAGTGATAAGAAGGATCCCTGAAGATGTGGTGCCTCCAAAAAATAATTTGTAGATGTTTTTCATCAGTGCTCTCTCATCAAAATCAGATTTTTTCCTTAGAAGAGCCCAACCAAGAACATTGAGGCAAGCCTAGGACTTTACAATAGAAACCAACAATGATCTAATCCTTTTCGGAAAGGTGAAAGGCCCCAATGGGAAACAAAAGGGTTATAATTCAAAATCTTTCACCACATATCTAATGTTCCAAAAAATGGCAAATGACTTGGTTTCCTTGAAGAAGCATCTATCTTAAATCAAAATGCAAAGTGCTTCAATGAGACCAAACACTCTATACAGACCAATCATTTCTCCATATCCTTGCCATCTTGCTCTTGAAGCACCACCAGTCAATGCCATCTGTGACACTAAAGAGCTAAAGAAGGAAGTAGAAATTGATGAAACTGAAGAAGAAAACATGGAAGATTATGAAAACTATCTTGATATTAAGGAAGTTGATATGCACAATGGCCTGATTGAGTATGTTGATGATGAAGATGAAGGTGATGAAGAAGTTCCAATTTTATCATGTGCTGTTTTCACTCGCCCTCAATCTAGGAAAGGGATTTCAATCCAATGGTTGCAAAAAAGGATAAGAAGAAGAATAAAGAAGATTTTCCTCCAGAGGTTACACAGAATAAAATCATCAACAAAGGATCACCATTACCACCTTCCATGGAATCAGCCAAAGATAAAATAGACTCACTGGTTGCCAAAGAGCATTCTATTATACCAAGTAAGTCTTTTGATTCTTCTTCCAGCTCAAAGGTTAAGCCCCTAGGGAAAAAGTCAAAGGTGAATCCTATAGGGAAAAAGTCAAATAAAATGAGTGGGCCATCGAGGCACTTTTGGAAATTTAACCAAATTCCCAGAAGTGAAGTAAAAGTTATAGAATGCTCTGCGGCTCCACCAAGGTCTTTGGCCCTTCGTTGAAAAGTAAAAGTAGGACAGTGGAATGAAAAAGAACTTTAAATTTTTGAGCCTTATTGAAAAAGGGTTAAAATTCATAAAGTGACCTATAGATCTAATCATGTTATGAGGAAAAAGTCAAATATTAAGCCCACGTCAAAAGGTCAAAGCGGGGAGGGAGGTCGGTGGAGCAATTTGTTTTTTTGAGCCCGCATTAAAAAAAGGTAAAATTATAAAAGTGACCCACAATTCTTTCTCCACTCAAGTAAGGACACATGTCAAAACCATATCAAAGGTGGAAGGGTGGACCAAAATGTCAAAAAATACCAATTTTCTACACAGGCATACAATACAAAAGGCATCCTCCACGCCCGCTCATATAAGTTTCTCCCATGTGGTCAGCTCTAGTTTAACATTTCG
Source organism: Taxus chinensis (assembly GCA_019776745.2). Lineage (NCBI taxonomy): Eukaryota > Viridiplantae > Streptophyta > Pinopsida > Cupressales > Taxaceae > Taxus > Taxus chinensis. The sequence continues at coordinate 164,057,716 of CM034146.1, read as the reverse complement.
AAGGCAAGATGAATGGTTCAAATTCAAACTTACAAAGTGAGTGTAATAGATGCATTATGAAAAGTCTAATTTTTTCACTATCGGTGTTTCTTTGAGAATCAAGAATCCAAACGGATGTGAATGATTGAAAACAAATTGTAAATTGTTTCTTGCTAACAAAGAAGAAGTTGTAACCATTTCTTGGAGTGGATTTAATGGCTTCATCATGCCATTGTCAAAGGTTTGTGATTGATCTTGTAAACTCATGAGTGCATTGTACTTAGATAAAACAAAGGAGATAACCATTTTCTTCTACTTTCCTCCATTCTAAAATTTCTTCCATTCCCACATTATGTACAAATTTTGTTTAAGCATCAATACAAAAAGAAGGATTTTTTAGCCTCTTTGATGAGGATATTTTAGAAACTTTGAGTTCATAATATTATCTCGTCTTGTTTCCATTTGCAGGGTTATTTCTTCTCATGAATGCATGTGTTGAAGTTTATAACTAGTGCATGCAGGAATTCTATTTTCTACCTGTGACACTAGTTCTCCTACCTCTTTTTTCGTTCCCTTTCACACCATAGAAAATTCCCCCTTGCAGATAACTAAAATTATTTTCTACTAGGTTAGTGGAGTGCCCCTATCGGATCCCCGAACAAAAGGCCACCACAGAAATCCACATTTTCTCATGTATGTATATATGGTAGCTGCACCAGTTAAGTAGAGGGAATTAGATTCCTAGAGCATTAGAAAGGAATCCATAATTTTTCCCACTCAAAAAATTTCCTTGCCAATAGTTTTTTGTATCCACCGTGGGGCAGATTTAGCAGCATCTACACCTGAATGCGACCACAAGTTCAAAGTTAAAAAAAAAACAAAAAACACAAAAGATTCAAAATTCAAAAAGAAAAAATTTCTTAAATTTGAATGGTTATATGAGCCGCATGGATTCAAATCATGGCTATTCTGGGAAATCCTCTTGTTGAAAGACCTGAATTACTCTTCCACATCCAAGAAGATGTTGCTTTAGATTTGAGGGAATCTATTTTGCATAATAGACAAAGTGTCAACCACTACTTCATTGCCACGAGAATTCTTGACCTTGAAGAAGAACACGCTGCTGAATTTGAGACGTAAAGAAAAATTCTAGCACAAAAAAAAAGAGAATATATTTTCAAGCTTCTAGATAGAAGATATACACAACAATAGAGATAAGGAGCACAAACTGATCCCATTTTTGAGGAACTTTAAAGGAGATAAGAGCTACTCAGAATCCAGAGGCCTCCTTTTTAAGAAACTGGCCACGTTGGGAACCTAAGTGTTTCCAATCCTTTATACAGTGAATTTCCATACATCAATGAGAACCTTGAAGATTTCACTGACATAGAGATTAAAGAAGAAGATAGAGAAAGAGAAGTAAGAGTTGATGAAGAAAAAAGAGCTCAACTCGAAGAAATCGAGAGACTTCAAGTCAAGGAAAATGAAAGAGAAGCAGTAGAAGCCATAGCCTTAGCAAGGTTGGAAGATAGAAACAAACATAGAATAGGGGATAGGGATCATGAGAGTGAATGTGATCGTGAAGCCTGTAGGCCTAACGTACCATGGGGAGGAAACACCGGTCCACTAGCTCTTGCTCAACCACTCCATGAGCTACCAAGAAGCTCGAGGATAAACTTCCAAAAATTTAGAGGGGATGGATCTTAACTCACTGAAGAGCATGTAGCAATATTTATCAATGCTTGTGGTGTGTTGGGTGTTGAGGATGAAGATGTATCAGTCTGAATCTTTATGGAGTCACTTAAGAAAATTCTGCCAAATGGTTCTACATGCTACCCCCGAGGTCTGTCACCTACTGGGAAGATATAAGAACTACATTCGAACATAGATTCAAGACCACATAATATTGTGAGGATTATTTGGTCTAATTGATATAAATGAAGAAATAAATCTCCGAGTCAATGATGGACTTCATAGAAAAATATGATAGAGTGATAAGAGGGATCCCTAAAGATGTGGTGCCTCCAAAAAATAATTTGAAGAGGTTTTTCATCAGCGCTTTGCCATCAGAAGTAGATTTTTTCCTTAGAATAGCCCAACTAGGAACATTGAGGAAATCCCAGGACTTTGTAATAGAAATAGATGATGATCTAATCCTTTTTGGAAACGTGAAAGGCCCCAATAGGAAACAAAAGGTTCAGAATTCAAAATATTTCACCACAGATCCAATGTTCCAAAAAATGGCAAATGATTTGGTTGCCTTGAAGAAGCAACTATCTCAGATCACAATATAAAATGCTTCAAAGAGACCAAACCGTTTAGAAAGACCAAGGATTTCTCCATCTCCTCATCATATTTCTCTTGAAGCACCACTAGTCAATGCCATCTGTGACACCAAAGAGCTAAAGGAGGAAGTAGAAATTGATGAAACTGAAGAAGAAAACATGGAAGATTATTAAAATTGTAGACACCTAAAATATGCTTACACTTAACATTTCTTCCAATTCAACCGATCAATGACACTTTGTTAATTCCCTATTATTTGCTCCACTCTCGGATGCCCATTCACGACACACTTTTGGTCGTATTCCTCCTATAATCAACTTATTTGGTTAATATCTCTCTTATTAGCTAAACATTCCTCCTTTCGACCATTCAAAACCTCCCTAGTTCTCTCTAGACCTCTTCTATTGGCTTTGTAGGCTATCTATCAATCAAAATTGGTTATCCAGACCCCTCCCAACTCTCAATCAGTCTCTAATCACTTGCTAATTCAAAGTTTAACTAGCCTAAACCCTAGTTAACTAGCCTAATCCAAGCTTAACTAAGCCTAAAGCATGTTTATCCTAATCTAATCTAAAAGCTTTAGTACCACATGCACCCAAATTCCAAACTCTTCCATTTGGAAAAATATAAATAGAAGGGTCACCCATCCTATTCAAACACACAAATTTACATAAGCTAAAGCCAAAACAAGCCTAAGAAAGCTTAAGACCTCATTTGCATTAGCTAAGCTAATAGGCATTTGATCTTGGCTATCCTCCATTAAAAGAACTTCATCTTGCACCTATGTAATGAAATAGCTAAACTTGGCCATGTATCCATTTAGTAAGATTCATTCACCCTCATGGAGTAAACAAAAAAACTGATTGCTTAAGTCTTTAGTAGGCATATTTTATTAAGCTTTCAAGAATAGAGGTTAATGTTATTTGTTAGATTTCTTGATTATTTCAAGTTTTAATACATGCAAATAGGATTCCTTGCTCATTTCTTATCATATGGTCCATTTAGGGGCTTTTCACAAAGCTTTGGGGTTTTGCCCCATATCCATAGCTCTTTGTAAACCTTTCCTTGAACACATTTGGCATACCCTGTGGGACACTCACCCTCCATTAATGGAGGTATTTTAGGTTTTTCAAAGTTCATTTTCAAGATTTTTGGTCAAATCACTTGTTATTTCCTCATTCTTGTTTCTAACCCTAGATAAATGACCTTCATTTGTATACATTTTGTGGGTTTGATATATAAATAGGACACTTTGACTAATAACTAACCTATTTTTTCTTAAATTTTTGAAAATCTATGTTTTTTACAAGTTTTTCACAGGGTGCGCATAGGTGTTTACAACAGGTGTGTACATGTTGAAACCCTAGTGTCTCCATCAAAATAGATGCATACTTTTCTGACAGTCCTTTTCATTTGCATATTTTACCTCTATAGGGATGCGCACGCATCTCCATCATCTAGGCCATGCATCCGCCTCTCTGGCCGCGTATACGTCAGGCACTCTACTAGGTGGAAATCTATAAATTTTGTCTCTACAAGGATGCGCACATGTCTCTATCATCTGGGGCACGTATCCTCCTCTCTAGCCATGTAGGCATAAATGATCTGACTGTGTAAAATTTTTATAGTTTTCTATCTCAGGATTGAGCGTGTACACGTCAGAACCTAGGCATCCATGTCAATATGGGCACGTCTCTGTCATATTGTGAGTTTCTTTTTTTTATTGCATTAGGTTTTATTAATTTTTGACTATAGGTGTACTCATTAAGTAGGGCGTGTACTCATTAGTTTGAAAGCACTGGTGTCAGTATAGGTGTGCAGGTGTCTGTATTAAAATTTGAAATTTTTTACAGTTTACAAATTCCTTTTCTCTAATCCATTTCTGCAGGTTTCTAAGACTAATAATTTAAAAAACAAGGTTTTTTCTTAACATATCAGTTTGCATAGTTAAAGTGTTTTTGTTCTTGTCTTAGAATTAGCTTTGTAGAAGTGTGTATGCTCTCTCCTTGCATCTTCCAAGGTGATCTTGGAGATCAAAAACAATTATACAAAACTCATATAAATTGTTCAAAGAAAAACTTGTTTTATAAAAGGTTGAAGTAAAAATTTCATGTGATTTTAGTAGAATTTTTCACGTTGCGTATGCTCTTCCTTCATGCCTTTTGGTGAACTTAGGAATCAAAAGTAAAGTGAAAAACTCCCTTTCTTGACATCAACCTATGAACTGGAAAATTACTAACTTGTTGTCTACAAGACCTAACACTTGTCAAAGAAAGGCATAAAAAACAAACACAAACCTTCTAATACATGTGTTCTTATAGGTTACCAAATGGTGTGCTACTTAAAACAACATTAAGCTAAGCAAGATAAAAAAATGCACCATATTCAAAACATTTTATTGTAGGTTTTGGAAAAGGGTACGTCCCTATCCACTCAACTGGAACATAACCCCTTTGGAATAACGCCTTAAGCTACAACAATGGGGGTGGTTCCAGGAACCCTAAAGTAGTCCACCGCTGTGTAACCTCATGGATGAAATAGGAAGCGCTCCACTTACCCAGTTGATTAGTTTTCCTTGTGAGATAGAGTTATAAGTTTTCCCTATCGTGACCCTATTAAAAGCACATGATGGATGCATTTTGTTGGGACCCTAATGTGGCTACCAAATCTTATGGCCGAAGGAAGCATGCAAGCTAAGGCACGCAAGGTAGGATTACAAAAGGGTTCTTAAAGAACCAAGGACATGCACCTGTGAAGCACAATTCGGGACTTAGCCGTTTTTAGCCCTTTGGACTGAACACATGAAGAACATGATCCGTTAGGATAAGGTTCTAGCCTAGCAACAGGGTGTCCTAGAAGAAAGATACCTTGCGATAGGAAGATCCAAAAAGATAATCATGACATGGAGAGGCATGCGCCTAGGGTGACCCAGACCTTGACACTTGGGTCCAGATCTGAGGTTACAAAGGAGTTTGTTAGAGCTTAGATGTGTATTTATACACGCACCCTTGGCAAAGTACAGAGACAGAAGTGCGGTAGCGGAGCTCTACAGGATTACTGCGAGAACTATGGGATAAAGTGGGTAGATGATTCTAGGAAGGATGTAATGGGGAAATGGGGAATGCAATTTTTTTTTTGAGCATACATGTCTAGATCCAGAGATGGTGTATGATTGTGGTCTGCCAATCTGTGATGTTTTAGAGTAATACTATGAATGAATATGATAAGGTTACCACTACGTTTATATTAAGATATCCTTCCTGTATTACTTGCATGTTTTTACTATGCTTTTAATCTTGTATAACCATTAACCTTACTTTAATGTTAAGTCTATTTGTGGATTTACAACTTTCTAGTTATATTAATTTTGTTGCGCACTTTGCTTTTGTTATGACTGAAGGGGTGTAGGAGGCATTTTGAGCTATATAACTTTTTCATGTCTATTAAAGCACTAAGTCAAGATCATGAATTATTCCTTCCACTAAACTCACATAAAAGAGAGACTCGGATCCATCTCACGCGCCTCGGGTGAGCGTCCAATGCCCGTTGGGTGATAGGTCGGTGCACATGAGGTTTCCTTATTCTTGGTGGGTGCAAAAATGACTACATATTGGTTCCATTTCCGGGACCTATTTTTGAAGTTGTAGTGGAACATGGCATACACCATGATCTATGCAAAAAGTGATGGCAGAGAACTTAACACTTGAAGGTGTTGAAGATTGGTTTAAAAGCACAGAGGACGAATTTACTCAAAGATTCAATACTAGACCTGGGTTTGACATGCAAAGATGGGTGGAGGACACTCTTTATCATGAGTTGTATGAAACCTTCTTCTGATGTTTCCCAGTAGAGTTATTCAAATGACTCTCAACTTATACATCTAGATCAGGGTGGTGTTATAAGTCACACCCTTGGACCCAAGAAACATATCAGAACTTGCAAGATGTTGATCTAACATGGACCCGTGCTATAGATCATTTATGGAAGGGAGTATTGACTAGCTACCCTCTGGAATACTCCATTTCCATGTATTCCTGTATAGAAGTTGTTGAGTTTGATTTTTTACGGGAGCCCAGGGGATCATTTCTGTGTGCTATCCACCTTGTGATCAAAATCTTGATGGTAACCATGGGTTTAGAGGCATTTCCTATGGCCGGCTAAACCACTCTAAGCACTTGGCGAGGAAGCCAGGTTAGGGAAAGATGGTTGATATAACGACTGATAAGGAAAGGGAGGAGTGATGGCTCAAGTATAATGAAGCACATGAAAGGGAGATTTATAGACAGCGTGGGATTACAACTGGGTTATGGAGCCAGACATGGTGGAAAGGAGTTGAGGTTCACATGTAGAATGTGGAACCCAAACAGTCTGTGATACCCCATCTTGGTAAGCATGGGAGAGAAAACCTTGCAGCTTCTGATGAGAGTCTATCACGTAGAGAAAGAAGAGTCATTGGCGTGCATTTGAGCCCACCTAGTGACAAAACCTTAGTGTTTGGTTTTTTTAAATGAGGGAAAAGTACAATTGATCCATTTGATATCAATAGAAGCAACCGATCAGCACCCAGAAGATACAACTTCTCGTTTGGGACTTCTATGGCTTCCCACACTATTCTAGTATTTGGTGGAATGTTTAGACAAGGCACATATACAGCTGGTTTTGTAAGCACGTTAGGAAGTGGTGGAGGGAATACAATGGGGACTGGCACTAGCTCACAAATTATTGGTACGCAATTTAGTGGAATGACTGGAGCATTCGGCATGACAAACACATGCCCTGTACCTAACACAAGAGGATCTGGAGGTGGAAGTGGTGGAGTTGGTGGCTCAACATCTAGTGGGTCCAGTGGAGGAGGAAACACTAGAGGAAACCAAGGGACTGGATCAGGATGATAAGGGCCTCAGCCACCTCCTCAAGTATTTTTTGAGATGTCTCTACACTTACCAGATTAGAGTGGGATAGAAGATGGCACAGAGCATGTGCATGAGTGCGAGCTGCTATGGCGCTCAAAGGGGATCATGACCCACGATTGAAAGGCCAATCAATTTGTGGAAAATTTACAAGGACACAGATATATTTGGTATAGAAAGTATGAACCTCATCAAGTGTTGTGGATTATACTGCGCTAAGAAATGTGTTTTTGGCAGAATTCCACATACCTAAGTTTGAATAGAAAAGCATAAGCTCTCTCAAAGAAATCTAGTAGGGAATGGAAGAGAGCATGTGGGAATATGATGCGCACTTTAAAAATCTATTTTCTAAATTGTCTTATGATATCTACCCTTTACAACATGCTCAATGGTTTTTTGGAGGGTTGATCACACCCTTTAGGAGGGCTTTGTCTCATAAAACATTCACGAACCCACGCGAAGCACTGGAAGCTGCTTTGCTCACTGAGGAAGTTGGTAGTATTAACACTGGTGTTAGCCCATTTCTAGAGGGTCAAATCGCTACCATGACTAAGTAGTTAGAGAAGTTATCTGCCAATATAGTTTTAGAGATTCACAGTGGGATGTGTTGCAAAGATTATATTGTAGAAGGACACACAAAGGATAATTGTGGGATATGTACTCGGAAGGCGGTACGCGCTGTAGCGGTAAATTGTGAAATATGTCTAGGGATCATGATGCAAGTAGGTGCCCCCTTTTATAGCACATAGTCTACAAAAACGTGTCCTATTATTGCAAGATATGTACCTCAACCACACATGACACCATGGATTGTAGATTGATTGACCAGATTCATGAGGCAATTGATCTTGGTGTGCGTGGAAGAGGATTTTGTGGAGGATTTCGTGGTCATGGTAACCGTGGAGGAAGAAGTGAGTTCCCATGTGGAACATATTTTAATTGTGGAACCACAGACCATTATAAGTGCGAATGTCTAGATCTTCTACAATGCTCCTAGTGTGGAAAAAAACATAAGTACAAAGAGTGCCCAGAGTTATATGAACATATGAGTCAGTAGTACCAGAAGGATAAAGGCATTGGCATGGTGAGTATTAAGAAGGCTGATGTGCAATGGCTCCCATGTGTAGTACGTGAATCAGAGCTAGAGCCTATTATGGTAACAACAAGAGCGGATTCCACGCGTGTAAGGGAAGTGCCTAAGCATAGACCTCTAGTTTCAAGGGAATAAGTAGTACATGGGAAGTATCTAAACCTAGCTCACCAGAAAGAATTCTACAAGGAAACCTTCAATGTAATTTGAAGTTTACAATGGGAAATCTAATGGTTAAAAGAGAAAACTAGAAAATATGAGCAAAGAAGACCAGTAGAAGCACCAAAGGATGACTTGGATGAGGTTAAGGAGGTGTGTAAACTGCTGAGGTAGGAGAATATTAGTCCCCTACTAGGATCATGGTTGAGAGAAAAGGTACCATGCGCTAGGGAAGAACACAAAAGGTAGATCCTGCATGTAAACCTCCCACCTCATAGCCTTGATTATGATAAGGAGATTACCTTGAACGTAGTAGTGGATGGATGGCTGCTTAGCAACATCCTCATTGACACAGGTGCGGAGGTTAATGTTCTCACCCTAGATGTCTGGCATCAAACGGGAAGACCTGCATTATAGCCATCTTCAAATGTGTTGTATATGGAAAATAAGACAAAGGTAATTCCCATAGGTGTCTTGAAGGATGCGACCATTACCATTCATGGGACTAAGTTCACTGGGGATTTTGAAGTCTTGGCGCTTGCCGAGGTAGATAATTTCCCAGATTTACTTGGACACCCGTGGTGTTATAAGAATAATGCAGATCTCTGGTTTAACAAGGGGTACATAATTTTTGCAAACAAGGAGGAGAGGGTGATTATACCACTTGTCGATGGAAAGTCAATACCCTACACTGAAAGCCTTGGAGAGGAGGTCCTAGACAAAATATATGTGTGCTCCATAAGAGATCCAGAGACCATCCACCCTATAGAAGGAGTCATCCAGTTTGATGATGCTCAATCTATCAGTGATACTACCAGTATAAAAAGTGATAATTGGGTGCATGGGACTTATGAATTGATTGGGGGACATCTGAAAGGATCGGTAACTAGGGTAACCATGACACATATAGTTTGGCGCCTGGGAGGAAAAGCAATAGCCAAGTATTTTGGGATGCATACCCTAAGCTCTATTTGAGAGAAATGGAAACTCAATGGAGGGAGGACGAGCGAAAAGGTATGTTGGGTTATGTTTTCACAGGCACAACAGTGAGGTGGTGGGCTGTGCATAGTGAAAACTTGTTGAAATGGCACGAAGTTATAATTACGCTAACTTCCCAATTATCAAAGAGAAATATACCCACCGCTATCAAGGATTACAATGGCACTGGACCCACCTTTTCCCACATCCAGGCATGTTAGAGGGTCTGAGGAGATGGCAAAAAATATTTACCACCCTCCCTTTGGGTGCACAAGTTATATTCGACACTACAAGGTTATGCACTCACTTGGTACATCCATTCTGAAGCTCAACGCCAAATGTGAAATTGGCAGGAGTTAGTAGTTGACCTGGTTCACACATTCAATTATCAAAGTACCAAACAACCAGTTGATGAGGTGTTGTAGGCTATCAAGTGCCTCACTCTAGGGGATTGTGCCATGGCGGAAGATATATTAGTAGACTTACTTGGTGGACCTAGCTTAGAAGCATAGTTCGAAGAGAAGGAACCAGAAGACATACAGTTTGAGTGCGCGTGTGCTGAAAAGGAGAAAGGAAAGATGGTATATGTTATTGATGGAGGGGAGATGGAGAGCTTAAATGTTGACCATTCAATTGGAACACGTGAAGTAATTGACAGTGTGGATGCATGTGAACGCATGTATCATGAACCACTCCAAACTAATAAATTTAACATCAGATCAGAGAAGGAGCCCAAGGAAGCTATCATTGGGGACTACTGGTCAGACAAGGAAGTATCAAAGATCATCGATCTCTTGCAAGAATTTGAGGATTTATTCCTACGCGGATACCATGAGTTGAAATGCGTCCACCATTCATTGGGGGAAATGTAGATAAAGTTGAAAGATAGTGCGCACCCAGTCAGGAAGAGACCTTATAGGATGAATCCCAACACATTTACTGCCCACTGTGATTGAAGGGTGCAAAGCCGAGATACTCCCAAATTAGTCATTGTGACTTTTTGGGTAAATCACCCCACTCGTGGACTACTTTGTAACACCTAGTTGAGAGAACTTATTAGGAAAGCCATTTGTTCTTGGAGCCCACTTTACTAGTCCTTGTTGTGTCAAGCCATCACAAAGTGACAACTCATCTGGAGTCTGAACCTTGTTTGTCGAATAAGGTAAAGAACCCTTATGAGTTTGATCTAAGTGTATTTCATCACGAAACTAAACTATGTCTCACTTTTGCTTAGTTTTATTCTTGTCTTCAGACGAGGTGAAGCTCTGCCTAAGTGGTGCTTGGTTTGTTTTCATCTTTTGATCATTACCCTTGCATTCTCACTACCCATTGTTTGAGGTGAGAAAGGTGCATACATTTCACGTTTTTATCAGAGATAGTGCTCGTCACTTTTTTGTCCATTTACACCCATCCATGTTTGTAGATGGGTTGTTAAACGTCTAAAGTGTGTGGGTATGATTTTCATATCTTTGATAAAAGTCCGTCCATCTTGATTTCAAGATCATCTTCATTGATGTGAGTCCAGTTCATCTTTTGTCTCTTCTTGAGTTGATGGTTTTCTTCACATCCTAGATGTATAATCTTGGTACTTACATTGTATTCTCATTTTGTGGGAAGATGGTATAAATCCCCTTATTATGCAGTTATATTGCTCACACGATTAAAAATTCCTTGTTATACTTATCATTTAGTTTCAGTTTTGACGTCATCTAAGTCTTCTTGAAAAGTGTCAATAATGCCTTATATATCATAATAAATTTTTCATGGTACTAACACCTTGCTTGCTCAATTAATGTATCACGATGACGTTATTATGCTATATCTATCCGTGACTTCCATTTTTCAGAAGGTTTAGCTGTCATCTACATTCAAACTACTTTTAAGTATACCTTGTCAAGGGACTGCAACAGCATCATGTCAGTGCTTAGACCTTGTTGGGGTTCTAACTTGACTTACATATTGATACATCATTGTTGCTATCTATTTTTAAGGCATAGGCTTGGTAACAACAAATTGAGTGGTCATTGCATTAGGTGTGCATATGAATGTTCCTTGATAAAGATGGATACATGATATTCCATCTAGGATACACTGTAGTATAATTCCAACATCACCCTGAATGGCTTGCAGAAAACCATACACTTAGGGGTTACACTAGTTGCACATGAATGTCTGCAAGTAATTCCTATAATCACAAAAATGTTAACTAAATCATATGAGCATGAAATAAGAGAAAACCATTTTGACACCTTCTCATTTAGCGGTCATAATTTGGCCCCTCTCTTCTCATAAGTCAAATATATAGAGCTATTAATTGATCATAGTGGAGAAGATTCAGACTCTTCCAGAGAACAAAAAAGGTTAGACCTAACAAAATTTGATGAACTCCTATATTACAACAAAGATCAAGTACTTGCAAGAGTCGTAGAACTAGGAGCTAAAATTCCCCAAGAGCACGAAGAAGAAACAAAGGTCCTTAACCCTAATTTAGGAGAAAGAAGGTTCATCTTAGACATAAATAACCCTTTCGATGTGGGATACGCTTCCACTTCTGGGCCACATAAGGCCACTGTTGAAGGAGAACCATCGCAAAAACTACACTATAAAGCTTCACGTAAAGTGAAGATTGAGCGTAAAGCTTCCCCTCTGAAATTTGATGAATAATAGGACCCCTTAGTTGAAGAGGATATCCTCCAAAAAAAATCTTGAAGTTGAGCCAAAAGTTAGCAAACTTAGGCTCTTCAAGAAGAGGCATATACAAAGACAAAGATAAAAATAAACTTGGTGAGTTTCAATTTGATCCACAAACAGACTATACCTTTAAGGCAACTCAGGCTCAAAGATCAATGTCAGCTACTAAAGAGAAACTCATTCATGAAGAGTTAAAATCTTTGAACAAATACGCTCATTACACTACAACAGGGAAATGTTTGCCAGAATAGGAAATATTCGTATGAAGAACTATGCCCTTAACCCTTTGATAAGGACATGTTACAATAGTCTTTCCCAAAACAATTTACTGTTCCCAAATTTGATAAGTATAAGTGCAAAGGTGATCCTCGTGATCATATAAAAGACTTCTACATGGCTTGCCAAGAGGTTGCATATAGTGAAAATGTCTTAATATGACTTTTTCCTCGCAGCCTAGGAGCCATGGAGTTGGTATGGTTTTATGGCATACCCAATGGATCCATTACTAAGTGGCCCACATTAGGAGGGAAATTTTTAAGGCATTACTCCTCTAATATGGAGAGTGACATCACAATGAACGATTTATGCAACACAAAAAAAAACCTAATGAGACATTTGCAGGGTTTCTATAATGATGGCGCAGGTTAGCTAGTCATTTTCTTTGTGCCTTACTAGAAAAATAGTTAGTGAGCATATTCATTCCTGACTTGAACCCAGAAATAGCCTTCCACTTGCAAATGCATTGTGGCTCAAACTTTGAAGAAGTCATTAAGAAAGGAAGTCAAATTGAGAAAGCACTCATTGTTAAAGGAACGCTTAAAGCTGTTACTAAAAACAAACATGAAGCCAAATCCATAGACAAACCTAAATTCTTCAATAAGAATAAACATGTTGTTGGTGATAGCATTACAAACTCCAAGAGAGTTCAAGCCGTAAAGACATGCCCACTCTTAAATCTTTCGCAAGGACCTCATCCCAAAACACCTACAAAACATACATTCGCATCCTTGACATAATCCTTATCTATCATCCTAAAATAATTAGATGGTGTGAAAATGGTAGAATATCCAACTGTAATAGTACCATATTCATAAGATGCTCCAAAACTAGTTTGGTTCAAAGACAATGAATATTGCGACTTCCACTGTGTTAAAGGACACAAAACGGATAGATTTTTGAGATTGCACCATTATATCCAAGACCTAATAGAGGAAGGGAAGATTTCTGTGGAGTCTCCCCCTGAGACCGGTAAAAGTTCAAATGAAAAAATGGGTGTTTACAAAGAGCCTTTTCCTAACCATGCAGATAAAAAGAAAAGAAAACTAGATCAAGGGAAAACTTCTAACAACTATAGAACTGCTACCTATGTGTACCCTATAAATGATAGTCCTTATGATTCCCTCATTGGATGTATTAATTCATCTAATGAACAGATCAACACCATTCAAATTTTAGAAAAAAGTTACGTGGTAGGGAGAAGACGTGCCCGCTTAGTCATACCAGATCCTGTGCTTATTCCTCAAGAAGGTCAGTATAATTTAATAGAGTAGTTAGAGAAAACACCTGCTAGGATATCTATTCTCGATCTCCTCAAAATATCTAATGCCCATAAGAACATACTTTACAAAACTTCACAAAATTCAGGAATTTCCATAAAAGTATACCCCCAAACCTTCAAGCCATGATTACACGCTTAGGCACCAATGATCATATTACTTTTGATCATACTGCAATCCCGCATAAAAAACCAGAGCATAACTTATCATTGTATCTCGAAGTGGTGGTTACCCATCGCAAAATCAAAAGAGTACTTGTAGATGGGGGAATTGGTTTGAATATTTGCACCTTGAAGCTAGTAAAGCAGCTAGGCCATTTAGAAACAAAGCTGGGTGCTAAGACTATCACAATCACAACATATGAAAATGAAGAGAGTCAATAGGGACTATAGTGGTTCCCATGGAGGTAGGACCAAGATGTCATGACACAACATTTCACATCCTTGACTTGGACCTCTCGTACAACATGCTCTTGGGACACCCATGGATCCATGTCATGTAAGCTATTCCATCAAATTTTCATCAGTGCATCAAGTTATGTCATGAAGGGCAGGTGGTTACCATTTTGGGTGACCCAAAACCTTTCACACATTATGGGGCATTGCACAATTTTTCTCATGCCTCTTACAAATGTCCTTTTGTGGATGTTTTTGTCCCTCTACAAATGGAGGCTATAAAAAAATGTATAGATTCAGAGTCCCTCGCGCCTTTCAATCAAGATTTTCCCTCATTGGTCAACGCATTTACTTCGGGAGGCAACATCAACAAAATATGGCCCAAGTAAGCCGTTCACTCTTGAGCATGCTTTGTTGATATCATACTTATCAGTATCCCCCAGGACAAGGGGTAAGCCTTATTTTCAATTCAAGAGCACCCGTAAGAAATGCCCTAATCCGTTGGAAAAATTTGTCCACAGTGGTCTCCTATATGAGGAGAAAATGTTAGAAGACCCTACTAGCAGAGTGCTAGAAGGCACCATGGCTTCATGCAATCAAGTACCTCAGTATGTCAAAGGTCCCCACATGATGTTTGTCATGGGCTATAGTGGGTTTGGACGTGGCGTTAATGCACAAGGCCGGTTAGAGCTTATCCCTATCCCTCATTTTAAAGCTGATAAACATAGTCTTAGAATAAGGCCCCATGATGCTCTACCTTCTAAGAATGATGCCACCTCTTCTAAACATGAGGATGTTTCATCTCATTCTGATAGTGGTGTAGATTCCCAATGTAGCCTTTACAAGGATCTTGCCTCCATGAACCTATTCCCATATTCGTTGGTCCTTACCTTATCCGAATCCATCCCCCTAGCCAAGTATCTAATGTCCCTTGTATATCCTGAACTTATAGATTGGGATCAACAACTTCACGTGCCCTTGGATTTCTTTAAAAATGATGAGGCATTCACAGATTTCATGGGACTCAAAGACTTTATTCTAGCTATAGACCACAAGAAATGGTTTAAGATTCAACTAGACACCTATACCTACTTTGAGGAAGAAGCAGAGATGTGTGGACGGCTAGATAAAAAGGTTGTAAATAAAAGTACACCTACTTCAGAGAAACCAAGCAAGAAAGCTCAATGGAGATCCCATAGTAACAGACTCTTTGATAAAATCATAGAAAAATAAAACGAAGAGTTTAAAGATGAAGTGATTTATCCATTCAAAGATGATCATGAACTACCACAGGAGGTTGATCTTACTCTTCCCCCTGAACCTATGTAGATGGAAGATGCTTCTAAAATGCTTATTGAAGAAACAATCAATGTTAACATTGGCTCAAAGGAGCAACCAAGAATATTCAAGTTGGGAGCTTCACTCTCATCTTAGGAACAAAAGACCTTTGTAGAGCTCTTAAAAGAATACGTGGACATATTCATGTGGACATATGCATATATGCTTGGTTTGGACCTCGAGATAGTTTTTCACAACCTTATTGTGCACCTAAAGGCCAAACTAATAAAACAAAAGTTGAGAAAGATGCATCCTAAGGTGGCGCTCTTAATCAAAGAAGAATTAGAAAAGATGTTAGCTGTTGATTTCATTAAACCTATTAACTATTCAGAATGGATCTCCAAAATAGTCCCAGTACAGAAGAAACCTGTTGGCATAAGGATCTACATGGATTTCTGTGACATCAACAAAGCATGTCCAAAAGATGATTTTCCCCTACCTAACATTAACATGATAGTAGATTCAACCATTGGTTATGAAATGTTGTCCTTAATGGATGGTTTTTAAGATATAACCAGATATGAATCGTGGAAGAAGATCAACATAAGAAATCATTCATCACCCCTTGGGGAACATTTTGCTACAAATTCATGCCCTTCGGGTGTAAGAATGCTGGGGCTACTTATCAATAGACCATGACCATTATTTTCCATGATATGATAAGTGACATCATGGAGGATTATGTTGATGATATCCTAGTAAAATCCAAAAGTAGAAAAGAACACCCTGAAGTGTTGATGCATATCTTTCAGCGTCTAAAAGACTATAAGGTTCATTTGAACCCTAAGAAATGTGTCTTCAGTGTTTTATCAAGAAAACTCCTAGGGTTCATTGTCTCACAAAGAGGGATTGAAGTGGATCATGCAAAGGTTACAACTATTATAGAAATGCCACCACCTACCACTCTTAAGCAAATAAGGAGTCTACAAGGAAAGATTAAGGAAATCCATTACTTTATTTCACAACTTGCGGATAAGTGCCACCCCTTTTCTCATTTTCTCAAGAAAGATGTCATATTCAATTGGGGACCTAACTGTTAGGAAGCCTTTGTGCTACTCAAACTATACTTATCCAGCCCACCTGTACTGATGCCACCTACCCCTGATGAACCTCTCCTCCTATACATTTCCACTACCTAGTTTTCCATTGGTGCATTAGTTGCCCAATATGATTTAGCCCATAAAGAGAGAGCAGTTTAATATCTTACCTACACCTTGATCATGTATGAGTTGACTTATCGCCAAATAGAAAAGGCTTGCTTAGCGGTTGTCTTCACATTTCAAAAGCTTCACCATTATCTCTTGAATAATAAAACCAAGCTCATATCCAGAGTTGACCCTCTCAAGTACCTTTTATCCAAACCACCCTCATAGGCCGAATGGCTAATTGGATCATTCTTCTGAGTGAATTTTATATCGATTTTGTGAATCAGAAGTCTTTAAAAGGATAGGTACTGGCTGATCAGTTGGCACAATCTCCTCTTCTAGGAAAGGAACCTTTATTCTTAGATTTACCAGATGCATCTATGATGTATATTGAGGAATCCATAGAATGGAAAGTTCATTTTGATGGATCTTTTACCTTTCATGGATCTAGAGCAGGAGTGGTTCTCATCACTCCAATAGGCGATATCATACCACAAGCATTCTGGTTGGGATTCCCATGTACAAAAAACATTGCAAAGTATGAAGAACTCATCACTGGCCTCAAGCTAGCTATTACATAGAACATCAGATAATTACGAGTCATTGGGGACTCTCAATTTATCATAAAACAAGTTAATGATGAGTACAAGGTTAAAGTAGAGAAGCTTATTCTGTATAATAAAATGGTTGAAAATTTAAAGGAATATTTCACACAAGTCATATTTGAACAAAAAACAAGGTTGCATAATAGATCAGCAGATGCTATGGCTACTATTGGGTCTCTTTTATGCATAGCAGCTGAACAAAGTAAGATTCCTTTTCTTCATGGAACATTTGTAGGTACCTGCATATGATATACCAGGGTCATGTTTGGCATGTGAAGTTTTTGGTCCTTTATCCCCTTGGTACGACCCTATCTTCTAATACCTACAAGATGGCACTCTTCCCCCTGAGACATCACCATTTCTAAAAAGAAAGCCCTTATTCACCTCATAGCCCATTATACCCTCTTAGGAAGCACCCTTTATCTTCATGGCTATGACGGGAATTTGTTTCGTTGTTTAGATGTTACTGATTCTATCCACACAATTAAAGAAGTTCATAGTGGTATTTATGGAGCACATACTAGTGGCATGGTCTTAGCTAAAAAGCTATTGAGATTAGGTTATTATTGGCCTACCATGGAATCTTATTGTTACAGCTTTGTAAAGAAGTGTGAACTATGCCAAAAATATGGAAATTTAATACATGTACTAGCACAAGCCTTATAGCCTATTACAATGCCTTGGCCATTCTCTAAATGGGTCCTGGATCTCATAGGGAAGCTCTATCCTTCATCATCAGATGGTCATACCCACATCATCACTGCCACCAAATAATTTACCAAATAGGTAGAGGCCATCCCTCTTACCTATGTCACCAGTGCACAAATTTCTAAATTCATTATGAACCATCTCATATGCCATTACGGGATCCCCTCGGCCATTGTCACTGATAATGGTAAATCCTTCAAAAATAAAACAGTTAAGAACATTGTGTCAATGCTTCCCTATCTAACTTAAGTGGTCTACCGCTTATTATCCTCAAGTTAATGGACAAGCATAAGCCACCAATAAGACCCTTATACGGATCATGGAGAAAATTGTTAGTAAATCTGGACATAGTTGGCATCTGCAGATGCATCCCGCCCTCTGGGCATATCGTACTTCCATCCACACTCCTACTGGTGTGACCCCTTATTCACTTGTCTACGGCAATGAAGCCATCATACCTTTGGAAATGGAGCTTCCTTCCCTAAGAATATCTCTTAGAGATTATCTTGATAAAGATGAAGACTACAGAGTCACTCGCCTATCATATTTAAAACTATTAGATGAAGGCCATATCAGAGCACTCAATCACCAAAAAGTCTATCAGAAAAGAGTGTGCAAAGGATATAAAAAATGCATCATTCATCAGGAATTTGATGTAGGAGATCTAGTTCTCAAAGAAATCATAAGAATACCATCAAAGATAGAGAAAGGAGAGGAAACTTTGCAGCTAACTGGTTAGGTCCTTATGTTGTAATTGCGGACCACCTTTACCTTGCCATGATCTAGTTTGTTTGCTCTTATATATGCATTGTCAGGAAAAGGTGCTCACATCTAACTCTACCATGAAGCACTATCGCTGCCCTGGGTAGCCTGTGCCCTAGCCTGGTCCCTCTTTGCTATCAAAATCTGTAACTGGGCAAGTGCCTGATCTCACTCTACTATGAGGGCATGTACTTGTGCCCTAGCTACGTATCTCTTACCAACCACATGTAAATGTATATAAATAGCCACTTGTAACTATTTCCTCCCAAAAATAATTTGAACAGGTTTTCATAAGTGCTCTGCCATCAGAAGTAGGTTTTTTCCTTAGAAGATCCCAACCAAGAACATTGAAGCAAGCCCAAGACTTTGCAATAGAAGCTGATGATGATCTAATCCTTTTTGGAAAGGTAAAAGGCCCCAATGGGAAACAAAAGGGTTAGAATACAAAATCTTAAACCACAGATCCAATGTTCCAAAAAATGGCAAATGACTTGGTTGCCTTGAAGAATTAGCTATCTCATATCACAATACAGAATGTTTCAAGGAGACCAAACCCTCTAGAAAGAGAAAGGATTTCTCCATCTCCTCCTCATCTTTCTCTTGAACCACCACCAGTCAATGCCATCTGTGACACCAAAGAGCTAAAGGAGTAAGTAGCAATTGATGAAACTAAATAAGAAAACATGGAAGATTATGAAAACTATCTCGAGATTAAGGAAGTTGATATGCATAATGGCCTGATTGAGTATGTTGATGATGAAGATGAAGGTGATGAAGAATTTCCAAGTTTCTCATGTGTTGTTTTCACTCGCGCTCAATCTAGGAAAGGGATTTCAGCCCCAACAGTTGTAGAAAAGGATAAGAATAAGAATAAAGAAGATTGTCCTCCTGTTTCACTCAGAAATGCTTCGTTCCTTTTAGAAACAGATAAGGTTAGGGTTAGGAGGAATACCTGTAGAATGTCGAGATGATGTGCGCGTACCGTAGAGAAAGATCAGGTTGACTGCGGAGAACTCCTTTTTGTCTGGAAGGACTACCTGCAAATAAGAACACAAGACCACAAGATTTGATAAAACAATAAATGAGGAAACTGCCTTGGGCCCAGAAATGTAAAACTTCCTTTCGAAGGTGGTCAGTTTCCCTGCTAACGTGAATTAACACAAAAGACTGTAAAATACCAATTAAATTGCTTGGCTGAACTGGGTAGGGGAAAGGCTGTTTTTCCTGGTTTTTGATCAAAGGAACCGATGTCGGTTACCTATAACCGATGCCGTTACTGATAACCGATACCGGTGGGTTCTAGGATCTTCTGGGCTGGTTGTGTGTGTTTGTAATGGCTGGTTTTTGGATAGTATAAGGAAATGGGATGGTTAGAAGCAAAGAATGACAGTTAGAGGCAATGGTACGTTGGATAATGGATTCAGAAACGGATTTGGGAGGACTGAGATTCAAAAGCATAAGAAATGTTATAATGGAGGACATGCAAGATGTAACTTACTGGTTTTGATGAAGGTGCAAGTTGATCTCCTTTGCTGTAAACACGCCTAGTATTTTCACTCGTCTCTGCTTGGTCAAGTGAAGATCTGGATTCTGTTCCTCACTCGCAATGCCCTCGCTATTGATCCAGAAATCCTTCCACTGATCTCCAAAATGAAATTCTGATTTGTTGTTTTGGTTTGGGGAGCCCATTTACAGGGAACCGATGGCGGTTGCGTAACCGACGGCGGTCGAGTAGGAACCGACATCGGTTAGGAAAAAGTAGGCTATTTTTAGTAAAATAGCCCACCTTCCCTGTTTTTCCTCCCGAGGATCAGTTGCGGGCTTGGTCGAGTGGCTAGAAGGTCGGCTTTGGGTGCGAGTAAGGAGGCATTAGTTATGGATGTGAGTCTAGACCAATTCATGGGTCCTAATTAGGTTAGTTTAGGGTTAGGGCTAGGTCATGGTGAGGTGGCCAAGTGAGGTGGCGGGTAAGGGCGATGTGGATTTATCAATTATGAGGTAATTAATAAATAATTTTGTAAGGTTTAGGTAATGAATGTTAGGTTGTGAAATGGGATGCGGGTCACAAGGGGTCGTAAGACACGAATTTGGTGTCTACATTAGCCCTTATTGTTGTGTAGCTTGTTTTTGTAAAGCTGCGCGAACAATAATATGAAGTGGTTTTCTCATGTTAAGGATATAGGTAATCCCCCTCAAATCTATCACCGATGGAGTGAACGGGAAATCAGGGATAGGGTTGATAAAGGGTACATGTTTGTAGAGAGAGGATGGTAAGGTGGTAGGGAAGGTCCAAGGAAGCAGACGCATGTTGAAATGCAACAGTACGACTAGGGTATATGATTTGATGAGCAAACCAGCGATGTATAGGCAAAGGTCGATAGTTTATCCAAACAAGGGTGATATAATCCTGGTATCCAAGGCATAGGAAGTAGCTCCAGGGTATATAACAGGTAAGGTACAGGAACATTTAGGCATGTTCGGCAGTACCAAATGGTTGGTTTGGTTGAGATAATGTCACGGTCTAGGTCTAGGCAAAGTTGGTCGACAGATCAAGTCAAGGACCCTAATCGTGCTAAAACACGAACAGGTGAGCTCGATTGAACAAAAGGTACATGATGGGATGGATAAAATAAAAACGTTGATTGTGGGTATGGTATGGAAGTGATACGGCCTTGGGTCGGGCCAAGTTGTTGGGTTGTGCCTTGGGTCAGACCATAACGGTAGAGTGCGGCCTTGGGTCGAGCCATTTGTAGTGCGAACGCCTTGGGTTGGCAAATAAGTGGGTTGAGGCCTTGGGTCGGGCCAATGGTTAGGGTAGGCCTTGGCCTTGGCCGAATAGGTAGGGCGAGGCCTTGGGTTGGGCCAATTGGTAGGTTGAGGCCTTGGGTCGGGCCAAATAGGTAGGTGAGGCCTTGGGGTCGGGCCAAGTTGGTAAGGGTGAGGCCTTGGGTCGGGCCAATTGGTAGGTTGAGGCCTTGGGTCGGGCAATAGGTAGGTTGAGGCCTTGGGGTCGGGCCAAATAGGTAGGTTGAGGCCTTGGGTCGGGCCAATTGGTAGGTTGAGGCCTTGGGTCGGGCCAATTGGTAGGTTGAGGCCTTGGGTCGGGCCAATTGGTAGGTTGAGGCCTTGGGTCGGGCCAAATGGTAGGTTGGAGGCCTTGGGTCGGGCCAAATAGGTAGGTTGAGGCCTTGGGTCGGGCCAATTGGTAGGTTGAGGCCTTGGGTCGGGCCAATTGGTAGGTTGAGGCCTTGGGTCGGGCCAAATAGGTAGGAGGCGAGGCCTTGGGTCGGGCCAAATAGTTAGGTTGAGGCCTTGGGTCGGGCCAAATAGGTGGTTGAGGTTGGGCCAAATAGGCCTTGAGGCCTTGGGTCGGGCCAAATAGGTAGGTTGAGGCCTTGGGTCGGGCCAATTGGGTAGGTTGAGGCCTTGGGTCGGGCCAATTGGTAGGTTGAGGCCTTGGGTCGGGCCAATTGGTAGGTTGAGGCCTTGGGTCGGGCCAATTGGTAGGTTGAGGCCTTGGGTCGGGCCAAATAGGTAGGTTGAGGCCTTGGGGGCCAATTGGTAGGTTGAGGCCTTGGGTCAGGCCAAATAGGTAGGTGGTGAGGCCTTGGGTCGGGCCAAATAGGTAGGGCGAGGCCTTGGTGGGTCGGGCCAATTGGTAGGTTGAGGCCTTGGGTCGGGCCGAATGGTAGGTTGAGGCCGTAGGTCAGGCTGGTCAAAGTGAACAAATGTTGTGCAGCAAAGGTGGACAGAGGCGATTTTGGTGAAAAAGAGGCAAGTAAAAAGGGCAAAGAATGGGGTGAAAGTTGGGTATCAAACCGATGTCGATTCCGCATGACCGATATCAGTTAAGGGACCGATACCGATTTTCTTAGGGCAAAAAAGAAACCGACATCGGTTAAGGTCGAAAAACCTATAAAAAAAAAAATACGGCCTGTCATTGTCACTTTTGTTATTTGCAATCCAAATTGACTTGTCTGACGTGGAGAGTTGATTTGGAGGGGTATTGAGTGAGGTGGAGCTATTTGATTGGCGGAGAGAGTTGATAGTGGGCCCGAATAGTTGAGGAGGCAGCAGGTGATTGGCCGGGGACCCAGCAGATCAGGATTGGAGCCATGGCATAGGCAGGAGGAGCTGGAGGGGCTGGACCAGCTGGACCGCCACCACCCATCCCACCACGACGACGTGTCGTACGGTAGGGTAGGTTCTAAACTCTTTATTTATGCATTTGGTTGTATTAAGTGAGATTGGGGGTTTGGGTAGGAATTTAGTTGTTTTAGGAAATGAGGAGTAAATAGATGTAATTTGAAAAAGAGAGAGGGTAGATAGGTAAGATAGGGTCTAAGGCGGCTAGGTGTGTAAAATTTGGTGGTGTTTTGGGTGGGTAGATGGGTAAAATAGGTGAAAAAATGGTTTTTGGGGGCCGCGCGGTGGGTTCGGCTCGGGCAGAGACAGTGACCGATGTCGGTCACTAGGCAACCGACATCGGTCGAAAAAGATGGTAAGGGGTGGTTGTTTGGGGAAACAAGTGTCGGTTGCGCATCGGCCGGTATCGGTGGGGTTGGGATGGGTGGGGGATTATTGGGCGATGTTTGGGTGTTGAGTGGGTGGGTTGGGTTTGGGTTGTTTAGGGTGTTGGTTGGGGTTTTAGGGGGCTAGGTTTTTGTGGGTTGGTGGTTTTGGGTGGTTGGGTTTGTGTTGGGTGGGTTGGGTTGAGTGGGTTGTGTAGGTTTAGGGGTTTGTGTAGGGTCTTGGTTTTTGTGGGTTGGGGTTTGGTGGTTGAGTGGGTGGTTTGGGTTGAGTTGGTTGGGGTGGGGTTGAGTTGGTTGTGTAGGTGGGGTTAGTGTTTTTTGGGTTGGTGGTTGAGTGGGTTTTGTGGGTTTTTGGTTTAGGTGTGGGGTGGGTTGGGTGTAGTTGGGGGTTTAGGGCTAGGTTTTTGTGGGGGTTGGTTGGTTGGGGTGGGGTTTGGGTTTGGGTCTAGGTTTTTGGTGGGTTGGGTGGGTTGGAGAAGGTGGGTTGGTTCGGGTTGGTTGGGGTGGAGAGCCGGTTCGCAGGTGTGGGGTTGGATTTTGGGGTTACAAAAGGGGGTTTAGATGGTAAAGTAGATGTTAATAATAAAGAGTGGGTCTAAGAATGTGGGTTGGTTTTGCAGGCACGTCAGCAGTTGACGATGCGTGATAGGATGCCTCCACTATTGAGTCGGATGAGGCCACACATATCTGCGGCGCATTGGGCCATCATGCACGAGGTGGGACTCGGCGGGGTCCAGAGGTACAGAGCGATAGAGAGAGATCACAGTCTGATGGTCGCCCTCATCGAGAGATGGGATCCGGCGGCCAATGTGTTCCATCTACCGACCGGGGAGATGAACCACACATTAGAGGATGTGTATCGCATCCTGCGGCTTACCGATCGAGGAAGAGGCCATTTTCCAGGTAGATTCAGAGACTTGCCATGGATAGCATACTGCAGGTTTTTGGGGATGCAGCCGCGCTTCTTACGTATCATAGCGCGAGCATTGGATATGGTGATATGTACCGGCGCACCACAGACATGAGACAACGGCTTGCCGTGTTGATGATGATAGGGATCACCTGCTTCGCCCTCCCGGATTCAGAGGGAGGCCGCTTCCCACGGGCATTGATGGGGGTGCTGCTGGAGATGGTGGAGGAGCACACACCTGTTTTGCATGGGCACCAGTGTATCTGGTGCAATTATACAGGGAGTTATGGGGCTATCGCCGGAGGAGGCGATTTTGGTATTTGTTCTACATTTTTGTTGCACTGTTGGGCATACGAGCCATCGTATGCATCAGGCCAGTAGGGCTACCCCAGCAGCCAGGGCCACAGGTCGTTATATACCGATATGGCTTTCAGAGGTGGTTGGGGGTCGTGGGCCAGCCACGAGTAGTTGTTGCAGGTCGTAGACATGGGTGTAGTCTATTATAGACACTTGCTAGAGGGCCTTACAGCAGTAGACATTGTATGGAGACCCTACAGAGGTCACCAGCCTGGCAGAGGAGCCCGCGTACAGCTGCGCCTGATCCAGTATACATTCTGGATAGCAGGACGAGGCCCGGGAGAGTACGAGCGGATACCCCTAGAGAGGGTACGCAGGCAGATGGGGCTGCGACAGGACGAGCCACCTCCCTTCCCTCAAGGTATACATGAGGGATGATGTAGAGGCCCCACTGCCTAGCGCCGCAGCCTTGGGATCCAGACTGGGTAGCGGAGAGACCAGCATGTGAGGGTGTGATGGATGATGCTGGGTGCACGGAGCATACAGGGTATGGTGGGCTAGGCAGAGAGCAGCGAGGATAGTACCGCCTGCGCAGCCAGACTTGGCTACAGTTACGGGTAGAGAGAGATCAGCTCCGTGGTAGGTGCAGCTATTACAGGGACAGTTGACTACTGCACAGGCACAGATAGGGGTCTTTACAGGGGCAGCTAGCCCAGGCTCAGGTACAGGCACAGGCAGGCACCACCACTTCAGCAGCACAGCCACAGTGGCAGGTACAGGTACAGGCAGCCGTGCCAGTAGTACAGCACAGCCACAGCCCAGATACCACCACGGCCACAGGTGCAGGTACAGGCATAGGCAGCACCACCACCAGCACCACAGCCACAGGTGCAGGTACAGGCTCAGGGGTATTGGTTGTTAGGTGCCAGGGGACCAGCCCCAGTTCCTTCAGTGGCAGTGGCGAGATCGCTATATGGAGGTGAGAGCAGAGGCCCGATACTATCAAGATATTCTTGATAGTACCGGAGTCGAGTATCAGGCATATGCAGCTCATAGAGCAGAGACCTCGTACAGCCAGAGATCTCAGGGAGGAGCACCACAGCTAGCGTGTTTGTGACAGGCAGGAGGCGAGAGGCACCACAGGGACCAGCAGGGAGAGGTGCCGAGGGCGGTGGGGAGAGCTGATAGATCCCTGACATGGTTTTGTATAGGGACATGGGCACCGGTCTGCGAACCGGTTGTATTGATAGAGGCCTGCGTGCCTACACTTATTCATTTGTTTTGATTCATTTATTTATTATATACCGGCCTGCGAGCCGAGTACAGGTTTGTATATTTGATACCGGCCTGCGAGCCGAGATATTTTTGATATGAGAGACGGCCTGCGAGCCGAGTCGAGATTTTTTGTAGGTATTGCGGCCTGCGTGCGACGACTTTTTGGTATGGTATGAGATCACAGAGGCCCCGATGTTAGGGCACATTGTATTTTTGAAAATTTGTATATATATAGAGACGATGTTTTGATCCACATGCAGTGTTCAAAAATGTGTTTGAAATATGTGGTTAATGGCTGGTAATATATAGAATGTGTGATGAGTTTAATTGACATGTTGATAGATGGATGATGCTGATGTTTTTGTTTTTTGTTAACGTATATATGAATGTCAGGTTATGCGATGGGGATGAATTGGTGGTTTTGTGACATTGTGATATATGTAACTGATGAGTTGGATCCAATGATGTATAGATTGATAGTTTCTTGATATCCGTAGTTGATGGTTTGTGTGTATTTGTATAAAATAAATGATGTTTTAATGAAATTGTAATGTTATATGTGTGGTGGATGAACAAAATGTGGTAAATGGTGTGGTTTATGCAGGAAAAGAGGCGGGCACGACAAAAATTTAGGTGAGAAATGAAGAAAAGAACGCTGTTTCAGAAAAGATAGGTGTGTAACCGATAGTGGGTAAAACCGATATCTCGGTAGCTAATAGACCGATATCGGTTAAGATAACCGATACCGGTTATTTAGGTATGAGCTTTTCTAAAAATAGAAAAGCTAGGTGTGGCAACTTAAGTTTTAATTTTAGAGCCATGCAAGAGGTTAAATACGCGAACGCGGACGCTTTTTGACGACTGAGACAGGTATTTGCATGAGAGATTTGGGTGAGAAGGAGAAAAGAGACAAGGAAAGTAAATGTGATCGAGGTTCAGAAGGCAGAAAGACAAAGTTTGAAAAGGGTGGTGATCATGGCAGAACGAGGATAAGCATCAGCGAGGCAAGGACAAGAGGGAAGACAAGGGCCACCTCAAGCTACTGCAACCCAAGAGGTACGGTGTTTTGTTTGTGATTTGACTACTGCATGTTTTCGTGAATAAGATGGGGAGAGTAGGTGGGTAGATATGAGAAAGAAAACATGATATAACAAGGGTTGCAGGTGAGGTAAGTGTTACAGGGTAGGCAATCAGGGTTCCAGGATGTTTTTGTCTGTATATAAAAATAAATAACGAGCAAATTATTGTCGTAGGTGGTGTTTTAGGGAAGGTGTATAAAGTGACAGTGACCGGTAGCGGTTAGGGAGAAACGGTATCGGTTATTCAAACCGATATCGGTTATGTATAACCGTACCGGTTACTGGAGAGAAATTTCCAGAATGTTTGAAAAAGACCCTAATGGATTGAATGGTTGTTTGTTGTTTTGGATGTATGCAGGCAGAGGCAGGGTTGAGGATGAATGATGTGTGCCAGCGCTGTTGTCGCAAATCCGAGCGGATGTAACACCAGTGGAATGGACATTGATAAATCGTTGGGGGTTAAGTGGAATCCGTTTATTATTCCCGAATCGCACGTAACCATGGTATGTTCCAGCGTGCTGATTGAGAGATGGAATCCTGAGACAAATACCTTCTATCTGCCAAACCTTGAAATGACAGTAACACTTTGGAAGATGTGTTTCGTATATTGAGACTCCCTATTACAGGAGAACCAGTATATCAGGCACTACCTAGCGCGGGGGCAGGGGCAGCGATTAACAGAAGTGTTTTGGTCCATATGCACGGAGACTTAACACGACAAAGCGAGGTTTGTCATTCACATATGGGGTAATGTATGCAGCACACCCTGAGGAGACAAGGTTAGACAGTTGATTTATGATAGCGGTAGGGTATATCGCGTTACCGAGGGCAGAAGGGGGAAGATTTTTCCAAAGGCATTGAATGGTGTTATTTGGGAGATGATAGAAAGGAACGTGAATTTTTGCATGGGCACCTGCATATTTGGCGGAGCTATACAGGGGTTTATGGGCTTGTAGGCGAAATCACAGGACAACGTTGGATTGCTCATACTTATTTTTTTTTTACACTGTTGGGCCCTATGAGCACATTGTTTTGTGTGACCAATAGGCCGATCCATCCAGGCAGGAGAGACCGGAGTACAGAGGTTTGGGATTCCAGATGATGGGTCCAGACAGAACAAGAGGCAAGATCTCAGGCCGTGCCGGGTGACATTGAGTATTACAGGCAGGTATGGGAGAGGGTTTGACGGTTGCGGATATCTGTTGGAGGCCCTACGGGAAACTATATGGTAACCGAGAACATAGCTGAGGAGTTGAGAGGGTGTAGAGCGATTGAGGTGGATCGCGGGGCACAGGCCAGGGTGAATATGAGAGGATTCCTATAGATCGCGTGCGGCGACAATTTGGATTTGTGCAGGACATACCACAGGCTTATAGACCATATATGAGGATCGATGCCACCGAGCAAGCATCTCGCGCACCCCTCCCCGGCCAACACCTCCAGAAGGGCCCGAGGAGATAGCTGCCATGATCGCAGTGTAATGGATGCAGGAATGACAGAGGCCTATAGATTATGGTGGGTAGCAGACTGAGAGTGTACGTGAGCGACACCTGACATAGCTGTGATTACAGCAGAGAGGGATCATCTGCAGCGTTTGGTTCAGCAGCTCCAAACGCAGGTGAATGAGACAAGAGGATTGTTAGTTTTGGTTGCGGAGTCACGGGCGGCGAGACTAGAGGCTGGAGTTTCTCCATGCGAGAGGGCAGTATTCATATGTTACAGGAGAGATTGGCAGATCAGTGGGCGGTACCAATAGCCGTCGGTAACCTTTGAGGACAGAGAGGCCTGGCGAGAGGGGTCGACGATCACGATCATCACCTAGGTCGGGATGAGGGCGTGAGGGTCTAATAAATGTTAGCAAGGTATGAGAATAAATAAGAGTACCGACCTGCGTGTCGATTGATATAGAAGATGTATTTGTTTAACATCTAAATAAAACGAGATATGTATGTTGATTTGCGTTATAATAATAAGAATGTTTTGTCGTTTTGACTTTCGGTGTTTTGAAAAAGGATCAAAGAGGAATGTGATTAAATAGAAATACACAAAAATATTTATATTTACCACACATGATAGTGTTATGGTAGGGGATGGTCGAGCTAACCTTGGGAGACCCCATGTCTCCTGAAGTGCTGCCTACAAATAGCCCATTGCACAAAGCAAGGAGGGCCTCAGACCGATGTAGTTCTCCCTTAGGGATCAGGGAGGGGTGAATTTAGGCAATTTGGTATGGTTTAGGCAATTGGTCGTTGGTAAAAAAAAAAATTAATATTGGTAAGGTAAGGTTGATGTTGTGGTACTGGGTTGGTGCTGTAGGATAATGTTGTTGTGTAGGTATAGGTAAAAACCGAAGGTTAGCCTACCCAAGTAGTAGGGAATAGTGTCCTGATTAGATCAACACACAATCCTAGATGCGAGGCAAAGCGGAAAGAGTGCTCCGTAGGTGATAAAGAGCTAAACAAACACACAACGTAGAACGAGCCTGAAGCCCTAAGTGCCGTGCATAGACGAGAAGTCCATAGTTGAAAGAGTTGTATGATCACAATATATCAGGTGTACGTTTACGTCCCTTGAGTTGAAACAAATGGTGAGGTGATGTGGATGATATAGCTGAGGTACACAAGAACTTGTTACAATGAAAGAAAGAACCTACCCTAAAGAGACAAGTCATGACCCAAAAAGTTCTTTTGAATGAGGCTTTTATTTTATTGAATGTAGACTGATCGATGCGGGAAGTCTACAAGGGATATTGATTGTTTTATATTCTTGAGGCTTCACGAAGCTGATCAATGCGAGAAGCTTCGTGATAAAGGCTGACTGTGTATAGCTTGTCCTTCGGGGAGCAGTCTATTTATAGTAGCAGAGATGATTTTAGTGCATAGCTGTCCTTCAGGGGAGCAGTCTATTATAGTAGCAGCACATAGTTTGGCATATAGCTGTCCTTCGAGGGGAGCAGTCTATATTTAATTTTAGATGACTAGATGTTCTTTTGGCGTGAAGCATCTAGTTTAGTAGGAAGTTTTGACTCAAGAAAATCCCTTAAAATATGGCTTATTTTTAATACTTTGAAGTCATGGACTAGACTAAAAAGGGGAAGGGCAAAATCATCAAGGGGAGGTGCGAAGTGATTTTGATTTTATTCGGAGATATAGAAAACAAAGTGTATGTAGTGGGTAAATGAGCTCAAGGGACGAGCAGTAGGTAGATAAGAAGTGATATAACACTAGTTTATTCAACAGTAGAATGGGCGAAGATGAAGGCATTAAAGGGGTCAGGCTCAGGTTTACCATTAAGCGAAGCTAAACGATAAGTGCTGATCCATAGGTGTGAGTGATTATATAAGGCCCAATTCCAATTGGGAGCAAATTTTCCACGTTTGCTCTTTTCTAGTTTGGTGACAGTTGATTCTCTTTGAGGACAAGATCACCAACCTTAAGGTACGCTCATGAAGTCGCTTATCAATAAGCACGCTTGATGCATTTTTGATAGATTTGAAGGTGATCGAGAGCTGTAAGACGTCGTTCGTCAAGAAGCTCCAATTGGGCTAACCACTCTTGGCGGAAATCATCGTTGGTGAGAATATCCTTGAAGAGATATTCTAAGGAGGTTTATTTGATTTATTTCGAGAGGCAAAAACAGCCTCGGTACGTGTTATACCAAAGAAAAAGGTGTGGCATTAGTGGAGGTACGAATGCTAGTACGATAAGCCCAAAGGGCAAGGGAATGTGATCGTGCCAATTTCTTCCAGATTCATTTGACAAACTTTCATGAGGATTTTGGTTCGAGTTTTATTAGAAGATCGCCTGACCATTGGCCTGCGGATAAGAAAGGTGATGAGAAACTAAGTTTGATACCAAAGTTGTCACAAAGGTTTTGTAACAACTTGTTTTTGAAAGATTTACCATTATTTGTTATTAGGCGATGAGGAATACCAAAACGACAGATAATGTGATGGTTAATGAATTCGACAATTTTTTCTTTTTTGATTGACATGAGTGGGATGGCCTCCACCCATTTTGTGTAATATTCGGTCGCTGTGATTATCCAACGGTGACGTTGTGAAGAGGTCGGGTGAATCTCACCAATAAGGTCTAAACCCCATTGTGAGAAAGGCCAAAGATCACGAGCGACTTGTAGCGGGTGGCTAGGAGTATGTTGAAGATTGGCATGTTGTTGACACATGACACAACGCTTAACATATTCGTAGCAGTCGTTATTGAGAGTAGGCCAATAATAACCTAGGCGAAGGATTCGTTTAGCCACGGCAAGGCCACTAAAATGTCCACCACAAATCCCATCGTGTACTTGTTGGATGGTATGAGTGGCCTCAGCGTTGGTCAGACAGTGAAGGAGGATGCCATCAAAGCCACGTTTATAGAGGAGTCCTCCCATGACAACATAACGCGAAACACTTTTAAGAAAAGCACGTTTTCCGTTACTAGTAAGGTCAGGTGGGAGTACCGAGATTGTAAGGTAGTCGTGAAATTGGTAGGACCAAGTATCCTGCGAATTAGTAGACACAGTATTTATCATGCAAACTACCGGGGTTGAATAGGATGGTGCAAAAAGTTGCTGGACCACAACGAATAATTCAGAGTCAGTTAGTGCGGCGGGAATCTGCGAGGATAAGCAAGCCATAGTATCTGCAAATTTGTTAGTGGAGCGGGGAATGGTTTGGATAGAATAGTGAGTAAATAAGGTTAGAAGTGATTCCACGTGGTGTTTGTACTTCTGAAGTTCCTCGTTTTTACATTGGTAGCTGCCCATAACTTGATTGACTACCAATTGAGAGTCACCAAAGATATTGATAGATTTAATGCCTAAGTGTATCGCAACTTGGAGACCCAGAACAAGGGCCTCGTATTCCGCTGTATTATTAGTGCAGGGGAAATCAAGCCGGAATGAAAGAGGCATAGGTTCAACGTCAAGAGGGATGAGAACAACGCCGGCTCCTCCACCGCGCTGGCACTTAGATCCATCGAAGAAGAGGGTCATTTGATACGACTCTTCTCCGAGCGAAAGAGTGGCGATGAGTTCGTCGGGGAAGGTAAAATTGGTAAATTGTTCCCCAGGTAGAGGGGCCTCCGCAAGTTGGTCTGCAAGAGTTTGTCCTTTGATTGATTTCTGTTGTATAAACTCAAGGTCAAGGTCGGCGAGGAGCATGAGCCATCGAGTGATGCGTTGGTTTAGGTGTGGTTTGGCGTACATATAATGAATGGGGTCTGTGTTGGTGATGACGAAAGTTTTGTGATTCAGGAGGTAATGTCAGAGTTTGGTGGCGACGAATGATAGGGCCAGGCACAATTTTTCTACATGTGTATACCTAGTCTCGTAATCCACGAGGGTACGACTTATATAATAAACGGCCTGCTCTCGGCGTGCCGAGTCTCGATGTGCGAGCATAGCTCCTATAGCATGGTCAGTGGCGGAAAGATAAAGGTAGAAAGGGCGGTCGTCCTGGGGTGGGATAAGCACGGGTGGCTGCAAGAGATACGTTTTGAGAGCTTCGAAGGCTTGGTGACACTCCTCACTCCATTGGAAGGCAACATCCTTTTTTAGAAGGTGATGAAAAGGGTGACATCGATCCAAGAGTTGGGAGATGAAACGCTGGATGGATTGAAGTTTACCCTGCAAACTACGCAATTGTTTGAGGTTTTTGGGTGGGGGCATTTCTAGGATAGCTTTTACTTTAGATGGATCGACCTCAATGCCACGCAAAGAGACGATAAAGCCAAGAAGTTTTCCCGAAAGAACACCAAAGACACATTTCTTCGGTTGAAGGCGGACAGAATATTGTAACAGGCGATCAAAAATAATGGTTAAAACATCGATATGTTCACTACGATGTTTAGACTTGCCAAGAAGATCGTCGACATAGTCTTCAAGGATAGTGTGCATAATGTCATGAAAAATGTAGGTCATAGCCCGCTGATAGGTAGCACCAGCATTCTTAAGGCCAAATGGCATGACACGATAACAGAAGGTTCCCCAAGGAGTTATGAAGGCAGTTTTGTGTTGATCGGCAGGGGCAACCAAAATTTGGTTGTATCCTGAAAAGCCATCCATGAGAGAAAGCATTTCATGGCCCGCAGTGAGATCAACAAGTTGATCAATACTTGGGAGGGGGAAGTCATCCTTGGGGCAAGCAAGGTTAAGATCCTGGAAATCTGTGCATATCCGAAGTCCCCCTGTCGCTTTAGTGACAGGTACGATGTTAGAAATCCATTGAGGATAGTCAATAGGAAAGATGAAGGAAACAAAAAGGAGTCGTTGGAGCTCCTCTTTGACCAAGAGAGCAATGCGTGGATGCATTTTTCTCAATTTCTGTTTGACTGGTTTGGAATCGGGGTTTAGGGTGATGTTATGGATGGCAATGGTAGGATCAATTCCTGGCATGTCAGCGTAAGACCATGCGAAAGCTTGGTTGCGAGCACGGAGAAAGGTAGAAAAGGCGGCTTGTTCTGATGTGTTAAGGGATTGTCCAATCTTCACTATGTGAGGATCTTCCTCCGTGTGGATATTGATTTCTATAGTAGATTCGTTCAGCACAGTTTGGGTTTCAGATGGTAGGGCGCGTTGAATATAAGAATCATCCACGCCCAGGTAAGTGAGGATGGAGTCGTCATCCTGGCACTCAACAACATTAATCGAAGGCGAATCTTCTTCGATCATGTCTGGATATAGAAGGGGAATGGAAGATGGGTCCTCATTATCGCGTTGATAAGTGAGAGGACCTATGAAGATGGTATTTATGAAAAAAAAAGTTAGGAGGGATAGATTCAGGGTCCATCGGTTCTGTGGGTGATGATGGCAAAGTGGGTGATGATGGTTCGGTGGGGGCAATGTCTTCTTCTTCCAGGATACAGCTGATAGGAGGTGTCTCTTGTGTAGATGTTTCGGAAAAACTGAGACCACTTCGATCATTATGTTTGCGTGTGGTCACGGGAATGAGTGTATGTCGGCCTTGTTCGTAAAGGCCAAAACCAAAGCCTTTCCACGCACAGCGAGTCAAGAAAGTGAGAGCGAAGCGACGATTTGTCAGGTATTGAAAATCGGATTGGAAGGGAACCACCCCAAGAGGAGGTTCAGGGGTAATGGAGGATGCGTCAACACCCCCATACGTTAGGTTAGTGCGACAATGGAGTGGTCCGTAAGAGATTACCTCCCCCACGCGACGGTCGTAGGTGGGATGTGCATGTAATTGTCCATACTCTTGCGGGGTAGGGAAAGAACTAACGTTATATAGGCGGTACTCCCCCAGCGTGAGGTGATGAAAAACATCTACTAAGGGGTCGGAGGTTGGGATGTTAGCTGCGGGAAGAGAAGTGGTTTGTGCGACGGTGGTTTCATCAGTTGAAGGCGTAGGTGCAGTTGAGGTGGATGGTTGAGGTACATTTGAAGAGGATGGTTGGGTTGAATGTATGGGTGTCTTAATTGGTATAAGCACATCGTTTGGGCGGTATAACATATTGCAAGTTTTGAAGGGGGGAGGATCAGCTTTTACAGTGTAGGACTTCCCCTCGTACTCAAATTTTATGCATCGATGTAATGTTGAGGGAACGCATCCCATGGCTCGAATCCAAGGACGACCCAGCAATATATTATATTGGAACTCTCCTTCAAGGACATAGAAGAGTTCGGGTAAAGTACGTGGGCCTACGCGAATGTTGAGGATCACGGTGCCTAAGGTAGAAGTAATAGCGTCATTGAATGACCGCAACATGATGGGGTTGGCACACATGCAACTAGAAGGGATGTTCATTTATTGGAAGGCTTTTAAAGAGATGATGTTTAGGCTAGCGCCCCCGTCATTCATAACCCGACGTACTCGAATGTCTCAGACGTAAGCGGAAATGAAAAGGGCAGGGTCAGGGTCTTTTGCACCAAAGTTGATAATTTCATCTTCCGAGAAACTAACTGCAGTGGCTTGTTGTTTTGAGACAGAAGTGGTGGGGGAGATGGATTGTTTGGTGAGAGAGGCAACGTGATTGGGTGTTAGAATGGAGGCAACGGGTAGGGTTTCGTTGGGTAAAACCTCTATCCCTTGAAGGATCTCAACGAGAGCTTGTCGATGAGATTCAGAAGTCTGAATGAGATCATATAGTGTCATTTTTACGGGCGATTGATGAAGCTGTTTGATCATGGTTCGGTGGGCAACTCCATTAGAGACGGGATAGGCAGGTCCGCGAATAACCACTTTAGGTGGTGGTGTAATCGGGATGGTTGAAGGAGAAAGAGATGCCGCAGGTGTGTTTTCTTTCGCTTTCCCATTGTTTTTCTGTCCTCGAGTAGCGACACTAATCATATTAATCTCGTAGATCTGAGATGAGGAAGATGGTTGGGATAATTCATGGTCTTCAAGAGGTGGGGTGGTAATAATGATAGATCTTGGTGAGGCGGGGATAGATGATATAGTAGAGGGAATTGATGCTAGAGGTCTCTCCCTTCGTAAGTTGTCTTTCTTAATCTTTCTATCCGGGAGAGGTGACTGACGAAGGATGGTTTTTAGAGCTTTGCATCCCTCCACATCATGTCCTGGTGTGCGGTGATAAGCGCAGATTTTAGATTCATCGTAACCCATAGGTCGGGGTTTAGACGGGTTATAAGGTCTAAGTGGAGGTAGGGAAATGGTCGCATTCTCCACCAACATAGCAAGGATTTTGGCGTAAGATCCTTTGAGGGGGTCAAAATCGGATGAGGGTGTTGGTTGTGTGGGTTTTGGTAATGTTTGGGCGTGGTTGGTTCGTACAGGTGGTGGTTTAGCCGAGGGGTGCTGACACATGTTTTTTACTAAACATGGTTTCTTTGACACAGAAGTTACGTTCAGCTGGTTAGATGATGAGGCTATAGATGGCATGGTAGCGAGAAACAACCACGGAGAAAGGGGAGTGACAGAAAATAAATCCTTTGATGATGGGATTGGTTTAGGGTTGATAGGTGGACCGGATACGCGGGGTAACGATGTTGTGATACCCTTTGATCTCTGTATAGGTGTAGAAGGCGTAGGTCGTTTTGCAGAAAACAAAGGAGGTATGATATATTGGTGTAATGTGGAGGGATGAGGTCCCAATATGGAAGGTGGGTGTGACGATGAAGGTTTTAATTGTGATAGAGGCCCGGATTGCGTTCGTCTCCTAGGTGGCGGAACGGATTTATTTTTGGATAGATCGAGTCGCTTAGGCGGGTGTGTTAGACTGGGCATTGGTGAGGTCCCAAGCATAGGGGAAGATCTGGTTAAGTTGATAGAAGTGGATGGGGCATTTGGTAGAGGTGAGGGGGGGTGAAGGCGAGAACAGGGGCATTTTAAGCTTCTGTAAGCACTTCGGGTAGATGGTGGAGACATCAGGATCAGTCATTTGCATTTGAGTAGAAAAAGGGGTACTCAAACGTTCCCATAGGGCCTGTCTATCTTCTGTGGAATGACAGTCTCCAGGTGTGATTTGTAATTTTGGTACGGAAGAAAGGTGGGTTGTAATTCCAGTCCATTGCGGGTGTGACACAGGAGGCAGATGAGGCACTGTATCAATAGATGTTAGGAGGTCAACCGGTCGTTGAAAAGATTTAGGCGATGAGGGACTAATAGGTAGGAGGGCGTGTTCGGGAGATCTGTCATGTTAAAGAATGTGGTGATGTTAGTGTAAGAGATTTCTCGTCTAAGGATGTCAAAAGGAGTGGTGAGCCTTCCTCTTGTGTAGCAAGAGTGGTATAAGGGGACGTTTGGGAAATAGATAAATTAGATAGCATCCGCTCACAGTCTTGTAGGGATGTGGTGTAAGAAGACTCATTGATGGGAAGGGAAGCCTGGGCAGTTAACTCTTCTATGGGTAAAGGAACGATTTCGCTTTGGCTTGATGGTGGTAAAGGAGGTTCGGGCTCCTGTGTTAGTGAAGAGGCTTGATTCAAAATTTTCTCGATAGAGGCTTTTGGCTAAGAATCGAAGACTGCATGGATCTCATGAACACTCTCCTCAGCTAAGATATCTTGGTTCACGTTGCTGCTGGACGAGTGATTCGGGAATGGCTTGTTGAAAATTTTTAGATTTCGGTTAGCAGGGGCGTTAGGATTATCGAGTGTTATATCCCTTGCGTCAACCATTTCCTGCACTATGTTTTTCAACATCTTGCAGTTTTCATGACTATGTCCTTTTACGCGGTGAAAGTTACAAAAGTCATTTTCTTTGTACCAGGAAGGTATTGCGCGGGTGGAGTCAAACCCAGACTGAGGTTTAACAGGGGGCAAGGTGATAGCCCCAGCTTTGAGTAATTTCTCCAATATCACACCATAGGTTTCTCCCAAGGGAGTGTAGCTGATGGGTTCGGCTTTGTATTTATAGGTGGTTTTTGGTGGAGTATTGGACGGTGGTTGGGATTTGACCATCACCGCGTGGACAGCTCCTTTTGATTTAGAAGAGGTGGACGCGTGAGGAGTGGTGGTATTTGGTTTATTGGTAGAATCAGGAGTTCGGAAAGTGGAGTTCTTGTTGCGCAACCGCAATTTCTCTTCCTCTAAGGCTCGAATTTCTAATTTTCGAGCCATAGTAAAGGCCTTGTCGAATGTACGGAAAGTTTGGATTTGGAGGGTAGGGGAGATGTGCTTAGTGCAGGCCCGCGTAAAGAGTTCGATAAGTTCGGTTTGAGGCAAGGCATACGTAAGTTGGTTGATAAGGCCCCACCATCGTC
Source organism: Taxus chinensis (assembly GCA_019776745.2). Lineage (NCBI taxonomy): Eukaryota > Viridiplantae > Streptophyta > Pinopsida > Cupressales > Taxaceae > Taxus > Taxus chinensis. The sequence continues at coordinate 164,020,342 of CM034146.1, read as the reverse complement.
CAACGAAATCTGCGATAGATTCGTCCTCAAATTGTCGGATGGCATAAAGGTCGGTGATAGATACTTTCTTAGCAATGTTAATGGAGAAATGATCCAAGAAAGATTGGGCTAGTTGGTTAAAAGAGAAGATCGAGTGCTGGGTTAAAGCACTGTACCACTCCAGGGCGGGTCCTGATAAGGACATAGGGAAGGTGCGGAGTAACAAGGCGTCATTATGGGCAATCAAATAACAAGCATGTCTAAATGATCGCAAGTGTTGTTGAGGATCCTCCTTACTATTAAAACGAGTAAATTTCGGCAACTCCCATTGAGGGGGATATGAATGAAGGGGGACAGAAGGGTGAATGGGCTCTCGACAAACTTGTTCGTATGTCAAGGCGCTACGACTTCCCGAAACCGAAGCCTCCAGATTTTGCATTTTGTCCATCATTTGTTTGATGAAATCAGTGGTTGGATGAGATGATGGTGCACCAGAATAGGGATGTCCCATATAAGGTGTTGAGGTTACTGGATACGTGTATGGGAATGAAAAGGTAGGCGGAGCTTGAGAAGGAAAGCTCGTGTGGATAGGTGGCAGAGAGCAAGTCATGAATGGAGCAGTCTGCAAAAGAGATGAGGTAGGGGCAGTTGGTGGTAACGATACGTGGGGTCCAAGATTAACAAAAGGAAAGCTAATCGGGGTGGTATGAACCTCTGCAGCTGTCAGATTGGGAGACGGGGCTAGAGATGCAGGAAGCAAGCCGGTATTACCAGGCGGAGTGGGAGCCAAATGAGCAGCTATACTGATAGGCATACCTACAAGGAGCTGACCATCAGGTGTACGGTCAGGGGTATGAGACAAATAGTATTGTACAGCGCTGGAATTAGCATCCAGAAACTTGGCAAAGTCCTTATCTCCCACCGGAATTTTAGGAACCTCACTGGTATCAGTAGGATTCCCCACAGAAGGTGAAGGGGGTGATTCAGGAAAAGAAACAGAGCAAGCGTGTGAAACCATGGCGGCGGCTTGCTTTCGAGTGATAACAACCATGGACAGCAGTTCACGGTAAAGTTTCAATCTATCAAGAACAAAAACAACCCCAGAATGATGAATTTGGCAAGTTGCTGGTTTGTCAGGGGCTGATGGAGACAGTAACCGATATCGGTTTACTAACCGCTGTCGGTCACAGGGGAAACGACGTCGGTCCCTTAACCGATGCCGGTGTTAAAAATCTAGGATAAGAAGATACAAAGGGCTGCTAATTTGATTTTTAGCAACGTTGAGTATATTTATTAACTTATTGATCACAAAAGACAGAGTATGGCAGAGAAAACAGAACAACAAACAAGCAGGATGCACACGCAAATCCAGAGATTAACCTTAGGGTTAATTTTAATTATTGTGGGCTTATGCCTTTAGATGTAAAATGATGTCAGAATCCTAAACAAGAGACTTAGGGGAAATGTCAAGTTGTTTTGGCTTATAAGGTTACCTCAATCGGGCGGAGGAATACCGCGGAAAAAAGAGGGGATGTTTGAGCTGTTGTGTTAATTGTGAAGTGATTCGGTATGTGTTGTGCAGTGAATGTAAGATTAATTTCCTGTCAATACCGTGGATATCACCCCCACGTGTACGACCTGTTACTTAATCTATGTTCACTAGAATTGAAAAACAACAGGCAGGAATGCAATGCATGTGTTTTAAAACCCAAATCGAAAGTGATATTCGATGAAGCAAAAGAGATGACTTTTACTAATGCAAGATGCAAAAACAAAGCAAGTTTTTTTTACCAGAATAATAAAATACCTTGTGAATATCTCTAGAAGAAGAAAACAGCAAGTATGCTCCCTATATGAAAGCAAGCAAGAAATAAAGATAAACTCAAAATGGGTCCCAGCGGGCGTGCCAAAATGTTTCACTCGGAAATGCTTCGTTCCTTTTAGAAACAGATAAGGTTAGGGTTAGGAGGAATACCTGTAGAATGTCGAGATGATGTGCGCGTACCGTAGAGAAAGATCAGGTTGACTGCGGAGAACTCCTTTTTGTCTGGGAAGGACTACCTGCAAATAAGAACACAAGACCAAAAGATTTGATTAAACAATAAATGAGGAAACTGCCTTGGGCCCAGGAAATGTAAAAATTCCTTTCGAAGGTGGTCAGTTTCCCTGCTAACGTGAATTAACACAAAAGACTGTAAAATACCAATTAAATTGCTTGGGTGAACTGGGTAGGGGAAAGGCTGTTTTTCCTGGTTTTTGATCAAAGGAACCGATGCCGGTTACCTATAACCGATGCCGGTTACTGATAACCGATACCGGTGGGTTCTAGGATCTTCTGGGCTGGTTGTGGTGTTTGTAATGGCTGGTTTTTGGATATTATAAGGAAATGGGATGGTTAGAAGCAAAAGAATGACAGTTAGAGGCAATGGTACGTTGGATAATGGATTCAGAAACGGATTTGGGAGGACTGTAATTCCAAAAGCATAAGAAATGTTATAATGGAGGACATGCAAGATGTAACTTACTGGTTTTGATGAAGGTGCAAGTTGATCTCCTTTGCTGTAAACACGCCTAGTATTTTCACTCGTCTCTGCTTGGTCAAGTGAAGATCTGGACTCTATTCGTCGCTCGCAATGCCCTCACTGTTGATCCAGAAATCCTTCCACTGATCTCCAAAATGAAATTCCGATTTGTTGTTTTGGTTTGGGGAGCCCATTTACAGGGAACCGATGGCAGTTGTGTAACCGACGGCGGTCGAGTAAAAACCGGCATCGGTTAGGAAAAAGTAGGCTATTTTTAGTAAAATAGCCCACCTTCCCTGTTTTTCTCCCGAGGGATCAGTTGCGGGCTTGGTCAAGTGGCTAGAAGGTCGGCTTTGGGTGTGAGTAAGGAGGCATTAGTTATGGATGTGAGTCTAGACCAAGTCATGGGTCCTAATTAGGTTAGTTTAGGGTTAGGGCTAGGTCATGGTGAGGTGGCCAAGTGAGGTGGCGGGTAAGGCGATGTGGATTTATCAATTATGAGGTAATTAATAAATAATTGTGTAAGGTTTAGGTAATGAGGTTAGGTTGTGAAATGGGATGCGGGTCACAAGGGGTCGTAAGACACGAATTTGGTGTCTACACCTCCACAGGTTACACAGAATAAAATCATTAGCAACAAATCACCATTACCACCTTCCATGGAATCATCCAAAGAAAAAATAGACTCACTAGTTGCCAAAGAGCATGCTACTATACCAAGTAAGTCTTTTGATTCTTCTTCTAGCTTAAAGGTTAAGCCCCCAGGGAAAAATTCAAAGGTGAATCATGCAAGGAAAAATTCAAAGCAGACGAGCAGGCCATCGGGGCACTTTTGGAAATTTAACCAAATTCCCAAAAGTGAAGTAAAAGTTTCAAAATGCTCAGTGGCTCCACCAAGGTCTTGGGCCCTTCTTTAAAAATTCAAAGCCAGAGAGTGGAACAACAGAGAAATTTAATGTTTTGAGCCTTATTGAAAAAGGGTTAAAAGTCATAAAGTGACTCGTAGCTCTAATCATGCTATGAGGAAAAAGTCAAATATTAAGCTCACGTCAAAAGGTCAAAGTGGGGAGGTGGAGCAATTTGTGCTTTTGAGCCCACATTAAGAAAAGGTAAAATTATAAAAGTGACCCGCAATTCTATCTACACTCAAATAAGGCCACATGTACAAACCATATCAAAGGCGGAAGGGTGGACATAAATGTCTAAAAATGCCAGTTTTCTATAAAGGCATCCTCCACACCGCTCCAATAAGTTTCTCCCACATGGTCGGTTCTAGTTTAAAGTTTTGAAGGAAAGATGAACGGTTAAAATTCAAAGTTACAAAGTGAGTGTAACGGATGCATTATGAAAAGTCTAGTTTTTTCACCATTGGCATTTCTTTGCGAATCAAGTATCTGAACGGACGGGAATGATTGAAAATAAATTGTAAACCATTTTTTGCTAACAAAGAATAAGTTGTAACCATTTCTTGGATACTATTTAATGGCTTCTTTACGCCATTGTCAAAGTTTGGTGATTGATCTTGTAAACTCACGAGTGCATTGTACTTAGAGAAAACAAAGGAGATAACCATTTTCTTCTACTTTCCTCCATTCTCAAATTTCTTCCATTCCCACATTATGTACAACTTCTATTCAAGCATCAATACAAGAAGAATGATTTTGTAGCCTATTTTATGAGGAGATATTAGAAACTTTGAGTTCATAATATTATCTCAACTTGTTGCCATTTGTAGGGTTATTTCTTCTCATGAATGCATGTGTTGAAGTTTCTAACTAGTGTGTGTGGGAATTTGATTTTCTACCTACGAGACTAGTTCTCCTACCACTTTTCTCACTCCCTTTCCAACTTTCATAGAAAATTCCCCCTTACAGATAACTGTAAGCATTTGCTGATGGGTCAATGGAGTGCCCCTATAAGATCCCTAGCCAAAAGGCCATCATAGAGATCCACATTTTCTCGTGCATGCATATACGGTAGCTGCACCGGTTAAGTAGAGGGACTTAGATTCCCAGAGCATTGGAAATGAATCCACAAGTTTTTCCACCCAATAAATTTCCTCGCCAATATTTTTTGGTGCCCACTATGGTGCAGATTTAGCAACATCTACACCTGAATGAGACCGTAAGGTCAAAGTTAACAAAAAAAACACAAAATATTCAAAATTCAAAAAGAGATAATTTCTGGAATTTGAATGGCTATATGAGCCTCATGGATTCAAATCATGGCTATTTTGGGAAATCCTCTTGTTGAAAGACCCAAATTTCTCTTCCACATCCAAGAAGATGTTGCTTCAGATTTGAGGGAAGCTATCTAGCATAATAGAAAAAGTTCCAACCACTACTTCATTGCCACGATAATTCTAGACCTTGAAGAAGAACACGCTGCTGAACTAGAGAGATAAGGACAAATTCTAGCACCACAAAGAAAATCATATATTTTCAAGCTGGAAAATAGAACATACACCCGACAACAAAGACAAGGACGAAAAACTGATCCCATTTTTGAGGAACTTTAAAGGAGAAAAGAGCTACTCAAAATCCAGAGGTGTCCTTTTCAAGCAACCGGCCACGTTTGGAACCTGAGTGTTGCCAATCCTTTATATAGTGAATTTCCATACATCATTGAGAACCTTGAAGATTTCACCGACATAGAGACCAAAGAAGAATATAGAGAAAGAGAAGTAAGAGACGACAAAGAAATAAGATCTCAACTCGAAGAAATCGAGAGACTTCAAGCCAAGGCAGACGAAAGAGTAGCAGTAGAAGCCGAAACCTTAGCAAGGTTGGAAGATAGAAAAAAACATAGAATAGGGGATAGGGATTGTGAGGCGCATAGGCCTAACGTACCATGGGGAGGAAACACCAATCCATTGGCTCTTTCTCAACCACTCCATGAGCTACCGAGAGGCTGGAGGAAAAACTTCCCAAAATTTAGAGGGGATGGCTCTTAACTCCCTGAAGAGCATGTATCAACATTTATCACTGCTTGTGGTGTGTTGGGTGTTGAGGATGAAGATGTGTCAATCTAACTCTTTGTGGATTCACTTCAAGAAAAGTCTGCCGAATGGTTCTACATGCTACCCTTGAGGTCTGTCACTTACTAGGAAGATATAAGAAGTGCATTAGAACACAGATTCAAGACCATAGAAGATTTTCAGGATATTTTTGTCCAATTGCTATAAATGAAGAAATAAATCTCTGAGTCGATGAGGGACTTCTTAGAAAGATATGATAAAGTGATAAGAAGGATCCTTGAAGATGTTGTGCCTCCTAAAAATAATTTGAAGAGTTTTTTCATCATTGCTCGGCCATCAGAAGTAGGTTTTTTCCTTAGAATATCCCAACCAAGAACTTGGAGGCAAGCCCGGGACTTTGCAATAAAAACCTATGATCATCTAATCCTTTTTGGAAAGGTGAAAGGCCCGAATGGGAAACAAAATGGTCAAAATTTAAAATCTTTCACCATATATCCAATGTTACAAAAAATGACAAATGACTTGGTTGCCTTAAAGAAGAATCTATCTCAGATCACAATATAGAATGCTTCAAGGATACCAAACCCTCTAGACAGACCAAGGATTGCTCCATCTCCTCGTCAGATTGCTCTTGAAGCCCCGCAAGTAAATGCCATCTGTGACACCAAAGAGCTAAAGAAGGAAGTAGAAATTGATAAAACTAAAGAAGAAAACATGGAAGATTATGAAAACTATCTTGAGATTAAGGAATTTGATATGCACAATGGCCTGATTGAGTATGTTGATTATGAAGATTAAGGTGATGAAGAAGTTCCAAGTTTCTCATGTGTTGTTTTCACTCGCAGTCAATATAGGAAAGGGATTTCAACCCCAACAATTACAACAAAGGATAAGAATAAGAATAAATAATATTTTCCTCTAGAGGTTACACAAAATAAAATCATCAAGAAAGGATCACCATTACCACCTTCCATGGTATCAACCAAAGAAAAAGCGAACTCACTGGTTTCCAAAGAGCATGCTACTATACCAAGTAAGTCTTTTGATTCTTCTTCGAGCTCAAAGGTTATGCGCCCAGGTAAAAATTAAAAGGTGAAGCCTACAGGGAAAATGTCAAAGTAGACAAGCGGGCCATCGGGGCACTTTTGGAAATTTAACCAAATTTGCAAAAGTGAAGTAAAAGTTATAGAATGCTCAGCGGCTCCACCAAGGTCTTGTGCCCTTCGTTGAAAATTCAAAGAAGGAGAGAAAAATGGTAAAGAACTTTAAAGTTTTGATCCTTATTGAAAAAGGGGTAACAGTGATAAAGTGACCCGCAACTCCAATCATGCTATGAGGAAAAATTCAAATATTAAGCCCGCGTCAAAAGGTCAAAGCGGGGAGGCGTGTCGGTGGAGCAATTTGTGTTTTTGAGCTTACATTAGAATAGGTAAAATTATAAAAGTGACCCATAATTTTGTCTCCACTCAAGTGAGGCAACATGTCAAAACCATATCAAAGGCAGAAGGGCAGACCAAAATGTTAAAAAATGCCAATTTTCTACAAAGGCATAAAATGCAAATGGCATCCTCCATGCCCGATCCAATAAGTTTCTCCCACGTGGTTGGCTCTGGTTTAAAGTTTTGAAGGCAAGATGAATGGTTCAAATTCAAAGTTACAAAGTGAGTGTAACAGATGCAATATGAAAAGTCTAGTTTTTCTGCCATTGGTGTTTCTTCACGAATTAAGAATCTGAATGGACACAAATGATTGAAAAGAAATTGTAAACTGTTTTTTGCTAACAAAGAAGAAGTTGTAACTATTTCTTGGATTAGATTTAATGGCTTCTTCACACCATTTTCAAAGTTTGGCGATTGATCTTGTAAACTCACAAGTGTATTGTACTTAGAGAAAACAAAGGAGATAACCATTTTTTTCTCCTTTCCTCCGTTCTCAAATTTCTTCCTTTCCCACATTATGTACAACTTTTGTTTAAGCATCAATACAAGAAGAAGGATTTTTTAGCCTCTTTGATGAGGAAATTTTAGAAAATTTGAGTTTGTAATCTTATCTCATCTTGTTTCCATTTGCAGGGTTGTTTCTTCTCATGAATGCATGGGTTGAAGTTTCTAACTAGTGCTAGCAGGAATCTTATTTTCTACCTGTGCCACTAGTTCTAGTACCTCTTTTCTCACTCCCTTTCCCACCTTCATAGAAAATTCCCCCCTTAAAAATAACTGCAAGAATTTACCGCTGGGTCAGTGGAGTGCCCCTATCGGATCCCTGGTCAAAAGACCACCAAAGAAATCCACATTTTCTCTCGCATGCATATACGGTAGCCGCACCGGTTAAGTAGAGGGACTTAGATTCCCATATCATTAACCAGGAATCAACAAGTTTTCCCACCCAATAAATTTCCTCACCAACATAGCCCAACCTACTCCCCCTATTGTAAAGACTCTTCCTCCATTGTCAGCCGCACCTGTACCCAAACCCACATTGACCTCCCATTGTGATCCATTAGTAGGGTCCTACGCTAAAATCCTAACCAACCTTCTTGAAAATTTTGTCATCACATTACCACATCATACACCTTATGATCCACTTAAATCCAAACCAAAAGGGTTCAATGAAACCAAAATTTTTGCTTACCATCATGTGCCAAGACATGATGTAGAGAACTATCAGGATTTAAAAACTACTCTTTTCTAATTATGTATTCCTGAAGAAAATTTTGACGATGATGATCTCCTTGATGAGGACCCCATTTCTCCTTCACTAATTTCCACAGATATTCTCCTGTTACCTTCTTAGCGACAAAGATCTCCACCCCCAAAACTCTTAGATCCATCCCTGAGATTCAAAATTAACATGATTCGTATAAGAGAGTTGGCCAAACCACCACTAAAATGACAATGCACCATACTCATCTCACAAGGCTTGTATCCACCACTAGGGTTTTATCCCTCTTGCTGCTATACCTTCCATGACACACCCTCTTGATCCACCTCCCCTTAGATTAACATGATCAACATTCTCACCTGTGTTTAGAAAGACAAGGGCAAGGAGAAAACAAGTGGCCCATCAACTAACCCTATACCCAATATACCATCCTCACCCACACCCAAAGTCATCATTCGAGGTCCTGCATATCCAATTTCTGACGGGGTCACACATCGCACAATGCTAAAACAACTACACCAATCCCCCCTCAAATGTCTTTATATGACCTCATCTAGACCTTAGAGTCACATTGTCAAGCCCTCATGGAGGTCCTTAAATATATCGAAGTCTTACCAAATGACCCCACACCTATGGCCTCCATCATTACCCCTCACCATGTAGCCTCTCTCACTAGGTCTGTTCCTTCCTCTAAACCTTGTCCCACTCGCCAAGTGGCCGCCCTCAGATTTTCCGATGAAGAGATCACTCCCTTCCAATCTGATGACCCCTACCCCACTCTTTTCATCTTTATCTTTATCAATAATATACACATATGATGCGTTATGATTGATGGTGGTGCTAGCATTAACATCATCTCTTCCCATGTGTATGACCAAATGAAAATACCTACCAATTACATGCATGGTAACACTGTTATGTTGCATTCCTTTAATGATGCCATGACCTCTACACTAGGTATCATTGTTCTCCATGTCCGCGTATGTCCCCATACCATCCCAGGAATTTTCTATGTCCTAGAATGGGAGTTCCAATATAAATTTTTTCTTAGCCAACCTTGGATTCGTGTCATAGGTTATGTCCCTTCGAATTTACACCGTTATCTCAAATTTGAACATGAGAGACATAATTACACCATCCCTACTGACCCTTCACCATTCAAGACTTATAACATGTTATACCAGCCTAATGATGTACTTGTACCAGTCAATACATCCACCACCATCCCTACTTCACCTTCACCTACAAGCCAATCCACCAAAATTGCTACTACTTCTGTTACATCTAACCTTGCTATCCCCACTGCAGCTATAGCCTCTACTGCCAAAGCACCTTTTTCCCCATCATCTAGCAAGTAATCTATCCCCGATACTCACATACTGACTACTAATCTTTTAGAAGGTAGTTTTCAATGCCTCACTCTAGGGGAATACCGCCTATACAATATCGACACCTTCCTCACCCCATAAAAGTAATGGAATCTGCATCAACACCCCAATTACGATATTTGCATTGGTGACATTTTCCGTTATGGCCCTCCCCACCTTCACACCAAATAACATATGGGGGAATTGATATGGCCACTTATAAACCTGAACCTACATCCCAAACCCAACTATTTTCATCTGACCTACACTCCCTCACTAACCTCCATTTTGCTCACACTTTCCTACATTAGTGCACAAGGAAAGGATTTGGCTTCTGTTTTTATGAACAAGGACACCACACTTTCATCTCTTATACATCTCATAAACACAATGACCGTAGTGGAATTAGTTTTGACACTCCATCCTCTAAGAAGGTTAACATCGACCTTATCCAGGATGAGAAATCTTCCCCCTCTCATTCACCCATATTACCATACTCACCCATGGAGTCCATAGATCCTGGATATATACCTCCTAAATTTTTTTTCATAAACACCATTTCCTTAGGACCGCTAACCTATCAATGTGATGGTGAGGCTCCCTCTTCTCTCCCATTCCTATATCCTGACATGATCGATGACGATACGCCTTCAATTAATGTCATTCAATTTTAGGATGATGAGTCCATCCTCACCTACCTTGGTGCAGAGGACTCTTATATTCATCAGTCGTTACCCTCTGAGATGTAAACCATGTTGAATGAATCAACCATAAAAATCAACATTAATACCCAGGACAAACCGAAAATCTAAAGATCAGCCAATCCGTAGACACTACTGAATAAGAATCCTTCACCTCTTTCCTTTGGGACTATAGCAACGCATTTGCTTGGTCCTATGCTGATATTCCTGGTATCGATCCAAAAATCATGGTTCACAATATCGTAACCATCTGTGATGACAAACCCATCAAACAAAAGCTGTGGAAAATGCATCCTCGCATTTCCCTTCTAGTCAAAGAAGAGATTCAAAACCTTTTCTCAGTTTCCTTCATTATACCCATTGATTATCCCCGAAAGATTTCTAACATCGTTCCTATCATGAAAGCAACATGGTGACTGCATATTTGCATGGATTTCCGTGACCTCAACCTCACCTATCCCAAAGATGATTTCTCACTACCAGGCATTGACCAACTAGTTGATCTCACCACTGGCCATGAAATGTTATCACTCACAGATGGTTTCTTGGGCTACAATCAAATATTAATAGCTCCCAACGATCAACACAAGACTACTTTCATCACCCCTTGGGGGAATTTCTACTATCGAGTTAGGACAAGAATGGAGTCATCAAGGAAGATGAAACTGTAAAAGATTCAAAAATTTTATTTTTCTCATGGGGAAAATCTTGAATGGAAAATATTCAATGTAGTCCCATACTCGGTTCCTATATTTCTTGAGCCTCATGTTCATGACCTGATATTGATTCCTTGTTTGAAAAGTACCTCAACATCTTCTTGATGCCCATGGATTCAACAACATCCATTATGAGAAGAAGGGCTTCATATTCTGTAGCATTGGTATTTTCAAATTAAAATTTGTAAGCAAATGGGAGTGACTCACCTGAAGGAGACATTAGAACAATTCTAGGTCTAGATCCTACAATTTAATGGCTTCCATCGAATTCTATCATCGACAATTTTAGTTCTTCATATTTTGTGAGGAGATGTAGATTCTTGTATCTTTCAAAATAAAAGAAGAAGTTACCCAGTCCACTATCTTGAAACAAAATGCCAACCTTTGGATCTTCATATTTTTGGACGGTATACTTCATATTTCACATAGGAAACATCTTTTTCATTTCACCCTTTACTAAAATGGTTATAGAAGACCAATATATTTATATCTCGCCACCCAAGTTTTTTGTGAAAAATCGTGCTCAACAACATGCCAAAAGATGTGGGAAATCTGCAAGGGCCACATGAGCATATTTGATTCTTCCTACCTTTAGGACCTATTTATAATCCATAGAATAGTAATATCTAGTATCTCATGTCAAGGTAACTCCTAGGGAGTTAGAAAATTTAATTTTCATTACATTATCTGAGGCACCCAAGTCTATTATGCAATTGTTTAGTGGGTGGCCTTTAATCAAGAGGGAAAGGTGGAGTGGTTCTACTTTTCTGGTTTTTGATGTTCTTATTACATGCATGTTTTGTGTTGCAGGGGTGGGTGGTGTTGGAAATAACCCTTTGGAATTGGAATTCAAAGAATTGGGATTTGGGCTACAACCCTTTGATGTAACTGATGAGACTTTCATATTGTTATAGGTGTTGATTGAATCTTCTTGTTCATGTTTCAGATTAATGGAATCATGGAAAAGAAAATAAGTAACTCCAAATTATGAGAGGGTTTAAGGCTACCTCAAGATAAAATGATGATGGTGAAGCTAAGGGTGTAAATTATCCTCCTTGTGGTGAGTTAAATGACCCGCATAACAAAGAGAAACTAAAAATGATAATTATTACTAGATAGGATGGTGGGTTTCCTAAAAATATCGGTCCTGAGAAGTGATAACTTCCTAGGGATGGATGTCAACCCACTTTGATAAAAAATTAGATAAAATGATAGTGGATAAATGTTAAAGAATAGTTTGGACATAAGAGATAACAAGATAAAATATATATCTAATATATATGCTAGATGAAATAAGATGCAAATATGATAATAATAAATGATACTAAACCAAACCTGATAGGGTTGATGGTGTCCCAAGACTATAAGATACATTTGATAGAAAATACAACAGAGTGGATCAAGAAATATACAAATATGTCTGGAAGAGACCCAGAAACACTGAGGAGGTCTTGGATCTAATGCAAAAAATGTTGGAGAAATAGAAATGATGAAATAATATTAATAGATTTGATAAATGTAGACAACATCGATGGATAATGGGTAGGTTTGATGGTGACTGGTGATGTTGAAGATGAAATTTGGGCTCCTAAATAGGTAGATCACAAGAACAAAGAGGCATGATTACTGAAAGAAGTTATAGGAAAAATGAAAGATAGATTAGAGGACATAAATAGAGGTGATACAAATTGGGTCGATGGTGACTTGGAAGGGTTAACAACAAATAGAAAGATAGATTTATGGCTTGATGGGATTAAATGGATGGAAATCATATATGGGTAAGGATCGATGATAGTAGAAAAATGGAAAATATCAAAGGTGACTAGAAGACTTGCATAAATGATACAAAATGGATGATGGAGATGATAAGGGCTCCAAGCAAGAAAAGGTGGGATTTTATTCAATAAAAGTACTTCAAATATCCCAAGGTGGCATGTAATATATTTAAAGTAGCTCCAAGTTGATGGTTACATCCCTAAGGAAGAGAGAAAAACACAAAAAAACTCACAAGAAAGCATGAATTCTCAAAGTTATATCCTGAAGAGAGGTGGGTATAGAAATATTGGTGTCTACAATTTCCCCTTTTTTGTCAAGTGGTTTATGTTGGGAAAGCCATGAGAGAAAAACAATAAATGATAACAGATAATGGTTGAGGTGCTCTTCCTCAAACTAGGGATCAATGGCATGAATAATAGTCAATCACTAGGTTGAAAGAGATAGATGAAGGATGAAAAGTATGAGAAATATATGCCCCAAGAGGAAAAAAATGATTAGAAGAATATAAAAACATAAATAAAATATGGTGGTGATTTTGGAATCATATCAGTATGGAACAAAGTGCAGCCTCAACGGAGATGATGAAAATGTCCTACAGACATGTGAGTCAGAGAAAATAACTGCAAGTCGGAGGAATTCTAATGGGAATCCACTCAGATGGATGTGTAGGTCAATGGACCAATGGGTAAAGAAAACACATCATAACCATGCAGAAATAAATGTGATGATGGTTAGGAAAATGGTCTGACAAAAGTAGATGTGATATCCTTTATACACGAGGAATAAAAAATATTCATCAAGCGGGTTGAGGATAAAATATGGCCATGAGGGTGGGATTTATAAAATAAAATGGTGCCCTTAGAGGGAACATGAAGATAGCCACAATGCGGGCTTCTTGATGTGATGAAAGATACATGATGAGATGGATAGAGAAGACAAAAATAGCCAACTTAGACCAGTGGGGAAAATAAAGGTGTGTGATGGGTGACACATAAGAAAAAATTGGATGAGATGAGAAAATGACAAAACATAGGGTTGGGTCAATGGTGGCTGGGTGGAGTTGACGGTGACCAGGTGGGTCGATAATGACTAGGTTGGTGCACCTATATAAGTGACAAAATTGGATGAATAATATCATTTACATGATATGATTGTGACAATCGAGAGATTTGAGAGGTATAAAAATCATGAGAGTTGACAGAGATGGAGGAAAATGGAGGGGAAAGGAAGCACCAAAGGTCACAAAGAGTGGTAAATATGAAAACCTAACTTAGTATTTGATTTTTGTTTTATTTTTTAATTTTTTGAATTTTTTGATTTGATGGGCACCAAGGGCTAGCCATTGACTGAGAAAATTCAGTGTCAACCTAAAGAAATTCAGCATCATCCTAGTAGGGTCAACATTTACTAGATAGGATGGTGATTTCTTTGAATAAAATGATGATTTTTGGATGAGTGGATGATAATGGATGGTTGCTTTATTTATTCTGCAAGGTCAAGGCATGTTATACTTGAGATACTGAGTCCTAACCTTGTTAGGGATGATGAGAGTGGATAATACTAATGTAGAGTGGGATCATTTATACACAATGGGATTGTGTGGATTCTGCCATTACCAGAGGGTACCCCAAGATACAAGGTTGAGTATTACATTGATTTATATGTATGATTCTAGGACCAAAAACTTCTAGTTTAGGACAAGGGATATGATGATCATGTTTAAGGAAGTGTATCAAATTTTGAGATTGACAATCCATGGGGCACCAACAGTGCCAGTGATAGTTGAGGGAAGGATGACGGCACTGACCTGGCTATTTCGAAAAGATACACCAAAAATTGCATTTATATTTGGGGCAATCCACATTGAGACACATTATTGGCTAGTGAAGTTGAGAAACAAACTGATTTAGTTGGTCATGATGGTGATTTCTTACTAGGCATTACAAGACTCAGGTGGGGCTCGATTACCACGAGCATTAATAGGATTAGTTGTGGATATAATCGAGCATAGAATAGTGTTTGATTTTGAATCATACCTCCTAGAATAGGTATTGTTATCCATTTTTTACCCCTAGTAAGAAAGGAAACCTTGGGGGAACTAGATATGGACATTGGATAGAGCTTCATGGAAGAATAAGGAGTTTTTACATAAATTTCATCATTTTGGACCACTTCCAATTGATTTGGGAGTAATTAGGAGTCATTTGGGGGATTTTTTCCTCTTCTGGGTTTCAAGAAAAAATGGCTAAAATGGGTTTTAGGACACTTTACTTAGTTTCCTCTAACTCCTTGGCTCAAGAAAATCAAGAAAGGTTGAGACAATTGAAGAAATTGGAATGTCTTAACCCCCTTGTCTAAGTTGCTAAAGGATCAAAAAGTTGGTTTAAAATTGAAAAAAATTGGACGAAGTTGTAAAAATTAGCTTTAGGGTGCCTTGTTCATGTTTTCACAGCTTTGGTTTCCTAAAGAAATCCAAAAGAATGATTAATTTTGGAGAAAAGGGTGAAAAACAATCTCATGTAGTGTATTGTGGATCAAGAGGGGAAGAATGGAACTAGTTCAGACTGAACATAACTAGGATGGGGTTCATAGTGTATTGAGGCCTTCATTTTGTGGGATTTTAGGTTAAAGGAATCCTGACAGAACTAGTCCATCGGGACCATTGCACTTTAATTGGCCGATTTGGCTGAGGATTAAAGCGGAGGGTGGAGTTCATTGTTTTGCAAGCAACAAGCCGTCAAAAGAATTGGGGTGAGTTGGAACAGGCGGCGAGAGGTCGAGGTGCCCAAAAAGGACTTAGGAGATTCATTAAATGTGGTACGTTGGTGCATGAAGGGGTTGACATGGCCGTGGATCGAAGACGAGGTGAATCATGAGGAGCTCGGTGAGCTCGTTGAGCTCGCTATGTTGGTGGCAGGAGATTTTGAATGTACTATGATTGATAGTGGAGTTTGGAGAATGGGAGTTTGTGGGGAACCAGTTCCACACGGGAACTAGTTATACGTGCATTGAAGATGTCCAGAATAAACATAGGGCACCACTTTATGGGGTCAAAGAAGGAATATCAAGCCCGCCAAGAAAATATGGTCCAGTTCTAGGAAAAATGGAATTCCACACATGCGCCCATTAAATTTCCACAAATCAAAGCAAATGGACACCCTTTATAGTGTGGATTGTAATAAGGTTAAGGAAACTAGGATGAAATTTTGGATTTTGAGTGAAATGGAGCCTTCCAACCCACATCCCTATATCTTTTGATCATGATATCCATTTTCAAAAAAATATATATTGTTGGATTCTGAATTTTATGCCCTTCTACTTAGAGACAATATATCAGAGTATTACGTGGCTTAAAAACTTGAAAGACTTCTTTAGTTCCTAATGACCACTTCTGGGTGCAACAAATGTAATAAATGAAGGTATGGGGCCAAATTTATTTTTGCAGGAGCTAAAGGAAAACATGGGATGGGTTTTACAGGGCTCTCAGTCACTTTTTTAGACCATTCAATGTCATTTGTTGGTGGTTGAGTGCCAAATTCTAGTTCCCTCTCTCTCTCTCTCTCATCCATTTGCAAGGAGTTGTACATTTTTTTAATGTTTCTCTCTTATCTTCTTCTTTGCAAGGTAGATGTATAGATTCAAGCCATATCTTCTGAGAATTCTAATGGGAATCATGCCTTCTTCCTTCACTATGATGTACTATGAATTTTTTTGGAGTAATGAAATCAATGTTTTGTGATAATCGCTCTATCCTTGCTTGGTTTTTATTTCTTGTCTCCCTTCATTATATAGGTATTTTTTTCATTCTCTTGTTTCATTACAAATTTTATATGATGTTTTGTTTATGATAATGTGGTGTTGAATGCCATTGTGGTTTATGATGCTTTCCCATCCTCTCCACACTCATTTTCCCACATTTTCATGCATTTTGAACTATCCAACACTCCATTTTTCTAGTGCTTTCACATGTGTAGTGTAGGATTTATATCTTTCACCCTTTCTCCTTCTCCTTGGTCCCTTCAAATTGATAGGATAGGATTAGATAGGTGTTTTTATTGCATTAGGAGTAGTGTAGTGCTAGGAATATGTAGAGAAACTAGCCTTCTCTAGAGGTCCATATCAATTATACAAGTCCTACAGCTTGAGATATGGTCCAATGTTAGCAGATTACACTGATAGCTCATGCACACACACATGAAAAATTAGAGGGTGTTATAATTTGGTGAGAATGGTTCTGACATGCTTGGTGGGATAAGAAGGTGAAATCTTAGATTTCACATGTGTTTCATTGCATATATTTTCCACCATCCTACCTGCACTACATTTATTGGCATACCCATTGGAATAACAAAGAAGTCACATTTTACAGGTGTGCATCCAAGATATTTTAGAGGGAATTCGATTACACCCCCTTATGTGTTTAATATCTTCATTTCACCAAGTTTTTTGTGTTCATGATGAAATCTCAGCCTTTGGAGGCATATTCAAACACAACCAATGAATCCACTGCTTCAAACAACCTAGTTTTGAGTTTTTTTATTATTGGTAAAAGGTTTTGGAGGAAGCTTACCCAAGTTTACGGTAAAAGGTTCAAAAACCAAGAAAATAAAAGTAAAACAATAATATTTTTTGATCTGTGGGGTCACACCCCAACCAATAGAGGAAAAATCAGTGAAAAACAAAAGCAGGGGCCAACTACCTACAAAGAGCCAAGAAACAACATACCGGAAACAAAATTACAACTATACAACAACACCAAAATCGTTGCACCGAGAACAAGGAACCAACAACATTAACCCAAATACTTGCTAAAAACGTTGATAACCACCTTGAAATCTTGGTGGAGGTTCAGGGAAATGGTGACAGTGCGATCTGAGTTTGAAGATTTGAATTTTCTTGTAATCTTTCCATTCTTCCAAGCCGTATTTGGGATGCCACTAAAGTCACATATTTTCCATATTTGTACCTACATAAGGCCCATAATAGCACTATGCATAGCCAAGAAATTGTTGTATTTTTCCTCTAGAGTCTTAAAATTGGTTTCCAAAGAATAAATTTCATCTTTGAGGCTTACGTTGGGGTCCAAGGCTTGATCTTTAATAGTAGACTTAAGCAAGAAATCTACATTTTATTCAAGGGTTTTAACCACATTAGCCTGCATGTTAAATTTATTTTCCAAACTGGTTCCAACATCAATATCATGGAAAATAGAGGGGGGCCTATCATCTACCACAATTTCT
This sequence comes from Taxus chinensis, assembly GCA_019776745.2. Lineage (NCBI taxonomy): Eukaryota > Viridiplantae > Streptophyta > Pinopsida > Cupressales > Taxaceae > Taxus > Taxus chinensis. The sequence continues at coordinate 164,002,403 of CM034146.1, read as the reverse complement.
TCACCCTTCATTCCAGGGCACACAACTTCCTTACCTTTAATTCTGCTACGGAGAACACTTTTTGGGGGTGGATCTAAGACAGAGTCTCTGTATATGATATTTTTAGAATGGATACGGGTTTTCTTAAGGAGGGGAGAAACCAAACTAAGGCATGGGTCACTACCAAAAACACTAGACATTTACTTACTAATGATATATATGACACCCTGATGGAGAGGGATAATCCTCTTATGGCCCTGAAGTTCAAGAATGGATTTTTCCATTGACTTCAGAATGTAGTAGGAGAGGCTTACCTTTACCTCACACTTGTAGTGGTTGAGCAAGACCAAATAATACTAAGGAATGGTGGAGAATATCCCTTCTAAATTTGAATAACATACCATCATTTGTGTCACCTCATCATATGGCTGTGGGATAGAATAAACAAGAATTCCCTCCTTTTTGATGTTAAACATTTCTCCATCATCTAACAATAGCTTTTCTTCTTCTTCTTCCTTATCCATTTTATTCCTAAATATTTTATTCTCTTCCATGCTTAGACCAGTAATAAAAGAGATGAATTCCTCAGCGATTTGGAAGATCTTATCTCCAAAGGAGAAATTATGGTCTTTCCAATTGGTCATGAATTGTATCGATATATATTGGTCATGCCCTTTTATGAGGTGGATGAAATCAGTGAAGCCATCCATATTAATGGTCTCCCAAAGCTCAATTTTTTCCTACCATTGGGGATCAACTTTATGTTCCACACAGTAATGGGTACCACCCATTCTGAAAACCCTCTGCGAATTCAAAAAATTGAACTAAACGTTGTGAACAGTAGACTTCTCACCAAGCCTTCGATAGCTTGTATGCATGTGTGAAGAAGATATAAAATCCAATTCTTTCTCCCTGAAAAATTTAGTGTGATCAATTTTCGAGAACATGGAAGAATAAATTCAAGAATGTGATGCGTCATTGTGTTCTCCAATAATTTAACTAACATGATCTTATTCTAGCGTCATTATAAACTAGGGATTTGTGTCCAATTTTATATGCAATGAAGCTCTATACAATCAGTTATGGTCTTTCTTTGGGGGGTTTTTTCTATTAGATCTCCCTTCATTTTCTACGAATCTACGGAAACTTAATGTTAAGCTACATAAATGACATTGTTGTAATGAAATACATTTACTAGAAATATTTTACTATAACTATAATGCACATAGGAAATTAATCTAATTGAATTCAAATAACACACACTTGAAATTGAATTTGTAGAATTGAAACAACACACTTGAAATTGAATTTATAGAATGGAAACAAAACACTATTAATGGAAATTGCAATAAAGGAAATAAACACTCTGAATGGAAATTGTAGTAAAGGAAATAAAAAAATTATGACTTATCAGAAAACCACATTCATGCATAAACGTAAATAGCCTCTAGTTTCCTTGGTTGAGTGGGCCATTTCTATCCCTTGGGACAGAGGTGATCTTAACAACACAAGATACTTATAATGGTATCCACTTATATTGATTCAAATAAGTTCTATGACATATTCAGTGTGTCTCAAAAGTAAACACTAACTGTTACGAACTATATTGCAACTCATCAATATTATCCAACTACCATATTGTTCCTCAAAAAGATGTCTTTATATAGAAACATTCAGTTACATATCATGCCAAAATGATAAGCACTAAGTTTTTCCTCTAACAACATTCAATTAAGGTTCATAAAATCCTATAGAACTTGCTAGAAATAAGACCCATGTTTATAGGACATTAATGGAAAAATTCCTCCACGACTGCATACTGACTCTAGATGCAGATCCTTGACATCACTCCAAAACTGGTAGTAAATATTCATTATTATCCTATTCATGTTACCACATTTCATTCAAAAAGGCAATTAGTAGTTATTTATACACTTTAACGACTTTTATGAACAAGAGCAAGGAAAATGCATTAAATTCACTAAGATATAACCATATAAAGCATCCCCATGCACTAGTAAATTATGTTTAAATGAAAAATTATCAATCATACAAATTCTATAAATTAGTCAAATAATGTACTCATCATCTCCCCTACACCTTACCTATTACATGTTCCAATGCAACTCATCTTTGTCCTACCCTTTGGCTAAGTTGTTGAGCCATGTCATACTCATCAAATTAATAGAAATATTTCTTTCTGGTTCCCTTACATCCCTGAGTGTTTGAAATCAATTCTACCCAAGTTATGAAACTCTCATGTGACTGGGAAACATTATTTTAGTAGGTTGTAGTTGGACTCAGGAGAAGAGGTGGCCTCACCTACAATCCTAATCATTCATCATTGTATTTCTTGTCATTATTTTCTCATAGTTGCTAACTTATTATGATGAGTGCATCACTTCATCTCATAACTTATTATGCTAACTTAAATTTTGAGGAGAGATAACCTATCTCCTTTTCAAGGGTAAAATCTAAGTATCCCGCCTTCTATCACAAACATACCTTACTGACCCAAAATACTACTGACTGTAGGACTCAAAATCCTACACGCATTTCAGTATAACTTTGGAAGTATTATCCCCAATACTAACATGATAGTAAAGAGATATGAAATTATTTCTCATGGACACATCTTTGTGATGAGTAATCCTAATGTAGAAACTGATGGTGTGAGATGTTTGATTAAAAATGTCCATTTTATTTCACCACACAATTTGATTCCTAAGTAGTGACTATAGGGATTTTAACTGAAAATATCCCACAAACAGGTTAATAAAGAAGCTAGGAACATTGGTGACTAACATATTGTGGAGATAGAATTCACATAGTTCATTCTATATGTTAAGGGAACTGTCTTGATAAATTGATAGAAAGGTGTTACCATCAGAAGCTTCATAAGGTTCTTGACTACATAGTCTCAGTAACTGCCAAGAGTAATATTATATTTGAACAAACATACTATAGATAGAAAAAAAATTCCTATAAGCCACGATTTTATAGGCCAAAGGAAAAACAAAGTCCTAAAGCGATTATAACTTCCTTTTCTCATTTGTTTTGGCTTCCAACTCTTCCTTTAATTTATTCTTTTCCTTTTTTAGCTCTTTATTTTGAAGAGATAATTGATTGAAATCATCAAAAACCCTAAGGCCTATATCGTTTTGTCTTTTGAGGCTGCCAAATTCTACCTATAAATTAGTAATTTCTCTAACTTTTTCTACCATTCTCTATGTGAATGTAGTTTGCAAAGATAAATTTGTTTCCTACATACCTTTTAATATTTCCCTGAGAGAGGCAATTTCTACCAAATAACACTTTAGCACATCACCTTCACATAATCCATGGACGTTAGTCTCCATCGTAACCAGTTTTGGAGTTGAGGTTTGTGTTTCATGTACTAAGGGTATTTCCGTAGCTGTTGAGCAATACAGTAGAGAATGATACAATATTTATACATATTGGATAGCTTGGATACAAACAGATATGCATGTTGCACAGGTACACCCATGAATGAAAACAAAAAATATTATTGTTAAAACAATATAACAACACCCGTAGTGTTTTGAATACAAACAATAAGATGGTTATGATTAAATATAACCATATAAACAATAAACAAATACACTAATTAATATGCAATGCATAATTAATATAGGTAAATAATAATTAACCTAACATTCCCCCCCTTAATTTTGCATTGCCTCAAGGGATGAGGAGAGGAACTCTCTAAACAACTTGAACTTGTCACGTGCAAGTGACTTTGTGAAGATATCTACTCATTGTTTAGCTATTGGACAAAATTGAAGTTGGATGTTGTGCTTCAAGACATGCTCACATATGAAATGTACATGTAACTCAATGTGTTTTGTTCTTTCATTAAAAACTGCATTGCGAACAAGTTTGAGAATGCCTTCATTGTTAACATACATGGTGGTCAATTTATCCTGTGGTATTCCAAGTCCTTCGAGTATACGACGTAGCCAAATCGCTTCATAGAAAAATTCTCCTATAGAATGATACTTGGCCTCTATGGAAGAATGAGAAACAAAGTGTTGTTTCTTTCTTCCCCATGATATTGGTCTAGATCCCATAAAGAACAAAAATCCTGAAGTGAATTTTAGGTCGTCAATGTTGCCTACATGATTTGAATCTGAATATCCTAACAAGAAGAATTTTTCATTCTTCTTGTATTTTAGACCAATATCCACTAATCCTTTGATATATCTCAAGATGCGCCTTGTTGCTTTCCAATGACAAACTTTTGGTTCCTACATGAACCTTGATAGATATCTTACTACAAAGATGATATCTAATCTAGTGTAGGTCAGGTATATGAGACTCCCACTCAACTACCGATAGAGAGTGGCATTAACCTTAGGCTATGGATCTTAATGAGATAACTGCAATCTATTATCCATAGGTGTAGCAATCGGAGTTCAATTCATCATCCTAAATTTCTCGAGTGTTTTCTTGGTATATTTCATCTAAGAAACAAAGATGTGATACTCTTTCTGCCATACTTACAATCCAAGACAATAATGCATCAGCCTGAGATTTTTCATGTCGAATGAGCGATTAAGATATTTCTTCGTTGCATCGATCATCCTCACTAAACTGCCAGTGATGACTAGATCATCGACATAAACAATGAAAATCACAATCTACCCCCTTACTTTTTGTGGTAAAGATTGGGATCTTATGGATTTCTAACAAATCCATGTTGTATGAGATGCTCATCAATTTTGATGTACCATGCCCTGGGTGCCTGTTTGAGGCCATACATATATTTCCTAAGTTTACATACCTTTGCTTCTTGACCAGGTACTAGATATCCCCCAGGTTGATTCACGTAGACTTCTTCTTCTAAATATCCATTTAGGAAGGCACTTTTAACGTCCATCTAATGGAATTTTCAACCAAATTGTGTAGCTAGAGTAAAGATCATCCTGATCATCTTGATCTTATTTTTTGGAAAAATGTCTCCTTAGAGTTAATGCCTTCTTTTTGTGCAAACCCATTTACTACTAGTCTTGCTTTGTACTTGTCCACTGTCCCATATGCTTTTTACATTTTTTTGAATATCCATCTACATCTAATGAGTTTCTTCCCTGGTGGAAGATTGACAAGTTGTCAAGTGTTGTTTTTCATTATTGACTGATATTCAGAGCCCATAGCATATTTCCAAGATTTTGACTGTAGAGCTTCCTGGACTATAGAGGGCTCATCAGAATCGATAATGTTACTCATATTAGAAAATTTAAATTCTTCTCTTGCTTTATTACGAGTCCATGGTCCAAGGGTGGATGTATCTGGCGGATAATCCATTATTACATCTCATAATGTGCTAATACACCACTTGGGCATACATTGAACTATTCCCATGGTTCATGGTTCTATCATATCAACATCATCATCCCCATCATCACTTTCATCATCTGTGGGAGCATCAACTTCAATTTTTACAACTAGTGAAGAATCTACATCAGGTGATTCTGGAGGAGGAGACTCTACTTCCTTCTTCTCAAAAAACTCAACATCTCTATTGGTGTAGACTTTTCTGGTCTCTGGATCCATCAATACGTACCTAAGAGTCTCATCACTGTACCCAATGAAGATGAGTTTCTATGACATCATGTCCAATTTCTTTCTATTTTTCTTGGGTATGTGCATACTTGATTTGCACATGAGTACTCTAAGGTGTGCAATAGATGATTTCTGTTTTGACCATGCTTCTTGTGGTGTTACTCTTTGAAGAGCAACTGTGGGCAATCTGTTCAACAAATACACTGTTGTCTTTACTACTTCTACCTAGAATGTCTTTGCAAGTCTAGAGTCATTGATCATGCATTGCACCATTTCCATGATAGTATGATTTTTTCTCTCAACAAAACCATTCTACTGTGGTGTGTGTGGAGGAGGAATTTATCGATGAATCTCATGAGTTTTATAGGTAGTCTTTGAACTCATTACTGTTGAATTCCCCCCCTTGATCTGAGTGGAGAGTTATAATGTGATGACTAGTTTCATTATCAACAGCTACTTTAAACTTTTTGAAGGTTTCAAAAGCTTCACTTTTCTTGGGAAGACAAAAAATCCTGATTTTTCTTGAATAATCATCAACATAGAGCATGAAGTACTCAAATCTAGAATGACTTGGTTGCATCAGACCTCAAATATTGGTATGAACTAGATCAATCTTACCATGAGCTCTATATGTACTCTTCTGGAATGACGCTCTATGTTGTTTTCCTGCTAGGTAGTGAGGACACATGTCTGTATCCTTCTAAAGAGATTGTATCCCATGTGCCATATTACACTGGCGTAGTGTATCGAGATACTTGAAACTAATATGACCAAGTATCTAATGCCACAACTGTGTTGAGGTAGAGTTCTTAGCCACAAGTTACTGATCATATCTGTGGATAAAATCAAGTTAGAACATGCATCCCACATTAGAGGCTTTTGCAACTATTTTCGAGCCTCATAATTTGTCTCGAATCAAACACATTTTATTTCCAGAATGACTATCAAACTTAATTTTTAAGTTGTGATCTAGGATTTGACTAAATTAAAGTAGATTCTTTGTCAACCCAGAGACATATAAGACATTTGATAGTCTGTAGCGGTGTGAACCAAGGGGTAAAGAAATGTTCCCAATCCCCTAAACTATATATGAAGAATCATCTCCCAAAGAAACATGGTTTTTTGAAGGTGTGTCTGTCATTGAAGTAAACCAATTTCAGTGGTCATTCATGTGTCAAGTGGCCCTTGAATCAACATACCATATATCACTAGATGATGTGGATGGTTCACTTGATTGAGAAGTGTAAAAGAAGTCTTCATTATCTGATTGTTCTTCTTTCTTAGCAATGTTACCTTATTGATGAGGTCTTCTTTTCTAGCTCCCATTTTTCTTCCCTTGATTTTGGTTAGAATGTCCCTTATAAGATTGTTGTTGTGGAGGTCTATAGTTACTAGATGAACCATTCTTATAAGTATTATACCAGAAATATTTTAAGTCATGTTCACTTTTACAAATAGGACATAGCTTATTCCTTTTTTTCCCCTTGATTTTCATACCAATTATGATGTTGGGAATTTTGATAGGAATTAGGTTTTCGTTTACTTTTTCCTTTCCATTTTTGATGTGAAGAAATTTCATGCTCCTCCTCATCATCCTTATTGTGCATGGCTTCCTCTTGTTGCAGTAATTTTACCATCTTGTCAAAACTAACTGTCATATCTGACACATTTAGTGTTGTTACAAAAATGCGGTAAGAAGAGGGGAGTTCTCTCAGAACAATGGGAATGAGAGAATCATCTGTGATCACTTCTCCCAAGGCTAGAAGTGAAGCCCTCAACTCTGTAACTCTTCTTAAGAAAGTTTTAATTTTCTCATTCTGCTTGAACTTTAGTGTGTGTAACTGACTCTGTAAATTTAGTATGAGATTCTTATTTTTGGCCTCATATACTTTGCGCAATTTATCCCATGCTTCTTTGGTTGTTTTGGCATCTTGAAGGTGGGATTGCACATCATCAAACACTCAAAACAAGATGATGAGTTTGGCCTTCTGATATCCTTTATCCAACTATCGTTGTGTTGTATCAGTAGTTGATTTGGTCAGAGTACCATTCACAATAGTCCAGATCTCTTCAAAAGCAAGTTGTGTCTTGATTTTAGTCTTCCATGTAGCATAGTTGTTTCCTCTAAGTAGTTGTGAATTTAGAAGAAAACATTTGGGGGCATTGGTGCCCATTTTTCAGAAATCACTGATAGAGTTTGGCTCTTATCACTCTAGGTATAAGGTCTCCCTATCTATATACCGTTAGTCCGATATACCAAACCTTTCTATATACGTGCCCTTTCGATATACCTGAAAGTAGATGGAAGAATCTCACCCTTTCTATACCTAGCGGTACGTGAAAGAGGTGTTAACATACATGAAAGAATTAAATACATAGTACCAAGACAATATTGAAAGGGGTCTATGTGGTTATTGACACTAAATCAAAGAAATATCCTCATACGCGCGTGTTACTTTGTTATATATTCAGATAATTTCTCATTTTGGATTTAGGTCCTACAATCCTTCATAGACAGAAGGGATGGCTCATAGTGTGTACACTATGACCTTATTACTTCTCATTGATTTAAAGGGTTAATGCTAAGAAATTTTTTTTGTAGCTATATTAGGTGTTAAGTGTAGTAGTAGTCATGACGGCTTTACCCATAAGCGCTTCCTAGAGACACCATATATACCAAATGTTGTGAATGATATCTAGGATCTCGTGAGGTTTTTAGAACCAAATTTTACTATTTTGTATTACAATTCTCTACTAGTTTCTGAGCAGTTACAATATTTACAGTTGACTATGGAAACTAAAACATTATTACAATATACTGAAGCATACAATTACATTCAAAAATCTAGAAAAACTAAATGGCATGCATTTTTGTTTTGCGGGCCCTGGTGACCTCTAGAGCCCGGAATGACCCTCAATGCAAAAGACCATTAAAAAGCAGCTCAAAATGAAGTTTTTAGATAGTATTCCTTTAGAAAATGTTGTCCAGAGTAAAAAAATAGGCCTAATAGGAGGAAAAAAAAATTACCCTAAATTAGGGTTTTTCTCACTAAAAAATTTAGAAGGCTATTTAGTTATAACTAATAGGTTTAGTGGAGGTTTTAATGCCAAATGTCCCTCTAACTGTGGCAGATTCTCTAGTTTTGCCTCTAAATGTCAAAATGTTTAAAAATTTGCGTTGCGGGTTGGGGTTGAACCCCAAAACTCTCTTCCCCAAGACTATCACACTACCCGCCTCAGCCGCTTGTGCTTTTGCTTAGTAAATTGAAGAAAATTAAATTTAACAATGATGAAATTCAACTCACTTTAAAAATGGTGAACCAACTGAAGTGGAGCTCCACATGGTGGTTGAATTAACTTTGCTAGAGAGGGCATAATTAGGGGTTTTCCATGAGATCCGGATCTTAGCTCTTATCTCCACGCCTTTGTGTTTTTAATTTCCTTCACTGTTTTGTATGGAACCGTAATGGATTTAACCGATCGATGTGTTTTTTGTTTTTGTTTGAACTTTGATGCAAGTTACAAGATTATTTCCTCCACTAATTTGCAAATATCTAAAGTGTTATATTTACTTTTCTCACTTTGTCATTTTTTTGTGCTGTGCAGGTCAGTGTGTATCTACGAGGGACGAAATGACCATGGTGCAGGTTGTAGGGATGACATGGAGACTGCTCGGTAGGAGCTTCTCTCCTCTTTCAAAATGATTCTCCAATGTTGGATATGGTTGTAGGTTTTGTGGAAGCTAAATTTTAAGAGATCAATACATATTTCGATCATACCGTAGTCGAAAAGAATATGAATAAAGGATCACTGCTCAAAAAACACTCAATTCGATCACAATGTACTAATTTAATATTCCAATGAAACATGCTTGAGAAATGTATGAGGATCCCTCAGCCACTTATTTTGTGTTTGGACCCTATGTGGAACACTACCTCCCATAACTCACGTATGTTCAATAGCCCAGTTTACAACATTCAATACCCAAATCTATGGAAACTTCTACAAACAACTTGGTCTTCAATAGATGCAACTCATTCTACAGGATCAAATTTCTGCTCCTAGCTCACTCGGGATCTCTGTTAAGAACTTGGGAAAAATCCTATGGATTCCTTCCTCCAAGTAAAGGAGACTTCTAAATGTAGCAGTAACCAAAAACTCCTCTAATATTAGAAGTAAAACCCATGTTTGGGGAAAAATATGAATGTATATATTTTAAAAATAAAATTCCTATGGAAAATTTTTCCTGGTGCTGGGTGCACCAGTGCAAAACAAATTTGTGTTCCAAACACCTAGAACACACAGGAGGATATGGGGATGTAGGAATGGGGCTAGGAGGTTGAAGGAGGCTACACATGCTCTCAATTGATGTAAATGTTTCTCTAATATCCTCTATCTCTATTGCTCTCTCTTTCCACACCTTCTCTACTTCACAGGTCCATATTCTAACTCTAGTACCAAATGTAGAACATGGAAAAAATCCTATAAATTATATTAATCAACAGAATCGAAATACAATAGAGAAGGCTTCAATATAATTACATATTAGATAGCATATGTACAAACAAATATGGATGTTGCACAGGTACACCTATGAATGAATACAAACAATAATATTGTTAAAATAATATAACAACACCCATAGTGTTTTAAATACAAAAATATGATGGTTATGATAAAATATAACCATATAAACAATTAAAAATATACCATAATTAATATACAATGCATAATTAATATAGGTAAATAATAATTAACCTAACATAAAGATGCAGGCATATTGGAGATCTGCATGGTAGGTATAGCTATGAATGCAATGTCTTGATATTGGTTAGTACTGACAGTCGACGTACGGGCCCTTTTCTTCTCTTCCTAAATGGGAGAAGAATCATCCTCAAAAAATTCCAAATGAGAACTTCTAGGTCTATGCAAGGTATAGGACCTCCTTGGCCTAAACAAAATAGAAGAAGAAAGTGGAAAAGTTCTCTTACCCTTAGAATTGTAAGGCATAAAATATGGGCTCCCCTAACTACCATGTTTCTCCACATTGTCCTGTGAAGGGTGAGAAGTCAACTCGAGCTTGGGTCAAACAATGGAAGATGGCCCCTTTTCCAAACTTATCTATTCGATCCTTCTCTTTGGTGTATAAAAAACTTGATGTGAGCAGAGAAATTGAATAAGCCATGGATGTTTGAGCGTTGTCTTACCACCTCCATTCTTATATTTTGGTCCAACCTTGATGACTACATTAGATAAATATTCGGGTAAATTTATTGTGAGTGCAGGGTTTGTACATCCATGCTGTAAATGAATTAGAATTTTGAGTGAGTCCCCACCAAGAACAAATGGTTGTCCATTATAGTTGAAGTATCTGTTGATCCACTTAGCTACTTTTTTCCAAATGTTAGGAAAACTTTATCTCTTAACCCCCTTCTGAACACCATTGGAGGTGAGGATTACCTCTAGAAAATCTTTGTCATCCTCATGAAATAAGGGAATCAGGTCCTTAAGAGGAGCATTTGTCATAAGTTTTAGACCAAAATCTTGTAACCTAGACAGTTCAGAAATAACCTGACTATTGATTTCTACTCACTTTCCCCCAATGCATGAGCAGGTGGTTTCAAAATTTACCAGGAACTCATCCACCTAATTTTCATCAAAGGATTCAAATTTCCTAATGAATTCCAGCCAACCGACATCATAAAATACCTGGGAAATTATAGTGTTCTGGAGCAATGGGTCTAGAGAGACTAGTTCAGATTCTTTCTTTTTCCCCATAGTGTAGACGAATCTTGGTAGTGGAAAATACAAAGACAAGATTGTGTTTGAATGCACAGAGTAATGACATAAAGCGATGAGTGAGTCACAATTTTGAAATACACCAAAATATTTTAATTGTCTATAGTCAATGCAAAATTTGGCGGCGTAAAAAGTTGACAGGACCAGGTAGGAATGAGGAGTTTTAATGCATGGTACGACACATATCCCATCATTACGAATAGTAATTCCACCTGTCCCTCCTATAAAGGATTACATCCTTTTCATAGTAATTCAACACATGAATTTTCCTCAGTAATTATGACTCATTACACCCCACTCTGTATCTTAAGATTTGGAATGATATCCACAATAAACGCATTGAACATTGTGTAGCGATTTAATCATGAAAAGTACATGCGATGGGGAATTTATTTAGAAGGAAATATCCATAGTGAAGTAAACTGTACTTACCCTTTCTTTCTTAGCTTCCGAATATCTATACATTTTCCACATCATGCACTCTGAGATAAAATCTGATTAATGTTCATTCAAATAATGAATATTTCAGCCTTATTGAAAAGAAAACATCTAACTAAGGGGAGAA